>JAQJZR010000006.1:1200000-1800000 GCA_028828875.1 Penicillium capsulatum | reverse complement strand
TACCAACCACCCCCCTCGGTGATGGGTGCGTGAGCGTAAACCCTCCGTATCGGACATGCGCGGTGTTTTCCATAGTTTCATGATTTCAAGGTGGTGTGCAAAGTGGACTCGCTGGTTTAGGGAGAATTCGAGAAGGCGGCAAGTATTGGACGTTATGGCTGTGGATTGGCGCTGGCCAATCTCCAGCCGGGGGATTTTGTTTTTAGGGCTCGAATCGGTCGCTACAGAGAGGATTGCATGCGATTCCCCCACACTCGCTACGGAGTATACCTGACTGTTTACTGTTTACGGTCCCAGTTGGTCCTGGTTGGAACGGGAACATCGATCTGCTCGACGTACTCCGTGTTGAGCCTCTTGTTGAGTCAGATGCTCCGAGTGTCGTATTGTAACTATATCCCTCACGGCCCCCGTATAGACCGGGATGCCCGATACTCGTGTGCCCTACGTGATTTTTAATAGAATTAAATTGTCTGAACCGCCCATCGCAGATTCCTCGGCTGTGTCGTGCGTATGACTGGCGGAGGCGCAAGTTGCGGTCTGCACTGCTCCTCTTTTCAAACCCTCCTTTGGGCCCCAAATGGTGGTTGCTGCCCAGCGACCAGGCGGCGGTAAAGCCCATGTGTGGTCTGTGAGGTTGCCCAACCAGCCGGATCGTGTCCGTGGATGTAAAGAAGGAGTTTTCGATGGGGCAGTGGGCATGGCGGTATAGAACCCCTCTCCATGGCAACATGGTGGGTGGTTTCGAGGATGGAGTCGGTGGAGTCGCGGGAACCGCTGGATGGGACGGGATCGCCCGTGGGTTTTTTTGAGGGGAAGGAATCGAGCCAACCATGGAAACGATGGACGAGAGTGCCGGGACTTTATCTGGTAGGCTCACTGCATCAGGTTCGAGATGGCAATGGGGTTCGATGCCGCCGCATCGAGTCGAGTTCAAGCCCGGTTTCCATTTTGGCTGCCTCTTCAAGGACACATGCTGCAGCTAAGGATGTGTTCATGCAGATGAACTGGACTCCGTACACAGCACAGCGTAATTCCAAGGGCCCCCATTTCTCGAAGCCTGGCACATGGCTGCGCCCGTCCAACGGAGTCCTGACACGCCTGACATCTAGCCCTAGAGATATTTTTCCTTTGGGGCGGAACCAGTGAGAATCCCGGGTCCATCCCCCTCCAGAGATCACAAAGAGTCATCCTTGAACCTCCGACCAATCCGGTGGAATGCAGTTGTCCGGGGCCCGAATTAACGAGGGGCATGTCCGCAAGCGCGGATGCATCTAGCGTGGAGGCAGACGTCTCCATCCGGACTAGTCTGAGGGGTAGGATGGAGGTGAAACCAAGAGGAAGGAAAGAGATCAAAGTAGATTCAAATATATTGAGGTAGATAGAGAGATGTACGGAGTCCAGATGACTCTACCAACTTCTGTTTAATTGACCGACTCAAAAGGGAGTCATGGTCATAGTTATCAGAGTCGGTAATGCATGACCGTATGTAACGGCGTATTGGGCGGTAACGCCACGTCCCACTCGCCAACCGACACAGCCCGGTGCGCTGATTGGCCCGTTCGTTTCCCTGCGCTGATGTCCCTTTTCTCTGGCCGCTGGGTTTTTTCCCTTCAATATCTTCGGGTCTCTCGCTACACTCGACTCTCTCCCGGAGTCCTGGCTCGCTTCCCTCTCTATCCAGCTCTTCTGAAGCATCGTTCAAATGCACTTCCACTCCATCCAGTGGCAACCCTCCTCTTTCCGATCGGATACCGTACCACGGTGACGGTCCTACTCGACCTGTTTTTTGCCTTGCTTCTCTCTCCGGCGTCACTTTTGCTCTTGTGAACGATATCCTGTATAATATATCCGGGTTGCTGTGCTTTTTTGTTTTTGTTTTTTGAACCTTTTGACCTTCCTGTCGGTGCCTGTTTGTGCCGACATCTCCTCACCCACATATCTCTCCAAGACCCGCTTTTGGATCGGCTCATGCGTCTTCGATAATGTATCATTATTCCAGTCCACCGCAGGGGTGGTCTGCCTACGACTATACACAGTCGCCGCCCACCTCGCCGCATTACGCCTACTACGCCTCGCAATATGCGAACGCCTATACCTCGCCTCGCGGCTCGTCTCGACGCCACAACCGCAAGGCCAGCTATACCGCCACGAAAGAGCCCGGATACTATTCGTCCTACCCGCAAAACTACTACGAGCCGACACCAGACTATGGCATTCCACCGCGCAAGCACGATCATGTAAGTGCTTCTTTCGCGGGTCATCGTCGCACCCACACGACCGGTCATCCTGCGGGGGATGGCTGCGGCAACGGACCCAACTCGCAATGGCAGAAACGGCCCATCTTTGTGGATGTGGTTGACGATGCATTCGATGTTCCGCTCTACGCCTCCTACGAGCCTCGATCCAACCGCCCCGGCCATCCCCCGGCCTCGACCCCCAAACGAGATGGCCCCGGCCAGCATCGTCGCACCGCGTCGGCCTCGCACCGCAAAGCAAACCCAGCCGCTGATTCTCACTTTTACTTCAACCAGGCTCCTAACCACGAGGATATCGAATCAGCCCGTCGCTCCCGCGCCCGGCGCCAGTCCACTTCCACTCGCACTCCGTCCAAGCCCAAGCCGGCCGCCGCCTCGAAGCCGACTCCCGCCGCCACCGAGGCCGACGCCGAGCGCGCCGGCATTCCCGCCGGCTACTCCATCAAAAACTGGGATCCTACGGAAGCGCCAATCATCCTTCTGGGCAGTGTGTTCGACGCCAACTCTCTCGGCAAGTGGATTTACGACTGGACCGTGTTCCACCATGGCGCATCTACCCCCATGGCCGACGTGGCGGGCGATTTGTGGTTGTTGTTGATCAAGCTGGCCGGGAAGGTCAAGCGCGCCGACGAATGTCTCCCACGCATTCAACGGGTTGAGGCTCAAGAGGTGGTCGAAGACTTTCTAGAAAGTGGCGACCGCCTGTGGAACCGATTCAAGAAGCTTCTCAAGGCCTGCGAGATGTTCATGTGGAAAGCCGCCAAGCGGGAAAGTGGCAAAGGTCCCGTCTCGATGGGTCGCAATGCCGGCTGTGAATTTGTGGAATCCATCTTCGGCCGCGACCGAGAACTTGAGAACACGGAGAAGTTGATGAACAGCATTCGACTGTGGAACATGCGATTTGACGCCAACTGCGAGGATATCCTCCGCCGACCGTCCGCGAAATAGATTGCTGCGCCCGCGGAGCAGCACCCCACTACGGCAATTTCTTTTGTCACCTTTCCTTTGTGATTTCCTATGTTTTGTGCTTGTTTTTTTTTTCACTGTTTACACCGGGAGCATTTGACATTCTTGTTGAATCGCATTTGCAGCGTGTTGGGTTTGGCTTCGGCTGGCTTTTCTCGTGACATTGTTCTGGGTCTCTGATTTTCTCCATCGGCAGCTTCTCTCATCCCCCGCTGGGGTGACTCTCCAAAAGAATCATTGGTTTCGGCGCCTTTTTCGTTTCCATCTTGGGGCGGCGTCTTTCTGTGATTTTGGGCGTCTGCTTTTGGTCGTTTTTTTCTCTCTCTTATTCTGCTGTCTCGTTGATGCCCGTGTCATTCTGCTTCGATGATACCATCTCGCGATTTCTTTTTCTCCTTCTCGCCCAGTCCGTTCATGCCTGCGTTCTTGCTTTTGCGTTTTCTGTCTTTGGCAGCACATGTGCTACCAGTCTGTTGGATTTTGGGAATGCTGGGTTGTCCGCGGAGGAACACGGGTTGTATCTAGATGAACCACGACACCCAGCATTCGATAGACCTCTATTACAATCGTTACTACCCTCGTCACTGCCAGTGTATCCCACCGGTCCTATTTCCACGTAAACCCCCTCCCCCCCCCCCGGTTCCCGTTTCGGAAGTGATGTGATCGACGGCGCTTCACCGGTACGTACAGCGCGAGCTAGAACTCTGTATGGATGCTTCCCTGGAATCCCGCAGAAGCAGGTACTTCTGTATGACGGTACCGGGCTGATGTCACCCACTCGCCTCACCCCTCCAGGGCTGAGGGGCACCGGAGGGTCCCTGCGTGCATATCATGCAGGTGATGGCGCCCGTTACTGGCTGCTTCGGGTCCGGGGCGTCGGTGGGCGGAGTGGCGATCCTATCCGGTGTTGGGGGCGGGGTTTGCCTCGCGCGGGGGTGATGCGACATGGTGCATGCATGTGGTGCTGCACCGATAAGGTTGGGGCACATGGCAAGAGGGGTTAAACGATGTTCCTGATTGACTCGAATTGCGTTGGAGTAGGGTAGATTCCTGTGTCGGTAGATTCCCCTGTAATCAACCCCATTCATCTGAGTTTGTCATATGGAGATGCTAAATAATATGCCTGCCATAATATATGCGGCACGTGGAAGGTAACTGGTTTTTGGTCCAATCAGTGAATTTTCTTTCTAGGGAATCTATAGGGGCTTGAATGAATGATCTTGTATACCC
This sequence comes from Penicillium capsulatum, assembly GCA_028828875.1. Classification (NCBI taxonomy): domain Eukaryota; kingdom Fungi; phylum Ascomycota; class Eurotiomycetes; order Eurotiales; family Aspergillaceae; genus Penicillium; species Penicillium capsulatum. The sequence continues at coordinate 1,795,549 of JAQJZR010000006.1, read as the reverse complement.
TGTGCTGATGGGTCTGTTCTAGTTCCCTAGAATAGATGGGACTCGGTTCTGAAAGTATTGCTCCTTTAATGCTCAAAGAGGCTATTTCGTTTCCATGCATTTGAAAGTTTCATTTTACCTGGCCATTATGAATCATATTCACCACAGCTCAATAAATCTCGTCCATGTCCCATCCCGTAAGCTCGGGTCAGGATCGACGGCGTACATCATGCGGGTACATGCGTCTCGCCCCAGACCTTGACATTGTATTCGGGTCATGTCCTGCAGGATTGGGGCCAATTACGGATTTTCTCGACGTGATTGGATATCGAGACCATCTCGGAATCCGAGGAGGCTCTCAATGGCCCCAAATTCAAGCTCGCGTGGCTTCTTCGTATCATCGCTGCCTCCACGGCCTACAACTCGAACATTCGAGAGTCAACAGCTCCAATCATATTTTTGATCGAAGCATACTATTAGGTATAGATTCTGAGTTGATCTGAACCACGGATAGATGTGGGGAAGAATCACGGGACTGAACCGGCCAAGGCTTTGTGAACATGTCGGTTGACATCATCTGCAGAACAACAAGCTTGACGTCCATAAAATCTGCTCTCCTCTAACGTCCACTTCCAGAGACCGGATATGATCCCAAACGCCCAGTGACTGGAGTGCAGTCGTGCGGTCAGGCTAAACGTCTCCACACGTGACACCCCACGCCAAACACTGGAAATGACGCCACAGGCAGCCCGTGCAGATCGACGAGTCATCTAAGCCTCCACCCCGGCAGTCTTTCGGGGACATTTTGATCTTCTGTCATGCGTTTATCCCGGCCCATGCACGGGCCGAATCAACCATGTCGTGTATCCCTTCCCAGACAGGCGCCCCAGCCGATGCGCCAGTGAAAGCGTCGGTCTGGAATCGATTCTGTGGGAAGTTCCACATGAGACCCCCGAGGACGACGAGCCCCAGTCTTGGTGGATTGCTTCTACGGCGATCCCGTTGGTCGCGGCTGCCGCGGGTCCTCTGGCGAATGTCATGTCCATCGTCGCGTTGGTCATGCCATGGAGGAGCAAGATTGTTTCTAGAAGCGAGGGTCCGGCAGGCAACTTGGTTCAAGAGGGCTACGCCGATCCCCATTGGTAAGATACTCGTGTTCGCGATGGGAGGTGGTCCTTGCTAATCAGATGGTACAGGGTTCTTGTGTTGAATGCGATATCGCTGGTTTGCGGTGTCGTTGGCAACATGTTCCTGCTGTTCAATTTCACTCAGTTGGTGCGCTATATTATTGGGCTGCCGGTGACCATCATCACATGGTTTCTAGCTACGGGCATCGTGGGTCAGCTCTATCCCCGCTAGTGACGATCGCTAATGGCGCTTCTAGTTGACTGGGCTGACTGCCGCTCTGTCGATCTACAGCCCCCCAGTGGCCCCGGATCAGCTATTCTCGCAAGGGTACTGGAGCGCGGTCATTGCGGCCATTCTTTACTTTATCCTCGGCTCGCTTCTCATGGTTAACATGCTGGGCTATTGTCTTGGGAGATACCCCCAGCATTTTTCTCTCACGGACGACCAGCGAACTCTCATTCTGCAAATGACCGCTTTTGTGGTCTGGTTACTCATCGGTGCCGCGATCTTCCAGCGAGTTCTCGATATCTCGTTTGCAGATGCCTTGTATTTCTGCGACATTACTGTTCTGACACTGGGATTCGGGGACGTCACGCCTCAGGATTCCGTTGGCAGAGGGCTCATCTGGCCATACGCGGTGATTGGGATCATCATGCTGGGTCTTGTAGTCGGAAGTATTCATCAATTTGCTCGAGAGGTCCACTACGACAACGTCGTCCGGAAGCACATTGAACAAAAGCGCCAGTCCACTTTTGATCGATCTGTGAGTCTCGATGGACATGATCAAGTTACGAGAGCCTCACAAAAAAAAGACGCTATGCCACCCGCGTTGCCGTTGGCTCGTCAGCGGTCTCAAATCGATTTTCAGCCTCCCCATAAGCATCGACCTATCCGCAGCACCATCAGCGCGCTGGCGAGTGGCAGAAGACCGAAGTTGCTCGTAATGAGAGAAGAGAAGGATCGTTTCGATGCCATGCGTGCAATCCAGCATGAGACAATGCGGTTCCGTCGATGGAACGATCTTGTCATCAGCATCATTGTCTTCGGTATCGTTTGGTCCTGTGGGGCTGTGGTCTTCTGGCAGCTGGAAAATATGACCTACTTTGAAGGTCTTTACTTCTGCTTTTGTTCTCTCATCACCATCGGATACGGTGACTTTACACCGAAGTCGAATGCAGGACGGCCCTTCTTCGTGATGTGGTCACTGATTGCAATTCCAACCATGACAATGCTGATTTCGCAAATGAGCGATACTGTCGTGGCAGGCTTCAAACATGGGACCGAGAAATTCGCCGATTACTTTGTCCTGCCCCAGGCGGGGAAATACAGATCATGCCTCGGTCATTTGCCGTGCATCCTTCGGTTCATGCAGAAGCGCGAGGAGAAGCATCGGATTCAACATGGGTTTGAAGTTGGCGCACTTGCCGACGATATAGTCGAAGCAAATTGCAATCCGTCGTCACACCATAATGCTGCCCCCCGGGATCAACCCGTGCCTAAAAGTCGCACCGCCCAGAATTATCCAGGCCGCACGATCGAAGAACTTGCTCGTGAAGATGACCCATCGCCCTTTGACTTGGCCCAGCAGCTTGCTTTTGCTATCCGTCGCACTACCCTCGACGCTCGGAAGGATAAAAGGAGACATTATTCCTATGAAGAATGGGTCGAATTCACTCGTTTGATCCAGTTTACGGATCCTCACTCCCGGCGAAGTCCATCGGGAGAACGGGGCAATTCCCGTGAAAACGGCTGTATCGCCATTGACGAAGATGAATATGGTGTTCTAAATTGGGACTGGATTGGCGAGAACAGTCCCATGCTGGCGCACCAAACGGAGCCGGAGTGGATTTTGGACCGGCTGTGTGAGAGTCTCGTCCGGTATGTGTCGACGCAGGAGCAGGCTCAAGCTGCGGCGCGGGATCGAAGTGAAGATCTAGTAGACGAGGCGACTTTGCGGAAAGAAAGAGACCTGGGAATTCAAGAGACGTGATGTAATTCAGATCTAAATCGGTTAGTTACTTCGAGTGTTACTCGATCAATTGATGACGACACCTGACCGAAAGGTCGAATTCAGATCGACGTCCAACTTTAGACATGACTCTTGCGTGGCGATGCAAGGATCGATCCACTCGCTGTTTATCTGTCAGCCTGCTCGTCCCTAAATATAAGCGGTTCATCAGATACACCATCCCCCTGCACTTCCACCATCTGCAACATGACCTCCAACATCCCCGAGATCCTGCTACTCTGCCAGGACATCGACTTCATCACTGCATTTCACGATGCTCTCCGCACGCGTTGGCCCGATCACACCCCCGACAAGGTAAAAGTGACGCCGATCAACGAGCGACTCAACTCGCTCCCCGCGTCGACCAAGTTTGACCTGGTGGTGTCTCCGGCCAATTCCTACGCGCGGCTCGACGGTGCATTTGACCACGCCATTTCGAAGACCTTCAGCCCGCCGCACGACTACCACGCGCTGACCCGCGCGGCGCAGCTCGTCGTCTACGACCGATGGCGGGGGTTCGCCCCACCGGGAACATGTACGCTGGTGGAATTCCCCAGTGAACTCAAGGCCAACCCACTAGGCTGTAGCTGGGTGGCGCTGTGTCCGACCATGCGAGAGCCGGAGGATGTCCGTTGGAACCGAGAAGTTGTGTTCGAGTGCGTGTGGAGTCTGTTATGCCAAGTCGAAGGCCACAATCGTCAGACCAGTGACCATCGAATCGAGCGCATCTTGATGACGCCACTTGCGGCTGGCGTGGGCAAAGTGAGTAAAGAGCGCTGGGCGGCGCAGACCGTTACGGCGCTGAAGCGATTTGTCGAGGCTGTGGAACACCCGGCGCAATGGAGCAGTCTGAACTGGGATACCATTATGAAGCTCGGGGATGAAATTATCAGCACGTGGAAGGATTGAATGTGTTCTTTTCTATGTAGGCTGATATGTTGTTTTCATCTTCACTGTTGCGTTGGTTCAACGCTTTTGTTGTTGTCTATTATCCTTCATGACTTGACCAAGTAGAAGTAGCATTTCCCTTTGTCCCGGAATCGTTTGGTCTCCACGGCGCCGGCGACCAAGTTCGATCGTACTGCGCGGTAGTATACCATCGTCGGATGCTCATCATAAACAAGGGCCGTGGATACAAGGCCTTGGTATTTGATCTCGCGCAACTATAGCACACGGTGTCAGCAGAGACAAGTCTATATCCCACCGTGATACTCACCGAAGCACGTCCCCAGTCTTCAAAGTCCACTCGCTCTCCATTTCTCGCTATTATGAGCGGCACCACATCTTCGGTGGAATCGAATGTATTGCCAACCCAATTCAACTCCTCCAGCTCGCTTTCTAATGGGTGGCCCGTTGGCAGGATAAATCCATCCCAATCCCCAAGGATCTGGTCTGGCGAAAGCGATTTGAGCTCGCGGAAGGTGTTTTCGATATACGTCGGGCTCAGAGTACCGGGACTCTTAATTAGAGATAGGAATTTCTTGGCCGGGCTTGGGTGGAAACAATCGAAGGGGACGATTGGGAATTGAAGCGTCAATCCGGACATCGTGATCGGTCACTCGTCAACTTGGGGTATCGAGGATGATTCCAGTTCTTGTCGAAAAAGTCTCCTGGGGAGCATGGATATAACGTGCCGTTATTCAAAGAGGAACCCCCCTGTAGATATATACTTACTGAGATTTCTTCAATCCGGGGCCAAGTATCAACTTAAGTACGCTGACCACAGCCCAAATATGCAACCCGCACGTTTCCCCAGACCTGATGAAGCCATTGACTCTTTTCAAATTCCAAGACATCGAGAATCCCCCCCGATTCGCTCTAGTCCTCTCGCAACGAGCAGTGATCATCTCCCGGAAATGCCATCGAACCCTGCCCGCGCTAACCGCGCATACCTTAAAAATCCCCAGACCTTCCAAGCCCTGCGGCACTTGACACCATGCCTAAAATAGTGTATGGTTATTTCATGAATGATCATGACTCAACTGAAGGATTCGCATGCTCGGCCGCCGCCACATTCCAGTGCCGGTCCGCCCCGTTCGAGAGATGCGCGTTGCTTTGATGATCAACGATTGATAGACAGACACTGTCTGACAGAAACATGGCTTGTCAAAAGTCTCGCCTGAACATCCTTTCTCGCGATTGACGATTTCAAGCACATGGGGATGTCATGATCCCTGCCTTCGCATTCATTACCGGACTAGTTTCCTCGTTATGCAATGTCTGTCTGGTGGAGCTGTTTGTGGCCTTTCAGGCTCAGTGGTGATTCAATCATTCCATCCTACAGCTACTTGTTCGTTACCGCGTTCTTTACTCCAACTCTGCCATATCAATCTTGCCCTCCTTCCTGGACTTGTATTCTATCATATTCTTTTTGCAAACCTGGGTAAATGCGTTCTATTCAGTCGCAAGGAATTCAGAAATATATTTTCTCGGAACATATTGACTTCCACAGCCGTGGGGAGCCGATATTATAATCGACACCCACGGGTAGTTATTAGGAATATCTTCCGCATATGAGATCACGAGGGAGTCCACCTGGGCGTAGAGGTAGACCCCGCCTCGGCACGGTCAAGTATTTCTTTTAAAGATTGATCAGGCAGATGACACAAATGGACGTCCATCGTCTTCGATTCATCAACAGTACAGTACCCCTGGAGTATATCGAAGTCGATTGGCAAGAGCCGAATCACAACTAACGACAGTCACGAAGCTGTGTCGCCACCGGATGCCTGCTAGTTACATCTTGCCCGGGTGTCAAGTGTATGAGTACTCCGTATTCATCCGGAACAAAACAGGATTCGTAGTGATCATTGTCCTCTGATCGGTAGGTCGAGATGGATTCGCCACTTGGACACGGTCCACAAGACCAACCAACCGATATGTGAACCACCAAGTGCACGAAGAAGTCAGTGGCACTGATGAACCCAGTCTGAGGGCGAATGCGGAGAAGCGACCACGGTGGTGGTTCAAATCATCGTCATAATCGTATCATCCGCCACCTCCTCCTCAGGCGCCATCGCTTTTAAAAAGGTGGCTATTCACGCTTGTCAGATCAATTCCTACACATTCATAGTTGATCATTGAACCGAAGACCCCAGTCTAAATACAAGGTACGTACCTCCACCTTCTTACATTACGTGCTTTCCCACTCGTAAGAACATGCCATGAGGCATTTCCGGGTGTCGCGTGAGCCCTCCAAAGCACTGAATAACACATCTTTGTTGCAGGTATAAGAAGTCGGTATGCCTTCTTCAAAAACAGACACTGCGGTGCGCTTCCCCGAGAGCGCGGATCAGCAACGCCGCATCCGCAATGTCACGCAGGACCAAAAGGCTATTTCTCGCAGTCGGGACGAGGCCAGCTCTGGCAAGGAAAAGGCCAAGGAGAGCACCACCTGGTCGCCGAACCAGTTGCTCGGCTCGCACATGGATGCCGCTGGCCAGCCGGTGCCTGACCCGGCCACGACGGGCGATGGAGCCAAAGTGAAGAAAGCAAAGGGAGGTTCGGATGATGACGCTGATGTCTTTGAGGCTATGACGGCCGATTTCGATTAAATGTCTTCCAGGCAGATTGTACTAGTGGGTGTCCTGGGATTGGTGTCGTCCATGTGGCAATTTGCAGAGATCATGTCCCCTGGTTGAATATTTGGGGGAAACAATGAGAATGAATGACTGGAAGAGCATGGACTATAAGGACGATGATGACAGCACTCATCAAACAATAACTAGCAGATGGTGGCAAAGAAGTACATAGGAATATAGGAAAGTCCGATCTTGCGTGTCTTGTACAATCTTGTCTGTTTTGATTCTTGTATTAGGCCCTGTATGTTAGGGATGACTTGATCAGATTGAGGAAAGAGGGGGGCATCTACATTCAATAAATCCATCAAATCCTTAATCAGTGATAAAGACCATATTCAGCATGTTGCCATTAATGAGAAACTGTTCTGATTTACAATAGGCTGTGGTTGATAGTTGACGTGGCGGCCCGAATCCTATAGATCGCCATCGCCGTCTCCATAGCAACGCCCACCGCGTCCTTGCGGACGATAACCTTCATCTTTCGATTCACTAAATTCATCCTCCAATACTCTAATATTTCCATCCTTGTCGCCAGCTTTCCTTTTCTTCTCGCCTCGACTTTCGCTCTATTTCTCCTGCGCAGGAATGCCCCCGATCTGACCCTCGACCTTGTTTACTTCCCCGCGGGGCCACGTGAAACCACCAAGGAAACCACCTTCTCAACAGTATCGACCCCCCCTTTTCACTCATTCCCCCGTCTCAAGCACGACTCTACTCTCCTTTCCCCTGTACCGACTCGTTGCATGTACAATTTTCTCCTTGAACGACGACGCGAGGCCGTCGACGATTGTGTTCAGCTATTGAGGGACCACAGCAGGGACATGGCGCTGGATCCGCGCTTCTATCAACACATCGGCCACGGCTCCGGGCCTGGCTCGATCTCCTCGGCCACATCCTCCGAACTCTCGGCCGTCACCGGTATCACTTCGCCCAGCATTGTCTCGACTTCCGCCTCTGCCGCTACACTCAGATCGACGGCCTCAAGCCCATCACTGCGCGCCCGCGAGGGCGTCGTGGTCACACCTGGTCGCCAGGATGGAATGGCTAGCCCTTCACCCGGAGGAAATGTGCGCGTCGTGGTGCGCGTTCGAAAGTTCCTCCCCAGAGGTGAGTAGCGCGACTCGTTGCGCTGCGAGGGGGCGCATGCGCGTAGCACCCCAGATCCATGATCTAACATCTGCTAGAAATTCAACGCCAAGCGGAATGTCTTATTGCTATGGACCCCCATACTCAAATGACCCGCCTAGCAGCACCGAGGCCGAGCCCCGACGACCGCGGAAAGCCCAAGTCCCAGGCACGAGGGAAGGTCCTCGAGGATAAATCCTTCACCTTTGACAATTCTTTTTGGTCGCACAATGAGGAAGACGATCATTACGCTCACCAAGAGGATGTTTATAACTGCCTGGGCGAGGAGTTTCTCGACCATAACTTCGAAGGATATCACACTTGTATCTTCGCCTACGGCCAGACGGGCTCCGGAAAGAGTTACACCATGATGGGCACGCCCGAGCAGCCGGGCTTGATTCCTCGAACTTGTGAAGACCTCTTCCAGCGCATTGAGGCCTCACCATCTCCGGACATCAGTTACAATGTCCGGGTATCGTACTTTGAAGTGTACAACGAACATGTACGAGACTTGCTGGTCCCCCGGACCGACCCGCCGCACTACCTGCGAATCCGAGAGTCGCCATCCGAGGGACCCTATGTGAAGGACCTGACGGAAGTCACGGCACGGAACTATGCGGAGCTGATGAAATTCATGCGCAAAGGTGATGTGTCGCGAACAACTGCAAGTACCAAGATGAATGATACCTCGTCTCGGTCCCATGCGGTTTTCACCATCACCCTCAAACAAATTCACCACGACCTGTCCACAGATGAAACCACGGAGCGCACGGCTCGCATTCGGTTGGTCGATCTCGCAGGTTCCGAGCGCGCCAAATCGACCGAAGCGACTGGCCAACGACTTCGTGAAGGATCCAATATCAATAAATCACTAACAACTCTTGGGCGAGTCATTGCAGCCTTAGCGGACCCAAAGAAAAGCCGCGGTGGTCGCAAGGGTAAAGATTTGGTACCCTACCGAGACTCAATCCTCACCTGGCTCTTGAAGGACAGCCTTGGTGGAAACTCCAAGACGGCAATGATTGCATGTATCGCTCCGGCCGACTATGACGAGACTCTCTCCACTCTCCGCTACGCAGACCAGGCAAAACACATTCGAACGCGGGCGCGAGTCAACCAGGACCACGTTTCGGCGGCCGAACGTGACCAAGAAATTGCCGAAATGGCCGAGACCATCCGCACATTACAACTCAGCGTGAGCCAAGCGACGGCCAATCAGCGCGCCAGTGAGATGCAGGATGAGAAGCTGGACGAGTACCAGCAGAAAGTGGAGAAGATGCAACGGCTCATGGAAGAGACCAAGATGGTCAGCGAATGCAAAATCCGGCAGTTGCAAACCGAGAATGAGGCCCTGCGCATGCACCTCAAGCTCGCCCTGGAGAGTCTCAAGAATCCAATTCCTCCAGTGACCCTCGAAAAGCGCCAACCCAGTTTGGCTTCCCTGGCAGAGGACTCGCTACCCGACCGGGATCAAGAAAATCGTGAAGGGTCTCCCATTGACCCCTCGGATTCTGAAGCGGAGCCCGAGGTCTGGGAGGATGAAGATGACGATGAGACGATTACTGATGATACCGACGGCGAAGCGTATCAGATGCAGTCTCGTATGGAGGACCTGCTCGGGGACCTGAGTGTGTTCAAGCGCAAGCTCGCGTCTGATCACGAGCGTTGGCGTCCCCAGGAGCAGCTGAGTCCTCGCAGGCGACGTGCTCTGGGCACCATTGCCGGCAACACTCGTTAATTCTGGGGCAATTGTGGGATCCCGGTGTATAATGAAGGGGTTGGGTGGCGCATTTTTTTGTTTCGGCTCTTTGTTTGGACTGGCGCCATGCTCTTGGCCAGCGCTCACTGTTGATCAACGGTCCTTGATTTCTTTCATGTCTATTTCTATGGTAGCGAGAGACCCTACGAATAACGAGACCCCCGACATGATGTACATTTCAATTCTTCCGATAGAATATTCCCTTTTCAAGGACGTCCTTCCTCTCGGTATCATCTGTCGGCATTAATCGCGCGTGTAATTGTATAGAGATGAGGCGGCGCAAGCTAGGGTTGGCGGTGGGCCGCTTATGGCATCATTTTTTCCGTGACTCAACCCTCACTCCCCACCAAGCACCGACAACATCGAACCCCATTGAGTCATCCAAGATGGCCGACCCCGTTGACTCCGCGCCAACTGCGTCGCAATCGGCTGCTGCTCCCGCTCCCCAATCCCAACCCGCTCCCACGAATCCACCCTCGCAGGCCCTCCCCATCCGCGACGCCAGCGCAAAGGGCCCCGCACCAGAGAAGCAGTCCGGAAAGGCAAAGGATGCAGCTGCTCCTGCGGACACGGCCACCGCTGGCGCAGACAAACCGCTCACACCGGGGGAGCTGAAGAAAAAGGCCAAGGCGGAAAAAGCTGCTCGCCGCGCAAAGGAAAAGCTGGAGCGTGATCCCAGTGCTGCTGGTGCCGTAGGCAGCTCAGGCCCCGCCGGTGGACAGGTTCGCCCTCCGATGACCCCGAAGAAGGACTCTGGTGGCGGCTCGCAGAAGGGACAGAGAGTCGCGCCACCCCGTCGCGGTTCTGGTCCCGGTACCGCATCCCAGGCTGCCCCTGTGGAACAGAAGAAAAAGAAGGAGGATAAGAACGTGGCTGTCTTTGGTCACTTATATGGCCAACAACGCCGGACTACGGTTGCTGGTGCTGGGAAGGAAGTGCACCCGGCTGTGTTGGCATTGGGGTTGCAACTGAGGGACTACGTGGTTTGCGGCAGTAGTGCGCGATGCGTCGCTACCTTGCTTGCTTTCAAGCGGGTGAGTGTTTCGAATGACGAGATGGCGTCGCTGCGACATCTACTGACTGGATCTTGCCTAGGTTGTTGAATCGTACACGACGCCTCTGGGTACTTCCTTGGCCCGCCACTTGACAACACACCTTTCCCACCAGATCACCTACCTGTCTACATGTCGACCTCTCTCCATCAGCCAGGGCAATGCCATTCGCTCCCTCAAGTTGGCCATTGCCTCGATCGACCCGTCCACACCCGAGTCCTCTGCCAAGACAACGCTGTGCGACTTTATCGATAGTTTCATTCGCGAGAAGATCACGGTAGCCGACCAGGTGATTGCTGGCAGTGCCGCCCAAAAGATCCAAGACGGCGATGTGATAGTAACGTTCGCCGGAAGTTCGATCGTCAAGCAGACTCTGCTCACAGCTCACAAGCAAGGGAAGCGATTCCGCGTCTCTATTATTGACTCGCGCCCTCTTTTCGAAGGCAAAAACCTCGCTCGTGCGCTTGCCAATGAAGGTCTCGACGTGCAATACTCCTTCGTGCATGCCATCAGCCATGCCATTAAAGACGCCACCAAGGTCTTCCTAGGCGCACATGCGATGACCAGCAACGGGCGTCTCTACTCACGAGTGGGAACCGCCCTGGTGGCCATGTCCGCTAAGGAACGCGCCGGTGGCGTTGAAGTGCCCGTGATCGTGTGCTGCGAGACAGTCAAATTCACCGACCGCGTGGCCCTAGACAGTATTGTCGTCAACGAGATCGCCGATGCCGATGAGCTGGTCATTTCTCAGCCGCCGCAACAATTGACCGGTCTCCCAGACCCGGCAGCCACCATTGCTCCGCCCGTCGACCCGAAGAAGGGCGGGAAAAACACACCTGCTCCCCCCGCTGCAGACGCTTCGACCTCCTCTCGCCTTCCTCCACCTTCCCCTCTCGCAAATTGGAAGGACACTCCCAATTTGCAATTGCTCAATTTGATGTACGACGCCACGCCAGCTGAGTATGTGGACATGGTGGTTACGGAGATGGGCAGTCTGCCGCCGAGTGCGGTGCCGATCGTCCACCGGATGAGCACTAATCTGTGAGATATGACCTGGGTTTCAGTTTACGGTACTGCAAAAGTTGGCTTTGACTTCTTTCTATCAAGGCATTTGAGGGCTTTCATTCTGCGATGTCCACATGGACATCTGGTTTCGCCGGGGTCTGAATTCTGTCCCGTTGCGTCTGGTGGCATATCTAGAAACTAACCAAGCATACATATTCATCTTGATCAATACCTTTAGACCTTGATAAAACTACTTTGATCTAAGCCTAAATCTAGACACAGGTCACGTGTCGCCGAGTTTATCTCCAGGCGGTGGAGCATGTCCCCACTATTCTGCCGCGCGATACCAACAAGCTTCATCCAAGCTGAACTGTTTACACTTCACTCCAATCCTAAACTCGAGCCTCACTCTGCAGCAGTAGCTGCCAGAAAGCAAAATGGTACCTCAAAGCCCAATATGACTACTTTTTTCTCTTGAATCACAATCTGACCAACAACAGAGCAAAGACTCATCTGCAACCCAAATCCACATGCACCACCCGCGACTAGCGGACTTCTTCGAAGAATTCACTCGCCCGCACACCTCCCAAGCCTCAAATGCAGCGAGCAATTCCCACCACCTCAACCAAACCACCACCCACCAGAGCGGGCCCGTGAATTCGATCAACTACGGCTCGTCGTCACCCTCATTGCTCCCCTCTTTCCTCCCAATCGAAGACATCTACGTCCAACCGCAATACCAGCCTCCGAACCCCGAGGACGAAGATGACGTTGTCCCGGACCAACACGCAGCGTTTGGAATCACGCAGGCGATGGAGCGGCGGCGGGAGCCCGTTTGGCGTGATCTTGGACTCGAGGCGCTGGCCGGTGGACATGGACATGGGGGCGGTGGCGCGGGCGGCGGTGTTGCTGGGCCTTCAGGAGCTGGAGTTGGGGGCTCTGGACCCGGGGCTACATTGCGGGGGAGTGGAGGGGGTGCCGCGGTTTCGGGGGCGCCTGCGGTGCGAGTGCGAGGTGTCGGGAGGAAAATGGGAGGGCGCAGGACTATTTGCTATCGTTGACATGGGGCGTGGACTAAACGGGATTATTTTATTCTTTGGGATCGCATTGCGGGTGTCATGGATTGCATATTGAATTACAAGGCGTAATGGCTTCTCATTGATTCATTCGTTGGATTCGGCCTTCTGAGATTCTGTCAAATAAGGACCTGTCGAGATATGATTTATGCCCCGACGAGTGTGAGTTTGCGCCACCGAGCCTCCAACGCCAGACATAATGTGATGCGATATGATTAAACAGCGAGTCTGTTAGATCCGGTTAATATCCACCCGAGTCCGTTCATATAGCTTGTGATCGAGTTGCTTTTGCTCGCGCTCCTCGTCGCTGATCGACCGCGGGTGGAGTGCCATCTGGGCGAACGAGCCGGCTGCCCGACGCTTAGATAGAGTACCGGGGTTGATGACAAGTACACTATCCACAACCTAACGCAAGAAATGACGTCAGTAACAATTCAACACCAAGACGTCTCGGTCAACGCACCTTGACAAATGGCGGCAGCATACTCGGGACGATCAATACGTCTGGCCGAACGTTCCACCACTCGCCCAACTTCATGTAAGGCAGATCCAGCATTGCGCCGGTAGCGACGCCCGTGTCAGATCCTGTCTTGGGAAGGTTCGCCCGAGCGGTAGGTGGGAACAGAGGGAAGAAGTGGCGTTGCTCGACAAGATACTTGGGCAGCCGACTCAGCAAGTTTCCCTCGGCTGGTCTACCATGTAGAACTTCCTCGCGGCGCAGCTCAGCTAGAATATCGTGCGAGCACATCCCAACAACACATTCGTTAAATGACAATGTCACGGGGTTTGATACCATTCGCACTTGCTTCGGAAGACCAAGCTCCTTCTTGGGTAGTTGTTCTTGCGGCCACGAAACATGACGGCTCATGATGTCTCGCACGGAGGGTACTAGCACAACGGTAATGCTCGGGACAGCTGCCACGAGCCTCGAAAGGGGGGCAGAAATACAATGACGGAAGACCGTAGTAAGGGTGGCAGTGTCCGGGTCGAGGCCTTTGATGTCTGGGAGATCAAAATCCCCAGACGCGAGGAGCGGGTGCTCAATATCCAAGAATGGGCCAAGCAGCACAACGCCGTCGGCATAGCTGTCGGCGGCCTTCTGACACAGTTCCTTAAGGGGCTCGAAGTCGAGGTTATCATCCGCCGTGAACGGACCAGCCGCCACCATGACATTGAGGGGTGGATTGGCATCACCCCCTTCAAGACGTTGATTAATGTTGTCTAGAGTTACCGCTGATGACGCAGCGGGTGGTAGGAGCGGAACGGGGAGTATCTCCTTGACGGTGAAGTAATCGCCTGAAGGATTGATACCTCGGAGGGCAACGATTTGTCCGGGGAAGAAATTCAACGAAGGCACCGAGTTAACCTTGAGAGGAACGCGTCGGCCAGCCCCAGTTCGGCGAGAAGTTTCGAGCACAAGGGAAGCCGGATTTAACTTGCCTTCCAAGGAGTCCGAAGCAATGCGGCCAACAGCAATGATTTCACTTGTACTTTGGGTTGCCGCACTGCCAAACGTGAGGTCGTCCGAGTTATAGTGATTTTGGAAAATAGTCGTGAACTCGTCAATCCGATCATCCAGAATTTCCGAGGCCTCTGATAGGCGCATTCCCATGGGCTTGTACCCAAATTTCTTCAAGTCGGTGTTGGCTGTAGGCCGAATGCGGGCCTCCGAGAAAGGCGCCATTGGCGTCTCAGGTAGTGACAGATGTGCATTGAGCGACTCAATGGTTTGACCAGGATTTGGTCGATCGGCGAACGAAACGGATCTACAAAGTCAGCAACCCTCCAAAAGCGCTACAGTTTCACCTGGAGACTGGAAAGAACATACTGTGCACCACCGGGTGTGCCATTAGGAACAGGGCCAGGGGTCTTTGCCCCCATTGGAGATGCATTACTCTCAAGTCTTCCAATTTTCGGCGCCGCTGGTGAAGAAAAATTGGCTTTGCGTTTGATTGAACCGTTCACGGACCGGCCGTTCGAGGCATTTGGCGTCAATTCGTCCAGCCTGCACACACGAGGATTTTGATTAGACACCCAACCCAAAATCAACGCTCATAGTTAGGCTTACATTCCGAATACATCAGAGCCGGCCGCAGCACGCGGAGTGGCCGTGACTGCGGCTCTCTTTTCCATCTGTCGGCCGGCTTTACCGCGACTTTCGCGCTCAAGAGCCTCCTGCACATCTTGCTTGAATCCGCGCACAGTATCCATCGTCAACTTCACCTCCTCGCCCATCTTCATGCTGTACGACTCCCATTTGTAGAATAGTTCCTCCGCGCTTATGGAGTGCACCCGCAGGATGGATTGAAGCTCGCCGAGAACATCTTTCGGTAGTCCACTCGGGTAAGAAGCGGCGAAGAGCTCATTGAGCTCGGCAGCCGTGTCGCTCATGGTGCCTGGGGATCGTGAAGGGAGTCGAGGTTGCGGAGTCTCCGCCTTCGCGACACGCGAAGACGCGTCGGCGAAGGCGCTGACATAATCGCCCAGAAAAGTAATATCGAGATCGGTCTGACGATCAGGCTGAGCCAGACTCGACAAGACCCTACATTGGAAGGAAACATTGTCAGGTACTTCTCAAAGGTATTGTTTGGTCGTACTAAAAAATGGCTGCCAACGAGTCTACCGAAGTCGCCGCTGCCACTTCTCCCGCCAACAATGGCGATGCCCTGAACTCAACCAATGCGACTCCGACCGCCAACGCTAAGGATGAGCTGGACCTTCCGACGTCCGCCCAAGATGGCCTGATTAAGAAGCCATTTCCCAGACCGCTGGAGAGCGCCAAACCTCAAGCTCCGGCGCAGCTCAATGCGGATCAACAGTCCCGATACGATGCTGTTCTCCGGACTGTGTCGTCGTGGACAGAAATCCCCACCAAAGCTGAGAAAAACGCCCCAACAGCTGCCATCACCGACAATGAGCGCATGTGGCTGACTCGTGAATGTCTTCTCCGATACCTGCGTGCAACCAAATGGAATGTCGCGGAAGCGGAAACTCGCCTTAAGACCACACTGACTTGGCGCCGAGAGTACGGTATGGAGAAGCTGACGCCGGACTACATTTCAATTGAGAACGAGACGGGCAAGCAGGTTATTCTCGGCTACGACATCCATGGCCGGCCGTGTCTCTACCTGCTGCCATCGAAGCAAAACACGGAGAAGAGCGACCGCCAAGTCGAGCACTTGGTGTTCATGATTGAACGAGTGATTGATCTCATGGGCCCTGATCAGGAAACCCTCGCATTGCTGGTCAACTTTAATGATACCAAGTCGGGCCAGAATGCCAGCATGGGTCAAGCAAAAGAGACCTTGAACATTCTGCAGAATCACTACCCGGAGCGATTGGGACGCGCTCTCGTGACCAATGGTGCGTGAGGACTGAGCATCGATCGATTGAGGAAGTTGACTAACCCCGAGTCGCAGTACCGTTTGTCATTTGGGGATTCTTCAAGCTGATCACACCCTTTATCGACCCGCAAACTCGCCAGAAGCTCAAGTTCAACGAGGACTTGCGTCAGCATGTGCCGCCCAGCCATCTGATGAAGTCGGTCGGTGGCGATGTGGAGTTTAGCTATGACCACTCGACCTATTGGCCCGCCTTGAACAAGCTGGCCGAGCAGCGCCACGAAGCCTACCGCGATCGTTGGATCCGGGGTGGCAAGCAGATTGGCGAGATCGAGAACTATCTGAAGGGCGAGAACATCCGGAGTGTGGCCCAGAAGCAGGAATCCTCCAACGCTCAGGCTGAATCTTCTGCTTAGACCGAGCTCGCGATCCAAAATTCTCTTCCCTTGTCCATTGCATCCTCTGCCGTTTAGCATTTTGGTTTTGGATATACCACACTGGGTTGTGCTTTGCATCATTCTCGATTACATATTGGTGTCTCTACATATTGGCGAAACTTGCGAGTTGCCTATTCCCCATTGTCAGATCGCTTGTGGTTTAGCGGACAACGCAGATAGAGATAGAACATGAGATAGCTTTACAGCCTTGGCAGGGCTGAAGATGAACTACTTGAAGGCGGGGAAGGCTTCAGGGTCTTACGTCTTCATTCCGGTCAGAACATGCTCAAGCCTACTACGCGTGGAAATTTTCAAAGATAAATAATGCTGAATGATATTAACACCAACTCCTCTGCTGCATAAATTGACAAAAGGCTTTCGCCTATGTTCTGATCATTCTCCTCAGCAGCTGATGATTTTGAAGCCCCCAACCGAGCACCCATCTGTACAAATGATGCCAAGATATAATAACTGTTCTGTACTCACTGCTCACGGGTCATCTCCGGAGCAGCACCTCCCTCCAGACTCTCATCAACATTCATGCGCTTGAATGCTTTGCGCACTTCATTATCCCAACCGGTGAAGGTCACCAAAATCCATTCCAGGATACCGGCACAGTAGAGCGCAATACACTGACCGACCCACAGACCGCGTAATCCCCAGCCATGGAACGCGAGGGAGATACCCAGCGGCAAGGCAAAGCAATAATAACTCACGATGTTGACGGCGGCTCCCAGGTGCTGGCGGCCCATTCCACGGAGACTACCACCGCAGCTTCCATTCATACCATCAGCAATCTGGAAGAGGGCCACAAACGGCATAATCTCTGAAGTAAGCTCGACAACACGCGGGTCATTGTTGAAGATCTTGGCAAAGTGATCACGGGTACCCATGAGCACGGCGAGGACGATGCCGCCGAAGATCACGGCCAGAACAGCGGAGGTGTGCGCGGCACGAGCGGCGCCCTTGGCGTTGCGGGATCCAAGCAAGTTCCCGACCCGCGATGAGGTTGCAACTCCCAGGCCGAAGGGAATAGTGTTCAGGATCTGGTCGGCGGTCATGATGACACTCTGGGAGGCGAGCGAGATGGTACCTAAGCGGCCCGCTGCCAAAGCAACGATCTCAAAGGCCCACCATTCGGTGCCAACATGGAGGATGCCGAGGAGAGCGAGTCGGGAAAAGATCCATAGGTTTTTGAAGGCGTCTCGCGACCATCCTCCCCAACATTCCGAGCCGGCGATGAATCTCGAGTAGAGGACCAGAAGGATAAAGGATAGCCAGTACGAGATATCGGCCGCCAGCGGTGCCCCGAGCAATCCCATGTCGAGGGTGTAGCAGAAGACGTATGTCAGTGCGGCGTTGAGGGGCGACGTAATAATCAGCACATAGGTGCCAGCTCTCATGATACCTAAACCAGGTTAATCAATCTAGCCTTTAGGGAGGAGGCTTCCTGCTTTGCACTTACCCTGGGCCTGCAGGTATTTCTTCATGATCTCGAAGTAGATGTAACCGAGTCCACCGGGGATCAGTACCATTAAAAACCTTGAGCTGTGGTACGAGAGCTCTGGGTCCTGGCCAAGTGCCAGGAAAATCGGTTCCGAACACGCCCAGATAATTGCCACTGGAATATAAAAGGCACCCAAGATGAGGAATGAGCGCTGCAACAAGATACCCAGCTCGTGCTTGTTTCCACTTCCAGTGAAGGACGACGAAGCCAGAGTGTCCAACGCAGTGGTTCCTCCCAGAGCAATCATCCATCCCGTCACCAAGGCAAACATCAGAGAGAAAGCGCTGGCGGCGAGGTTCAGCGGGGAAGAATGGCCGACGATGATGACGGTCACGGTCTGCAAGCTCATCTGTAACATATAGGCCAAGATGACGGGAAGAGCACCCTTGAACAACATCCAGAATTCATACACCAGCTGCCGACCCCGGGGAGTCTCGGCACCTTCTTTGTCTCCTCCATCCCATGGTGTGTTCTGCACTGCGGGTTTGGGGATCAGGGAGGTATATTCGTCCGGCAATGGCGAATCCTCGAGGGTGGGCTTCCTGGCCCCGCTGACGGGGCTGCCACTGTCATCTGCGTACGACATTTTGGCAAGGGAATCAAGAAGAAAAGAGAATAGATTCAGAGTTCACCCGCGAGTCATTATATTTATGTCGCGGGCAAGGAGAAGATTGTACAGTATGGGGTGCTCATGCAGTGTAACCCGTAACTCGTACATATTCGACGTAAGGGTGGATATTGGGGTCGACCAAACGTCAACAGCTGAGTGTTTACAGGCGAGCTGAAAAAATCAATCTAACGACTGACATGTATGATTCCTTGAAAGGATCTACATCACATCAGTCTACTGGATCGCCCGCATTGCCGCCTTCGAGCCGACCGAACGGGAAGCGTTGTGGATCCTCGCTGCCAGCACGTTCCACTTCTATTGCGTATCACTTGTTGGCGGAGGAGAATTTCATTTTTTTTCTCAGCATGCTTCCGATGTCGGGGATTGAGGCAGGCCGGGAGAGCGTATTTCACGCCTTGCAGTAGTCGCAGCAGTCTGTCTTGGGTCGTTACAGAGATATCGCAGATGTCTCAGGTCTTGTCGGGATGAACCCACCCCCACATGTGGACAGCTGAGCCGTCGGACTTGCAGATCACCGACTATGAGGCAAATTCTATTCTGGTTGTGCTGGAGGGGGCGAAACGGAGGGCGTAGTGGCGTCTCTCAATATTGTCCTATTTGGGAAGGTCAACAGAATCCCGGCAGTCACAAATGAATGCAGGCAAATGTACCGATCGCTCCAGTGGAGGAGACTATTTGATCATGGTTCATGCAGGAATGTGGCTAATGCATCGATCGATTTTGATTGTCCCACAGGGGCGGGCGAACCGCCTATCAAAAGAGGCCATCGTGAAGCCCGAGTCACACGGCGTCTGTAGGTCAGATCCGTCGGTAAACACGCTGTGACACATGAGTTTAATTCCTTTTGCGATTCGTTCGGTTCGATTTTTCGGGTGCAGCAGATCCTGCTTGCTTTTGTTTCGTGAATCCGTCGCCTCCAAGCCTGAATAATGGAAGAGACTGATCACGCAAAAAGAGTCCTTATGAAGTCAGCTTTCCTACATGATGTCTGCTCCAATTGCAGCCCCGGCCCTTGCACGGTATGGTGACATCGTGGTTGGGAAACCCTTACAGTGAAAGAATCAGGTTTGGCTCTCGGAAAATCATGCCATGCAAGACTGGTTAAGTCCCGAAGCCGGCTCGTGATACCAAATCCAGAGCCTGGTTTTTGTAGCGAGCGATGATCTTGGTGGAATGCGAGCAAGTCCGTACTATTTCCGTCCCGCAAAGATCACCGCATATCATCCCCTCATCATCGGCGAACGGACGACTTGATATTTATTTTGTTCGAGATATTCAGATTGCCTCAGGAGGTACAGAATAATGTTTCAATTATTCTTCTAAAGCAGCTGTACAAATCAGTGTATTCAAGAGCATCCACGGATGAGGGATCTGGTCTCTTCGCCATTCAGAATAACCCCCGAAATCCACGAACAGACATCTGCATACGGCAAATCAGGCTTGCAGACACTTTTCCCCGCGTCGTACATGCACATTAATAATAATAGTTGCGTGGCTCTAGTGCATGTGGCATATTCAATCTGGCAAGACACCTACACCAGACCACCAGCATACCCATCGTTGTGGTCGTGAAGTGCTCGTAGTGTTACCATACAAGCAACCCATCTCTCGGAATCTTTCCCCGCCATCTGATAACATGGCACAAGAATCGCGGGGAAATGGGGTCGGAGTTGGGGCCAAATACCTGCCGAGAATGAGGCAACCGAGGCAAGATCCACTTCCACTTCACACTTCCATTCCCACCTCAAAGTTTCTGCTCCTTCTGCTCCTAGCCCGAAGCTAATTACGTGGTTCGCATTGAAATTTGGACCAGACATGGCCCCGGTTGTGATTTGTAAGGTAAAGGATCTTTGTTTAGCTCGTCATGACACTTCCAAGGTTGTATGTGCCCTTAAGGTTAACACCCGAGATATAAAATCAAATTAAACATGAATCCTACAGCATGGGTGATATGGGTAGGTAAGAGAACCCTTGAAACTCAGGAATAGCGTCAAAACTGTCAATTTAATTTTACATCGCTCACTACGAGCCCCTCTACGGTCGCTTCGAGCTAGGCCAAGGACCTCGGGATCAATTTCACGTTAAGTTCAACATAAGACAGGGTATATGGTATGCCGTATGGGTCATAGAAAAAAAAAGGATTGCTTCTCGCAGACATCCATGGATGTTCAGAGAAGAGCGAAATTGTGTATATATATCCAGATGCATGATCTCGAGGCGATCCCGACACCTATTTTGGGACCTCGAACCCTGGAATGAGATTTGATCGACAACATGCCCATCCACTGTTCCTATGACGCCTGTAATTTCTCATTTATCTCCCAAATAATATACCGAAAAGGATTCGACCATATATGTACCAGATAATATGGATGGAACATGTTGCACACTAAGACAGGCAAGAAAACGAGACTTCAAGGTATCGACAATTTACGTTGAATACCCTGCTCTTATTCACAATGATTCAAGCGACCTGCGCCGATCAAACCTCCCGAGAATTTACCTTATCAATCACGGCTAGGGAGCCTCACTCGAAATGTCTATGTTTACTCGGTTAAATACTCCGCAAGGACACTGGCAATTACCCGAGAGGTCTCCGAAATGTTCAGCGTTATTAAACCTATCCAGTCTGCTGGCCCATCTGACAGACGTTTGAAGTGACTGACAAGCCTCTGACACACAGAGCTTTCACCTCGATGCTGTCTTGGTTCATCAAGGATGTATGAGCTACTGTCTAGGCAAGGCGTTCAACAAGGCTCCATTGCCTCACCATGCCTTTTTGACCACAAGCTGAGTTAGATGAAAGGGCCACTTTGCTCGGGATGCCGGGGTTGGATTTTACTATGCCACCTGTGAAGTATCCAATTCGTACAATCAGGTGTTTCAGCCTTCGTCCACTGGGGATTGGTTCTCCGGTGTGAATTAAGCTTATTTATCGTGAGTTTCGAGTAGATAAAAAGCGGGGTGAATGTGTAGGGCTTGCACATTGTCTATCATGACCGCTGGTCATCGCGGGCATCGAGACCATGCCCCCGAGGAAGTTCCCAGGGTGCGAATTTCTAATCCCCGGCAGGGCACCGGGCAGGGCAAATATACTTTCCATCGCTGCACGTTGTCCAATATTCGCGGAGCAACAGAATAGAGTATCACTAGTTCTGACCAACGCCCCGTGGCCGCAGCGGACTATCGAGACCGTATGCAATGTAACGTTTGGGTTCAACGTGGTTGACTAGAGAGTTATCGCAGGAATGTGTACAACTCTAGCGAACGTTAAAGTGGGTCTGAGTGAAAATTTAGCAATTGACAATCCAACGGGCGGATGGCAAGGCTGACGCAACGGTCGGTATCGTCAACTCGGTCGAGGCCACGATCCGCTCAGCTGCGCAGTGGAGAGGTTCAAGGACATGAAACACGCGGTGGGCCGTTGGTCATTGCGGACGGGACGTCATTTCGGTTCAATCCCGGCTTGGGTTGGAGGGGACTGGACCAACGGGCCCCCCGATCTTGGGGACCGGTGGAGCCAAGCTCCTTCACGGACCAGCTAGCTCTATATCGGTACACCACGGCGAGCTCGGGAGTTATGGCAAGGTTTGAAAGGGTAGGTTTACGGCGGGATGGAGATGTTGATAGTATGGGGTACGAGTACGGAGTACGGAGTACTCCGTATAGGAGGTCTGACCTCCCCGGAGACCCCTGACTCGCCCTCAGCTCGAACGCTGCCGAGCGAGTTTAGCGATGGCTGGGAGCAGAAGTGGAGTAGCGCATGGTGATCGATAGATCCTTCATCTCCACGTCCGGCCGCGAGTTGCACGAGGGCGCCATGCACCACCGGAGATAGATTTGAGGAGGGTCCAGACCGGGTTACTCCCTGGTTTCAGTTTGGACCGCGTTGACCCCGTCGATCGCAACTAGCACGAACTTCGGGGGAGAAGATGGAGGGCTGAAAATATAGAGCCTCCTTCACCCCCTTGGAATTGCAGTTCCCAAATTTGGGTGGACTGCGCATTGCCCCATGTGAAGCTGCGGTGAACCTCGGGAGTCTCACTTCCCCTTAGAATCAGCCCGGTTGCAATGTTATTCTCTGACAGCCCTGTCAAAGCCGACAGGGGCCGCGAATCCAGCGTGCCAAATTGGCTTTGATCTCAGCGGTCGCAGAGTGGACCCGCGATACCAGGAGAAACTGCCGAATTGGGCTATGCTGGCCCGTCTCGGAGTACAGGTAGTCCCGGGAATAGTCAATTTGAAATGTCCAGGTGTCAAGGTGTAAGAATGATCGGGGTTTGGGATCTCGGATTTTATTCGTAGAAGTGTCGAACGGAAGAACCGTGGAAACATCACGGGCCGGCAAACGTCAAGAAATCGCGAGCCCCTGAACCATTGGAGTTTGTCCCTCGCTTGGCCCAACTCCACATCACCAATCCTCCTTCATCTTAATCAGAGCTAAACCGTTCTGGAGGTGGGCCGTTACTCTACTCCGTACTTTTTTTTCTTCCCAGGGGACTTGACTCTGATTTCTCCATCCATGCTGGTTTGGTGCCACGGTCAAGGTGAGTTGTTGCCGTTGGGCCACCGCATTTTAAGGGGTCAACACTAACCCGGGGTTCTGCTCTCCGCATTTTCTAGACTTCTGCCACGCCTCATGACTGTGAATTCCTCCTGAATAGTTCCGACCACCCCTTCATTCCCCCCCTCTGGTCCACCCGGCGTGGTACTGGGGAGACATGACGGTTTCGCCTCCTGCTTCGCCGACGGGTGTGCCCCCGCGGCCCATCAGCGCGGTGATGCGCACGCCGCGCAGCAACAGTCGCATGAGTATGAGTAGTCGACAAGGTGGTAGCCGCGCCTCCGACGAGGATGGCAAAACCGCCGTCAAAGTCGGTATGTGACCGTTCTCTTTCCAATGGACCCGGACCAGTTGCGATGGTTGCGATGCTGTGCATCGCAACGGTCTCCGACCCTCGGGACACGGGGGAGAAACAATCAATGGCACCCAAGCCGGATCTTTCATTTGACTAACTGGACACAACAGCGGTTCGAGTGCGACCTCCTCTCAAACCTACCGACCCCGGCTACGAATTGATTCCGCAACGATTCCAGCGCTCCATGGTCCACGTCACCGCTCCTACCAGCGTGGCCATCGATGTGCCACAGGGCCGCAAGTTGTTTGTTTTCGATCGCGTTTTCCCCGAGACCATTGATCAGGATGGGATTTGGGAGTATCTGAGCGACAGCGTGAACTCGTTCCTTCAGGGGTACAATGTCTCAATTCTGGCCTATGGCCAGTCCGGCGCTGGAAAATCATATACCATGGGCACATCGGGCCCGAACGAGCAAAATAACTCAGACGCTATGGGTGAGTCGGATCTCAGAGATGGATGCTTGAGCCCGACGGTTCGCTGACTGCCGCTCGCAACCTCCAGGTATCATCCCTCGCGCAGCCCAGCTTCTGTTTGAAAAGTTGGACGGTCCCTCCAAGCATAATCGCAATGGTTCCACCACCGGCCTGCGAACCCCCCAACGTTACTCGATGAGCTCGGCCGCGAGTTTCGGCAAGCTGAACTTGGAAAAGAACTGGCAATTGAAGGCTACATACGTGGAGGTACAGCTCGGATGTGTGACAGGTGTCGGAGGAGAACTTGCTAACACGCGTTCCAGATCTACAATGAGCAACTCCGGGATCTGTTGCTGCCCGACACGACCCCCGCCCATGACCGCGGCACCGTTAGCATTCGCGAGGACGCCAAGGGACGTATTATTCTCACGGGCCTGCACCAGGTCAACATCAACTCGTTCGACGACCTGATTGGGGCCTTGAACTTTGGTTCTGCCATCCGACAGACCGATTCCACCGCTATCAATGCCAAGTCGTCCCGATCGCATGCTGTCTTTAGCTTGAACCTCGTGCAGCGCAAGGCGCCTGCCCAGCCCTCTTCCCCCAAGGAAAAACGCATGTCCATGCCCGTCGATTCCTTCTCCGGCGACTCCATCACCGTGGATAGCAAGCTCCACTTTGTCGACCTGGCTGGTAGTGAAAGATTAAAGAACACGGGTGCTTCCGGCGAACGCGCCAAGGAGGGTATTTCTATCAATGCTGGCCTGGCTGCGCTCGGCAAGGTCATCTCGCAACTTTCTTCACGCCAATCGGGGTCTCATGTTTCCTACCGCGACTCCAAACTGACTCGACTGCTTCAGGATTCATTGGGTGGAAATGCCATTACCTACATGATTGCCTGTGTCACCCCGGCGGAATTCCATCTCAGTGAGACCTTGAACACAGTGCAGTACGCGCAGCGCGCTCGTGCTATCCAAAGCAAGCCCCGCATCCAACAGATCGCAGACGAAGGGGACAAGCATGCGTTGATTGAAAGGTTAAAGGCTGAGGTTGCTTTCCTCCGCCAGCAGATTCGCAACTCGGAAGGATCAGAGCGCCGCGAAGCTGTATCAACGGAAAGAGGTGACCGCAAGAATGAACGCGAGATCCAGCTCCAGAATCAGCTCTTGGATGCACAGGAAAGCTACAACGCCCTCAGCCAGCGTCACACCAAGCTGATCTCGCACCTGGCTAACGATTCGGAGGCTGCTAACGGGGATACCGATGACGCAACTGCAGATGTTGGCAAAAGCTCCATCGAGCGCATGCAGCGCTCCCGCTCCTTTGCGGAGTCTGTGGAGCAAGTGGTTCTCGAATACGAGAAGACTATTCAGAGCTTGGAGGCGTCGCTCTCAGACACCCGGTCCTCATTGGCCACGACCGAAAGCACGCTTCTCGAGCGCGAGACAAAGTGTACTTACGTTGAGACGGTCAACGCCCAGTTGCAATCGCGCGTCCAGAAGCTGCTGGACCGGGAAACCAGCACAGAAACTTATTTACATGAGCTGGAAGCCAAGGTCTCTGGAGCGGACACTGGCGAGGAGCAGCACGCTGCTATTGTTGCTGAGCTGCGCAAGGAGATCAACCGGGCCCGTGAAAACGAAGCGAGCTGTGAAGACTACATCTCGACCTTGGAAGACCGACTGGCCGAGTCTGACCAGGATATGGAGTTGATGCAGCGCGAAGTCATCCGTCTGGAGCATGTGATTCAACGCCAGCGAGGCCTTGGCTCTCTCGACAACTTGCTTCACGATCTTGACCACCGCAGAAAGCACGGCGAAGCGAAGCATGAAGATACCAACGGGGTCGGACCCGGTTACACTCCTGCTCCAACGAAGTATCACCGCCACACGCCATCTTTGGATGTTCTCAACGAAGCTGCTGAAACCGCCATCCCCGAGTCCGACGAAGACCTGGCTGAACCCATTCCCGAGGAAGAGGAAGACGAGTCTCTGCAAGAAGAAAGCCAGCAATCTCGAGCCCCGAACGATGACTTGACCGTACTGGAAAACGTGACCAACAAGTTGGAGGCTCGGCGCTCCGAGGCTCTCCGTGAAGAGCCACTTTCTAGTCCCGCCCAGTCTCGTTTCGTTGCCGACAAGCTTGAGACTGTAACCCAAGAGCTGTTCGATCTGCGTCTCCAGCACGAAACTGTCGCAAATGACTTCGAAGTGCTCGAGTCCAAGTATGAAGAAGCTCTGAAGGCCCTGGCTAACCTTCGTCAAGACAAGGCTGACGAAGCTCGTCACCCGGCCCCCGCTCTTCAAAACGAGTCATCGCGTCCCGTTTCTTTTTTAGGGGATGGAAGCGCTCAGACCTCGAAGCCTGGAGCACAACACTCATTCTCGCAATCGCTCTCGTCGGAGTTGTCCTCGGCCGCGGACTCATCTACTTTGCGCGAGCCTTCTGAAGCATCGAAGCTTGAGAGTGACGAGCCCGTGACACCGGTCACCTCCACCGCTACTCCTCAGCAGGATAGCGAAGAAATCGACAGAATGCGCAAAATGCTTACCGAGCACGAGGAAGGCGCCAGCGTCATGTCTCAGAAATACAACGAGCTTCAAACGGAGCACGAGGAAATTCTCGGAATTGTTGAGAAGTTGAAGGCCGAGGTTGAGACCCAGCGATCGAAGGCCAGCCCCCCTCCTACGCCCAGCTTCAAGATGATCCGCCGCATGACCAGTCAGAATCTGTTTTCTGGAACAGACCGTGCTCACCGATCGTTGACCGCGTTGCGCACTATTGCCAATGAAGAACTGGCTGATAAGCCTGACGCAATGCAAATGTTCGAGGGCCACATCGATGCCACCATGCACGAGCTTGCAACTCGTATTGAGCGTCTTCAGACTTTGGAGGCTGAGAACCAAAACGTGAAGAAGGAGATGGAGATGAAGGCCACTATCATCTCTGGGCTCACTCGCGAGCGTTCGAGCTTGCAGGGCGCCTCATCTGTCGACATGGCTTTGGTGAACCAGCTCCGTGACCAGGTTGTGTCCCAAGAGAACCAGTTGAACGAACTCCGGGAAGCCCACGAGGCCCGAGAGAAGGCTCTGGTGGCAGAGATCGAGAACCTCAACGCTCTGCTCCAGACCCAGGAGGTCGCTACGAAGGCTATGGATGCGGGTGCCGAAGAGCAAGACAAGAGAATTGGCATCCTGGAGGGTGAGCTGACCGAGTGGAAGGGTAAACACCAGACTGCTCTGGGGTCCCTGCAGTCATCCGAAAAGCAACTCGCCGACACTTTGACCGAGCTCAACTCTGCGTTGGCTTCTGTCGAGACCATGCGCTCAGAGCGTGCCTCATCTCTCGACGCGTCTGCTGATAAGGATGCCGCCGCTAAGGGGCTTGAGACGGATCGTGTCCAGCAGCAAGAGCTCGTGGAAGGCTTGAAGAAGAACATCGAAGAGCATCAATCCACTATTGCTGCTCAATTGGCGACCATCGCAGGCCTCGAGAAGTCGCACTCTGCCGCTCAAGAGCAACTTTCCCAGCAGGCTGGCAAGGAGGTTGATCGTGACGCGGGTGACATTCACGCTGCCCGGGTGTCCGAACTTGAGCAGGAGATCTCAGTCCACAGATCTACCATCGATTCGCACAAAACTGCCCTGGAGTCGCTGCAAGACTCCCACAAGAAAGAATTGGCTGAGTTGGAGGAGCGAACGAAGGCCGCAGCCCAAGCCGAGCACGAAGCTCGAATCGCCGAGAAGGATTCTCAATACGATCAGTCGATGGCGGCTTTGCAGAAGGACATTTCCGAGTCCCGCGATGAGCTAGTGAAACTACTCAAGTCCGTCTCAACCTTGCTCAACTCTGATGTCACGGCCGAGACGCTAGCCGACCAGATCCAAGACGTTCTGGCCCAGAAGCAGCACTTCTCTGACAAGTATGCCGAATTGATGGACACCAACGAGGGCCTTCGCAAGCAAATTGATGCCAACGGTGACCAAAGCACGAATGTGGAAGAGTTAACGAAGAAGAACACCGCCCAGGAAGCCAAGGTCAACGAGCTGGCTCTGTTGGTTGCAACCCTGGAGGATACTCTTCGCCAGAAAGATGAGCAGGTCAAGAAGAAGGAAGCCTTGGTTGATGAGATCACCGTGGAGAAGGAGAAGAGCGTGCGTTTGGTTGAGGAGCTCGAGGAGCAAATCACCAGCAGCTTCGACCAGCACCACAACCGCCTGTCTGTCATTCAACAGGAGCGGGATCAAGCTCTGGAGGATGCGAAAGCCCGCATTGTCGTTCTCGAGAACGACATTGAGACTTACCGTGTACGGATTGAGCAACTTGAGGTATGTCTCCATTGTAACCAGCCGAGACCTCGTCGCAAACTAACCGCAACCAGCTTCAACTCAAGAACAGTGGAACCCAGGATGGTTCTCACGACCGTAGCAGCTCAATGACCTCTAACCTTCGCAAGAGCTCATCCGCTGCATCCTTGCCTTCGCCCCCGCCGGCTATTCCTCTTCCACCCCTGCCCACCATCGCCTCCCAGTCGAACGGTACCAGTAGCGTGTCTCCCCCCAGCTCTCGACACGCCAGCAAGGAGTTGGTCAATGCTCAGTTGGTCGAGGACCAAGAATCCCGCATCCGGACTATCGAGAAGCACCTCTATGCCGAGAAGCAGCTTACTGCTACTCTCGAAGAGGCCCTTGGTGACCTGGAGGCCCAAAGCAGCAAGGTCAAGACCGACTGCGAGGCCTGGAAGAAGAAGGCCTGGCAACTCGAGGATGAGCTATCTGGCCTCCGCAAAGAGCGGAACTCCGCCCGCCTCTCTCTCCAAGCCGTTGAGGAGGAGCGTAGTGCTCGCCGTGAGGCCGAAGCTGCTCGTGCCCAGCTCGAGGAGCGCATGAATGCGCTCAACAAGAAAAAGAAGAAGAGCACCCTGAACTGCTTCTAGACATGTTTCTTTGCCACTCGCCACCTAAAAGCGCGCGTTGTGTTACGGCTGTCTTTACCTTTTCTTGATGTATACTTTATGCGTTTGTTTGTTTGCTTGCCTGCTTGTTTCATACCCATTCCCTTCCGATCGATGCCCCGGCCTTCACATAACTCCAATCTCTGTATTATGACCCCGTGTGTTTTTTTGTCGATTACTCGATACCTCTTCTGCCCTTCTTGCTTGTGCCATATTCCTTGATGCACATCCTTTTTTGCCTGTGTCCCCCTTTTTTTACATATTGTCTGGTTCATTTCTGCTACCCTCGAACGAACAACCCCTTATGACCGGTAGATTCTTCCCTCGCGTGGCAATCTGCAATCTCCAATTGTACATTTTCTGTTTTTGTCTATCCTTGAATCAACGAGTGATTTTGGTTGCAGGGGAGCGGTTAGGGTGAATTCCAAACTCAATTTGTCTTATATTGATGAGATAGCACATATGGAATTCATTTCCCCGGATTCTTTGGCATAAGAGCAATTAGTGATCTACCACGCGTGCGGGTTTTAGCGACATCGCGCTTGAGAGTCGTCTCATCGTAGTCACCCCTCTTGGCGCCGACTGCAAGTCGAGAGATTTGACCGCGCCAAGTGGATCAGGCTGCGAGATGAAAATTTGAATGCTTGAAACCACATTGCCAATGAACAATAACAATCGAACTCATATCCGCTCATAATTTCCACTTCGTTCTATTTTCAAATCGATGAAATGGAGGAAATCACAACACCCGCGTCATGTGATGACGTCCCCCACGTGTCTTGATCGCAGCTCGACGCGATTGACACTTTTCACCCCATATCCACACCATGTCGGGTCTTGCGCCCTCCAATGTGGTCATCGTCCACCCGGACCTGGGAATCGGCGGTGCTGAGCGCCTGATCATCGATGTCGCGCTGGCTCTACAAAACCGCGGGCATCGCGTCACCGTTTACACCTCCCACCGCGACAAGTCCCACTGTTTCGATGAGGCGCGCGATGGAACCCTGGACGTTCGCGTGCGGGGAAATACGATATTTCCGGCGCATATTGGCGGGAGGCTGCACATCTTGATGGCGGCTCTGCGCCAGTTGCACTTGACTGTGTCGTTGTTGTCCGAACTTGGCTCGCGACCACCAACGAAGGACCCGAAGGAAGACCAGGATGACATCTTTATCGTTGATCAGCTCCCCGCATGTCTACCATTCCTCAAGACATTCGGCCAGCCGCGAAAATCCCGAGCCCAGCGTATCCTATTCTATTGCCATTTTCCCGACCAATTGCTTGCCCGACGGGACGAAGGTGGCTCGCTACTTCGATTCGCGAAGCTGATATATCGGGTTCCCTTTGATTGGTTTGAGGGCTGGGCAATGAGCGCATCAGATCGAGTCGTCGCGAACTCTAAGTTCTCTCGAGGGGTTGTGCGTGAGGTGTTTGGTTCCGAGCGACTCGGTGATGTTGAGGTGGTATACCCATGTGTCGATACGGATGCGGCACCTGTACCACCGGAAGCAAAGCCCGCAGAGGCTCTGTGGGGCGGCAAGAAGATCATACTCAGTATTAATCGATTCGAACGGAAGAAGGACATGGCCCTTGCAATTCGCGCGTATCATGGCCTAGGCGAGAAAAAGAGGAAGGGGACACGGCTAGTTGTCGCTGGTAAGATTTTCCTGACTGTTCGGTTCGTGAGTAGACACGAGGCTAACTTGCGTTTGTCATAGGCGGTTATGATAATCGTGTCCAGGAAAATGTTCAATATCACAGAGAGCTTGATGAGCTCGCAACTGGCCTTGGCCTGCAAACCGCAACTTCAAAAACAGTCGTCTCCGCACTTTCGATCCCAGACAATATCGATGTCTTGTTCCTGCTCTCTGTCCCTACCGCCTTTAAAGATACCCTCTTACGCCAGTCGAAACTTCTCCTCTACACCCCGATTAATGAACACTTCGGTATTGTGCCTGTGGAAGCTATGCATGCCGGACTACCTGTACTGGCTTCTAACACTGGGGGCCCGTTGGAAACGATTGTTGAAGGCGAAACGGGCTGGCTCCGAGACGCTCACGCAGTTGACGAGTGGACGGCTGTAATGGATAAGGTGCTTTACCAGCTGACACCGAAGCAAACCGAGAAAATTGCCGCAGCCGGGAAGATAAGAGCAGAGCGGGACTTCTCTCTCACGGCCATGGGCGATCGGCTCGAGGAAGAGATCTCAGCCATGCTGTCTACAGAGCGGCGCCCTTTTCATGACTGGCAGCAAGTGCTTTTCATGCTCGCTCTACTAGGGGCGATTTCGGCCGTTGCTGCCATGTTCTTGCTTCGCGTGCTCTGACCTCTTCTGCTAAATACCCATGACAATTTCCATTAATGCATTTCTTTCAAAGCGTTCTCAATGCCTTTTCAACTACTAGAATCGAGAAATAAACAATCGCATTCGATCAACTTTTGTAGATGCGCGATAAGGCGATAAGGGTCATCTGATTTCGTGACGTCGCGCGGTTCGCGTCGACAACAACCCTCGATTTGCATCACGCAACAATGCCCGATGTTATCGACCTGATCTCATCTGATCCGCCTCTGCCGGACAAGCCGCGACCCCAGCAGGCGCCTCAGCCATCCAGGTCCCTTCCATCCCGACCTTCACCCCGCCTCGGTCAGATCTCGTCGGATTCATTCGATGTCTCATTGTTCGCGCACGATGACTTCCTCGATAAGCCCGCGAAAAAGCGGAGAGTCAGCCAGGAAAAAAGGTCGCCCCTACGAAAAATTACCAGCGTTTATGAATCAACTTTCCCAGACCCCGGTCCGGCGCTATTGTTCTCCGACGAAGAGTTCGACCTACCACCCTCCAACCCCGCAGCCATAAGGAAACAGCCCACCCGCAATGTTGAAGACTCGGATCCCATTGAATTTGCCTCGTCTGCCCCGGACCCTTTGGCCAAGTCCAAGCTCCCAGCTCCACCAAGACCATTTCACGATTCCGCGGACATTATTGCGCTCGATGACGGTGATTTTGGAAAAGCCATGCGGAAACAGGGCCCGGATCAATTCACGCAGGACAGCATCGAAGAATTTAGCGATCCGTTCCAGATGCCAGAAATCAGCGATGTGATTGGCACGTCGCAAACAGAGTCATCGAAATCAGTCTTCTCTAGCAAAACGGCTGGGTTATTGGCTAACCTGAAGGCCAGCAACAAGGAGAGTAATTCGAAATCTGGGACTAAGTCCTCGCGTTCTCGAAATATCAAGAGTGCAGGCATGGATGCCACGGGGGTTTTTGGTCTATCTGACGAGTTGGACGAGCCGGATGAACCACGCCGACCCGCGAAGAAATCTACAAAGATGACGACGGAAGAGAAGGAAGCCAAGGCCAAAGCGCGCGCAGACGCAAAGGCGAAACGAGATCAGAAGCGGCAGCTCGAGAAAGAACGAAAGCAGCAGCTGAAGGAGGAAAAAGCAAAGCAGAAGCAGCTGGCCGCGGGCATCTCAGAAGTCAACAAGCTCAAGGTGGACAAGAAGGACTCCACGCCTGAGATGATCATCGATATATCATCCTCACTTGAGGAAGGCAGTGTTGGAAACCAAACCATTGAATTCATGAAGCGGCTGGGAGTGGAACATACGTTTGTTGCAAGCCAGATCCCAAACGTGATCAAGTGGCGCCGGAAAATGAATGCAAAGTACAACGAAGCGGCAGGACACTGGGAACCGTGCCCATTCCACGTACAAGAAGAGAAGTATGTCCTGTGTTTGGTTCCTGCGCAAGACTTTGTCGATTTGGTGATTCCTGCCTCGGATGGCGAGGAAAGAGAATCATTGGACCTTCACGTCTCGAAAATCAAAAGTGGCTACCCGGGGTGTAAAGTCATCTATCTGATCGAGGGTCTTACTGCTTGGATGCGTAAGAACCGCAACTCTCGAAATCGAGCCTACCAAGCCGAGGTGCTCCGCCAGTATGAACCACCAAGCACAGAGCAGCCGACCACCTCCCGGGCCCGTGGCAGGAAACCAAAGAACAAGCCCGAAACCACCCCCCCGTTGACGATGATATGATCGAGGATGCTCTTCTTACCCTGCAGGTGGCATATTCATGTTTAATCCACCATTCTAATGCGCCGGCCGAGTCGGCCGAGTGGATCAAGAATTTTACCGAGCACATTTCAACCATCCCTTACCGACGCGAGCGCATGGAAGGTAACGATGCCGCTTTCTGCATGGACGTGGGCCAAGTCAAGTCTGGCGAAGACAAACTCGACACTTTCGTCAAGATGCTCCAGGAAGTGAACCGGGTCACTGCCTCCATGGCCTATGGTATTACTTCGCAGTATCCAAGCGTCACTGATCTGAGCCGGGGCATGCGTATGCATGGGCCAACGATGCTGGAAGATGTTCGGGTATGTATGTTTTTGACTCGACGGTTAGAAATATGCTGACGTGGTCTAGAAATCTGCAAATAGGAGTGGTGCCTTGACGGACTCGCGGATTGGTCCCGCTGCCAGTAAACGCTTGTACAAAGTGTTCACGGGCCTTGATCCTACTTCGACGGATGTGTAGCGCTTGTATCTCATCTTGGATGAGTCCTCCGTTATGTGCTTCCTCCGCATTGATATCTCCACGCTTACATGTTGGATTGGATTGAAGGGCGTGGAATTATTTGAGCATGAAGGTCTCATCCTGGAAGCATTGATATGTAATTATATCATTTGCCGACAACTAATCCCAAAACTTCTATTAGAAATCCCTGTAATCACTCGCAGAATCCGTGCCAAGATCGCCCTATGGCTTCGTATTTTGAAGTCCCGTAGGCCTGAGGATGAAGAAAAGAGTTACGATAGAATAGGTATGGGCCGCAAGAGATCATTCGAAGTCAGTATACAATGCTTTCATCATTCAACCTACCATTCCGTACGGCCTCGGCTAGTAGTGACCCGCAAGGCAAGGACCCTACCTCACACCAAAGCAGGAATTATGGATTATCTTGATTCTTGTCTAAGCCGAATGAATACCATGTTACCATGTACAAAACCGTGGGAAACGTGAGACGGAAACAGGCCTGGAAGATCGGATATCCTAGTCGGGGGTATTATCAATAAAACATGACCGAGAAGCGAAGCAAGAGAAGAACGGAAAATTTTGGTTCATACACGTCATCGCGAGAAGGGAATCTGAAGGTCAAAAAACAGAGTGTAAGAAAGGCCAAAGAAGAAAAGAAGAGAAAGAGAAAAGAAAAAACAACACCGGCCGGGCTCTAAATGCATCCAGGCGTGTACAGGGATCATCGAATTGTCCATGGAAGTCGTTAATCGTACTGCCCAAAGGGCAGCTCGGGGAGGATGGGGGAAAGTATGGAGTGCACGGAGCAATCGATGGACAAAATTCCACCAGCTAGCGCCATAATGGCACGACAATGGAGGGAGAAAAGAAAGTGCGAGGCAAGGACATCAGAAGCTGACTTCGCCAATGTCACTCTCCACGACACCTTCATCCCAATATTGATCGGAGGGTGATTCGCGAACAGCGGGTTGGGAGCCAAGAGCGAGAGCTTCGCCTTCTCCGCGCTCAATGAACTCATCTTGCGTGACTTCTTTCATGATTCGCTGGAAATACATCCGCAGAGTGCGAAGGCCACGGAGGTACCCCCGATCGATATCCATTGGATGGTGGGGAGGGCAAGGGGTATCGGGAGGCAATGTATCCTCACCCGTCACGCAGTTCGCAAAATCGACAATCTTCAGCTTCACATCAAAGGTTTTACGCCCATCTTCAGAGGCGCGCCGTCGTGGATCAGGTCGTTCACTTGCAGACGGTTTAGGTGGTGGAGTTTCTTGCTCGCCATCATAGAGAATCAACAAGCTGCTTGCATAGAGTCGATATCGATCCAGCTTCCGGATCATGTGCTCCAGCAAGGAAAGCTTCTCAAGAATAACGGGAATTCTCTTCGCTACGCTTGCATAACTGACCCCATCGTAGAGGAATCGGGTGAGTGCATCTTGAAACTCGCGGCCTGATCGCAAGTCACGGCCAAAGTACTTGTCTTCAAATGTGTATTCTTGCTTCTTGACGTTCCAAGCTTGCATGCCGCACAGACGAACTCCAAGTTGTCGGGAAGTGGTTGACTGGCACTTGCGTCGCTGAGACTTCTTCTTCTTCTCATCTGCCTCAATGCCATACTGCCGCGTTCCCATTTTCAGATCAAGAACGCAGGGCTTGTTCATGCCAGCGGTCAGGTCTTCCAACAAAAGGAAAAATTGGACGCGTTCATCCTTCCTTAGTTGTGCCTCCTTGGGGTTGCTCGGCAGAACGGTGGAAGGTTCATCCGGTTGGTCTGGTAGATGGGCGGCAGATGCCATGGTGGAAGCATGGTAATCAGGGCTTTTCCCCTGGGAACCTGGAGATGCCGAAGGCTTCGGGGCTGGATTTGCATTTGAAGACACGGTAACGTCATTTTCCATGGCAAAGATTTCATCCTCTTTATCTCCACTATACTCTTCGTCATCAAAGAACATGAGCTCGCCGGATTTGGAGTTCATGCTCCCCCGACGATGAAGGCCACCCCCGGAATGACGTCTTCGTACCTGTTGAGGACGATGAAGTGAACTCGCTCGAGGAGCTTCATCATCTCGCCCCTCCTTATCCAAGGCGTGCTTCTCATCCAGAGCAGTAGACGCAGACGAGGAAAGGGTCGGTCCTTCACTGGACGATCGAAGAATGTTTATCGCCGGGGTCTTCAAAGCTTCGACTCTGGCTTGTCCTACCGGGCGGCTGCTAGATGTGTGGTCTTCCGACAAGTTTGCACGTCGATGAGGAATATCCGACGCGGTGCGTGGAAGTTGGAGATGACCACGGGGATGTCTTCGGTGGTGATGAATAGCGGGAGGGCTAAAGACTTCGCGGAGAACCTGCTCCTGAAGCTTTCTATTGACAGAAGTAGCACCCCATATTTTGGCACGTTTACTCAGCGAGTCTGATTCAGTCGAGAAATCCCCAAGCCCATCTGCGGAGCGCGGTCGGTTCATAACTGTGTCATTGAGCGCCCTGGGACGTTGAGACCGACCAAAAAGATCGGCAGGGATGATGTGACGATTGTTCTCGAGGATGACTTTCGGTATAACTCCTGTGACTTGCGACTGGCTCACGATTCTCTGCGGCTCCGGCGTTTCCAGAGCGTGGACGCTGGGCACAGAAGATCCATTGACTGCTTTTGGGTCGATCGGACTGACCGATGATGGACCAGGCAGTCCCTTCGGGCGTTTCAAGTGCTTTGAGAAGGTCACATTCAAGACACCGATGTATCTGTTGCGGATCAGCACCATGTACAATGTGGACTGTACCGATTGGTGCCCCATGCAGGATGGGTCCAAGAAGCGGGGTGTCCCCAAGGATATCATTGTGGGGTTCGAACATACCTTGGAAGGAACATCAACATATCGGGGTGTCTCTGTTCAATGCGCTCGTAGAACTCATTCTCTCGATTGTTGAGTTGCTTGCACACGGCCCGACGGGAGAAACGGAAGACCGTGGTGTGGCCCCCAACTTGATGCCTGTAGGGTTTCAACTCTACTGCACCAAGTGGCCCCGGGGTTTTGCGTCTGATAGGAAGTCCCGAACGTTGGATCGGGGT
Source organism: Penicillium capsulatum (assembly GCA_028828875.1). NCBI lineage: Eukaryota > Fungi > Ascomycota > Eurotiomycetes > Eurotiales > Aspergillaceae > Penicillium > Penicillium capsulatum. Next base: position 1,759,019 of record JAQJZR010000006.1, on the reverse strand, counting down.
TGCAGTTGGGGTCGATTCCGCATCGTCGGACTGACAAGAGTCATCTTGCACTGATCGACCACTTTCATCCGCTGATACAATCTCAGACTCGCCGGCGGAATCATAACTGTATTCGGAGATGGTACTCAGGGACTTCTCGGGCGCCCCGGTAGGGGACCGGAGATCATGAAGATCGCCGTGGAGGATCTTACTTTCATTTTTATGACGAAAGGATATATCCAGATGGCCGGCTTCTGGCTCGGGAGAAGTCCTACGATCTTGGGGAATCAACATCAGCTCATGGCCTTGCTCTGCAGCAGACAGTGATACTGGTTGCACATTATGTGAGTCTGCCACTACCGGTTGCTGACCATCGACACCTTCGGGCATGGTGACCCTCTCGTGGGGGAAATATACCGCAGAAGAGATCTGCTCGTTTTCCTCGTATTCGAACTGTTCGGACCCGCGACGGCCATCCGATTCGAGCGGCCCGAAGTCCCCGGAGAACCGCTCCACGTGCGGCTCCTGTTGGAAATAATCATGGCCGCGCTCCGCATATTGCGTGGGGATGCTCTTGGAGAAAGAGGACCCCCGACCACCGCCGGGAGTGAGATGGAAATTCCGGATCTCCTCGAGAAGTCGCCGCGGCAATACAGGTGGCCGCCGGGGATATGAATCCTCTTCCTCTTTCTCCCGAGATGGCTCGACCGCGGGCGAAGGCTTAAGCGATGCACCCTCGCCTAGCGAAGGAAGGGAGATGCTTTTACGTAGCAACGATTCGTCCGATGCCGGCATGTGCAGCCGATGATGTTCCATTTCACGATCACCCGACTCGGACATTTCATCTTGCTGGCATTCGCGGTCCTCCCGTCGATTTCGATCCGGAGACGTGGTGTTTTCTTTGAATAGACCCAAGTAATGGCTGGACTTGCGGCTGCGCACGTTCGATGCCGGCTCCGCGTTGGCGAGATTGGCCTCGATCGTACTGTCCACCCGGCTTCGACGGCCCCTGCTGGGGCTCCGCTCCACGATGCCCCTGGAAGATTCGACTGGGGACGTGTAGGTCGTTTCTGGGATCACCTTGGCCCCATCATGGGATGTCGCTGTGGACAATGAGTAAGGTGCGTGGGGGACATTTTCTAACGCGGAGGGGAAGAGACTGCGCTCCGAGAGCGCGCCTTCTGAGCCGCCAGCCTGCGTACCTGATTCATTGGAGGGCGCCGTGCGAAGCAACTGAATGCCCCCTTCGCGGGCAAGGGGTTTGGAGGGGTCAAAGGAGGCAATGGAAGAGCGCAAGAGGGAGGAGCGAGAAGATTCGGAGGGAGAGAAGAAGGAAGCAGAACGCAAGGGGAAAGGTCGACGGACGTCAACTTCCATGGGGGCAGGATCGACGGGAGGATGAGTAGGAGAGACCTTGGACAATGGACTGGGGGAGCCGGGGACATCGTCCAGGCCGGGGATCAAATTGACCAGGCGTTCATTGTCCGAGGCCGTGGCGGGCGGCAACTGAGGGGTATTGGCGCCGCTGTCTGTGGGGAGATAATGGGTGGCAAAGATACTGTCTCGCTCGGACAATTGCGGGCTATGCAAGGACTCCGGGGCGGACAACTTCTCCAGCGGGGCGGTCGGTGTTCTCTTCAAGGCGAACGTTGCGGGCTGGGACCACTGGTGGACGGTGGGGGACTCGGCGCGCGATGGGGAAGGGGCCTCTTGTACCCCCCGGGACAAGTGCTGGTCCTGGCGGTGCAGGCCATGGGCCGTGGCCTTGGAGCAATCATGATGAGCAGGCGCGGCAGGTGTCACCAGGGGGTCCGGCAAGGAGGAATCGGAAACGGGCGGCGGGTTTGACATGGAGAGGACATTGGTCAGGCCCGGCGAAGGAAGGAGGAAAGAAAGAGACGTTCGGGAGAGAAGGAAAGAGAAGAAAAGCACGGGGAGGCAACACGGCCTCTGACTGGAGACAAGCTTGCGGGAGTTTGGGGAAGTTGCACGGTGACGATCGGCGTCACCGCCTTTGCACTTTCGACCAGCCCTACTCAGCTTGGCACTTTCTCGGGCACGATGCTCGATGGTTCATGGCCAGTGGTTTCTGACGGGACAATCCATGGTTCTGCTGGGGCAAGGGAGGTGTACCTCCGTATATGACGAATGCATATCTCTCCTCCAGAGACCATCGTCCAGCATGGGACCGATGCCCCGGATCGAACGGCATTGCATCTTTCCATCCCGTGACGCGGCCGCAGTTCCTTGCGCAGTTCCTTCCGCATGGCCCAGCATCTTGCGGTCAACCCCAATCGACGGTTATCGTCAGTTCTGGCCGCGATGATCATCGTTTCTTGCCCTGCCAATCACCGGGCTTCCACTATCGCGTGCCCTCCGCCTGCCCGCTGATAGGGTGATGTGGTGGCATTCTTGGCGATCAAAGGCATGATCTCTGAACATTGAGGAATGTTCGGTTCGGGAGATTTCTTGGTTCGGAAACGTAGGGCCGCGAGCTTACTTGAGATTAACTCGGGCATCGAACGTCACAGTTCTTGAGTCGACTGGGATATCTTCCGTCAATCCTGTCGGATCAGATGGAGCGCGACTCACCTTGCGCCCCGACTTTGTAAGCTTCACGAGGCCGGGGCATGGGGGCCTAATTCTGGGGTTAGTGTAAATGAAGAAAGCCCAAAACGTAAAGATCCACATACTATCCGGGGTACATTCGACACTTAACCATTTTGGAACGTAGAAACGAAGTATACGGAGTAAATCGGGGTGAGTAAATCGGGGTGACGGCGAAAAGACCACGATTGTGTGTGGCTTTTGGATGGGAATCCGTGGTCATTTCACCCAGAGCTCACATCGACACTAGTTAGCCAAATTAGGTATAGCGTGTTTACAATTATACCTGTACTTCACACATTATAGACCCGGCGCGTGCATCACAGTGGAATATATAAGGAAATCCAAGCCTTCGTTCAGAGACCATCATTCACTCTTCTCCTGTTTTCTTTGACAATCAATATCACCGTTGCCGCCCTACATTTGACGGAATCCCAGCTAGCATAATACCAAGGAAAAGTCAAGCAAAGCGTACCAAAACCGACTAGAACTTATCCGTTTAGCAACCAGACACAGTAGTCAGCAGACCTCATACCGATTTTACAAAGAAATATCTAACATATATCGAGCGCAATTTTAAACGGTAGACCGCTCTTCAGTTTTCTCTATCTAAATTTCTTTCCAGTTCACTTAAGTACTAATAATATAGTTTAACGCAACAACCAAACCTACCGAACACTCAATTCTGGCTCCGGAATATTAGTCTTAGGCTAATTAAAGGCTTCCTTCTATGGCATCTCGATATATACTATATCGAGTACCAGTTAGGCTTTCTTATTTTCGTAAGGTATTTTAGAATCTTCTAGTATAAAGAAATATACCACGAATTTCCCTACGATATTCGTTGAAATATGACAATAGTATATACTATCATTTAATAGAAGCGGCAGCGAATACTTATAGTTAAAGCTAATATACACCACACTTACGGACGAGTACGAGCTTAATATAGGGGTTAGGATACAACTATTAATCAATATCAACGATCTCTTATTCTCGACTTATCACCTTCTAGCTATATGTAATATAGCGTTTCCTATATTCCGATACTAATACCAACTAAGTATATTACGGAAAATAATAACTTCGATATCGGCCCGGAACACTAGTCGAGTCATCTAGATATATAAGGAGTAATAATACTCTAAAATAGGGATACTAAGTTATTCATAGTAAAACATCTTAAAGACGCTAAAGGCTAGGTCCTCCTTATAAGAGTCGCCCATAGACTTAACAAAAGTAAGAGGAATAAAGGTATACCGTAAGAGGAAATATTCTATTTTTACCTATACCGAACAAAATAATAACTTAGGTCTGTACGCCTTTTTAAATAATATTGAGATAACGGAAATATCCAAGTTGCTTTACCGCTTTGGCAAAACTACCTGCATGCATATAGTCACTCCCGTATACCCCTGAGAAACACTGACTCCTTTTCATCACATTTCGGCTCCTCAGATCTCATTAGATATTTACCCGATAGCGAAGCAATTCAGATGTACTCGAAAAGACACGCTACAGAAACATTTTAAGACCTATAAGCTTCCGCAGGAATTTCCAAAAGGCTATTCGTATAATATTCCCGGTTACGCGGAAGTTCTGTTTATACTTCCTCCCTATAAGCTATACTAATCGGATAGGGAAAGTTGGGGTTTAAAGTAGCTTCTGTTATTCCTTCTATAGAAAAATAAACACAGACCACTTTAGTATATAGCAAAAGCGTTATTCAGAGGAAACGTCTTAAGAGAAAATATATCGTCGACGACCCTAATATACTATCGATTATCAAGATCGTCGACTAGACTAAGTAACTAATTAGCGGTCTCCGGTCGGAAGAAAAGTGCTTCCGGCGTTACTATTTCGAAGAATATGACTCTATTATAAGGAGGAAGTTTTATAAATAATATATAGAAATCGCTAGGCGTTAGGTTAACCGTACATCTATAGACGATAGGAGTCATTTATAAGATCTAGATAGCTTAAGGAGATTCTAGTCGAGTAGGTATAGAGTTAGGTATAATAGCCTGGGCATCTATTAAGTCTCCTATAGGAAGAATCGTATACAGATTTTCATTATATATAGCAAGACGATCATCGGCCTCTATATCGGTATTTTCTATAGCTCGTTAAAGGAAATATTTATAGGTCCCTGACCCTATTATATATTGCACTTTAAACACCGGTAGTATACACTAAAGTTGGCTCTATATATATCCTTAAATGTGCCTTGATAGAAGTCACAGAAAATCGAAAAATATCTCGTTTAACCCCAAACAATATTTTATTCTCTTGTGTTAGTTAGTCGGCAGTATAAATATACTCTATAAGTACCTACGTCTATTATCCCGCAATAGCGCTTAATACTCTAATCCTCGTCTCTGTCCAAGCTCTGAACAGGTATAGGTCCTACAACTATTCGTGTAGTTATTAAGCAAAGAAAAGAGGCAACTTTGGTGCTCCACTTAGAAATATATACTTCCTCGTGGGCAAAGAGCTTAGGGGGTCGGAGACGGGTAAGGAATTCTTTCGAAGATCTAGTAGAACGAACCTAATGTTCCTAATAAGGACTCTAAGGCGCTACCATAGCTCAGATCGATTAAGGCATCGCGTCTTTAAATTTTGGCTGAATCCACGGGGATGCCAATCGACTAAACCACAGAAGTGGTGTATAGCAAATAGAAATAGCTAGCGATATACTAACTAGAAGCTATAATCCGTTAAGCCTTTTTTTTGGCACAAAGTCGTTTTCCGAAGACTGTATATAGAATCACTGGTCCCGGGGAACCTCGTAATATCGAAGCATCGTCTAGCGGATAGTACCTTTAAATTCGATTATAGGTTTCTTTAATAACTTTGGTTATTGCTTTAAGATATTTTGTGTTCTTAAGGAAGATCATCAAGGAAGAAATGATTCTTAAATAACTTAAGGCGGCTTCGAGCAGCTATACTCTTAGATTCGGATCACAGGCTATTAGAAACGCCAAGTCCTCTTAGAAAATCCCGTTAATATATCGGCGATCAGCAATCGACAAATAAGGGCAGCGTCCTTCTAGTATTTTAAGAGTGGACATGTCTAGTAAGTGAGGTCTTTTATAGGTAAGAGATTGCTATACAGAGTGGACCTTTGATCTACGAGCTCCTATTATTATTTAATATTAGACTAATAACCCTATCTATTATAGTTTAATCTTACCTCAGTACATTTCAGACTTAGTAGATGAGTCCCTATATACCAGGCTATCCATAAAGTTAGGAAGCAAAGAAGCACATCTAACCTCTCCGCTAGACAACAGAATTTATCTTACATTCTCTTTAGCTCGTAAATCCTACTAAACTTAGGGTATTTGTTTAGGGACCATCTTACCAGCTACTCTCTACAGCATCCGCCTCACCCCGCTACTAGTAATAGCGAATATCCCGAAATATTTCTCTATCGCTAAATGAACAGGATCTTGTCTCAACCATTAGAGCCCGCTAGAAGACGGAGCGTGTCGTACGCTAGGCCATAGTTTTCCCTTTGTGTTTACTCTGTCGCAAGACGGAGCACATCATATGCTAAGCCACGGTTTCCCTTTATATTTACTCTTTTGTAAGACAGAGTCTATCGTACACTAGGCTATGGTTTCCCTTTTTATTCACTCTCTCCCAGAGCCCTTCATACGTCGTGCCATAATTTCCCTTTTTATTCATAAAGAGCTTATCATATACTAAGCTATGATTCCCTTCCTATAGACCATCAATAGATCGTTACGTCGTGAGATAAGTCGTGGTTTTCTTAGGTTTCTCTGTATTCGTATTAATAGACTTATAAGAGACCCGTAGGTTTTACGCCGCTAGACAGCCAGGTATCAGACCTCGATATAAGGCGATTTTGCCTCTACCCAACAATTAGGTTGTGAATAGGAATAAGATAGGATGTAATGCCCCGATTTTGCTAATATATTAATAGTTCTCATTTAATATTCGAGAACCTCAACTTCCTTAGCCGTCACTTCCCAAGTAAAACGAATATACGGCTTTAGGCAAAATAGGCTCAGAGATAGCTAATAAAGTTATACTAGAGATAATCAGATATATATTAACCGCGGATACAGAGATAATGCCTTGAACAGTTTCTACGCAGAATTCGATTTCATCGACTTAACAAAATAGGAGACGTGATAAGGCCATATATTTAAAAGTGAACAGCCGTTTTATAGAAAGCTACTTGGCTCTAGGCATTCTAATAAAATTTAGCCTATTGACTTCATATCGTTATGCGACTCTTTTGTGTCCTTATTCGTAAGTATCGACGTCTCTATATTAGCGACTAGCCATTAGCGTACAGAGCTCCGTTTCCCAAAAGTATTCATACCGATTTTCATGGCTCCAGCCACTGATAAAAGAATATTCCCTGACTTCAGATCCCTATGAGCTATTTTGTGAGAGTCATAAATATGCCAAACCCCCGTTAGCAACTCTTTTAAAAAAGCTACCACTTTAAAGAGTTAAAGCCGTCCGATCGGAGAACCGAAGATCTAAGCCAAAGAAATATTCATAACCTTATAAAGGAAGAATATTTGCCTATTATAATAGAACGCTTCGTACAAACAGACAAGGTGTCTATACGGGTCGGTAATAACTTTAGACAACTCGCTCTAAGATATCTTCACGGCCTTAATACCTTCCCTGAATATCGAGTCATTTACGTAAACGACGTAGCCGGGACTAGCCTGGGCTATTTTAAAGCTCTTTCTGTATCGCTCCCATAGGTTAGCAGCCATTTTATAGAGTTGCTTAGAGAGCGCTAGGGGCTTTTAGAGCCTCTATACGCTGTCCTTTGTTCCTTAAACTACTATTTCAAGATCCACTAAGGGCCTCTTAGCACGAAGTTCCCCATTACTTAAGCCAGGAAACCTAGACATGCGGTTATTTCGATCGGCTTACTTGTTATTTTATGATAGAGAAGCGTGGTTATCTTCTAGCTGTGGAAAGGCCCCTTTTTAAGCTTCGAACCGCGCGCCACGTAGATCACGAAACATCGGACGTCGTTCTCTCATGATTAGGAAATCATCACTAAGCATTGAACCAACGATGAAATGACGAGATAGACACAACGATGTATAGTGTTGACGTCATTGAAACAACACTTCCCTTTTATCCTAGAAAAATATCTACCGACACTTGTTGAGGCAAAAACATTCAGAATTCTGTGCACGACCAGGAGCATATCTATCGAAATCATCATGACGACGCAAATGAATCAAGCTGTCTGGATCTTAGAGCCAAAAGGAGACCTTAGTGTCCTTTCCGCGCCCTATCCAGTCCCAATGCAAGATGAAATTGTGATCAAGGTGTGCAACCTAGCTTTATTTCCCCCGGGATCGAAATGACTGTCTCATGGAGCTTACCCGACAATTGTTAGAACGAAGCATTCTCAATCCAACCTTTTGATGCGAACGTTCGTGGCAAGGCCTATATTGAGGTTCCCTATCCATTCATTTTGGGAAATAATGTGGTCGGTGTTGTTGAGGCCGTTAGGTCTGCAGTTACGAAATTCAAGAAAGGCGACCAAGTTGTATCGGATACCCCGACTTACCAATTGAAGCAAACTAAGTACGGTGGTTGGCAGAAGTATGTTGTGGGAAGAGAAGCGACTACTGCGAAGCTCTCGGAGAACACTTCCTTCGACGACGCGGCAGCGATTCCCTTTGCACTTCTGACTGCAGTGGCTGCGTTGCATTTGAAACTTGGGATGAAAAAGCCCAAAGAGAATGGGACCGGGAATGTGCTGATCTGGAGTGCGAGTGGATCAGTGGGAGGATACGCCGTTCAATACGCCGCAAGTGTGAGTAAAGGCCGAATAGCCTTGATTCATATTAGTATTCTAACTCGTGTGGCAGGCTGGATATAATGTGGTGGCAACTGCCTCAGCGCACAAATTCGACTACGTGCGTAGTCTTGGAGCTAGCACAGTCCTGGACTATAAAGACGAGCAGATAGTCCCTAAGCTGAAGGCTCTCGGACCTTACGACTTTGTCATGACAGCATCTGGAGATGCCAAAGGAGCAACTGCTATTAGTGACATCTTGCAGCCTGCTGGTGGCCAGTTTGCCTCCACTCGTCCTGAAAATGACGAGATGAAGCTGGCTTCGAACGTGAAATTGCTTTATGACTTTTTCAGTATGACGACCCAGAAGGAGGAGAATAGAGATTTCACGGGATGGTGGTACGACGACTATCTACCCAAGGCACTTGCTGGTGGCGTAGTACCAACTCCTCTGGAAAAGAGATCAAGTGGTCTGTCCGGAGTCCAGAAAGCTTGCGACGATATCCTCGAGGGGCATAGCTCGAAGAAGCTGGTTTTGAATCCCTAAACTGATTGACATTGACTCCTCTCTGTATGTACCTTGTTTCGTCGTGAGTGATGCACTGGATCATGACAAATTTCTACGACGACTTCATGCGTTTCTCGTTTCCTACATTCTAATCAAACCACGGTTTTAAATTGTCACTGATATGCTCACGAATTAACTAGAAGGTAGATTGTACGATGTGCAAAGGATTCAATAAACCGTGTCGCCAAGTAGACAGTATCCTGCGAGGTTGCTTTTTGGCTACTAATTCAGATTAAGATCGGAAAGGTCTTTAAAACTGTATAGATAGTGCAATTCTTGATAAATACTTTTTATTTGCCGGGCTGATACACTTACGGCAGTAGTGAACATAAATACCATGTATTTTGCGGTGGAGGTCATCAACTCCCTCTCTCTAGGCTGCCAGCCAGCCCCTATACAGAGCATATGCATTACGCGCCTCAGGATCTACTCCTGGGAGGCTTCATTACGAATGAATGCCACCCACTTTACCTACTCCACTGGTTCCCATTCTTCTATCATCCGAAGACACCGGGGTAAATAAAATAGCCTTTCTGACTAGCACTGAATAATAGTTGGTCATCTAGTTCGAAACATTTTGCATTTGGGACCCCTCTTTCGCCGTTTTGGAAATATAGGCCAACCCGGTGGTATTCTGAATCGGTACCGGAGTCACTACCAGGGGAGTTCTTCGAATCGTCGCTTGAAACATCATTTGTGTGGCTAGGTTCAGTATGCGATTTCGTGTCTTTGCGAATTCCTGAAGATATGTGCTGACTGTGATTGCGGTCAAAGGAGTTCAAATCTCTTGTTGGCGCATTAATATTTAGCTCTATCGTATTATCCAACAAACATCCCCTCCTAACTTTTGGTTCTTCCTGGATCGCTAGGGCTAAGGAGTTACAGAATGAACATAAGACGAGGATCCGATATATGTGCAGCCGTGCGTTACCAATGCATCGTTTGCACTCTCATGTTGTGATAAAAGAGACTGGTATATTCGGAGAATTAAAGCATTCTATCAGGCATCACTTAGGAGGAGTCGGAGTCGCGAGTCGACAGCAAAACTAAGGCTATAAAATATACGGTAGAAATCAATTGGATCGTAAGTTCTGCGGTATTTAACTACCTCAAGCTAGCCACAGCATTTACCGGCGGTTCCGCCTTAACTGAAAATTCAGGTGGCTGTGGAAGTATCTTGAAGAACTTAGTTATAAATGCTGACTGATGATCTGAAAACAACTAGTTTGTTAATACTCACGTTTCTCTTAACTACTGAAGCAAGTTTTATGCTGATGAGACTTTGCTACTAAACGTGTTTGTCGCGCTGCTGTAAGACTTAAGGGCGGTGGCCACAGCCTTGGATATATCATACCTCCATCTTTCGTAGTATGAATTCTGGCTTGCGACTAGCTTCCACTGGCGCCTTAATATACGAGAGTGCGCGGAAATGCCCTATATCCTTAGTTGCAAACACAAGAGTTCCGAGAAATATCTTAGCTAGATCATTCATGATGGCATTAGTTATCGGGTGGCCTCTAGGAATGGAGGCTTCCGCCGTCTGAAAGTGGGTGAGTTGTCGTTAACAATTCGCGACTGATTCTGAAAAATCGTGAATGATAGAGCAACCATGAAGCTTCCATTATCTGTATCGACAGAAGCCAAATGATGAACTCAAGGATCTCTGAAGCTACGCTCATATGCGGATCTCCTGTGTGACTCATCGTCTCCCGGGAGCATCCGGTACGAACACATAATAATTATAGGCCATACTGACGTCCCGGGAATTAGAAAAAAAGATCAAATGGGTTAGAAATGTCTTGTTTGACCAAACGAGCACAAGGGAATCATTAACAGACGTAATAGCCCATGGATTGTGGCATATTCGGAATGATAGCGCAGTCATAGCCAATCAAGACAAACGTGGCACTAAGATTTGTCCTATGCCCATGCTAACCGTGGATTCTATGTTCGATGATAACGTCACTATCTAGAGAGCCTTTACGAAGTAACTACAAATACGGTTTTATATCTCGTCCATATTTATGGAACCTTCACTGATGTACCATTGCAATGGCTTGCAGTCAGTATTTGTCCACGGAGCAAGCAGCAGGGAGCAAGGAGTTTGTTCTATGCTTTGACGGTACAGGATACAAATTCCGTGGAGATGAATCAGACAGTAATGTTCTCAAGATCTACCGAGTAAGTCGTTATATCCCTCAACTCAGGTCCGCCGGACAGCTATCAACCCCATAGAAGATGCTCGATCGACATAATCCAAATCAAATTCATTATTACCAGCCAGGAATTGGGACGAATACCAGCTCAATCTGGGCGTTTCACGATGCGCACTCTAGTGCCATCAAGAGATGGTATTCCAGAGCAAAAGATGCCGCATTCGGCTCGACCTTTGACGATCATGTCATGGCTGGTTACAGATTTCTTATGCGCTTCTACTATCCTGGTGATGTGATATATATGTTTGGCTTCAGTCGTGGAGCATATGTTGCGCGCATATTATCTGAGATGCTGGATCATGTCGGGCTTCTAGAGGCAGGGAATGAAGGGAAGGTTCCCTATGTCTGGTCGGTCTTCGCTAAATGGGGAAGATGCAGTATTAGCAGACAGGCGAGCCAGAAAGAACGAGACGAGACATATCGGTATATGAAAGCATTGCGTGAGACGTTCTGCCGTCCTGTATCGCAGGTCCGTTTTCTCGGTCTCTTTGATACTGTTAACAGCATACCGCGGTTTGAGATTTATCGCAGCAAGTTTCCATTCCCTTTTGCGACGAGAACATCAGCCAAGAGCATTCGGCATGCACTTAGTATCGACGAACACCGTGCGAAATTTCGAGAAGAACCGTTTACAAGGGTGAAACCGAGTACTGAGTCAAGTCGATCGAGATCGCATGATCACCAGTCGCGATATGTGCTTCCCTTCCCTCGACAAGAAACTCAAATTGACGGGATTCGTGGGGGCGAGGAAAGGAGATCCACTACAAGCAAGGCAACTACAATGGGTGATTCTGCGGAAGGCGTGCTTTATCGTCCTGGACGTCGCGCTTATTGGCGATCGGAGAATGCTGTTCAATCACGAGCGCATGTTGAACAACAGAATACAACATCAAAGCAACCTGTGGCTCCTGGCTCGGCAATTCCGTCAGGCACATCTACGGTTGAGCCTACGGAAAGACGTACGTCTCTGGGCCCGCCGTATGCACCGTATGATCCTACCGTCTGTCCTTCACAGGAATTCGAAGATACCAACCAAAGCATTGAAGAAGTCTGGTTCCCTGGTTGTCATGCAGATATCGGTGGTGGATTGAAGTTGGATGAAGACGAAAGCTTTGCGTTAAGCCATGTGCCATTAGTATGGATGGTGCATGAAGCGCAGCGTGCAGGGCTCGAATTTGACACTGAAAAATTGAAGCAATTCCATTGCTTTGACCAATCACATATTGATCAACCAGTTGACGTTACCACCACTTGTTACTCGGACCCTCAGGCTGCCAGCCAAGGGGAGAAGGGAAATAAGGAAAGATCTGAGTTCGAAGACGCGCTGTGGAAGGCCAGTACGCGCGGTCAAATGCATGATTGTCTACAATTTCGTCACGGCACAGCTTGGCCTGTTGTCCTGTCGTGGAAAATTGTGGAATATCTTCCATTCCGGCGATTAAATTTGCAAAAGAATGGATCCTGGAAACCTATTCGCTGGCCATTACCTTTAGGAGAAAGACGCGTTGTACCAGAAGACGCTCAGGTTCATGGGTCAGCATTCCGCCGTATGGAGGCCGATTCAAACTATCGGCCAAAGAATCTGGTACCCAAAAGGGAGAAGGACATGATTGGCGAATATTGTATAGTTAGGGATTGGGAGGTGCACGCTCACTATGGCTGTCTGGTACATGAAACATATCACCGCCGACAACCGATAGCAAGAAGTCATCGGTAAACAGTTGACGGTTAGCAAATAACTATCAAGGGAAACAGGAATATTTCAGTGACTCAGCTGTAATGTTAACTGAGCTGTACTCATTATGAATTTTTTTACGCTATGATTCAGTATCGTGGTGTCCGAAAGGGAAGACTTGGCTGGAATGAAAAGTAAAACGATATGTATCGTTGATTTGATAGCCGAGTCTTCCTGCAGTGGAATCACGATGCGGAACAAGAACTGTGGCGGGTTGTGTCAAAATCGTGTCACTAACGCAATAATTGCCCAAGTGCTCTGCATCACTCGAGTCCGATTTGTATCTCCAAGGTGGTTTTGTTTTTGTCACACCAATCCTTTAGTATTAAAATTTTATTTTACTTTTTGATCTCATTTACAAGTTGACCCCATATGACGACTCGCCTTAAAGTGACAAAATTCCATAGACTCATAGATCGTACCGTTAGACTGCCGAGATTCTAATCATCTTAACTTCCGTATGGTGGCTCGATTCAAGTTTCAATTCCAAAACAAAGAGTGTGTGATCGCTTAGCGCTATTCTTTTGCCCTCGCTGGAGATTCTAGAGCGCTCCTCGTGAGAAACATAACTGAGGTTGCGCTCGGTCCGTTCTCTACCACTACCTAGTTCCTGGGCGATTGAGTGCTCATCAGTTGACTGGTATTTGGCCAAGAACCTCGTTTTTCCTGTGCTTGTGGCCTCCATGGCGCTTATTGGTTCTCGTAGCTTGTACCTCTGCGTTCCATGACTTGACAATGGAAGCTCGTTCTCGTCTACTCACGTTCGACATCTCGTCCCGCCCTTCAGCGATCAGAGCGCTTTCAACCGCGGTGACTTTTTTGGAATGAATAGATTGAACGATTTGTGCATCCACACCTTTCAAAGGATATGCGACAAGTCCAGTTATTCCTGTGATGGTTCATCACTATTCACTGGCGGGCGAAGAAACGATTATGATGGTCGTGAAAACTGCTCACCTGATGTAATGTTCGTAACGCAAGAGAGAAGCCCTATACCGAGGCCAGAAATTGCTCCAACCATACCACCATGTAGAGAATGTCTGTATGGTTCTTGAAATACCTCTGATACTCCATCGTAGATGCCAAAACCAAGCCCCTACCACGACGGACGAATGCAAAATTAGTTTTGAGAGACAGGGTATAAAGAACGGATTCACTAACGTAAACTCCAGCCTTGAGACCACCGGTGACACCGGTAACGCAAGGCTGCTTTCGTCGAACCTGGCCACTCCATAATCGTGGAGAGTTGTGAAGCCCCTGAGTTAAAGCAACACCAAAATTTATCGGTGTTTGTATCATGACACCTGGTATCTTGCCAGCGGCTTTCAACCCATTCTCGGTACCTCTAGGGTTGGCATGTTCTTGACCTGAATAGGGCCAAGAGCGTGATTTTGTTGAGTGTTTCGGAAGAGAGAATCCAAGCTCTTTAACACTTTGGAGTAACTGGACTGCCGAATCCAAGGCGACGCCGACGGCCCCAGTAATAGGGTCCAGAGCTCCATAATTGAGGTCATAATCGCAAATTCGGACACTTTTTAGAATCAGTCGCTCCATTTCTCTGCATTTTACTTCGACAGACAGTATTTGGACTCACGGTTCAATGGCTTTTAGGCTTAGGACACGTTCTTCCATCAGCACGGCGGCCGCATAGGAGCAGAGAGTAATCTCTGTCCCCTTGAGCCTCCAAGTTGCTGCGCGGCATGGAAATATTGAGCATTGCAGGTTATACCGTGACAGTTTTTTGTGAAATGACTGGACTCCATTAGCAACTCCATCTTCCTTCGCGACTCGAACGCCAAGCTCATGAGCTTGATTCAGGACGTTCGGTGTCATGGATATTCGAATAGCTTCCACCAGTCGGTCAGCTGAGAGTTCCTTGAATGGGATTGGCTCTGGGCCTGCCCCTGCCATCTTCACCATATTTCCCCAAAAGAATTGGTCGCCGAATAAAGGTATGACGATTGACGGTTTCCCCGCCGCGACAGCTGCTGCTGTCGTACCAGCTCCACCATGATGTATCACACACGAAACCCGTCTGAATATCCAGTCGTGCGGACAGCTATCGATAAAAAGCACGTCGGTCGGCCATTCCGGTGTGTCACGGCCCAAATCAGCCCAGCCTTTACTGATGACTGCACGGGTCCCCGCCCTCTGAACCGCTTCCAACAAGATTTGCGTCACTTGGTGTGGGTTTTCTAAAACAATCGATCCAAATCCAATATAAATGGGACAAGTCCCTGTTTTCAGAAATTTTTCGAGATCTTGCGGTGGCGTATATGAAATAGTGGATTGAAGATTGTAGTTACCGGATATCTCGATCGATTGGCCCCAGTCTGGTGGCTTAGGTATGAGAGAGGGCGACCTATTCTAGTTAAACTTTTATCCCGTACTGATATTATTAAGAATTGACTTACCAGCAGTACGTGAAGGGAATCTGAAGCTTGAGGACTGCTGCAGGAGCAGAGAGGATATCAATGGGCATCAACCCAAGAGTCTCTGTTCTAAACGAGTTTATCAGATCCCCCAGACCTAACCACATCAATGTTTCGGTCATCATGAAAGAGAAGTAGTTGACGGCACGAGCATTGATAGAACAGGATTCAATGTTGGCGAGCGGGTGCGGGAACGAATGTGTCGGCGACCACGGCATACTATGGAGTACATTAGCAATGCCGAAACTGATTCTTCTTAGATGGTTGATACTGTACGTGAACATCATGTGGAGAGGCACACCGAGCTTCTCTGCGCAGTGAATATGGGCAAATGATGGAGGATTCGCAATGATGGCGTTTGCCACGAATGGCTTGGAAGCATTGGATTGCCCACTATCGTTTGAATCGATGGATTCAGCTGTGTCGAGGCAGGATCGCCAGCACCCATCGAGAATGTCACGTATCGCCATTCGGCTTTTCTCCACGTCACCCTCGTGAATGCTCTTCATATGGGGTAAGATACCAGGGTTTTTGACCATGTATGCCATCATTTCCTTAGGATCCCCCCCAATGGAAAAGAATTCAAGGCCGGAGTCCTCAACAAAGCTTCTGAAAGGAGGATGGGTGGCAATTCGGACGCGATGTCCGAATTTTTGCAGTTCCATCCCCAATGCGATAAAAGGCTGTACATCACCGCGGGATCCAACGATCTGTATTACGATGTTCAATGGCGGGGGGTTCTTTGAGGTGCCGGTATGGTCTTCTTCCCGAAAATCTTCGGCCTGATAATCATCGTGGCCGACCAGAAATCGTTCAGCAGTCTCACAAGCCTTTCGCTCTTTGTGAAGATGTACGTCGACCCGTCCATCATCTGTGAGCTTTGTGAGACCTGTCCATTTGATGTCGTCTCCAGGGAACTCACCCGCAATGGATGCGATGGCTTTAAATCCTTCTAAACTGATATCGAGCCCTCGGGTCACATGGCCTGCTGCTGGCCGTTCAGAATCATCGATTCCGTGTATAGAACCGGGCTCGGATTGTGCTGACATCCTGGTTGAAGATAGCAAGAACCAAAAATGGCAGTAACCAGGCTCTAACGGTCAGGCAAAAGCGCTGGTAGACACAGATGGGATCTCTAACCTTCCAGTCGTGGATTATGTACCCTTTGGCCAGTGTAGGGGTAAATGTCGCATTTTCATCGTTTTTGATGACGTCCATGTTTGGCTTCGCCACTTTATTCATATTAGCAAAGCACATTACAAAGAGGTGCTAGATTAACCTTTTAGACCCAGACTTGGTTGATCCAAGATTCGCCATGGTTCTAGGAATCATCTACCCCTCTTTTTGGGAAACGAATACAAACCTAGTTTCCCGTAAATCAACCAAGGGATATTGTTGATAATACTGCAATATGTTTGAACACGCAGAATTTACGTTAGATTTTAACATACTCAAATAATTTCCAGGACGGAGCCTATCCATGACCCGGCTCACTCTTAATAGGCCCAAAGCCTTTTTGGTAGAGCTTGTTAAGAGTATCTTTCCCAATGAATGCTTTCCGGGATCTGCTACTAAAAAAAAAAAAAAAAAAAAAAAAAAAAAAAGAATGAAAAAAGAATAAATTAATGAAAGAACAAAACTTGTCCCATGTTTTCTACATCTAATATACATTAATAAAAAACCTCCGGCTTTCTTTCTTTCTGTCTCGTCTTAAGACCGCCAAAGGAATTCATTTTATCGGGGAAGGCGTCTGCCTGAGTCAACTATTAAAGATTCGACCCAGCATCATTTCGTCCGTCAATAAGAAATCCATGTCAGTCATACATCAGCACGTATCGCCTCCCAAACCTACAGTGGTCCAGGAAAGATATTTACACCCCCGCACATCCATTTCTTGACTGCTATTATAACCGCCTACTTTTTGCTACGCCATCCGACTCGTCTGTGCTATAACAGCTCTAAACCGTTGAGCTGGCCCCTTTCGTAACCCATAATAAATGAGAAAGCTTTGTAGAAGATTCTTTGCCCAGAAATTCGCCCGTCGGGGAGAATGAAAGCCGTTGGGCATGAAGACCTAGAAGTAGCTGCTCAGGCATTAAGGAAGCATGAATGCCCGCATTGCAACCTCAACGTGCTAGCCGGTCATTATGAACATTGTTTTGGTCGAAGCACCCAATCCAGTTTAAGGTTGTGAGATTCTCTCCCGGGAATAAGGCGGGACACAATAATATATCATCCCGTGGATAACCGAAGCGGTCAAGGGCGCAATCCAATGTACCCAGTGGTATGAAGCAAAGTCCGAGCCAACCATTGCCCCGAAGCAACGTGCAGGATTTCCAGCTTCAAAGTTATTGGAACTCCAAGTTAGCCTCCGGCTTTTGTAGAGTGTGTTAATCTGGCGACTCACAGAAACCAGTGTAACCAACACGACTAAAGCCCGTTACGAAGGTACACATGCCCAAGACAATGCCAACAAAGATAGGGCCTAATGCGGGTCCAAATATAGTCCGTTGTCGGGGGTCGAGGCCGACACTAAAGGATAGAAAGATCAAGGCTAAATCCGTAGTGAATTCAATGGCGAATGCACTGCCCACTGAAACTTTCGAAGAATCAATAAAGCAACCTGGTACGATAAACTGAAACGATATATGAGCATGACTTCTTCATATCCTAAAGTAAACCAAGTGGGATCGCTTAGCACTTACAGATCTCGTGTCAAAGCTGGCCCTTAGCAGAAGACCAGCTATGGTCCCCCCTAATATCTGAAATCCGACGTAGAGAATACATCTCGGCAGCGTCGCAAGACGTGCGAAAAGGGTGGCAATGGTGATTGTAGGATTGAGGTGAGCTCCAGAGACGGGACCAGCAGCAAAGATAAATAAAGGTAGAACCAGGATTGCCGTAAGTCCACCTAGAAGGCTAGGAACAAGTGCTTGTGTTTTGAAATCCCTTCGCCGTGTCAGCGCTAGTGTCTCAGCCAAATAATGAGGGAGAGAGACTGACTTCACCGTGTTTCCCAAGCCCACAGCAACAAAGCAAGTCAAATATACGAGTAAACAAGTTCCTAATGCTTTTAGATTGTCATCACTTCTGTCTACGAGGACTCACCAACCTATAGCCTCGACAATAGCTGCCTTCCATAGCTCTACCTCTAGAAGATGTCGAAAGGAGAGAGCATCTCGTAATGGGATCCAGGGCGCAGCATCGGGGAATTTTTGCAACAATTCGATTTGCGTACAGTTGTCTCTGTCCAGTGAGAACTCCTGGTTGGCACCAATGCGGCCAGCGAATGGGAGGATGGTCGTCGGCTTAGGTAAGGTCTCGGCATCACGTTCACTTCTCCAGAATTTCGCATGAGGAAGCATAGGCGCCATCGGTCAGGATCTTCGAATATTGTTATTATTTCGTTGGTTTTTAGGAACGCACTCCGCTAGTGAAGAAATAGCTCTTCGGAGAATTGTCTAGACGATGACGTGGGTCCATGATGATTACATGTTTTTGACCGCCGGTGCCACCAGAGCTAGCTCGATTCCTGAGCTGGTAGCGACCGGCGGAAGCGCTATGCAACATCGCTTGAATTAAGATTTGAGGTAGGTAGCTGCTTCGTACTCCGTAAACATGACCAACAATGACTAAGAAAAATAGAGCCCAAGGGTGTTCTGACGATTAGACTGCTGAGTGGCGTGAAGAATTACGTCTACACTCATCATTCATGTCACTCGAACGAAGTCTATGATTCTAGATCAATTATCTAAATATTTATAAGATTTACCTATGGACGTTCGTCACACCAGCAGCATTATATATTCCCACAGCACCCCTGCAACCCACGGAGAATTTGTCCCTTACCAAATCCCTATCTTAAACCAATACCATCCGCAGACAACTTTCCTTCCACGAGCCATTATGCCGCCCGCATACAAACGACTTGACAAAGACGACTGTGTCTTCCTCTTTGTTGACCACCAGGTACGTTGCGTTGCACGCTTTCATGTGGAGGCAGATGCATTTGACTGACTCTATTTCACTGATTTAGTCGGGGCTCATCCAGCTGGTCCGTGATTTTGAACCTCACGAATTCCACACAAACGTCCTGGCATTAGCCAAGGTGGCAGCATACTACAAAGCCCCTGCTGTGCTAACAACCTCTTTTGAATCTGGTCCCAATGGGCCCATCGCCAAGGAGATTCCCGATACGCTTCCCAATGCCCCTTTGATCCGTCGCCCTGGACAAATCAATGCTATGGATAATGAGGACTTTGTCAATGCGGTCAAAGCATCTGGTAAGAAGCAAATCATCATCAGGTAGGTCAGGAGTTCAGGCAATAAGGTCATTTAGAGATGGGCATTGCTAACAGCTGGCAGTGGTGTGTTGACTGAAATTTGCGTCGCATTCCCTGCTCTTAGTTTAATAGAGCAAGGTTATGACGTCTTCGTGGTCACTGATGCGTCAGGTACCTTTGCAGAGCACACGAGAGAAGCTGCTCACAAGCGGATGGTTCAAGCAGGTTGCCAGCTTCTCAACTGGGCAGCTGTAGCTGCTGAGCTACACAGAGACTGGCGCCGGGATATCGAAGGTTTCGGTGGGATTTGGCGTGACTATATCCCAAATTACTGGTGCCTGATGCAAAGCTATACTTCCGCTGGCCAGGATGCCTCGGAATGAAGAGGCAGTATCCTGGACACCGAGTAGATATCGAGATTGAAGATCATAATCGAAGTCTCGGATCGTGTTCTCTTTGGCTTGCCTTCAACTTTGGGTACAAAGTTGCTCTCTCGTTAGTTGTTGCTATGCGCTATAGGGTTAATGTTCCACACATTCTGCCTGGTAGTATAACGCAAAGCGATAACTCGTTTTTCCACTTCTAGCGATTTTGAGGCTAAGAACAGCTAGGGCGCACTTGTAGTGTAATAGCCACAGTTTCCCCCATAGAGTTATTTGGAGATCAGTAATCAATATGACCTCATTTTTCAATTCTGCGAGAGGGTCCGCTTGGGATACCAGTTTTATGTGCCTCGACCCCTGTTTCGATTTCTTGTAATAAACTATGTAGGGGGTATTCTGCTCCAGATGAGCATCATTTGCGTCGTATAGCAATGAGAAGCGCTCAATCGATGGCGCATGTCATAAACCTAGCGGGAGATGCTCTTGCACTCTCGTGATGTTGCGTCCGACTTGGTTCAGATTCGCGGAGATGTCGGAATCAGGTGCGGATTTTATAATAGTATTGGCCGTATTTAGGTATCCTACTCTGTCTGAGTACTAGATCCCTAATATTATAAGGCATCTCTCGCTTGCTTATATATAGAATACACCCCTTATAAACCCCTAGTTTGGATAGTTTAGACACTATCTGAATTTTACCCTATCCTCTGGCCTATTAGCTCCCATTCATACACGGTGGATCCAACCGTCCGTACCCAACATATACTACTCCGTAGTCCTCGGTGACGGCGAATTACATGATGCGGTTTAGCCCTCCTATTTGGGTTTAGCGCTTTACGGCGTCTGAGTATCTCTACGTGCGTCTTAAAATGCCGACCTCATCGCCGCGATAGCCTTTTGCCCTTATTTCGTCCGTTACTACTCCTTCTGTACTATCTATCCACTATACCTATATCGATAATGAGTTATTTTTATTAACTATTGATTCAGCTCACCGAGCCCTATCTCCCTCGATCGTTAGCACAAATTAACTAGTCCTTTATGATCTTTTAAGCTTTTAAACATAGTCTACGTAGCTTCTCCCTCTATTAGCCCTATTTCTACGTAGGATTATCGTCGGCGCTCCATGTAAGATATTTTTACCTTCAGTCTGCTATGCCGACTCTTAACTCTGCCTTACGGATATATTAATCGACCGGGCTATTATCGAATATACAAGGCTTGCCGACCGCGCTGCAGCGCGGTCTCCGTCCTTTCTATACTGGTGGCGAGAGAAATAGGAGCCTCTATTGTCTAAAATCTCTCTTCGGTACTTTACATAGTATGTGTGGCCGGTGGTGGGAACAGTAGAGGGCTCCTGCTGTTTAAACTCCCTCCCCGGTGCTCGCTGCGTTTTTGTAGGCACCCACTATACTACCACTAGGCCCGCAATTGGGTCTCTAGTGATACCCTAGGGCATAGGTCTAACTGCCTTTAGTGGTTTATAGCGGATAGTGGTAGCTGGGGGACACCTGCTGGCGAAAGGGAGACATCAATTTAAAAGAAGAATTTGTCTTCATAGATAATATAAACTGGCACCCCCTAGGTTAGGGGCTAAACAACCAATCTATACTATGGGCTAAACTGGGGGCTTAGGGAAAGATAAGTTCTATATCAGCTACCTAGCCGTTTAGGTAAAAGTTCCTTATTGGGTACTATAAATCTTACCCGCGTGGTATGGGTCTAAACTACTCTTCGCCGTAGGGTACGGGTATTGATGAGATGGAATGGAGATGATGATGCATGCATGAAGAAAACAGGACTATGGAAGCTAGCTAGCTAGATGGAAACATGGGCAGAGATAAAAGAACATGTGATATTATCCAACATTTGTAAATAATATGCTCCTATTATAGTACTAGATATATAAACGGGCTAAATTACGAAATTTATATTCGGTGACAAGGCTCGCTTTGCTACGCACTATGACCCACCCTTTTCTATAGAGGGTAGATGCCGGGATGAAATCTCATAGATCTTGAGTTCTTTGCGAAAATTATCTCTCTCTTCCTCACCGGACTTAGGAACCTTGACCACGATAAGAGGATGGACCTCGTAGACGAAGGATATGCCTCCTCCCCAAACCCAGTGTACACCAGGAAGTTTGCGTTGAATATCCGTAACAAGAAAATATGCGCTGTCTGCTCGCTAATGAGGAAAGGCCAAGGGGTAAGGGAAAGACTGGAAAGAGGACAGGGGTGTTGAGAGTTGAGTCACATGCTTGTAAACATTCTTCCTCCTGAGTGAAATGCCTCTTGTCCGGAGTTAATCAATCAACCTCTCTCTCCCTGGATCCCTTGATACCATCTGTTCATGGCAAAGACTAACTACTACTATTATGACGAAGCCGAGCATGTAGGCGTAATTTTTAGCGGACCACCTGAGTCGAGGTCCAAATGCACTCTTACTATGGTCCGAGGTTGCCTATCAGCAGTATATGAAATTCCCGGGGGCAAATCTGATTCGAGCGAGGTTCGAGCCATCAGCTTTTGCGACCTAAATGCAGAAGGACCAGTTGGACTGGAAAGGCTAGAAGACTAGCTGGATTGTGGATCCTCGTCTCTAGTTATACGGCAGTCTCGCCATGGATATTTGGTTTAAAGAACTGAAACATGAAATACAGCATGAATTCAAGTGTATTCACAAATAGCCTCACTGTGGAGATTCATCATATCCCCCCCCTCCAGGTTGCGACCTATATATCGCCGATCAAGACAATCCACCCAAGGCTTTCTAGGAAATCTTTCACCGAAGAGGCCAAGGAGCCACTACAGACCCTCACAATGATTTTGTTCAGAGAGATGATACTTCTTAGCTCCGTGTTAATTTGCAGCAATACATCACGGGTAGACTGAGTATCATCCAAATCTTTTGTAACAAGATCTTTAGAGCTCTTGGTGAAAATAAGAGCTTCCAGGATGCTCAAATGAGTGCAGTCGTTTCGAAGAAGCTGCAAACTCTCCAAACCGTCTTCTCGAAGCCGGGTTTCTCTCGATTGGTCATCTATGCTTTCCGTGGCTGGAAAAGTGATGCGTAAGTGGGCAAGGAAGCTTGCATTGACAGCTCCAATGCGGTTTATGAATGATTTGAGAATATTGCTTCGGTAGGTGGACATTTCCACCTCCTCGAGAGTAAAGCGATTTGCACTGTATAAAACAGCTCTGGCCTCATAGGACACCTGTCGGTTGGTATACAGCAATGAAAGCCATGCGTAGGGTTTTTCAGGCATAAAAGACCTTACTGAACTGTCTGTATCCTGGAAAAGATATATCGGGGCAGGTAAGGCGAGCACCCGCTGAAAAATGTCGTAGCGAATTTCGGCTGGCAAAATAAAGATACCGCCAGCACTCGAGAAGTGCGGTGGTAAAGGAGATCGATCCGATTTGTCGTTCGACATCATAAATGAACGGTAAGATCTTTTAAACTCGCTATTGATATCCGGCGTAGATGCTTTTATGAAACGGATTTTTCGACTTGCGCAACGATAGCTGAAAAATTCAGTCTAGCTGGAGGACGATAATTAGGTTTTCGGACTATAGGGACTTTATTTGTCTCCAACTGACCGTTATTAATCCATAAATGCCTAGTAAAAACTGTTCCCAAGGAAGACTCTTCTTGGGAGAAGACAGAAATTCACTGCGACGTTTGTTGCTCTTCGGCCAACCCACCAGAAAGTAAATCGATAGAGTCTCGTCACTGACTCGGCTTTCTCTGGGCTGTTTTAAAAGGGGGCGTTCCTAGGCGGGGGGCAAGGCAAATGGAGAAATGTGGTTCGTTGGCACCCTAACAAAGAGAAGCTATGTTAAAATTTTCTACAAGTGATGCGCAATGTCTCAATACGTACCGGGGAGTTAGATTGGTTCACTGACACTGCTGACACTTTTTTTCCAAGGGGTGCATCGCAGGGAAGCATGACTGACGTTGGAGACAGCGTTAGCGATAAAATACCTGGGTCACATGATTACGATGAGGGGCAAATCTTGTCAGCACAAAGCGGGGTAATTATAACTAGCCCGGTCTTTCGTTCCATGGGACGCTCTCGGATGGTTCAACAAGTCAGTTTTCACCGATAAAAATTGCAGTGAAATCATAGCCATGAACTCCTCAGTGCAAGAGTCAAAAGGGCTGCGGAATAGGATGCGTCGGAGACTGAGTCGATTACGAGATAAATATGTCGATTCTTCGACTAAAAGCCTCGATCAACCACCGCTACACGTACACATCGATCCAAGCCTTACGGGCCAGTAAGTATTCTTCTGTCATGATAGAATTCATCTAATTCGAAAAGTGCGCCGGGTTCGATCTCCGAAAATGTACCATCGTTTCGTACTTCCGTGACTGAGCCAGTGGAGACTAGAACACCTGGCTTTGAGCCTCAACCAGACCAGGGTTCACTCCGGTTGAATGAGCATGAACAGAGCTTTCATATTGGTGATTTGACGCGCAGTCATGGGAGTGGGAGTAACATTGCTCCCCCAGACATCTGGAGTGCAGCATATCGCGAGGCTGTTGAAAGCTTGGGTGACGCAACACAAATTGCCGCCTTGAAAGGGAAAGACCTGGCACAATTATTCCAAGAACTCGAAGAAAGCGAGAGGGATTTAGTTCATGGATGTGCATTATTCAAGGGGGTAAAGTATTTGCAGACTTTGCAAGTGCCCCTTGAACGACTCAAGCAAGCATTGGATCTGGCAAGCCCATTAGCAAACCTTGAGCCAACCGCAACAACTGTTGTTGGAGTGGTGCGATGTGTTACCGCCGTGAGTCTTATTTCATCAAATCATATATATGTATCAGATATTGATGTCTAACCTGGGCAAACGCAGATTGCCATAGGCTTTGCGAATGTGGATTCAAAATTCACTGAGCAACTTCAGCACATGTTACAGCATATTCCCTATATTGATGAATGCGACACACTTGGACAGAATGTAGAGGAAGAAAAGATACACAAGGTAAATATTTTCAACAAATTTTTTAGTCCAATCTAATTTCTCTCTAGGCACTCGTTTTAGTATACCAAAAAGTCCTCGAGTTTTACAAAACTGTGTGTGACATATTTGCGAGAAAAGGAGCTAAACTATTCATGCGAATGGTTCTGGAGCATGATCACCTTCCCAGCATTGTTCAAGACTTCTTGAGGTCCTCCAGAATTCTCCATAATCTTGTCCAGACTGCGACGTTCAGAATCATGCAGGAAATCCACACAATGCTCCTTGATAAACAAAGTAAGCTTCATCGTGCGTAAATTTGGGTTTGAACTAATGCAGTTTCAGTTGATGGATGGTTAGATAAAGAAAAAGTCACCCGACAAGGTCAAACACACAACGACCTAGAGAGAATCCGAGAGAACCAAGCCTGCGAATTCATTTTGAGTGAAGCTAAATTCATTGATTGGTATCGTGCTTCTAATTCCCAGACCTTGACCATTTTCGGGGAAATGGGCTGTGGAAAGACTGTTCTCATGTCTTTTCTTGTCGAGCAACTACGCCAACTGTCGGATGTTCAAATCCCTCGACCTAAAACCTGCTACTACTACTGCGAAAGTACTGGGACAAGCAAGGCTACTTCAATCATTTCCACACTGATTTTAGAGCTACTCAATGAGCTTGGGGGCTTGAAGAGGCCCTTCACGGACTGGTATAGGTCAGCCCAGACTTCAGTCCTTGACCCGGCGTCGAACCCCAGAAAACTTCAAGAGCTCCTGGAAAAGACTTTTTTGCAATTGATCGCCCAGTTTTCGTGATCATTGATGGATTGGATGAATGCGACATGGAATCCAGAGACATTCTTTTCAATGCTCTGGAACATTTCTCAAGAACTTCGTCAAAACTCAAAGTTCTACTTTCTTCTCGGCCCCGGCAAGACATTTTAGATCAGCTGAGTGGTACACCTCATATTGCGCTGGTTTCAAATGCAGAACGAGATGGTATGATTGTTGAGAAATCCGTTGAGAAACGCTTGCCTCGGTTATCGCCAGACGTCAAATCGTTGATCAAGACGAAATTGAGCAAGAAAGCCTGCGGAAGTGCCATATGGACGAATATGGTTGTCGGTCTCATCGAAATTCGAGGAATCAAATCTTATGGCCCAATGAAACACTTTTTGGAAAACTTACCACTTCCTGATAAGCTTTCAGATCTTTACGGTGCCTTAATTTCCCGATCCACTTCGAATGACCGTGAGAACTTGAATTTGGCCATTATAGCTCTCAGGATACTTGCCATTCAATGGAGACCTATGAGCATACTGGAGCTTGCCTGGGCTGTGACACTGAAAGCAGCTCCAAACGTTACCACCGTGGGCGGTCTCAGTAATTTGGTAGACCACCACAGGATTATCGATCTTATTCATCCATTCATTGTTCATATTGACTTCGGCAACGTGAAGAAACATCAAGTTCGCCTCGCTCATCAGTCAGTGAGAGAATTCGTTCTTCATCACCTAATAAACCATCGAGTTTGTGAGGTGGACCTGGAAGGTACGGTCTCGCCTAGGGCCGGCCAACCTGAAAGTTTGCACGCTTTCATTTTGGACATTTGCATCAAGTATCTTCTGTTGGAAGATATCGGCGATCGGAATCTTTTCTCTGAAGAGCAATTGGGGATTCTGGAGCTGCCTCAGGAACCAGAGCTCTTGATTGATGATGAGCGACACATCAATTATGATCCCAAATGCACATGGGAGACCTGGGAAGAAGACATGATTCGCTTCGACCCTTCTGATCGTGGATTCGGCGAGTTTTTTGTCTATGCCTCGTGTCATTGGTTAAACCATTTTGGCACCATTACGGATGAACCATTTCCGAGCCTCGCAAATATAGAATTGTTATGCAAAGCAGGCTCAACGCGGCTCAGTAACTGGATTCAACAAAATTGTCGCCCAGGCTGCGCAATGATTCCCAGAGTGGAATTTGATAGCAGCCTATATGATCCATTGAGTATCACCTCGCTTTATGGTCCCATCTCCATGCTGCTTCGTATGGCTGGAGAGTCGGATTTTGACAGTGACCTTTTTCTTCCGAAATCTGCATTCAGCTCTGCGGATCAGATTTTCCAGTGGGGAGTCTTACTTCCGGAGTTTGTAACAAGCTCCGTGGAACAGAAACAGTTTGAAGTGGCATCAAGATTGAGGCTGCTTTTTTCAAATAAGGTGCTCGGCCGTCAACTCCGCAATCTGGAATTCTTCCAACTTGCTATCAAACGATGGAAGCACCCTGGCTTAACTCGTCATAATTGGGACCTCATATTCGACCTGGTCGATGATGTGACTGACAAAATGATTGATGAGAAATGGGCTAATGAGCTCTTCTATCTGGCTGCTAGCGAAGGCTGTATGCCTATTCTCCTTCGACTGATAGCAACTGCTCAGCATAGGACAGACCTGCATAAAGAATTATTCAATGATACCGAAGAAGAACTTGGTGACACACCGCTCCACATCGCTACCCGCAAAGGTGAGCGAAATGTCATCAAGATGCTTGTTCACGCTGGAGCCGATTTAGATCGAAAAGATCAGAACGGCAAAACACCATTGCAGATAGCAATTGAGTGTGGGAATGAGAGACTTGTCAGGACTTTGCTTAATGCTGCAGAAAGTTGAATGAAGACAGCGGAAGCAAGATGACAATGATAAGTGTATAGTTCATTTCATTCCTTTGGTGTCGATAACCAGGTGGCCAAGTGTATAGGAAGAAGAAGAAGAAGAAGAAGAAGAAGAAGAAGAAGAAGAGAGACATTCAATTTCCCGATAGTAAATCGAAGTCGATGCACCATCTCCCAGGTCGCGCCCTAAAGTTTGGCACAGAATAGCCCCGCTCCGTACCTAGCAAGGTTCTTTGTATTCATAGACAACCGATTCCCATCAAGAAGCCGAAGATGTAATAGACATAGATGAGAGCAGGTGACTTAGTGAGAAGGAAAAGCTAAGCATTGTGCGAGTTTTGGTCAACGCCCTGAAGACCCGAAAGTGGTTGCCATTGCTTACGCGACGTGGAAAATGCAGAGATTCATCGATTTTGTATGCAAAAGTAGGCTCTATGTCCTAGGTCAAATTTTATGTGTGAGGGCATGACGATAATTTGTAGTGATGGGACTTGAGTGCCTGGTCTGCTGCATTAGCGCTTTGGGTCACGCAGGTTTTCTAAAATAGCGTAAGTCCAGTTTGTGTCGAAACCATATGCAAGACGAAGCAGCTGCTAGGGAAATCAATTATTCTTATTGCATTTGAAACAGCACGTTCTATATCAGCTTCTTTGTGCAATATGATTGTACTTTTTATGTTTGACTACCTTTTTACAAATTCGCTGTATGACAGTTAAATCGCTGCCATTGCCTTGCAGCCTTCTTTAAGCACCTCCTGGTAGATGCCGTGTTTTATGTGAGGTCAATCATTGGAAGCACGTGATCAATATTGGCAAAACTTCTTAGTTCCGAACTCCCCAGGACCCAAGCTAACAATGCATATTAGGCTGTGTCCTCTTTTCTTCGCCAACTGAACTTCAGCTTCAGATTCTAGTAGAGCGGTATGGCTGGGATGTGGACGAAGTTTCTCGTGAGTTTATTTTCATTCTATCTAGGAATGAAACCTTTGGGCGATATCACTAACTTGCGAAAGATTTGTTTTAATGGGATGCCAGTTCTATACTTCAAAGCGCCGCGAACTAGGAGGTATAGAAGGGACTAGGTAGATAGAAAATCAAATAGCTATAACCAATATCTCATTCAGTAACAGACGTTAACGATTGTATTTTTTCCCTTAGATGATATGCTTCCAAATTCAGTCGTCCTGGTGAATAGACTTCAATATATAATGCATTTTATGTTCTAGCTTCTATAACCATACCCCGCCTTGTCTTTTTGATTACCCTACTCTAGTATAAACGCTAAGGCTACCGGTTTATAACGAGGGTTTCTATTATAAGGGCACTAACCCTAATTTGGCGCTATATTAGATACGTCAATACGAGCGCTAGGTAAAAACACCACGATTTCCCCTCAAAAAGCCACGTACAATCATGGTCTTTTCTCCGTCACCCCGACTTACTCCGTACTATTTTCATGAATCTCGAGACGCCGAGGCCCAGATGCGCGGCTAACCCTCTTGAGTTGGGGCCAATCGCCAATGACGACGCGGTGCATCCAGTCACCCCAACTCGGATCGTGATTTCGGCGGAGATGGTATTCCAACTATATTTTCCATTACGGAGTACATACTGGAGGTTTCCCCACCATTTCTACCCGACAATGTACAACGTCTACTCCGACAATTCAACGACCAACAATGAATCCCTCCGATCTCCAGGGTGATCGACCGTGATGAGAGGGGCCCCAACGCCCAACGGGAAGTGTCGGGCGGGTCATTGTCCAACCAGCGTCGTCCGCGATGTGAAGGAGATGCATTAGGGCCAAGATTCGTCGCGAACCGCGAGCTCTCCAGGCCACTCAGATCGCTCCCCGCTGAGCTCTGCCTGCGCCCCTCTTCCTCCACTCTGCGCGTTATCACCCAGCTCTGCCCCCCGTCACACACTCCCAACCTTTTCCATGGCCCTGGATTGTCGCATGTCGCTTCGCACTCGACCGGATGGTTTGTTGGCTAAGTGTGTGCGATCTATGAAATCCGGGGAGAAGCGAGTGGGATGCGCCGTGTGTCGCAAGGTCAAATTGACTAGGCGTCCATTTCGGAGGTCGTGAAAACACCAGAATCAACGATCAATGTGGGCAGACAAGATGAGTCGTCCATTGCAGTTGAACACCCAGATGGGCCAGTCCCATAATCAACGATACTCCTTCATCGAAACGCCGTTGGAGATGCAGTCCTCGGTGCAGCAAGATATTATATCGCGTCCAGCTGCGTCGAACGAGAGCCCAGCGCCGCAGCATCCAGCTTTGGAGCACCCGAGTCAGTGGCATGAGCAAAGATCTCACGATCTCGGACTAGCGCACCAGTCCATCGCTCCGCAAGACGCATCATTCGAGCAGCGAGCCCCTTTAGAAGGACAACCAACTCAGTATATACCCAGCGAGAAGGAAAGGGAATTGCAAGCAGAGGGCATCATTCCCACATACTCCAAATATCCACCCCCGGAGCAACACCCGGCGAATTTCGCGCCTTTTGCCGATGCCCCGACTCGCCAGCCAACGGTTCAATCGCCGTCATACTCATATATCCAACCTCCCAACTCTCCCGGTCCACTTCCAGCCAAGATGACCATCAACGTCCCCGCGCGCAGCGACACTCTTTCGGTCGCGCCCGATGCAAATCCTCTTTCGTCGCCAAAATCGCCGCAATTCCCTCCGACGACGACCGCGGCCACGCCGCATGCGCCCCTGGTCGAGGATCTGCGGACGTATCACCAGCCGGGCCAGATCATGCACCCGAATCAAGAAGTCCGGGGCGGACATTGGAGCCACGGACTATGCGAGTGCTCCAGTATTGGAACCTGCTGTCTCGGTCTGGCATGTCCTTGCATTCTCTTTGGTAGGACGCAGCATCGGTTGGGTATGCGATCGAAGAAACAAGACCCGACGAATATGCTCGGACACGACACATGTAACGGGTCCTGCACCGCATTCGCTTTATTATGCGGGTTTCAATGTAAGTTGGAAAGAGGTTCTTACCGGGGGAAAATGCACATATACTCACGCTCATCAGGGCTCTGGGCTACCATCCAGCACACCCGAACGCGAAAAGCGTACGGGATCGAAGGAGACATCGCGTCCGACTGTGTGCGAGCAACCTGCTGCACATGCTGTACATTGATCCAGGATGAAAAGGAAATCCAGAAACGAGAGGAACAACGCAGCCGGGCCGCGCTGGAGCGAGGAGCGACACTGCTTTCTCCGTACACCGCACCGGGTCCGTTGGCGTATCCCCCGCCACCGAAATGATCTGTCGTGTGAGGATGGCCATCTTACGAGTTTGATGGGATCCTTCCAGATCCCATCGCCTGTACCTATATGAAGCAATGTTCTATATCATCGTGCCTGAATCGTGACTGTGCTTGAATTTGGAATCCGCGGACCGGACCATGGCTGCATCGGGACTGCATACGCATGATCCCGGGGATGGAAGTTGATTCTGCTTAGGCGAGAAGAGGCAGGTCATGTACGTAGGGTTGCGCGATGGCGGCTCGATAGTTGCGGGTGATGTGTCGCTTGCCATGATGTCGCCCGGCATTGTCAATCTTGCGATGATGAGCTTCCCGGGAAGCTTCTCGTGGATTTCCCGTCCTGATCTGGTGCATATCCCTGCCCTGCGAGTACCGAATTCCCTGAGGATCCAATATCTGCCGTGGAGTGGTGCATGTAAGGGCGCGACAGGTCTATGACTTCTGACCTGATGATGGCCCCGGTGGCTCTTTGGCTTTGCGTCTTACGATGGAGCTTCGTTCAACGTAGGAACATGGCTAGGTTTGAGACCTGTTTGCCGAGCGCAATTATTGGAGTTGAGGGCGTCGACGAGCATATAACATGGTCGTTGACTCCTCGATGTTTTGTTTCTCATCCCAGCTCCAGAGAACCCCCTTCCCTTGTTTTCGCAGATTGAAACCGTCCATCATGTCTCAATGACTGACACGTTAGCTATTTGAATATGGAATCACCATCGCCGCACTGCTTGTAAGTTTCCCCAAGTCATGTATCCAACCAAGCTGACAAGAATTTTGCTATAAAATGGACTTGGTACGCATATCATGTATGTGTGAAGCCCGAGCAATTGGTGATCTACTTGAAGGTATGTTTCGATCGATGGACTGTTACGACTTCACGCTGACTGTCCAGACTCTGTTTACCGGCTCCATTCTCTACATTGGTTGTATCGCATGCATCAAGTTATCCATCCTCATGCTCTGCCGCCAACTCTTCCCTGCCAATCCGATACAGATAGCCGTCTGGTGGGTATCTGGACTCTTTATTCTCTGGGTCATGTGCGGTATCAGCGCTGGCTGCTTCAACTGCATCCCCACGGAGAAGCTCTGGTATCCGGAGATGCCCGGTGGTTGCATGAACCTTCCCAAGTTCTCCTATGGGCTGCAGGTCCCGAACATTGCCACGGATGCAATTATCCTTGTGATGCCGATGCCTATTGTCTGGAGTCTGCCCGTCTCCAAGGCCCAGAAGATTGGTCTGTCAGGTATCTTCGTCAGTAGAACCTTGTACCAAGTTGAGGCCGCTTATGAAAATAGTTCTGGCCTGATCAACGTAAATCGGTGTAATACAAAATAACTTCTCGATAAAAGGGATGCGAAATATCTCCTACGTCAGAAGACGCTTTTCGGGGAGGCCTGACAAATATTCATTGAAGTTAGCAGAGTTCGTGATGTGGCTCTTCTACTTCGAGAACGATATTCTGACTGGACATTCTTTAAGCCGAAGACATAATCGTAAGTTCAAGTTTGATGCTCAAACCAAGCCCTGTATGTTCGCTTTCAAAGTATCTTCCAGAGTAGACCATTCTGGCTAATCCATCAATCTTAGCAACTCCTCAGCCCGGTCGGCTGGTTCAATTTCCAGGCTTCCGGTCCTATCCTCATGCCTCATTGGCTTATCCGCAATTGGCTCAACGGAGACTTGTGTTAAAATTTGATTCATCGTAATACCCAATCGAGGCACACAAGGGAGTATTTGTTTGAGTCCAATATTGTCAACAGGTATTTATGCAAGGGGTATCCAACACCTCAAGCCCACGGTCATCCTCTGATGGAAACTCGGATGGTTGATTCATGTTTCTCAAAGTAATCATCCCATCTCGAGATCTTCACCATCGATTCCAGAAGAAAACAAGGTTCTTGGCAGTCCCCCCGCTTCAGCTTCCACATGACCGATCTGCATGCGCTTTGACGCGATAAGCCCGGTGAATCCTGGCACCATTTAAAATCCCCTCTCCACCCCGTGGTTGCACGGCATCACAATGCGCGGACTCGATGAAAGCACCGATGTTCTGATCCGCGCAGGGCAGAGCGCCGGGGAGCAAGTGAGGCATGGCTGGGACGCGTTCGTCAATTTCGCGGCGCGAGACAATGTTCTCGAGGTCGCCTTGGGTTTAATGTCAGCGCTGCCCCTGGAGAGAGAGACAGTTCGGGAAATTCGGGAAGAATAAGACTAATATGTGGTAGAATCGCCAACGCCTTCACCAAAGTGGTGACGTCCTTTGTTTCGGACGTCGCGTTGCCGGTCGTGTCTCTGTTGCCGTTTTTGAATCGCAACATGGATCAGAAATTTGCGGTTCTCTCCAAAGGCCCGAACTATACAGACGGATATAACACTGTCAAGCAAGCCAGAGATGACGGCGCGCTGGTTTTGGCGTGGGGGTATGTATCACCAACCACCGGCGGAGAAATACTTATCGGGATTGTAGACTCTTCGTCGAAACCATCTTGAATTTCCTCGGGGTGAGCTTGACTTTGTTTGCGATCGCGCATCTGTACATGTTCATCTCGCACAACAAGATCATCAAGCCCACCGTCAGGTGCCGATATTGCAAGAAGTTTATCAGCATCGAGGTAGGATTCTCAGACCTCTGCAATTGCATTTATAGTACTAACGTAGTGATAGGCATCACGGTGTCTCAATTGTTCGAGCTGGCAAGACGGAAGGGAGGATCTTCCCAAGTCGAATGAGCCCGCCACCGAGGAAGAAGACTGTTGATAGGAACATTGGATGAGCACTGCGCGAGTTGCCTCACTTTCCAGGTACGAAACGCCAATCCTCAGGAAACACCCCATATTGCACATCGTCCCGTTCCCGGAAGATGTCATCATAGTGTTCAATGCGAGTTTCCGGGTCTTGGGCCTGCGCATAGTATCTCCGAGCCAGTGTCTGGAAAACGGGATCATTCCACATCTGTGCCATCCACGCCAAGGCATCCGGGCTCGCTGTGCCGAGAGGAAGGTTATATGATCGGAATCGCTAGCACGCTTAAGTCGAGAAACATGAAGGTAGTGAATGAGATGACGTACCCAAAGAACTGGCCAGAAGAACGCATCGGCGATACTAAACCCGCCAAATAAGAACCCCTCGTCCGCTTCTCCGAGGATTGCGAGGCGTTCTTTCGTATTCTTTCGGGCCTCATCCCACAGTCGTAGCATTTTCACAGCCTCCGCTTGCGCCGGGCCGGAGATTGGAATGTTGCCAGTGTAGTGAGCAACAAAGTTCGTTGCGAAGGTCCCCCGAAGCACCGAGAAGCTCGAGTGCATCTGCGCTGCGGCACTACGTGCGAGAGCTCTCAGCTGGCGATCGCGTGGCCACAGAGGCAATTCCGGGTTCGACTCGGCGAGAAACTCGCAAATCGCGAGCGAATCACCGATCGTGACGGAACCGAGAGAGTGACATTGGAGGAGCGGGACGAATCCAGTCGGAGACACCGGTTTGACCTGTCAATTGCTCCAAATCAGCATCAACGATCACCGGATGAACAGACACTCGAGGCATTCTCCGGTTCTTTACTTCGGCTAGCTTCATAAACTGGTGCGTGTGTGGGATCTGAAAATACTCCAGCACCGCCTCGACTCGGGCCGTCCAGCCTGGACCTGTTAGCGGGGGTTAGGGAGATGGGCAAGTACTTACTGGAGTAGCGAGTGTGCACGCCGATAAGGTGGAAGTCTGGACGTTGGCTTGTCATGATGTGATTGAGAATGATGGTGGGTGTCGAGTTTGTATACAATTGCGGGTGACTCATCCCGCTTTGACGGCTCGTATTCAACGGATAAATCATATTGAAGAATTATGCAGGATCATAGTTCGCTTGTCAGAAAGCTTGGCGGGATTTGGATCGTATTCGATTGAGGGGATATGACTCATGAGAGATGGCCCTTCACCGTGTCTTGACTCCATCTCACAACAGCCAACTTGGATCTCCCGAAGCAAAGAACCGAGAATGTCACTACCCGTTGAAGCTCAATACTGGCGACGCCCGGGATTCATATTATCTACAAATAAAGATCTTCTATCGATCCCAGCCATCAACCATGCCTTTGACCAAAGCTTCATGTACTGGGTACAGCCAGTCCCGGAAGATATCCTGCAAACGATTGTCGACAACTCATTCTGCTTCGGTCTCTACGAAACCATCAATGATGCAAATTCTGTCGAGGCATCGGATTCCGACGGTGAATTTCCACCGGAACTGAAAAAGGGAAACTACCGGCAAATTGGTTTCGCTCGACTGGTTACAGACGGCATCACTCTTGCATACTTGACCGATCTCTACGTTCTCCCGACATACCAGGGCCTGGGACTCGGGGGCTGGATCATCCATTGCGTTGATGAGGTGGTTACGAGTCTGCCCTACCTACGCTGGATGATGCTGAGAACATCGTCGGAGAAGAGCCAGCTTTCTTATGAGAAAAAGCTTGGTATGACCGTTTTGGGATGCAGTGATGTCAATGAAGGACCAGTCATGATGGGGAGAAAGGGAAACGCGGGTAGAGCCTAAATATTTGGCTTGGTTGGAGCACATCTGCTCTATTAAGGGCTTTCATCGTGAAATATATATATATAGAAAACCGGAGAGTAAAAATGGGAGGAATGTTTCCTGTGTAATTAATCAGGGGTAGACCAACGCTATAGGACAACACACCTTAACTGATGAGTAAGGTAGATCCCCCTTTCTACTCTTTCTATCTATTTATGAAATCGATATCCTAAATTCAACCATGGTCGGTCTAAATCACGCAGACTTGTCCACAAGGACCATACAGGGCTTCCGCTGGTTCATCGTCTGCATCTCGCTCTACATCACTTGCTTTCTCTACAGCCTCGATACAACAATCGCAGCGGATGTGCCAGGACCCGCGATTGAAGCTTTTGGTCACGTCGGCCAAATTGTCTGGATCGGAGCGGGCTTCCCATTGGGATTCGTGTGTGTCATTCTTTTCCTCTAGCCCTTTTCAACACGTCCAACATGAAATGGGTTGACGTTGGCACCGTGGTGCTCTTCGAGGCTCATTCTGCTCTTTGCGGTGCTGCCCCAACCATGAGTGCGTTGATTGTCGGTCGTGTCATCGCTGGTGCCCGGGGCAGCGGTCTTTACCTCGGGTCTCTACAATATTTTGCCGTCATGACCATCGAGAAAGAACGGGGCTTCTACATGTTTCTGATCGCCATTTCCTGGGGCCTTGGAGTCGTTTAGGACCCGTGATCGGTGGTGCCTTTAGGAAACGAATCGATACTTCGTAGATGGATCCACATCGGTAACGTGACCAGAGCCCCTCTATTGATGCGGGGATCTATTTTGTGCATGGTAACAACCGTCCCTCTCATTTGGTTTGAATCGCGAATCAGACCAAGAAGTTCTGCGTATACCTTCGACTACCCTTGACAAGATGTCCATTACACACATTGTCATGTTTCAGTTCAAGCCCGAGACTCCGGCTCAACTAGTCGATGACGTATGGCTCCTGGAGAAAGACTGATATTCATCTGGAGATCGGATCAATGCTGATGCCTACCGTGAAAAGGCTTGCCAATGGATGCTCTCGCTGAAGGAAAAGTGCATCCACCCGACGTCCCAAAATCCTTACATTCAGATGTCATCCGGTGGGACCGACAATTCCAAGGAGGGACTCCAGGTGAGATAACCCCGTTCATAGGTGATACGAATCCATAGTGGACCCTGACTGACAGGGTCTTTTTTTAGAATGGCATTACGCATGCGTTCGTTGTCGAATTTGCCAATGCCGAAGATCGAGATTATTACGTTGACAAGGATCCCGCGCACCAGGAATTCGTGCAATATGTGAAGGGAATCATTCAGAAAGCTCAAGTTATTGATTTCACGCCGGGTTTATTTTAAACGAGATGAAAGCCAAGAGGTATAGATGCTAGAATCGAAGAGACTAAGTAGTTTCGACTTGACCGCCACTGTGCTATGGCGGTATAGATGTCGGTATTTATTAACTTTACACCTATCCTAGATTATTTCTCTATGTGATATCTCCAGCATAATAGCTCGCATAACCTCAGATTGAGACTTGGCTCGAGCTCAGACAAGGCTACAGAATAAATCAGATCACCGACACGAAACTCTAAATATGCATCGACGGCAAAAGCATCCTTTGATTGGCGGAGAACGGGCGAATTGCCGACTTCCCCGGGCTGAATTCCTGTGACGTAAGAAAAACCATGGGGATATATTTAGTGCGCAAGAATGTATCTACCTGGCAGATCTTCGCGGGGAGAGCACACCCATCTACCCCGGACGCGTCATCCATTCACATCGAGATAGCTCTGAAGGGCCTCCAACCATAGCACAGCCCCGCATGGCAAGATCAGGGAGCGTAACCACGGGTCTCGGATGTCATGAAAGACCGACCAATGCAGGGATCGACGGGTAGTCCCGACCCCGATCCCTTAAATACCGATCTCTCCCCATGGATCAACTATACCACATCAGTATATCTTTCAATTCAATAGGCAGTTCCCACCATGCGTCCTTCGGTGCTCCTTGTCTCAACTCTCTCCTTGGCCTCGTCCATCGTGGCACAAGACATTGATGCAAATGATCTCCCGACTCAATGCAAGGATGTCTGCGCCCCCGTCGTTAGTCTGACAGCCTCCTGCGACAAGAAGACCTCGGACGACGATACCGCCGAAAGAAACTGCGTGTGCAAGGACTCACGGGCGGCGAAGAGTATCCCCGTCTGCGCTGCATGCCTCACAACGTACAGCAAGGATGGAGGTGACAATGGTTCGTTCTAATTGTGTAGTTACGATGCTTTGGTGGTTGCTGATCCCGGTAGATGCAAATGATCTTGTGCGATCTTGCTCCCTGACCACGACTTCATTCGGCTCGGTGACTTCGACCTCGATGTCCGGTTCTTCGACCACGGGAGCTACTGATGCTATGACATCTGGCGCGACGACTGCTTCCACGACGAGTGGATCGGTGTCCAGCATGTCGAGCACGGGCTCGGGCTCGGCCTCGTCGACAACCCCGGCTTCGACCTCCAATGCGGCAAATGGCCCAATCCAGGCTGGAAATGGCATGGTAGGAGCCATTTTTGCAGGCTTGATGGCACTGGCCTAAGAGTGACATTTGCATTGAGTCAATGTCTTTCTTTCTGTTGGTTGAAAACAATGCTCGATCAATTTTCGGTATTTGAATACGGACCAGGAGTGAACTGGTCAAGGGCTCTCTACTTGATAGTAGGTCCGCGATCTACAACTACAACCATTCGTTACAACGTCAAATATTCAAAAACTTCGTTTATGCAAACATGATCAGATGTTAAACTAAATCGGCGCAAGCAAGGTCATGGCTCGTTAAATCGTCACCAACGTGTCCATGTAGCAAGAATCCATCCGGCGCCTAGTAAGTACGCTGCGTGGCGGTGGTGCGGTCGAGATCAGAGTCGACGCGGGGGTCAGCCTTGTTGGCCAAGTTCGACGAGTGAGGGCCGGCGGTGGTACCGGTGGTAGGGTTGGAGTAGCTGTTGCTAGCAAGGCCTTCATGACGGGCACGGTTGTCCCGGTCAGAGTCCACACGGGGGTCGGCCTTATTGGCGAGGTTGGAATCGTGGGGGCCGGTATTGGTAGAGGTGGAACCAGAAATTCCATGGGTGCTGCGGTTGCTGTGATGATCAAATTCCTCGGCGAGAGGACCCTTGCGAGAGAGCTCGGAGGTGCGTGCACCACCGCCGAATCCACCGGTGGTTGACGTACCGTGGCTGGTACCAGTGGTGGAGCCGGTGTGGCGGCGGCTGTCGAGATCGGAGTCGACACGAGGATCAAGCTTGTTGGCTAGGTCCGAGCTATGAGGACCGGCGGTCTTGGAGGCTCCGTGAGTGCCGCTACCAAGACCCTCGTGGCGAGCACGGTTGTCCCGGTCAGAGTCCACGCGGGGGTCGGCCTTGTTTGCGACGTTGGAGTCATGAGGGCCAGCATTGGTGGAGGTGCTGCCGTAAGCACCGTGTGTAGACCCGGTGTGAGTGCCAGTAGTACCGGTAGTACCTCCGAGACCGTGGGTGGGAGCTCCGGTAGCCGAGTGGGTGCCTCCATAAGTGCCAGTAGTACCATAAGTGCTAGTGGTGCCACTCAAACCTTGAGAATGACGACCAGAGAGGTCTGAGTCCACACGAGGATCAGCCTTGTTGGCGATGTTGGAGTCATGAGGACCGGCGGTGGTCGAAGTGTTGCCGTAGGCACCATGGGTGGAGCCGACACGAGTACCAGTAGTACCGGCAGTGCCATGAGTAGGGACACCTCCGGTGGTCGAGTGAGTGCCTCCATAAGTGCCAGAAGTGCCTCCTAGGCCATGAGTCTGACGGCTAGACAGATCCGAGTCGACACGAGGATCAGCTTTGTTGGCAATGTTGGAGTCATGAGGACCGGTGGTGGTCGAAGTGTTTCCGTAGCCACCATGAGTAGAACCGACATGAGTGCCGGTAGTACCGGTAGTGCCATGAGACGGCACGCCCGAAGTGGTTGAGTGAGTGCCTCCGTAAGTGCCCGTAGTGCCTCCCAGTCCCTGGGTGTGACGGCTCGACAAGTCCGAGTCAACACGAGGATCAGCTTTGTTGGCGATATTGGAGTCGTGAGGGCCAGCATTGGTCGATGTACCGCCGTAGGTACCGTGGGTGGAGCCGGTATGGGCGCCAGTGTGAGCACCGGTGGCTAGAGGCTCATGACGAGCGCGGTTGTCGCGGTCCGAGTCCACGCGAGGATCAGTCTGGTTGGCAAGGTTGGAGTCGTGGGGACCGGTCGTTCGGGTGTCTATGACATGCATTAGTCTTGATGGTTCCTGAATGTCGGGTCGGGAACGAACCACGGTCTGAGTCGACGCGGGGATCGAGCTTGTTCAAGAGATTGGAGTCATGAGGACCATGGTTAGTGGACTGGCTGGACTCCTTGCCAGTCAAAACCTCCTCGGCTTTTTTGATAAGACCCATAGTGAATTGTAGTTGTAAAGTATGTCGGGAGATATGGAAGACAAGTATTGAAGGTGGTGGAAATAATTTAATGGAAGACACTCCCCGCTACTTGGAAGGCCTTTTTAAGTCCAGCAATCACGACAAACGAGCGGGTTTGGTACAATGACGTGACGCCGATCTACAGCCCTACGTCAAGGACAGGTCAAGGCAGAAACGTCAAACCGGGAAATTTGTTGCTGAAACACGCGGGGCGAATCCAGGTTATCGATAAGGACCTACGAGGATAGATTAAGTGGTGGCGAGATGGCATCAGGATTGACAACTTTCCCCACTACAATCGCGAATGCCCCATCCCCGTTGACCCCGTCAACCCCGTCAACCCTCCATCCACAATCAGGTTTTGGCCGATGATGTAGCGAGATGCTTGGCTGGCGAGAAACACCACCGCATGGGCCACGTCGAATGCATCGCCCATCGATCCTTGAGGCACTTTATGCTGGGTGATCTTGCGATGGATCTCTCGATCCTCGGGCGATTCACTGTTGCCTAGCATTTCTAGCAGAGGCGTGTACACCATGCCTGGCGAGACAGAGTTAACTCGGAGGCCCCGATTGGCATACATCACGCCCGTGATCTGGGAGAAGTGGATCACTGCGGCCTTGGCCGATGCGTGCGCCACCTGCGGCTTCCCAAGGTACCGCAAGCCCGCGATCGAGGCATTGTTGGATCACGGTCCCAGATCCTTGTTGTGCCATGACGGGCAGCACGGCGTTTTGCAGCTGAGGAACACCGTCTTTGAGGTTCAGCCGGATCTGCGCATCCCATGCCTCCTCGGTCATGGTACCGGGGTCGCCGGTCTTGGTCCCGCCCACGTTGTTGACGAGCACGCCAATCCGCCCGCGCTGGGCCATTATCTCATCGACCACGCCCTGGATTGCCGTGCGCTTGGTGGAATCCCCCTGGATGGCGTCATACTGCCCGCCACTGGCCTGGGTTTGAGTTGCCGCGCGTTGTGCGGCTTCCAGGTTGACATCGCACGCAATCACTTGGGCTCCGGATCCCGCGAGAACGTGGGCTATCGCTGCCCCGTTGCCCAGCACCGATGACCAGTGCGATCTTGTTTTTGAGGTCGGGATACACGGGTTGCTTCCTGGCCGGGACACGTCAGTCGTAATTCGAACGGGAGTGTTATGAAGTCACCTGTGAGACCTGAAGAGTATAGGTCGCATAAGCCTTGGTTTACGGGTCAGGTTTGATGGAATCTCGGTCCATTGGCTTAGATTTCCAGAAATGACGACATACAAATAGCTGGATGCACTTTGCTTCTGTTTCCCCGCTCGGGATTCTCGCCGATGCCAGACCGGCGCAATTGCAACCGATCTGATGAATGGCTGCTTGTATTTGATTTGACAGATCCAGGTGTCCATTGAATCAACTACTCTCAAAAGACAATCGACCGGGCCATCTCCGCAACCTGTCCAGAACAACCATACACCGATCTGGAGAGAACAGCGACAAGAGAATAACCGTGCGGATTTCAAATAGCTTGCCATTCCCTATCATCTAACGTGGCGTGGTTTCCAACTAACACAACACATCAAGCCCCGTTCGGCCGCAGCATGAGCACATACTTGTTCACCTCGCCGTTCGCACCACCCCACGCCGCCAAGTTCACAATGACCCGATCAATTTCCTTGAACCCATACCGAGTATACAAACTATACCCCACGGTCGACGACTCCAAATAAGCGGGTAATCCCAGTTGATCAGCCCGTTGCACCATATGTCCCACCAATGCACCCCCCAATCCGCGGCGCTGATACTCGGGCCGAACATATAGTTCTTTCAAGACTAGAAAGCGCTTTCGGTCAGTGCCAGTCAAGAAACGAGAATCACACGCTCTCCTACTCAACGAGTCGGTCGACCCTAGAATCTTCGCCCGCTTCAGGAACCGCGTACCGCTCGTCGCATCCATTAACGCCGTGTTCATACCCGGCGGCCGGTGCCGATTCGCATACGCCTCGGCCCATTCGACCTCCGATCGTTTCGGCGCCCGTTGACTCCACGCGTACGCGATCGGAACCTTGATCTGTTCGTCCCGGATCCAGAGGTACGTGTTGACGGGATCGGATAGCATCTCCACGGTATGGAACGGGTCTTCATCTTCGTCGTCGGTCCTGGACTGGCCCGGCCAGAGAAGATCCGACAGGGCGCGGTCGGGACCATCTTGGATCGCCGCGCTTTCTATCGATTGGAGCGTTCGGCCCACGCCGAGGTCGGCGGGGACGGACGAGAGCGTGAAGCCGGACGGTAATGACATTCTGCTCGGATACGAGGTCTTGGTTTGCACGTAGACTGTGGCTGATACACGCACTTGAAGAGGAGCCGAGCGTTCCTATAATAAGCAGGGTCGGCGATTGGATTTCCGGGGAGCTTAATACATCGAGACGGGGTCGGAAGGAAGCCGCCAGGAATGATCCCGGTGCTCTTGGAGTAATTCGATCGGAGTTTGGACTCGCTCACATCGGGTCGGTTTGTTGCATGGACGATCTTGTTAGAAGTGCGGCATGCGGACTTTGGAGCGGCGTTTGGAGTATAGATGGCCATGTACCACGTTTGAACCGGGGAAATTGGATGGCCGTGGCTCAAATCGTGCTTGGCATCTGATCAATCCTATATTGACCATACAACAACCACGGCATGTGTTTTGTGTTGGTTTCGGGCATTTGTTCCCATGCGCTGTTGCCTGCCCTGGTCGTGTGGCGACCGTGTCTTGCTCCACCATGCAGTGCTTCGGCCAATGGTGATTGTAATATTTCCTTGCGCCTGTTTCTTCTTGAACAGAGCAACGAACTCTATGTCATTGGTACGGACGTTGAATGTCCGGGGCGCAATGGATATGTTTCCAAGAAGATCATCGGTCGATCTGTTCATGCACCTCGGATTTTGATAGAGTCGGGTATCCCCCCCGGACCCTGTCGCAGTGCGAAGGCTGGCTTGCAGATACCCGTGATAAGTTGCGACATGTCGATCTCGGCGGCTGGAGACGTCGCGCGTGCGAGCAAGGTGCAAAGACCGACCAAGTCGGCGAGCGTAGTATCGAGTACTCCGAGCGGACAAACACAGAAACGGGGCCAGCGGCAGATCTACATCTGCACAGCATCTCATTTATAACGTATCCATTGGATTATCTCACTTCCCAGGCAACGACCCAATCATTAGAACATAGCCAGAGACAGCCAGAAGTATTTGTGTTCGCCTCGGTCCCACGGGACTTCAATCCTTCCCAAATTTACATTCTCCAAGCAAACAAGACATTCCCTTCTATGGAGACAATAAAAGAATAAAACAGCGTCAAAATACCATCAGCTGTAGGTGCCGGGCACAATATTAAGAATTGCGGTGCATCGATGGCAAGACTCCCGTCATATATAACAGCAGCGCAGGGCTGCTTGTTTAGGTGGTCAGCTTGGCGGAAGAAGGAGCGCCGGTGTACAGGACGAGCAGGACGACCGACAGGACGGCGCCGATCGCAATACCCTTGGCCTTGGCCGGGTTACTGCGGCGGTACTCGCCAACCTGCAGGCGCACATCCGTAGCCAGGGTCTGCACCTTCTCGGCGCCAAGCTTGTAGTACACCAGACCACCCAGAGCAATCGAGTAACCGAAGAACTGCTGGGGGGTGACGGGGTCGCGGAAGATCATCATGGAAGCCGCGACCAGGAGGATATCCTTCAGGATACCAGCCATGGTCAGGACAACCGCGGAGGTCTTGCCAATCTGGAGGGGGGTTAGCAGCGATCGGAATTGAAAGAGTGAAGAGACCAACCAGAAGCACAACAGAAGCATTCAGCAGGA
The DNA here is from genome assembly GCA_028828875.1 of Penicillium capsulatum. NCBI lineage: Eukaryota > Fungi > Ascomycota > Eurotiomycetes > Eurotiales > Aspergillaceae > Penicillium > Penicillium capsulatum. Next base: position 1,715,243 of record JAQJZR010000006.1, on the reverse strand, counting down.
AAGCCACCAGGGCGTTGGCAATGAGAGTCATAATACCAAGAGAATAGATGTCGTTCATGGTCATGCGGGGAAGATCCGTGAAGAGGGTGACAATGCCGTTGGTGACGGCACAAGCGGGGGCGTAGTAGTACAGCGAAACAAGAGGGTCCATCTTGAACTCGGCCGAGCTGAGCAGACCCTGGACCATGACCAGACGCAGCGCCTCGAAGACGATACCGGCAACCTGGATGACGAAGCCGAGCATGTCGAACTTGATCTCACCGAAGGAGGCGATGACCACACCGACCACGATGACACCGACGTTGCCCAGGGTCTTGAAGTTGGCCGGGGCAATACCGAAGGCCCAGGTGGCGAGGAGGGTCGCAACAGCGTTGGTAGCCTGGATATCGCACATTAATCACCCGTGACGGAAATCGGAAAGGATTCGAGATGGGCTCACCTTCAGCATCTGGATGAAGGACACACTGAGGTAGAGGTAGGCCAGGTTACCGCAAATCAGACTCAGACTGAACATGACACCAATGGGCACGATGGCGCGACTGTTGAGGGCGTTGAATTAGCACCTTGGTTCATACGAACATGAAGCCATTGGCATGCTACTTACCCGTAGGTGGCCGGGGTCATTGGGACCTTGTGGCGCGAGTCCAGGATGGTGGTGAAGCGAGCCAGGATCTGGGTCATCGCGGTAGCGAAGACCATGTGCCATGTCGTGAGGAACAGGGCTTGAGGGATATGTTAGCAATGCGCAATGGAATGGTTTGAGGGACTCGACTCGACTCGACTCGGCGGGGGACTCACGAAAGTCTGGAAAGAGCGGTTAGCGAAGGTTCGCAGCGATCAAGAATGATGCACACTTACTGAACTTGGCAGACGACAAAACCCACTTGTTGAACAGAATGACACTGGAACTCAGAGCAATCCACAGGCTGGCGAGGGTATCAGTATGCAGCGTATAAGGGGGGGGACAATGGCGAACGGACGCAATGTAGAAAGCCGGGTGCAGACCGGTGTTGGCCGGTGCCGGGGGTTCCCATTCTCGAGCTTGCGATCATCTTGCGAGGAGCGGCCGTTTGCCATGGTGAAGAGCGAAAAGAGTGACTATGGTGAGCGTACGGAGGAGGAAAAATTGCAACTTCGGGAGGCTTTTTAGGGGCACGAAAGCAGGATCGGCGAGGCGGTGGCTCCTCCGGGCGCTGATTGGGGGAGGCCGGAAAAGAGTACACGTCGACGCGTGGACCCTGGCGCAGTTTCAGTGTTTATCTGGGACCCCTTTTTGTCTCCACTTCGGCATTCACTGAGCCAAAGATCTTGGTGGTCGCACCAGAGTCCATCATGTAGCAGCCTTTCTACAAATTGATCAATAAGTTCATAATGGAAAATGGGGTACGATTCAAAATTGCTACCAATTTAGCATCCCAGAGACGATGTGTACCAATCCCATGGGTCCGCAGTCCTTGTGTATTGATCTAGGATCATTGGTAAATATTCCGTCGACCATTCCTCACTGTCAACGGTGCACTGTGCTTTGCGGGCCTCCCAGTACTCCGGGAAACAGCCAGACTATTCCCAATCAGTAACAGCAAGGATACGATATAGCCTAGATGGCGTGACAATAATGTTACTACGATGAAGATCACCCTAGGTAAACTTGATAGCACTGTCATCAGACAGCTCAGAGCGAAATAGTTCAATAGGGACGGAGTGAGGATTAGGCAGTGGCCGGCGAGGGAGAAATGTGAACCATTCATGAAACTCGAGGACTGAAGCAAAAGGCCCGGCCTCTGATAGGCAATTAGGAGGGAAAACTCGGTCATAAAGAGAATCTCGCAAAATTCCACCTAGAAAGTTAGATATAAACACGTTTAGGAGGCATAAGGGTACCGTAAACCTATGAATGTATCGGAGGGATCTTGCTTAAGTTCTCGGAGATTACTATATATTGCCTGGAGCTGATAGAAAACTATATGTCGCTTATGATATTCCAGCGAGTCCTAAGATTCCTCTAGGGGTTTCCTACGTATATACTATATATACATAAACTTCTTATCCCTATCTATACACTAGCCGTATACTTCAGGAATTGGTACACGACCATTCAAGAAACGATGAATAGCATAGAGAGACTAGGCCTCGGGTATACCCACTAGAACTCCCCACTTGACAACTAAGCCCATGTCCTCAAACACTGCAAGCGGCGGTCTCATATGACGCCCGCAATATGAGAGGACCTTTCGCTTGTCCAGACTGGTTCCTGCAGCCCACGGTGCTTTGGCCTTTTCCCGGACTTGTTGTGGTGTAGGTGAGCCTTTCCATTTCTTGAAGAATGACGAGTCCTTGACCTCGAAATTGGGCGTGTCAGGGACCATCGACGGTGTCAACCGGACGCGTCCATGTTGGCTAGCCAGCCCCATTAGCAGATGATGAATAAAATCAGCGCATATCTCATGTAGCGGGAAAATATCGCGAATATGGTGGAAACGATCTCAAGCTTCGCGTGATGATGGTGGTTGCAGTGGGCAAGTTCAACTTCAACTGCCGAAGAATGACAGCCAATCAGCATCTTGATTAGTCTTGGCGGATTGGCTACCAACCTCTTTTGGCCAGTCAAATAGATTCCATAGAAAAATGGCAATTTCAGAAACACTTGGTGTGTTTCATCGATCATGAGGCGTGTGCCCGTCGTTCAGGGGTCAAGATCGGCGATTGCGTTGCAGATCAGCGCAAGGGTTTGCGGTAACTGACCATTGGGAGGCTGTGATCAGCTCATGCTTCCAACGGACTCCAGCCATCCACCCCAGGAATGCTTGGATAGAGAAAATCAAAATGAACGGGTCACAAGATCCGGTTATCTTGGCAAGGACGGGAAGAATGCTTTTCAGCCTCTCAGACCCTCACCACATCCAGACCTATCACCGTTGAGCCGCTTACAATGGAAACGTTCCAGATTGATTATTCCGTGCAGACCAGAGCTGTCGCGGTCGATGGACGTGATCAAGTCATCTGGTCATATATTAGTCGCTCTCGTTCGCTTTCATAAGTGCATCGAAGGTGAAGCCCCCAGAAAATCTACTTGATGTTCTAGTTCTAATGAGAGCTTGCGGATCCCCAACAAGACTTACTTCACAAACCCTGATAAAATTTCAGATAACATTCAATTCAAAGCATATTCAAACTTGCGAAATAATCCAATGATCATCCTCACAGGTACATGATCGTGTGCATCCTTGGTCCATGACAGCTTCCCCAGCCCATCGCTCAAGCTGCCCACTCAACCAGTTATGTCGATGCCTCTTCTCAAAATGATTGCTCCCCACTCTGCTCGGTATTTCCGGGAGACAATTCATCTCATCCGGAGCGGCTTGCTCTGCGCGTCTTCCTAGCCTTTCTATATCGCAGGTATGCCGCATAGGGTGCATCTTCGGGTGGTGTCTTGACTCGGGTTGGGACTCCTCCATTCCCTTGTGATCTCCGCGCAGCTGGAGTGGGCAGCGAGAGAGTCCTGTCATCATCGTGCATTGTTCCCGGCGTAGGGGTTAGGGTCGCTGATGAAGAGCTCGAGCTCTCCCAAGGAGTGAGGAATCTTCTAGACGAAAACTCCTCGTCACTGCGCCCTCCAAGAGGGGTAGATGGCTGGCTCATCGACAAAGGATCCTCTGTCCGCGGTGGCGGCGTGGATCTTTCAACATTTGGTGAAGTTGTTGGAGCCGGGTGTTCGCTCCGTGCGTTCAATCTCCTTCTTTGCGCACTTCGACCGGTCTCGGCACTGGCAGAGGCTAATCTGCGACGCTTTTCCCCGGTAGTAGGCTCGTGTGGTGGCCGCCTGACAAAAGAAGACCCGGGAGTTGTGCGTGTGTTTGGCGGTTGGCTTGGAACTGCATCTGGCGAGCTCTGTTTGGTCTTTCTTCGCTTTCTTCGACCGGCTTTGGAACCTTGTGAAACCCCCCTTTTGCGTTTCTCATTGGAAGTGGGCTGTGTAGGCGTAGGACTGACTGAAGGCGCACGCCTAGTCCCGGGAAGACTCATCTTCTCACCCCTCGTCATCTCGTTCCACCTCAGGCGCCCTCGGGTCCGAGGCAGGAGGAGCGGCTGATGCTGGCTGTTTGCTGGGCGTGGAGGCCCACCTCCTGCAAAGAAAAAGGAATGGTTAGTGAATCCACTTAATCGGGTGGGGTGGGTTAGACTTACTTAGAACAAGGCGAGGTCGAATGATCACGGTGAATCTAGGTCGTGTTGATGCTGGGCTAATCGAGTCGGGACCTAGCTCGCGGTACCGGGGATAGAACTCTTCGAGGCTCAATTGGATTGTCGTGGTGAAGTTGAGTCGCGTCAGTACACTCTCACCGGGCTGGACTTCTGAAAGAGCTGTACGATCAATATCCTCCGGGGGTCGAGGATTCCATCACAACGCCTCGGTGTTGAGGTTGAAGGTATGTGACCGCGGTAGTATTTCTGACAGTCTCTCCAGTTGGATATGGGAAGAACGGGTCCAAGTGTTCTGTTGACTCCTATCTTTCGCAGGTGACTGGAACTGGGCAAGATCGAGCACAACGGGGCGATTGGGCCTATCGTGTCTGATGACATTCAGCTCAACATTTGGCATCATTCCCGGTTGAATAGGATGAAAGTAGTTCCTGGGAACTGGTTCATTCCATGTTACTCGTCGTGAAAGTTCCTCATCGACCAGGAGTGGAATCTCTCGCAAGCAACGTTGTGCATGTCCGCGGATCGCGGGCTCTATCGTTTGGTTCCATCTTACTTGAAGCTGTTGGAGCCATGTTTCTATCTCCCACTCAATCCGCCGCTCTTCTCCTTGCAAAAATCGCGCCGCGTCGAGAGAAAGATGGCGAAGAAGATGCTCTTCCAACCCCCGCAATGGCAGACGTATCCGGCTCCAAATCTCGAATATGTCCGTGGTTTGCTGGGTCTCTTGCGTTAATGTCGCAACGACTTCTCGGCAGAGCTGCAACTATTGCTGTATGTGACCTCCGTGCCTCTGATACAAGAAGCGCCATAGATTCTGGACAATATCACGGATGGTTCCTTCTATACTAGCCCACTGCCGCTGTGCCTCCTGGGTGAATTCACGCACTACGGGGCTCAGCCAGGGGTCGGAGCGCCGAAGTCGCTCTAGTATCTCTTGCTCCAGCCAGTCCTGAAAATAGAGATTCTCCCGGAGGAACTGCCAGACGTGGTGATCAACCCCTGGACTGTTCTGTTGCAGTTCCAAAGCCCGCGATGCCTGCTCATCTATGGTTGGCTCAACTTCTCGCCATAGTCCCCGTACTTCCCGTCGCAATATTGTCGTCAGATTGGACAAGGATGGTTCGAGTCCTTCCCATTCCACCAGCTTGAGTCGAAGTCGTGCCTGAGTCATATGGGCATTGATTCTCAATTTAGGAGGGGGATTGTTTTCAATATAGCGCAATCTCTCCTCTATGAAGTTTTGAATCACCTCTGGCATGTTCTGCCTATCTTGCTGCTGCTCCAGTACCGTTTCTATTGCCTCTTTCCATGCTTTCATCGCAGCAGCTCGAGTTCTCTTCCTCCTGGTCTCTTGTTTTTGTAAATTCTGTTGCTCTCGGTATAGCCCATCCCATGTCTCCACCTTGGCCTGTCTCTCCGACTCTTCTCTTGTATTCCGAGAGGCTTCCTGCGTAGGATGCTGCCCAGTCCTGTCCCATCTCCACTGTTGGACATTCCTATAGCCTTCGAGCTGCCTCTGTTGCTTTTTCCGGTCCACGGTGTCTTTGTCGGCTTGTTGCTGTAATCGCCATTTCAAAGCTTGTTTACGTCGGTATGCTTTTTGCTGGGATTCTATATCCCACTGTCGCATAACACCATGCACCGCATCCTCCAAGTTCCCCGCTTTCGCCACTCTTGAATCACTGGCGGGCCACTCTTCTTGGTGGCCATCTTGGGGCCCACCGTCCCAGCGGGATCGAAGGGCCAGAATCAGTTTGTAGAGAAGGGTGATGGCCCGGTCACGAGTTAAAGATTGGACCGCACTTGGCATCCGTTCCAAGCGGTTTCCGATCTCTGGCTGGAGATTACGGCGTTCAGTGCTGGATCGAAAGTTCACGGGGGCCCTGGAGTTGTAGATGTAGCGAACATGGTCTAAGACATTGCTTTGCTCTTGCGTGCTATCACCAATCCCAAGGTCCACAAAGATTCTAGCTATGGCCGCCCTGGGTTGCGTTCCGGCGGGGGGGTGCTTGGCTATGTTGCCGGACATGATCTGGGATATCGCTGGTAGTAAATAATAACAAGTGAACAACAGGTCTTGCAAAGAGTTGGAAGAAGGATTACTCGGGGATAGTCTTTAAATATACGACTTTAAGTGTTCATTTTCTTTGGCTTTGTTTTGCTTCTAAATTAAGCATCGAGTAAAGCGGGACTTGACAAGCAAAGATTCGTTCATTGATAAAAGAGACACCTCGATATGAGATGGTCGAGACAATGACGGCTGTCCGAAGCAAACAATGAAATTGTGTTCAATAGATCGATTAGCAGTATTGAACTCGAATCTTCATCTTTCTTTCATGGAATATATCGCCAAGGCAGTTATCTGTCCCAGCAAGACTCAAGAAAGAGAACCTTGTACAAGTGATCGAATTTGCATATCGAAACCATAGAAGATTAATTCAACACACTTCGGCCTCTTTCCCTCTCGAATGGAATGTCGTAAGTTTCCAACTTGTAACGATGCCACCACATCCCTTGTGGAGAGCCCTTGGCACGAACTAATTTCCTTGATCGGAACACAAGGCCCCTTTTCACCTCTTCCTGATCGAAGGTCCTGGTGTTGTACGAAAGCCCTCCGCCACACGGCAGGGATACCGGTGGGCAAGGCTGACCCGTCGGGTTTCCCGAGCCCCATACGGGATGCAAATTTACGAGCCCATCAATTTCGTTGCTTTCTACAATTTTCTCGTCGTCGTCCTCCTCCTCGTCCTCACTTTCGCCTTCCTGTCGTGGGGAGTACGCAGGATGTCTTCCCGTCAAATCCGACAGATGCAGACGCTCCAGATCGGGCATGGACTGGCTCATGTAGGTAAATATTGGCCAAGTGATCCCTTTGTCAAATGGCATCCCACGAGAGTGGACACATGGGGATTTGCATGCTTCTTCAGGAACAACAGTAGAGATTCCTCGGTGGCGGGAAACTCAGTCAAAGAGCATTCTTTCAACAGCGAAAGTGAAACGTTGGGAATGTCTTGAAAGATCCGGTGGCTACCTTGGTCCTCATCCGCCCCTCGCAGATGGAGGTTGAGCTGACGAATATTTGGCATGGAGCTCAACAATGAAGCTATCCCCGGCGTCTCTGCGGACGAAGGAACTTGGCCTGACAAACTGAAGTCGAAGAGTTTGTTGCATGGTTTTTGGTATCGTTTCAGAGCCATCTCATTCATCCCTTCCTTTGTGTCAAACTCTCCAATTTCTTGACTTGCAGGCCGCGGCACACGATAGCATTGAGAAGCAGATAGAATATATATGAGGCTCGCATCCAGGCCGGACGCCCCTTAGCCTGATAAATATCTCGATCGCGTTTTCCGCTGATGGCTGTAGTAATCAAGTTGATCGCTGTGAGCTGACCCACCTGTCCAAAGACGGATGAAAGAGTGCCGATGAGATCTTCGAGTGATTCCGTATCTCTTGCTTTTTGCTGCCCCTTGATCCCCTCCAGGTCTGATCGGACAGCTGAAGAGTTCTTCTGTGGAGAAGGGTATATTTGTTCGTTTTCTGATTTTGAATCCCGATTTTGGGGTTCTGTGCGTGCCTTTCTCCAGGGTCTCCTCCAGCTCACGGCTTGGAGCTAAAAATAAGTACGATCATCCTTGCCCAACACGGTAATTCCGTATCCCGTGACTCCCCGCATCTTCCGTCGAATTCACCATCGCCCTCTTAATCTCTTGATCAATGTCCCACTTACTCACGCTCGTGTTCATTCCTGGCTCTTGGCATCGGCCTACATGCTATGACAAGGTCATCAAGCTGCTCCAGGAACAGCATGGGTTGAAATGTGTCGCAATAACTCTTCCCTCGACGGCGGGCAACCCGGCGGCAACGTTCAAGGAGGATCTCGATGCCGCGCGTGATGCCATCGCGAGTGAGATCACCCAGGGACGAGATGTTGTGGTAGTTGCGCATTCATACGGCGGCATGGTTGGCAACAGCGCAATCAAAGGCTTCGCACAGCCGCGACATAATGCATCCCCCGAACAAAACGAAGCTCGAGAAACGGGGCATGTGGTCGGTCTCATCCTCATCGCCTCCGGCTTTACCTTTACCGGGCTTTCTTTTATGGATCCCTTCTTTGGTCACCCGCCTCCTTCCTGGCGTGTCAATAGCACAACCGGTTATGCGGAGCTTGTCACTCCACCGCGCGAGCTGTTCTACCACGATCTACCCGCCGAAGAGGCCGAATTCTGGTCGTCCCAGCTCACAACACACAGTCTCAAGTCCCTGTTCGAGGGTGGTGAATACACGTACGCTGGGTGGAAGGACGTCCCCGTTTGGTACATAGGCACCATCCAGGATCGGGGGTTGCCGGTGGTGGCGCAACGCATGCAAGTGGGCATGGCAAGGCAGATGGGTGGTTGTGTCGAGCACAAAGAGCTCGATACAAGTCACTCGCCGTTTCTGAGTCAACCCGAAGCCACAGTGCGCATCATGATGCAGGCTGTGGATTCGCTGACCGGGAATCGCGGAGTGGAAGGGCCTGAACGGTCGGGAACTGGTGCTATGATTGCTGTGCCGGAACCGACACTGTGGCGACCTTTGACATGGTTCAAGTTCGGTCTGCCGCTGGTCTTTGGTCATGTCTTAGGACGATGTATCCTCCTGTTTACCGGGGGCAGACGGCTGTGGAGGTCCAGGTTCGGACTCCACAGTGTTTGATGTTGATTCGGTGTGCTTCTCGGCATTAGAGAGACTATGAACGGACGATGTGATATTAATTATTCGAGATGTATTTTGCGGAGATGTTCAGTGCCATGCTTTCTCTTTAATAGGTCAAGGCCGGGTTTTTAGATAACATGTAGTGTAGTCTTTCCGGATCCCAGAAGAGACCATCGTTATAAAGGAATAATTCATCCACGAGGAATGTTGGTATTTACATGATAGTTTTGTCGCTACCCCATCCGCAGATTATAAACCGGGCCAAGAACTGGAAGTGCTAGACTCTCCAAAACTTGAAAATCGGTGTTTTTATTTGCACGATAGTCCACAAACAAAAAAGGTGATCAACTCGTCCTTTAGCTGATCTATCGCGCATATGGTAAGCTGATTATTTTCTGGTATGCAAAAACCTCCTCAAAAACTCCCTTAAAACCCCAAATCCCCTAATTACCCCCCGAATCACTTAGCTCTCAGACATGATAATGCTATGAGCTTTGGTTGAATTGCTAATGGAAACTTAACAGCTCATCTCGGTCTACCTGGCTCAACCGCTGAGACTAGCCGCTGGTAGACCGTCTCTATGGAGAGTGGTACATTTGTTAGTTTGAAACCCGATTTTGGGGTTCTGTGTGTGCTTTTTTCAAGGGTCTCCTCCAACTCACGACCGTCCATGAATGTCACCAGAAAAGCCACTTTCTCACTGCACGAATCCTATGGTCCCATGTGCAGATGCAAAAGTTGCTCACCTCCACCGACGACTCCATCCTCAGACTAGAGCCTGTTGTCAGAGGAAAAGCGTTCCAGTGCTCAAAAGACTTCGTTCAATGGCAAGAATACTGTGAAGACATTCTCGAGCATGCTGGACGTAAACCAGAAAGCTGCAAAGAGATTCGCGTATAGATTCTAACTGGCGATAGCGATCTTCAAGCTGGATGTGTAGAGGCTTCATTGTGGACAGAAGTGCGTTGTTGTGGATGTGTTGGAAGTGTGGAAGATAGATTCGACGCAAAAGAGCGAAAATGACGTGAGTTCTGACGCTTAGAAACCTTGGTTTGGTTTAGTCTTTATCCGACAAGCGCCCCGACTTGACAATGGTTGTTTTTTTTAGTGCGGTTGGAAGTAGAGGCGGAATGCACAGACTTTTGGACCCTCTTGTACAAGCCCGCGTCATGGTCATTGCTTGTATGCAAGATCATTGTTGAGGAGCAAATGGAGGCATATAATTCGCGAATTTGCACAAGTAGCCAAGAATAAACTTGATTTGGATGCTAAGCCAAATCGGATAGTTTTCATCGTAAACGCACGTGACATTATACAGCGGAACTCTCTTATTGGTCTCATGGAATCCACGCTAATCCCACCAGGGCATAACGTGCGCTATTCTTATAATAGTATAGCGCGCTCGCCTGGCCCAATATTTATGGATGCCCAATCTTCCAGTTTCTCTCTAGGCGATTTGCCAGCCGGTTTGCGGTCCAAAAATTACGTAACTAATCATTTGCCTTGGAAACGTGGATAAAACCTTCTTCGCTCCACAACTCATGGCTGGGGGTCCGGGGGTACCTACGTGGCGTCCGGAAAGAGCATCCATGGGAAAAAACCAGGGACGTCACATCCAGAAAATATCCTAGGGCATTGTGTCCGGATCAATAACCGCAGGTTCGTTGGCTTGAGCTTAGACTAGTACATGATCCTCCTAGTCACCGATACATCAAGATCAATGGGACTTGGCCGGAAGCAATTTCTAGCACACCTAGCACGTAGGAGAGATATCGCCAGTTTTCCAGTCAACTTCGAACCCCTCCAGCGCGAGTTTGCCTCCTATTGTTTTAATAATTAGCATTCATTTCCCCTTGGTTGGACGTGGAACTATGGACGGAGTAGTCTTGCCCATAATCAATCTCATTACTTACCAACCGCGAGGAACAAGTGGTTTTGAACATCATCCGAGGCCTCATCGCTGTTTGACATGACATGATTTACGACATCTTTATAGCTGTAGATCCTATTTCCGTCCTTTGTTATCGAGTCCTTTACTAGATAAGGTCAGTGTGCATTCCTTTGCCCGACAAGGAGTATAAGACTTACAGCCTGCGTTGTGGAGATACTCATGAAAAACAACCGTTGAGATCGCATTCAGCAAGTCGTCGAAATGAGTTGCAGATCTCGAATCAATAAACTTTTGGGGCTCGTTTGCTTTGTATTCATCCTCAAGAAGTACCATCGGACAGATAACCATGACGACTTTTGGTCCCTTCTTGACTTCGGCTTTGGATGCCATTTGGACATTAACCAATGTGCCCTGTAAACCATCGGGACATTTAGCACTTGGTTGGGCAAAGATCCAATCTTCATGCAATGTACTCCAAAAAGCTTGCTTTCCATTTGGAGGGGCTTCGCCGGAATATTTTTTGTCCTTGTCGTCTTTATCGTGTAACCAAATTCCATTGCACTTCACGACCACGCTGCTTCGCTTAATTCTTCGGGCACGAATGTATATGTCTAAAATTCAAGGGAAAGGATTAGCGATGCTCTCAAAAGATCCATCGGAGTGGGGGGGGGAAACCTGTGATTTTATCAACGCGGTCCTCGAGCTTGCTTGAAGACCCATCTATGTCGAAGAGGGCCTTCATGGCCTTTGAAGCCGTTTCTGCTAAGCGATCATAATCTTCCTCTTTGACATTCAGGCTCTTCTCCAGGTCCTCAAACCCATTTTCCTTGACTTTCGAATAAAATACTTGTATCATGGTGATGCCCCCCATTGCATATTCGTAAATGGGGTCTCGGGTGTTCTCAATGAAAGCACCGTAGGCCGGGCATTGTACTTTCAAGCGTTTCGTTAAGGCATTCTTGGGCGGAATTGCAACGGCATACGAAACAAGCGTTGCCACCAGGAACAGTATCAGCTTCATGGCAGCGAGAAAGAGGGCGGGCGGGCCAGGCGAGCGAGGAAAGAAAAAAGAGATGATTCTTCCCCAGATGACTATTTATAGTCCGTAATCTCCACGGGAGATTCATCGGCATCACAGAGCCAAGGAAACAATTTAATAACAACACGGAAAAGCGGGTCAGATTTACCGGCCCTGGGGGGGATTCAGATGCTCAGATTGGGGGCCAAATTGCCGGCCTCCATTTAGTCTCAATCACGTACGCTGTATCTACACAATGCATGGGAGTGGTCCCACCATAGATCATAGGCCCGGTATGTCAATAAGGAGATCGTAAGAAGAAAAAGAAGAGAAGAAGAGTCCAACGTGGAAGACGGACGAGACCAGGTCAGACGGGTCAAGGGAAACATTGTGGTAAAGTGACGATCAAATTTGAATAACGGAATACGGATTATAGCATGGCCCCTTTCCCCCAGGCTGCCCGAGATCGTATGTGGAGTATGGAGTAGAGGGGGCTGCCCCCTTATGGCCCGCTATACGGAGTAGAGATCGCCAAGAGGGCACGTTCTGGTACGGCCCGATATGACAGCAAAATTCCATGACCGTAAGGCATGGAAGTTACCTGACCAATTAGAGACATGTGGCACACTCGTCCACCAAACTTACGGTGTCTGAAACAGTTTGAAGTTTGGCCCCGTGCTGACGCTGCATGGATCTGTATAGTTCGCCCCCAGTGGGTCCGAGAATGTACGTAGTTTGATCCTTGGCTTATTTTAAACAAACCAACAAAACCAACAAAACCTCTATCTGATTTGTTCGCTCGTAATGCGTGCCAAGGCTGATTGGATCCAAATAGTGGCCGGTGTAATATGCCAGCCTTGCGTTGGCCAGCCGAATCTAAGCGAACTGGAAGCAGTAGATGCCAATTTTCTCTCCAGGCTGGATCATCCTTCAAAGAGCTCTTGGTTCGAGCCAGTGGTAGACTGATATCATTGGTACAATCATGAGGTTGGCAAACTATGGCCCTGGCGAGTGGAAGATGGACATGAGGTATTGGACTGTCTTCTATCTGCATATTCAACTCGCCCCTGTTGATCGGGCTATCTATATCCCTTCAAAGGGAAGAGATCCATTGATGCAATTGCGCAACACTTCGATGATGGAGACGATCCTTTCACTAGGGTCAGGCCATTTCTCCCCAGAAGAATACAGTGCACGAGACCCCTGCCAACCAACGTTGCATATCGCGGGCAGCCCTGCCTTGGGCCCCACTGACCCGTGGTCCACAAGGCAGGGTGGTTCTGAGCACGCCATGACGAGACATGACAGGGGCGGTAGGGTCGGCCCTTCTTTTCCTACCCACTAGCCACCCATAGTGACGAACGGCGTATACGTTGACTGCCCTGAAAAGGTTGCTTTGACTGGGCAAGTCCATTCAAGACAGTCGCAAGCTGTAGTACAGCGCCGCAAGAATGTAAGAACTGATTTGTATCATGGAACCAAAAGCTCCAGGCGTGTTCACAGGCGGGTGTGGGGGGCCAGCATGTCGGACATCGAGTTGATCAGCGTCGCAAGATGCAACATGGACAAGTTTTGAAACTCGACCAGAGTTCTGAATGCCCGCCATCTGCACGGTCGCAGAGATTTAGTACATCGAGCAAGCAGTGACTGACAAGATGCCGAAACGGTCGAGCGACTTCAGTCAAGCCATAGCTTGATCCAGCAAAAATACCCATCATCAGTCCCCAATCATATCTCCTGTGCGTCCAGCGCCCATATTTCCCAGTTTTGAAGGACTTCCCAGCCAACTCGGCGCATGCTCCGCCTCACGCACTGGCCGTCTTCGGCCATTATCAGAGGAGTACAGCCATGGTTGCCGAAACCGAGATCGCGATGTTCCGGTGATGGGCGACTCTCGGCCTCGTCATCGTCATCGCGCGTGCGCTTTCCGAGTGTTGACGGGGGCGCGATTAAGGCAGGGTTCGAGACCCGTCTGGCTTCCGGGTAGCTGGAGTGGGCTCCCGGAGATGTCGGCTGAGCCAAGCCGGGCCGGTAGAAAGATGCCGAGTCGGCGCCAGCACCGGCATTACCGGGGTTTTCGGCGGGTGTATTTGTTTGGCTTTCTGCCAGTGAATCGGGCGATTGCGAGTCGTCAACATTTGTCGGGAGAGGAGTTTTGAAAAAATCCTGGAGCTCAAACGCCTTCCATCCCATTCCGACGATCTTGAGCTTCTCAAAGATGGTTCGATCGGCCAGGTCGAAACTCATCATCTGCATGAGCTGGTCATCATCCAGGTCCACGATATCAGCCAGGCTGCGGGCATTGAGGATGATCTCCTCGGTTTCCTTGCTAAACTTCATGGATTTCTCCGTAAAAGCAAAGTTCTTGGTTGGCTTGAACGACGTCTCGCCAGCGCGCTTGTTGGCAGAGCCAGAGTTAGGCGGCGGAGACCCCGCAGGAATCAATAATCGTAGCGCGACCAGCTTCCGGAGGAAAGGTACAAGCATGCCAAGTGACTCCATGCTAGAGAACTCGGTTGCAAGAGCTAGTTGCTCCAGGTTCGGGCAACTGTGCACCAGTCGGGCGATCATATTAGTAGAGAGTGGCCACTTTGAGCAAAGGAGTAGATGTCGCAGGGTGGCGCCATGATTTATGGTAATGCTGGCCAGGTAGCTGTCCCGTACGCCGAGTGCCATGTTCAGACTACTAGCTGGGGAGGAGGTGGTTGCTGGAGAGTTGGCTGCTGTTCCACTCGGGTGCTCTGAGATCGGAGGAGTGAGCATGGAGTTCAAGCCGGCATTTGGCCGTGCAGAGTTGAGGTTGTCGGAGTAATCAGCGGTGACGTTGACAAAGTACAATCGTTCGATGCCCTTGAAATTACCCAAGAATTCCGAGTTGCGCTTTGATATGGCATCCAGTCGCACCGACTTGATCTTCAGCTTCCGGTGTGGCGGGACAGTCGGCCAACTGTTCTCGACAAAATTATTGACCAGGCCTGCGCTATCTCCACTGAGGAAGGAGACATCCTCGACCGTGGTCGGATCAAACGCAATGTTGAACTCCTCCGAGTGGAAAGCATACAGGTTCTGGAATGAAAGCTTCTTCACCGGTAAAGGTTGCTTCGCGCTGATACATTTGCGGAAGTAATCGTGGAGCGACACGCTAGGCTCCTGCGCGATGCGCATGCGCGGCGACCAATGGAGCCTCAAGTCCCGTAACTTCTTGCTCTTCCACAGCATGGTAGAGATATCATCCGGATAGCACAACGGATCAATTTCGGTGATTTTTAGCCGTCGTAGATGTGGCATGGGCGGAAGGACGAACGTAGGCTGTGGATGGCGGGTCGAGGGGAATCGAATCGTCAACGAGGTGAGCCGGGGTAGCTGCGTCAACCCCGAATATACAATCTCCAGCATTTTGGTATTCAGCTCCCAGTTGAAGCTCTCGAGGTTCGTCATACGATCCACCGCCGCTCGAACAGCAATGTTCAGCAACATTGACGAGTCCGGTACCCGGCCGACCTGCGCATGTTCCTCCAAGTCGCCCACCCTCCAGTCGCCGCGCAGCGCGATCGACCGGACGAGCCCGGCATATGGTCGCGTGACGATTGAGTTCAGCCCCATGGTGAAGGGACTTGCGCTTCCGACGCCTTCGGGTTGTTCATCGCGGTAGCGGATTCTGTCGTAGGAGGTGAGAGTCAAGCTATAATACAGCTGCGGGAGCGCCATGTAGTTGAGGACTCGACATGTCCGGCATATCCGGGCAAGATCGCCAGTATCTTTGACCTAGATGGAATACTAATGTCAGCGACTATGCGCCAGGAGCTTCAGCATCGGGGAGGGGGGTTCCAGCTGACATTGGACACAATTTGAGCGATCAGGTTCAACGGCAGCACCATCAAGGAAGACCCGCCGGGCCGATCGGTGATGATGCTAGCATCGAACATGTTCTGATTGACGGTCGCCATCGTGCGACATTCCTGAGCCACGGCATGGACGGGGACAGAATGGTCGGAAGGTTGAAGGATCAATGAGCCGGAGCCAAAAACTCCCGAGCACAACCAACTCCACTCGGACCAGTCAGCGCGCACGAAACTACGATTGACACCCGTCACGTTCGTTCGACTTTTCCTCGGCGGGGATGGATTCTTTACTGTGTCTATAGCCCGTGGTTTCTGCATTGGCCATTTTGACCACCGTTCCCCATGGCCACAAATGTGACAGCCTAAAAGGCAAGCCGGGCACTGGCAAGGCTGTGAGGGTTACGAGAGTCATGACTTCGTTTGCGTTCGCTGTGATTGGTTGAACAAGTATATTGGGACTGAAATAAATACTATAGTTGCTGGGAGCAGCGCAAAATAATGAATCCCAGGGTATCTTGGTACGCAGAGCAGATTCGATGTCGAAATCCATCGCCCAGAAATGATCCGTCCAGACTCCACTCCCTCTATAAGAAAACAAAAAACCCTCCAAACACCGAAAAATATCAGAGACAGCATGTCGCAAATGTACCAGGTGTCTCTAACCAAAGCTAGACCTGCAGGGGCTTGCAAGAGGAACGCCCGCCGTGAAAAAAAAAAAAAAAAAAATTCAAGTGTGACCTCGAGGGGGTCGGGGTGAAGCATCGGGTTCATGTACCGACTGCGAATCAACCACTCGGGGCGATGGCTCATGTCGCTCATCTGAAACCGTCGACTCGGTCCAGCTGGCCTGATCGACAGTGACCGCGGGGTTCCGCAACTCATCTCGCGAATGGCTGACCTGGTCATTGACCAGTGCTGCTGTCTCCGGGTCGTATCGGAGAACATAATCCCCTTCGCCATTCTCGAGATCTGCATCACTCCACGGCACCGAGGCCGCGGGTTGTGACGGAATGACTCTCACTGGCAGGTGGGAATGGCCTGGCCGAGATTCATGAGATGGGCCTGGGTCCAAGGGACGACTCTGGTCCGTCAAAGACGGCTGACCACGCCCGCGACGGCGGGCTGGGATAACCGTCACGGGCAAAGGTGCATCGGCATGCTGCGAGCCCGAGCCTGAATGCCCCTTGCGATGGAACGTGAAGAGTGGGTTAGATCTCGGCGGCGGAGCGAGGTGCTCATGGCCGTCTCCCGAAGAATCGGACTCTTCGCCGGGGGCTGGCTCCCCGCCGGCTTGTGCAGAAGCGACTTCTTTAGGAAGCGACGCCCGTCGATGCTTGAATTGCTTGAAAAGGGTACGCCACCGTGGATCTGTCTGTACAATCTGAGGGGATTGTTCTCTCGCATCCTGGCCGTCGAGAGAATTCCCGCTGCTTCCGGAAACGGGATGTCCATCAATCTCGACATCTTTCGCATCATTCAATTCATCCTCCTCTTCCATGTGAGGCATCACCACCGGAGGCGTAGGGCTGGGAACGGGATGATACCGAACATTATACACTGTGCTCGCCGCGCTGGTTGTATCGGCCCGGCTGACAGGAGTGACGATAGCCGGTGGTGGGGTAGGGCGAAAGTTGTTCTGACGTCGAGGGGGCGGCCATTCTTCGAGTTCGGCATCAAAGCCCCGCCAATACGGTTCTTGTTCCCGCGAGAAATGCCCACGCGTGTTCGCAATGGACGATGTGCAAGACCCATCACTCCACCCCATCCTGAGGAGGCCCCAGCTCCGCCTCCTTTATCGTGTGCAGTGGATGAGTAGCGTGGCCAGTCAACTTCCTCGGACGGTGTGACCTCAAGCATCTCATCGCCATCGAAGACCTCCCTGCCAAGGATCCCATCCTTGGTTTCATCACGCTCGAGCGCTTCTATGCGCTCCACCCACTCCCATACGACGACACTGGCGGCGGCGGATCCGACCCATCTGATATAGGTACCCCATCCGGCAATCTCCGGCTTCGCAATGTCCATGACAAAAAAGACCACCGGTATTAAAATCGCACACAATGATAACAAAGCCACAAAACATATGTTGCGCATCTTGGGGTGAAAAAATGCGTAGCGGTGTTTGGATATCGAGTAGAAAATCACCCAGGCAGCGTAGAGCAGATTGAGCGCCAATTCGAACAAGTAACTCAGGGCGGGAATGGCGTCGTCGTATAGCCGTGGTCGCGTCGCTGTACTTCGAACCAAGAAATTCTCAAGACAGCTAAATGTGGTATCCAGCACGATCAAAGCGAATCCGGCCCACTTGATCATGACTTTCTCCTTATGTCGGGGAAAGAGCCGAATGAGGGTTTGAACCTGTGCCAGCCAAAGAAAAGTGCTCGAGATGACTCGAAATATACGAATCTCAAGTCCATCGATCACTTCCTGAGACAGTGCCTCCGCATCGGAAAAGCCAAAGTCATACTGACGCTCCGCCACTTTAAAAGAGTCGACCGTCGCAATCGTCAGCGAGATGGCGACAAGGATCGCCGCGACTTTTTGGAGCCATGGCCGTCCTCCGACACCGACAATAGATGAATTCCCACTATATGAGCCACTAATCATCCCATGTCGGCCTAAGAAGTTCGCGCCACCGCCGGGGCCGCCGATGTAGAAGGTGCGCGGGGTGATAAGGAGGATAATGACGAGGACATAGCTAACGACAGTCGCGCATCCGATAGCGTATAGTTGAGGCGTGACGGAGGAGTAAAATGGATCGTGCGTGTCGAGAATAGCAGAGACGTGGACGTAACTTGACGGGTCGCCGGTACAGACGGGCTCGTAGACAGCGTTTTCGGTCAGGGTATAGGAGTACGTTTTATTGACATGCACAATACCTGCGAGTCGCGGAGTCAAGGGTTAGCGGTTGGGTCGAGACAGACGATCGCGGACGTACCATTGCTGGGCAAGACGACCGGCGTGCAGCCAGGCTCATACGACTTGGTTGTGGTCGAGATCGGGTTCGCCCAGATCTGGCGGGGCGTCACACGGTGCCCATTTTCCATGGTCAAAGTCTTCACACCTTCCAGGCTGCAAACGCCGGCCGATATTCATAGAGGCCGGCCGTCCCGGGTTGGCAACACGGTCGGGTACGACTCAGGCCATTCTCTGGCCGCACCGTTGAGGAATGGGAAAGGGGTGAGAAGGAAAGAGGGCGCAATAGGGGAGTCGAAGTCGATACCGTCGCACAGCAGTATATACACGCGACCGGCTCGGGGGAAACCAAATAGGGGGCGGTGCGACGATTTGACTTGGGATGAAGTAAGGAAATGAGATGGAGGTTTGGCGGGTCGAGATGGTCCGCCACCCGGTCCACCTCCATTCCTCTCCTTCTCCACTCCAACTCGGGGCTCCAGATCGGCGCGAGTGACGGTGAGAAATGCGACCATTCGGTCAGTAAATTCCAAGAGATGAGGTGGTTGAGTCGTACTGCTTCATTCTGTGCTACAAGAGCAAAGTCTCTCGTCGGGTGAAGACGACCACCAACGCCTCGACGTTCAAGCGATTAGGCACTACAGACTGGGTGACCGAAGGCAGATATCAAAGTTAAGATCATCACTATCTCTAAGTCCAACTTTATGGTGAACTCATTATCATGGGATGTTTCCATCGTGTATCCGCGCTTCCAAGACTCGCCACAGTCGCCCTGGAGTAGCCATCCCATTCCAATCCGCTAAGCCTGGGGGGCAAATCCAAGACGAGGCCCATTAGAGTCAAAGACAACATACTGACTCTTTAAGAAGATATCACCAAAGATGGAGAAGCTCAGGCCCGAGTTGCTTTGGATACCACCGAAACAAGTCGAGCTGCCCTTCTGGAGCGGAGCATAGTTGATCACATCACCGGGAATAACAGCAGTGTAGTCACCGATCTTGACGCTAAAGTCTGGCAGCTTGGCCGAACAGTCGAAAGTGTAGCCACCGGCCGAGTAGTTCTTCTGGGCGCCGTCGACTTGCTTGTAGTACGCACTGACGATCTCATCGTCAATCAAGACGAGGGTGGTGCCGGTGTCTGCCATGTATGAGTGAGAAAGTGATATGATGACAACGGAAAAAGGAACAGACCGGCAATAGCCTTGATGGAAGAACCGGAGCCAGAGGCGGTGCTACCCACGCTCCAGCCGTCAGCGGTAAATCCCCAGAAACCATCCGAGTTGTCAACATCGGTGTAGGTCAGGGAGCCCTTGTACTTGGACTTGTCAATGAACCCAAAGTCATAGCTGCCGGGGGCGTGGTGCTTCAGGGTGACCGCAAACAGAGGTGAATCAAGCTGATCCTTGACGGTGTCGAAGAAGGTGGTCTGGGCCTTGGGCTGAACGGTGTTGATGGAACTGAAAGCCAGGCCCAGCAGACCATCATTGTTCTCATCCTGCACAAACTGCTCACTGATCTTCTTGGCTGCCTCGACAGCCTGTTCGTCCGCCTTGACACCCCCGACTGTGACGGTGTCTTTGTAAACGTCACCACTGGCGGAGCTCTGGTCACCGTATGAGATCTTCCAGCTGTAGCCGTCCAATTTACTGCTGCTCTTGCCGGGTTTGTAAATGCTATGTCCACTGGACTCGGTGGATGGAAGCTCCGAGGAGAAAACCCAGCTATGAATGGTTAACGGATCTTTCAAGAAAGCGAGTTCATTAGAACTCACAGATCGGCAGAGCCAGTGTCAAAGTCCAGATTTAAAGTCGTACCGCCAACATCCACGGGAGTCAAGTACTCAATATCATTGTCTTCGGGGGTAGTAGTGGCGGTGCCACTGTCAGCTGCAGCCTTAATGTTGGCTGGCACAGCAACCCCATACTTGGCAAGGGCTTTCGCGTAAACGGCAGGCAGATTCAGGGTTCTGCTCTTGCTGGCATTGGTCGCGGGACGAACCTGCTGGTTGACAGTGAAGCCCTTGCGATTGGGAATGCCCGTGGGAACCGCCAAAGTGAGAGACGACAGGCCGGCCAGAACGACCGTGACTTTGCTGAAGACAACCATAGTGATTATTGGAGAGTCGTTGCTGTAGAGCAATGGAGTGATGGTTTTGAAAGAATTGGATACCTTCAAGTCCTCGGCTATGAAGCCTCCTTTATACCTCATTGCTGCCATCGTTCGGTATTAGATCCCGCAAAGGGATCAATGCTCGGTGCGCTATCGTGAGGTCCAAGACAGCAAGGACTTTCTCTTCCAGGAAGCTCGCAATGTCGATCCAGAATCTCCAGCGGCCCTAGGACCAAATTCGAGATCATCACGGAGTCCATCGGCCATCCAGAATGGCGCAACGGACTCCGCCGAGAGCACGAGGCCAATGGTACAGCCTAAGAGAACATGAGACCATGGCTCGTGAAGGTACATCGACCGGTCACCGGAGGATCTGATAGCGCTAATCAGTCACAACTAGTCCAAAGGCGGGGGGGATAGGCCGTGATGACGATGGGCGAGGCACCGAGCTTGCTTGCGACAAGCAATCTGCAGTTTAGGACGGAGATGTCCGGCCAAGACCAACACCAGCAGCCATGGAGCTTGTTGTCCATTTTGGCGGTGCTCCGACGGTCGCTATTCGTCACTAGACTCAGACATGTGCTTGGTGCAGAGACGTGGCACTCGGGGTAAAGCAATTCAAGCCCTACGGCTGGACGTAGGCTGCCTAGTTAGGCTTCTTGGAGCGGTCTCGTGCCAGTCCAGCAATGAGGGCGGGAGTTGAGGTGATCGAGTAGTGCCTGATCATCACAGGCCGTTATCTCCATCGCGGCCAATCACTGGGCGAAGAAGCAAAGCACATCCTTGTGCCCCTCCAATCGACGTAGCATCGCGCCTCGAGGCCAGGCCCGGGGAGGAAAGAGATGACGGTCTCATTGGTCGCAATCTTTCATTGCTGCATGCCAGAATTCTTCCGACCGGAGTCCGTGCTGGACCCTGCAGAGACACTTCTCTGCAGACGGGGGGACGATGTGACCCTTCCTAGGGCAGTTATCAAGTTCGGCTGTGAGATCCTTCCGCTGCATCTGCGCACTAAATTTCCGCGATAACTGAATGTAGACAAGGATCGGCGAAGAAGCAGTCCAGGAAGTGCGCGATGTGCAAGCTAAGCTCGCGTCTGCTTGGCGTCGATATCGTGATTCGCTCTCGGAAAAGTGCCGGATACAAGCAATGCCAACGAACGCCGAGGAGGTGGGAATCTTTTGGCGTCGGAGTGGCCGAGATGTTAATCGAGATTACACCTGTCGCGATACCTGCATCGTCTCAAATTTGAAGACTTCGCGGGACACCCAAGACTATCGCGGAAGTCGTATGTGCAAGGTGCTATTCGATCTCAACCTCGCGCAAATCACGCCTATTTTGATCTCATGATGCCCCCGCTTCGGAATGTATAGGAACTTGACGACCCAGTGCAAAGTTTCCCACTACTGGAAAGGGCCTCGTCTACAGGGCGAGATCACGGCGCTACATGGAGCATGTGAAGATTTACCGAAGCTACTGCAGCGTACACACGATGGAACCAGTATCCACGGTCAGCCCGACGGAAACCGACTGAGATCGACCTTGTCACTCCGACAAAAGCGCAGCTTGTGACAGCCATGAGACGAAGAATCAACAAGTATGCTTCAATCAGAGGGCGACACCGCCCAATCAGGAACTTTTCATGGAAACGCAAAAGACGCCAAGCGGGCATCCCGCAGGGGTATATAATGTAAAGCGGGGGAAAGAGACCAAGCCAAAAACAGCACATGTCACATCATCCCAAGACATGGTTTAAGAGAGAAACTGGGAGGTCATGCCTCCGGACTCGCCATCCCCGGGAGGGTGACCATCGTAGCCCTCATTGAGAAGCACCTCCAACATGTCGAATTCGCCGAGCATCGGACCGGTACCACCCAGACCCTGGTCGACTACCGTAGTGGAACTGTTGAAAAATTGGTCAAGTGGCAGAGCAAACCAATCCGGCAAGGCGCCGGATGCATTGTTCGTCCCGTTACTGTCGCCGACGGCCTGAGGAACAACGTGGTTCGGAGACGATCTGTCCAGGTCGTTCACGGGCATGGAGGTGTTGGAGTCATAGTAGTTGTAGTACACGGACGGCGGTGGTGGCATGAACGAAACATTCAGGTTGGATGAGTTGATCGGCTGGGCGGGGATACTGGCGAGCGGATCGTGGGCCGATCCGATCGGGTGTCCGCTGCCGCCATTTCTCTCCATGTAGCCCAAGCCCCCTCCACTTGCATCCTGGCCCTGTGCCGATGACCAGGGTGCCTGTAAGCCCTCACGGGGTGGAGATTGTGCGCGCGAAACGGGGGCCGAGCTTCGATCCTGTCCATCACCATCCGCTCCGCGGTCGTGGGGCGCAAACCGCAAGAAACGCGTCCGGATGCTACTTGTGAGTAGCTCTAGTAACCTTGCAACAGTGTTACTGATGTGTACATCATCGACAACGAATGTCCGCAGCGCCTCGACCGTTCGGTCCTGGAGATCCAGTGAGACTCGCACATCGTCTTCTCGTGCACCGAGGGTAAATGTCTATAGCGATAGTTAGCTACGCTCCTATGGCGATCTCCTTCCGGGGGAGTAGCAAACTTGCCTTCAAAATGAAGATCATGCCGGATAAAATTCGGAAGAAAGTCCGAATGGGGGCATGTTTGAGACGGCCATCGGGAACGAGACCTTCCAAAACTGTCTGCAGAATGCGGCGGGATGAATCCACTACCTCTTGGATATACTGCTCGTTGACGCGATAAAGCTCCATCAGGATTCGAAACCATCCGCTGTTACCAGCCGGTTGAGTCTGAGCAGACTCATTTGACATGGTGGTCCAGCGGTCCACGACCGCTTGGAGAGCGAGAGAATTGATATACAGTCCTCCTCGATATTAGCTTGTGGGGTTTTCCAAGACATAGAAATTGACTCACTCGTATACTCATACTCAATCATCAAGATACTTCTCATGGCCGACGTTACTATAAATTATTAGCGCTTTGTCCGTGTCATGTCGACCGACAACTCACAATTGAGACGATCCATATGCTGCCGGAATTCTCGCAATTGCGGTTGGAACCAGTCGATTTGCTCACGATACCGCCCACTCCTGATCAGATCTGAAGTCTGCTCGCTCGACGCGAACAGTTGATTATTGGCTTGGTATACAATTTTCGAAATCCCCATCCAGCAATCTTGCATGTCGTCTAGGGCCGAGTCACCTTCCTTGTCCACAGTGGAGGGTGGGGTATCCTGATCCCATTCTGGTAACGGAAGCATGGAAGGAATGCCGAGTCGTCCACTGCTGTGTGTGATGAAGATAAGGATGAGTCGACGTAAACGTCGTTTGCGTGCTTGCTCAGCAGGCGTCTCCGGTGCACCTTTCGTTTCACTTTTGTGATCGAAGACGCCAAGCTCGAATGCCAAAGCTTGAGCGGTACTCAATAACATCCAAGACATTCGGTCCGATCGCCAGGCAGGTTCCAGCCACTTTTGGAAGGCGAGTCGTCCCTCTGCAGAGCCACTCACCCCTTTGTTACCCAATGATTCAGGGTCAACATCCAAATCCTTGTCGCCGCGATTGTGGCTCTGGGCTTCCGTGTCGAGTAATGTATTCTCATCATCACCCGGTGGGAAGTGGAGGTTTCGGGGGTGCCAGTCCGTGAGGATGAGCAACGCTTCCACGGTACCCAGTGCTCTCAAATTCCCTTTCGCAGTTGGTCGACCTGATGTAGGTGCAAGATCCAATGCCCGAGGCCGGCTGATTCCCGGTCCAGCGGCATCAAACTTCTCTTGTCCCCAGAACAGGCGCTCAATCATACCGCGCAAGTACGACCAAAGACGATCGTGTATATAGAAAGCCCGTGTGCTAGCCCCATCACCCTTGGGCTTCAAATGTCGGGAAGCAATCGTAAGAATAGTCACAGCCAGCACCGGTTCATCTGTTAAGAGAGTCCGATGTGTTGAGGGATGCGAATAGTCCGGTGTTACTACTGGGCTCATTGGGGCAAGATTTTCATAATAATATGCCACGTAATCCATGCCCTCTTCCACTGTCATCCATCCGGCACGAACAAATCGTAGCCGGGACCATGCCCTGAGGGCGTCAACATAACCCGGATCTTGAGCATTCGCGGGGCCCTCTTGTTGGCCACCAGCATAAGGCATCTGAGAATCCCCTGCACCGGCGCCACTACCTTGGTAGTAACCATTTGCACCCATGGACATGCCCGATCGAGGAGTGTGTGAGAAAGACCCAGGCGGGTTCCCGGGGGAATTGACATGCGGCAAAGGTGAAGGTCCAGAGTTGAAAGACGAAACAGATTGCCGAGCAGCGAAACGGTTCAGGTCTTCTGTTCTTCCCGCGGCCTCGGAAAGTAGATGCAAAGCATCATGGGTATTAGTGATGGCCGGAGATAACAACTCGACCGCAGTTCGGTTCAGCATCGGTTGTCCGCCATAGCCGGGCACCGACTTCCGATCACCGCTCGGATATGTTGACAGGCGGGGATTCCTCGCTTCCAAAAATGGTCTCTGTGGTGGAGCTCCCGATGCATTGGGTGTGTAGCGCTGGGTGTGGGGTGCAGGAGGTGCCTGCCACCGTTGGCGTATATGAGAGCTATCCGGTTCGAAAAAGGTCTCGGCCGGAGGGAATGATGGAGCTTCGGTAGGCACAGGTGTCTCTTGCTTGGGGTCCACGTCGCCGGTCATCATCCGCTTGTCGCGGTGAAGCACAGCGGCGAGCTCCGCATCTGAGGCAGCATCTGAGGCTTTGCGCTTGCGACGGGTAGCCGAGAATTCGCATCTTTTGCTTTCACGTCGGCATCGCACACAGGGTGGGGGTCGAGGATTATCCACGCCTAGCCAGTTAGCAAAGAGAAAGGTAGAGGGGTACTGTGCTGATCATACTGCCCAGGTCACACTTGACCTTGCGTTTGCGACATGGGTCGCAGGCTTGGTAGCCACGTCGGTGCTGCGGGGCAGGCGATAGCGATTTCCCGGAGTCCTGCTCCGCACTATTGGTTTCCTGTCCCATGCTGAGAGATCACACTGGGTGAAAGATGGGGAAAGCCGATGCAAAGCGAAGATAAGCCTGAAGGCGGTGGGGGGTGGATTATATGAGCGGCGACCGATTGGCCGAGGACTCGAAGGATGCAAAATGCGCAAGAGAGCAGACGGTAAAGCACGGAGGAAAGGAACATGGAATTAGAAAAAAGGGAGTTATGACCAAGTCAATAGAAACCTATCCCTGTCCCGCCACTCATTTCCACTGTATAATGGAATAGGCCCTGCGGGGTAGCTCAAAGCATAATAGTTACATTAGTCAACCGATGATAGCATTGGCGCATATCTCTATAAGATGATAGACGGGATATTATAGGGAGAAATATCTCGTGCATTTATGTTTTCTCTTTTAGTTGAAGTTTTTACCCATAGCTCTACCAAGCTTAGACTTTATAAATTGCATGTGAGGCCCACGAACTATATATCCTGATCACGTCGAACCAGTCGGCCTAAGATGTGTTTGTGTAGACCAAACATTTGAATGATTCGACCCATGCCCAGGTATGCAGGTGGAATACTATCTAGGTACCTGGCTATTTTTACATTTATATACCTCCAGGGCTAGGTACCTATGTGCATCTGTGGCGATAATATCTAGCGCGACCCTTGATTGATGCTATCGTATGCCAGCTACTGAAGAAACGATTCGGCAATCCCCATAGTCAAAGTCAAGTACTAGCCAATCTACCTACTTGCATCGGCGACCCCGGGATGGATGAGCACTCCATGCCAACTGGGTATAATCTACATATGACTTGGAACCTGTTTTACTTCCGGGGAATTGATTCACTGATGTCTTCAGCTAATGTACAGCTTTGCATATACACAAGACAAGGATAATATGCCCTTGCCGGACAACCTCACCAACGGTTCACGGATCATGGCTCACCTCATGCCACTCGAGAGGAGAGAGGCGCATTAGGGGTCGTAGCCGGGGGTTTAGCCCCGTTATCCATGGCAAGACTCCCGTTCATGCGCGAAACCAGATCCCAAGCTTTGCGTGGCTGGACCAACTCGCCCGATACGGCGCTGTCGGTACTGCCGCGCCGAGAGTGATTCGAAGTTAGCCTCCCGGCAAGAAGGCCACGGATACCACCGGCTTTTCGAGCAGGGATATCTGGTGTGCCAGCGGTCAGGATGTAAAGAAGATATTTGAGGTTGGGAAGAGTATGGCGAATGTCCAAGCCACGAACGCCGGTCTTATTAAGAAGAAACTCAATGTTCTTGTTAAGAAGGAAGACGCCGTATTCAAATCGATAGTGTGCGCTCACAGGGAAGAGAGGAAATGTGCGTTGTGGAAGATCTTGCGACACGGGATCTTGGATCAAAGAGGTCGAGAGATTTGGACTGATCGGGTATGGTAAGACCACCGAAAGATAAAAGGAGAGCAGATAGACCAAGTGAGCCGTATGTCCAAGGGCTGCTGCTACCTCTTCACGATCAATGTCTTCGAAGTGAGAATTAGGTAGTGGCAATCCAACAATAGCGAATGCAAGTGACTTTTCCGGGATTGGGTCGATGGGATAGATCACCATCAGATCCTCTGAAATACGACGAATCTGGCCCTTGGTTTCTTGGGCCGTTTGTCCAAGTAGGTGGTCACTCGAGATCAATTTTTCCTGAGCATGCGGGAGATGGGATCGAGCCTTTTCCTGGGCTAACCGGCCCTGCTCCATGGCCTCTTTGCGAGTTTGGATGCTAGAAAGCAACTCTTCTTTTCGCTTTGCTGTAGCTCGAATCTGCTTGCGTTCAGACGCGACAGCTTGTTTAATAGAGGCCAAACGGTCTCGTGCCTTGGTCGCACCGCTCTCCGTTGCCAGTGCGTTCTTGTTCTCTTTCAAAATGTCACCAATTTGTGCCTCAAGCCGACCACGCGTCGCAAGGGCATCTTGTATGCATTCATCCAGGTTGGCCAACCGCATTAGTGAATCGTAAGAGGAAGTGGGGAGTACAGCCCCATCAACGGTCGCCCGCTGTCCTGCACTTTTCAACGAAGGCTCAACCGATGGCAGATCAGTGAGGTTTGTATACACTCCATCTGGGAAGTGAAACAAGATAGAGTTTGCGGGAAAAGGCTGATGAAAGCTTTCAATGGTCTTGCCCAGGAACTGTAAAGATCTCAGGTGTAATTGCAATTCAACGAGCAAAACGAACTCGGGCATGCTTTCAGTCTTGGCCCACAATTTGAGGGTCATTTGGTCCTTGCGAGAAACCAATGGGCCACATAGATCCAAGTCGAAAGACTGAAAGCTCGGATTGGTTGCCTTGTCAACTATTTCACTGATGTAAACGGGCTCGTCGACGCCCTCACAATGGATCGAAAACCATGTATCTGCCATACGATCTTTGGTGATATCCTCTAGTCGGATCTGTCGCGCGTGTGGGCTGGACTCGTTCCAAGGCAGAAGGCTTCGACGGCGCGGTTCACGCCTGGCAGACTTGTTCTCGACACGGTCGTCCTCAGTGGGGTGCGATTTGAGGTCGGTGAACGACCTTGAAGGGTGCAATGGACGACCCTCATGCTGTGCTAGGATCTTCGAAGGCGATTTCAAGGTATTGGGGATGTCGTCGTCATCAATTGTTTTGCCACGGACACGGTTGGACGAGGTGGTGGCCACTAGGTTGCGAACAGAGATCCCATGTAGATGTCGAAGCCTGCGATTCTAAAAATGGGTCAGAGACAGAACGAATCGTTTCCGTGGGTTAGCTCATACCGATGCATACAGCCATGGTCGTTCTCTGCGGGAGGTCGCGTCTTGCTCCGGAACATCCACGTCCTCCATACCGTCCAGGAGGCTGTCGAGTAAAACAGCGGAAGAATCGGTGATCAGCAGTATTGTCCGAAGGTAATTTTGGCAGTCATTGTTGCGCAACGCAGCCAGGGAGTTGGAGATAAGACGATGCGCTGCGGAGAACGCGCTGCGCCAAGACCTACGGCCGCCCCGAAAAATCCACCTCCGTTCAATCTTCCCGTCAACATCAGTCATTATTCCTTCCAAGCCCTCAGCGTCATTCGATCTCGACCCAATATCGCTGTCCGTGCCAGGAACTTGCACACAGCATCTGGCCGCAATGGCCTCCTCACAGACGGCCTCAAGGCCGATCCAGAAGATCCTGGACTCGACCAAAGTCGCGACCTTGTCGAAATTCATCCGCCGACCACCAATTGATCCAGAGACCCCGATTCAAGGCCGACCTCGGCAACCTGGCTCTAATGCGTACAAGGAGCATCAGGCCCGGGAGGGCCGTCGACTGCAGAAGGCCCTGGACGCCATTGCGCACGGCAAACACATCTTCGCCTACCACAATGTCCGGACCAACCAGGTCGTCTACTCGCTGACCAGGTATCTGGAGGTAAGCTCCTTTCATGTGTGTTTTGAAATGATATTCAGCCCCGCGAACTCGCTTTGCGATCCAACCACGTTCCATTTGCTCAGCCGACTAACTATCATGGTACCTTGTAGAAAAATAATCTTCTGCGCCAAATGATCTACCACGGCAAAAAGACCGTTCCCGCTGAAATTCGCCGCGATATGTGGGTGCCGTACTACTCCGTTCACTTTGGCGATTCTCGACTCGGCTTGCGTGCCTACCAACTGCTCCGCGAGTTCTCCAAGCAACGGCAGCTTGCCCCTCCGCCCGAGATGATCACTGTCACAGAAGCATTCCTTGCTCAGAAGCGCCCCAGAGACCCAGTCGGAGCGGAGGAGTTCGATAAGATCAACATGAAGCGGATCGGCTGTACTATGGAGAAGAAGGAACGCGCTCGGGTCCTCATGGACCAGAAGGCTACCTCTGTGGCAGACATCGCTGCCGTTTTGGGGATTCAGAAACAGGAAATCGAGAATGGATTTCTGGACAAAGAGCGAAAGCCCGGGCATCTGACTCGCAAGGCGCTCAGGAGGCGCCGGGATGCGCGCGACAGCCAGGCCGCCAAGGCAGAAGAGAACGCTGCGCGAGTTGCTTCCTTGGAAGAGCACCTCAGCAAGCGAAGCAAGGAAGAAGTTAACATCGTTGATAACGATGGCGACTACCCGGACCTCGCGGAGGAGGTCAAGATCCTCTGGCGAGACATGCACGATGCGCATCACGCTGAGTCCTGGCCAGAGAGCGTTGAGCACGGAGAGCTAGAGCTCAAGCGCAGCACCATCATTGGCAAGGAAGTCGTGCAGGACGTGGATATTATTGCCGACAGCGAATTTAAGGAGCGCGAGGTGCCCCAGGAGCGTGTATAAGCGGATCACTCGTGCCGCTTCTCATCCCTCTCCTATTCTCGAGGCTTCTGTGTCTGTTTTCTCGGCCACATTGAGCGATGTTTTCAGCTGCTATCTTGTCTCGGGTTGTGGGGGAAGAACTTTTGTACTTGACATTGGGTCCAGCCGTTTCTGAGACTTTTTGCATAAATTGTATTTCTAGACACCTCATTTACTAAATGACGAACAGAGACATTTGAAATCTACCGATTGTAACTAGCGATACTTAGTCCCGTGGAAGACCCGACCAAGTACGCCGTAGTACAACGAGCGAGCTGCTCAAGTGAGAATCTGGGCTGGTTTGGATATTTCCATGTCGACATTCCTATATAGTGGAAGAACATATCGGCTATTGGGAGGTATACTTGTTATTATGTCCGACTCGGAGAATTCCCAGTTGTGAACGACATTCTGATCTATATCATCCCTCGCACCTGATTGGCCGTCCATAGCCGTCTATAGATCGACCAAGAGACTGCCATTTATGAGATTCCCTCGCATGGCCACAAGTGCGGAGCGGCGTCAGATCATCTGCAGCCTTCAGCTGGATGACCTCATTTCCCCAGACCGTGCGAGGAAGTAAGACACCGCACTTGCAGTCATGTGCGATTCCTTCGACGGAGGTTAAGGGCGTGTCGGGACCTGATCCTGGTCATTGATACCGCCTGTGATAGCTGCCCTGGCCTCTAGTCTTCCCATCCTTAACTTCCTCCTTGTCGCCGAGAAGTTTGATAAGATGGGCGGACGGTGCAAGGATCCCGGGGGTCAGACCACATTTTACCCCGTGTAGAGCTCGGCTCGGAGGCCCGAAAAATGGGATAATCCATATATGAGTCAAAGCTCCCGAGGTCATGTCTCGACGCGATTTTGACCTCCTATGTATAACCCTGGCTAGCTTATGCGAGGGGTCTCGAACTTCCAACCCCCTGGACCGAGACATTGAATGAGACAATTCGTATTTTCATGTCTATTTTTGGGCTTGATGACCTCTACAGATGGACGATGTATTGAAACCTTGGAATAACCTCTAGTCGTGTTTCATGGATCTGCTTGTCTCTGTATATACATCCATCCTGTATTCCGTATACATGCTTGAGACCGCCAATCCGATAGGAGCAGACCCCTTCCCGAGGCTCGGCACACCGTCTAGATCCCTACGAGAGATATATACATTCAAAGCCATCCATTGACCGCCAGTTGGGCCCAGGCCGGCTACAAACAGGTGATCGTGACAGGTGTTGAGGCCGAGTGAACCCATTGGGCGAGGGATTTCAAGTTGAATAATAAAAACCCGGTCCCTGTAACCGTCGTAAATGCCTCAACCAGTCAGCAGCCCTAGGAGCCAGAGCTCGGAGGAGATGCCGAGTCAACGCTCAGGAGATCCCAAGGGGCTAGAATGGCCAGAATGCGGGGAATGTTCGGTCTCCGCAGCAATTGGATAAAAATGCCGCACGCATCCCGGCCGGCGATTCGATCAGCTGCAAATCCTCTGAATATAGCCACCTATGAACGGGGCGAAACGTAAATGCTCGCTGGGTCACTTGACGCAATCGGGGTGGCATTTGCTTTCATTATGTAAAAGTCGGTTTGCCTCGGCGCGAGCCTTACCGCATCCGGCTAGTGGCGAGTCACGTTCTCCACACTTTTACGTGATGCGGCCAGCATTCCATGGCATCGTCCAGCGCGATTACCCCATACTTGCAGTGTCGTTGGGGATGGTGCAAATAGCGTCATCGGGATGGTGCTCCGTGGAAATTCTTATTTAAGGTGCCCGAACCGGCCATGGATCATGATCCTTGGTTATTCCAAAGACCTGATCTCCAGCGTTTTATATACCTATACTTCTACTCCGTACATTGTAAGTGATCTATATTTTATATACATCTCCCTCCATCTGGACCAGTCACTAATATATCTTACAGTCCTATGCTTCAGAATCAACCCTCTACCATCATGACTATCCAAATTGACCAATCTGCCCACGGCTGGAAGTGCCAACAATGTGGGCTTCCCGGTGTCCGCTTGTCCACAAACCCCAATGAAGCCCCTAGCCGGGCCTACTACAAGTGTGTTCCCTGTGACCGCTTCCTGGGCCTCTGCCCCTGCACAACTCCCGGAGACCGCACAACGTCAACGTGCCCCTGCGGTGAACACAGCGATGCCGAGTCACCGGGTCTCGAAGAGAATGCGCCTCGCGGTCTGCCTATGCCGTCCAAGAGAACGCTCTCCAGCGTGCATAACCCGAACTCGGGCTTTGATGAGGACTGGGAAGCCAATTGCAGTCCCGGTTTCATGGTGTCGAGATTCAAGGCGAGAGGCCTGGAGTTGCCTCCTTTTGCTTAAGAAGGATGCACGTTTGGACTGTTCTTTTTCAATAGCGCGCGTTGTTTAATCGACCACGAGTCCCCTGCTCGACGGCTGCCCTTGTGGCGGCATTAAGCTCTTCGAGTAAAAAAGATGATACCCGTCTACAAGACCATGGTCGTCAGACCGCCACACAATGATACGTTGTCAGCAATTGCTGTCTTTCTCTCAAACAAACCTACTTGGACCGTTTCTTATTAAACCTATGTTCGTAAGAGTGGTAAATGCTATATGCTGAGCGAGAAGTTAATACTCCTTGGTTTGTCTGCTGGGGTGCTCTTCCGGGCCGCTTTTAGATGATTGGGCGCAACAGAGTGCTCCTCTGGCCGATCCCTAACAGTGCTGATGGTAGTCTAAAATCGATCCAACAAGACAGCGGAAGATGCCTGATTGTTATAAAGTAGTTGAAGAGAAAGGTCTAAAGTTTTACAGCCCGCAATGGGCAAGGTTCAAGTTAAAACGGGGTCACTCCCATTGACATCGCAGACACGACATACATACAATTCACGAGGAAATGATATTCAAGAATAAAATAGAATGGCAAAAGGTCTTCAACTCATGAATCCAGCATAAAAAGCGAAAAAAAGTCCAAGTCGAAAAAGAGGAAAGGATACCAATACCCAAGAAATTGCGACAGCCAGGCCCCAATCTCCAGGATAGATGGCAAAAAAGGCAATGGGAGGAGTACGAGTCAAAGGTGACGCCGATGTGCAATGGAAAGCAGACAGAGAGACAAGAAAATCCCAAAGTCCCCAAATCGGTCACGCTGCCCGAAGAAAGCATTGAAGAGGGAAGAGATACACGGGAGAAAGAGAAGTATGTGCTCGTTCTATAGATCTGCTTTGTTTGCTCTTTGAAACGTGCGGGGACGAAGGCCTTCGTGACCACGATCAGTGCGTCTCCCGAGGCGCATTGTTCGAACTCAAGATATCCACCGAAGGCAAGTCGGTATTCTCGTTGATTGCCAGCTCTGGTCCCGGTTCTTGCTCGTTGTCAGACATCTTCTCGAGGAGTTCGTTGTGGGCCTGCTGAACAGACTCGGGGTCATCGGCAATGCCTGCGCTCGCCATGCTTTTACGTGCACCCTCGACGATCTTGTCAGCCTCGCTGATGCCGTGGGGGACATTCGCGGATGGATCCCCATCCACTCCAATCGGATCCGCCTTGTTGTTGACAACTTCCTTCACACGGGCCGAGTCCAGTCGGATGACCATGCACGAAAGATTGTCGGTGCTGAAACGGGCGAGGGCATGATCGACAAGTATTTTCGAAGCTTGCTGTGCGTCTTGCACATTCCGAATCAAATCGACGGCTTCCTGGTCGGTGCAGACATCCCATAACTAGGCGAGGGAAACGTTAGTACTTGAAACTGCTTTGACGCAACCAATGACAACTTACCCCATCACATGCAAGAATAATGAATTCATCAGCATCGGGCTGGATGACTGTCTCGGTCGTGTACGGATGCCCAGTGACTAGATCCTTGAGGTATGCATCACCCAGAGCGCGTGTCACAGCCAAAACTCCATTCACGCGGTTGTTGAGAATCAGCCCACCAGCATTGGCAATTCTCTTTCCCTCGTTCTCGTCGCTTCCCTTATGATCATATGAAAGTCGAAGGGCCTTGCCGTTACGACACAAGACAATGCGAGCATCGCCCACGTTCGCAGTGTAGAGAACCCGTTGACGAACAGCCTTTTCTTGCAACTTGGGAAGGGCGGCTGGGGCGCCTGATACCGATTCCTGGGTAGGTGTCTCTGTAGACTCGGAATTGCTCTCTCCCTGTTTCGCCGCTGCGGCTGCAGGCGCAAGCGCGGCGGAGCCAGTGGCAGAATGTGAGCTTGGAACCCGATCCTCCCAACGGAGCACAGAGATGACAGCAGTACAGCCGCTATTCTTTAGCGGTAGTTTCTCCAGCTGCTGATCAACACTGGTGAATGTCTGATCGAGAAGTTCGGGCACAGGCGTGCTAGGGCTTCTGCGCATGACTTCCTCGAGTATCAAATGCAGCTTCTTGCCACACCATTCAGCGGCAAAAGTACCGGCATGCCCATCAAAGATCGCAAAGTAGCCATTGTCGGTTTCCACAACTTTGGACGAGTCTTCCGTCGCCTGCGATTCGTTCGGGGGCTCGGTGCCGTTTATGTCGGGCGATGATCTCGGCGCCGGAGTACCTAGAAAATTGTACAGGTAGGCATGTGTATCTTCCATTGTCCGGCGACATTTCCGATTCCGATCTTCTGTGACGCCCACACGGAAGGAAGACCGCGGGGTTGGTACCGATTCCCCGGCCGAGTTGTTGAACGAGCCCTGCGGGACACTCAGGGCCGGGTCCATCTTGCCCAGCTTCTGGATGCCGGTCTCCGAGGCCGGAGGATTCACGGAAAACGAGGAAGCTTCACGGGTGCCGTTCAAACTGAGTGAGTTTTTGGCGTTATTGAAGAAGCTTGCGGCCTTGTTGACGGTGCTACTTCGGCGCTTCTTTTCGCCAGCTGGGCCCTGGTCCTCGCTCTGTCGACGGGTGAAGAATCCGGCACCGGGCGGAGAAAACTTCTTGTCGCGGGGACTAGCGTTCTCGGGTTGCAGGCTTAGGGCGCTCGTGTCCAGTCCGGGTACTGGGGCAGGATCGGTCTTGTCTTTTGGAGGGCTCGAGGAGCCACTGAACATTCTGTTCAGCAACCCACCCTGCGAAGAAAAGCTACGGCGCTTGTTTCCTGCCAGCTTGATTGTATCCTTTCAACAAGGATTGCGGTGATGTCTCGGGGTAGTTGAGGAATAGCGGGGCGGGAATGACGGATAGGACTGCGGACTGACGTAGGGCGTCGATCGAGTCAGAAAGTCAAAAACTAGACATCCAAAGGTGTCAGCGATAATCAGGTCCCCCAAGAGGCTTCGGAGGAAATGATCCATGCCAAAGCAAGAGCTATGTGAGGGCGGGAGTAGGCAGTGTATGCAAGATGCACGGCCAATGGGGACTGGAGACGGGGCTGCTTGGGTAGCGAGGGGAAGCGCGCTTGGTCGCCGCTCTGGGCGCTTCGATGAAACAGAAGGAATTGGGAAGGCAGCGCGAAGCTTGATCTCAGATCCGATGCAATGATGCCCAGTCCCTCTCAACCCCAGAGCCTCCAGCGCATGTCTCGCCGAACCCCACCCCACGAAAGCCACCGGGGTGCGCAGCCAGCGACGGCGAGTGAAACACGATGCACTTACTGGAATTCCCAAATCGATTCGTGTCGGAAGGGGTGAAGGGGGTGGAATAGGAGAAGTGGAGGTGCGGCGGATCCAAGTTTGGGGGATGATGATGCGGTCCGGATGTGGAAAACGATGGCTTGTCCTAAACTCCGCCCCGACGAAGCCAAGAACGGAGGAGTGGAGTGGAGCAGGGAGGAATCACTACTCCGTACTTCGAGGCGTCCAGACTTCAGGGGGAGGGAAGGAGAGTTGGGCCAGGCTTACGCGATCGGATCCCTGCTTCGACTTCTGTGTTTCCGGGGATTATTCATTGACTTTCCACATTATCATCTCCATGAGGTCCCCAGATGGAAGGCCCGCCGTCTTGACTTGACATAGTAGATGATATCTAACATATCTTACCACGAGCTAAAATCCCCGAATCCGCCCGTACCTTTGGCCTTCTTGCGTGCCGGCTCGGGCTCGGGCTCGTCATCTACAAATTCCACAATCTCATCCTCCTCGGCCCGATCGGCCAACGCAGCTTTGAGGTACTTCCCGACTCCGGCAGATCCGCCGTCACTAGCGTTCTCGCCAGACCCGCGCACACGTTTCCCCGTCCAAGTGACGCGATCATCGTCTTCACGGCGAGTCTCGGTTTCATCGGGTGCGCTGGCTCCGGGATCTTGGTCTTCCGTCCGCTTCTGCTTCAAGAAATCTTCAAACGGATCCACAAAGACAGTGACATCCTTGATACGAATCTCGGGGGTGGGTCGATTGGAGGTCGATTCCAC
The DNA here is from genome assembly GCA_028828875.1 of Penicillium capsulatum. Classification (NCBI taxonomy): domain Eukaryota; kingdom Fungi; phylum Ascomycota; class Eurotiomycetes; order Eurotiales; family Aspergillaceae; genus Penicillium; species Penicillium capsulatum. The sequence goes on along the minus strand of JAQJZR010000006.1, from coordinate 1,678,954 downwards.
CGGGTGAGTTTCAAGGGCGTTGAGCGTGGTAGATGATGGGCTGGGGTCGTCAATGAGTCGACCAAACACAGTATGCTTGCGGTCCAGATGCGGTAGAGCCCGGTAGGCGAAGAAACTGACGACCTTGGTCAGCTCCAAGAGAAATAGTTAAGTACAACAAGTAGGGCACAGTGTCTCACTCACAATTGACTGCTGTTGGTGTTTTTGCCCTTGTTGGCCATGCTCAAAGTGCCACGTCCGTCATGTTTCAGTGGGCCCTCGAATTCGTCCGCGAAGTATTTACCCCAGACACTCTCGCCACCCCGTCCGGTGCCGGTCGGGTCACCACCCTGGATCATGAATCCCTTGATATTGCGATGAAAGGTGACATCCTTATAATAGCCCTTCTTGGCTAGTTGGATGAAGTTCCACACAGCCTTGGGTGCATACTCCGCATACAACTCCAAGTTCAAATGTCCGGCCGTGGTATTAAGTCGGGCATAGCCCTTACCCTTGACCCGGCCACGCTTCAGCATGTACTCCTCCTCCGAAAGAAGTGCCAACTCGGCGGAAGTGTGAGGCGTGAGACCCGTGCTGGTAAAAGAAGCAGCCGCCTTACCAGTGGTAAACTTGGCTGCGTTGTATGGTGTTGGTTTTCCGGTTTGTGGCGCGCCGGACTTGGAAACTGCCGGATTTGCAGATCCAGTCTTGGAAACTGCTTTGGATGCAGCGGAGCCAGTCTGCTGCTGGGAGCGTTCCGCACGTGCCTTGGCTACAGCCTCTTTGGCCTTCAATATCTTCGCGGAACTCCCAAGCGCATTGGCATTGACACTCCCAGAAGCCTGCTGCTCCTCTAAGATCCCCGTCTCTCCATCTTTCAGGTAGTTGAATGAGCTGAGGTTGCGAGACTCGACATTCTGCGGGTCCTGTAACGTGATGATATCTTTGCGACTAAACTCTTCGTCCGTGACCAAGTCGCGCCAGAGCTTGCCCTTGATGTTCAGTCGCTCCACCGTATCCCAAGCGAACACATTCCCCGTGTTTCGGAGCGCGACGATATGCGTGTTATCCGTCAAAACCTTGTAGGTCACCGGGTCGACATACTCGTTCTCCTCGTTCTTGGCGATGGTGAGTTTGATCAACTCAGAGGTCTTGAGCGGTGACCCATCAACTGGATTTGTCCCATGCTTCTTGATCCACGGCAGGATATTGGTCAAGTCGAAGATAGTCCCCGTTGGCGTGCAGACCGGGTGCGCAAACGGCTGGAGGGAGAGCGAGCAGAAATTGAACGGCAGGCGCTTGAAAGCTGCGTGAGGGCCACCGCGACGAGCCTTCCCGACACCAGCGCCTGCGCTGGCTGAGAAAGCATCTTCCGATGCCCACTCGGAATGTGTGATCTGTTTGCGATGGTTAGCGACGATGCGACGCGAGCGTTGAGCTGCCGAAGCGACGGGGGTAAATAGCGTACGTAGAGCTTATCGGTTCCTACACGTATATATGGTCAGAATATCCTTCAGCATTTTGACGGGCTAGCACGTACCTTTTCCCATGGTGCATGAAGCTCAAAGCTTTTTCACTTGCAACTCGAAGATCGCGAGAATGACGCAGGGCGGACTAGCCTCTTTAGGAAGAAAATTAGTCGACACCTCCTCTCTCAGGCATTATTGCGTCCTTGCACTAGACGGACTTGTCTTGTCATTGCTTGTAACTATGTCTGATTCTGCAGTAAACAACACTTGATAAAACTTTCCAATTGTTCAGATTATGTGGTTTCGCTAACGATACATGTGCAGAAAACACTGACAACGCCTTTCTCCGACCCATTTCCCAGTTCGTAAAACTCCTCAAGTAATTCCGGTCATCAGCGTTAATTAACAAGCGCGAGCGAGCTCATCGACTAGGCAATGGGAGCCTGGTACCGGATAGGAACCACCCACCGATTGCCAAAGTCAATGCCGTGTCGACGACGGGTCCCGTACTTGCGCCACACGATTTGGGGGATCCCGATGTCGGCGACAGAAACCCTCCATTGAGCCCCATGGCCGGAGAGTAGAGCATTGAGGATTCCGGTTTTTGGTGCCCCGAGACAGACAACAGAGGAGGCGTTAACGCATAGCTGGCCACCATCAGCCGCTGTCACGTCACCTAAAAAGAAAGCATTAGTCAAGTCCGAATGAAGCGTAGATCTGCGACACTGACCGGTGGAGGCAGACACTCCAGATGGGATATCAACGGAAAGCACATCCAGGCTGCTGAGATTCACCCAGGAAATCATCTCAAACGCGACACCTTGATCATCCATACGAAGATCGTCGAAGGCGAGATGCATGCCGAAGAGAGCATCAATCACCAGATCGGGACTAAGATCGGAGGTGGAAAGACGAGCAGAGAGCTCTTCCCATTTGAGGACACGTCCTCCGATTTTTCGGAAGACTTCAAGTTGCTTGCGACAGTTCTCCAGCAACTCGACTTCATGTTCTAGGCCGAGCAGAGACAGGGTCACCCGGTGGCCACGGTTGCGCAAGTGCCGAGCAGCGGAAATGGCTCTCGCACCCGTGCGGTGATTACCTGTAATGATCAAAATGGTGGGTGCGGCAGCTTCACTCGACAAAAGAGCCACCGCCGCTTCGGCGATGCCACGGCCTGCGTTCTCCGTGATGATATCTTCACTAAGACCGAACTCTGCTACCGCAATCTGCTCCACTTCAAGGGCTTGCAGAGGGCTGACAGTCGGGCAGCTACGATTGGTAGTTGTGAGTCGCAGGGAGCCGCCGGGTGCATTTGGTCCCACCATGGGCGATACAGAGGATCGGCCGGGTCTCGGGCTTGTGGTACGAGACACATACTGGTTGCGACCAATCGCACTGATCTGCGGTACCATAGGCTGAGCCATGACACCGCTGCCCTTGCGATCCTGGACGCGTGCAGCACTTCGACCGGAGATGTTCTCACTGCTGTGCCTAGCATCACTGATCTCGACATCATCCGCGGCATCGCTGTTTTGCGGACTGTCGAGAACATTCTCCGTCCAGTGAAGATTTTTGCCACCATTGGTCCCTGGTTTGGCCTTGCGGTTGAAGCTGACCAGCCGAGCTTCGTCGGCAGTAGTATCATCATTCCGGATCTCTTCAAATACCCGACGTTTGTCAAATTTCGATAGGTTGCTTTGGAAATCGAAGTCACCGAGCTCTTGAATGTCGGTTGCATCCTCTGTGGCCCATCCACTGGGGTCCCTGGCGTATGACTGGCGTGTCTTCTTGCGAAGCTTCGTGCCCGTCTGGGGGCTATCCTCGGGTGAGTTTTGAGTGGCTGGCACAGTTGTCTCCACAAATGCAGTCTGACGCCAACCTTCGCTTTTGGGATTTGTGCTTGCTGTAGCTGCATGCTTGCGAAGTGTTTCCTGGGTATTTCCTCGCTTCTTGGGCTTTGGCATCTTGGATGGCACTCGTTGTGTGTCGGGAAGCTCCTTGTCCTGCGTGATTTCCTGCGCGCCGGTTTCATTGGCATATTTGTTCAGGTCTATGTGACTGAATGGCTCCATCAGGGATGCTGCAACTGGTGCATTTGTCTGAGTGGACCCAGGTGCCATGGGTTGGGGTTTTGGAGGTGGTTGAGAGAGCAGGGAAGGAGTCTTAGAAAAGCTCAGAATTGCGGGATCCGCAAAATTTTGCGGGGGATTGATTCGGTTTCCATCATCTTTCATGTTCTTGACTGGGGCTGTAGGCTGCATGGAAGGCGGCGGCTTCGCTTCTAACACAAGGTCGATGATTGCAGACGCATCGATGGAAAAGTGGGAGAGACGTTGGTCACTCCAGGAGAATGTCACTTGAAAAATACGGTCAATGAGCCTGCGGAAAGGTAATCTGTCACGTCTTATCTCGTACCATCTTTCAGAATTAAGTTATGCCCATTGACACCGGCAACCTGGCCATGAACCTTCCCGTCTGGTGGGGAACGTAGGCTCAAAAGCACATTGTAGCCAATGAACTCGGCAGCCATGGTGACTGAAGTTTGCAGGCAATTTACATATGCAATTGCAACACGAATGGGAAAGTCTGACACGCGGTGGGGTAGGCAGAGAGGTGATTTGAAAAAGAAGCTCGGGCAGCTTCAGTTGAAGATCACGTGGTGATAGGTATAGATAACAAGTGTGGGGATACAACAGGGATACTCCATACAAATATCTATGATCAACCTCGAACCAATGATTGGAAGTAAAAGGAAGACTGGATATCTAAGAGTATTCAATCAAAAACATAGAGATGTCCTAGCGGAATACAGATATATTGGGTAGTACAAAGGCATCGAAGGGAGGTTGTCCTGAACAGATTGGCACGCCTTCATAGCCTTACTAGCCGCCTATACAATCAATCAAAGCAGTCATCATCAAAGTCTTCTGTGGCTCGAGGTTTTTTTGGTTTGATGGCTTGGTCAATAGATACCAGGTTGGAGTAGAAATCCACCACACGTGGGTGTACCATCACCTTCCGGGGTTCAAAACGTGTAACTTGCAGGCCAGCTGCAGATGTGGCCCGACTGAGAGCCACGTAGGCTTGTCCCTTTTCGAAGACCCGACCCAGGTCGACTTTGACTCGTGGGAGGGTCTGACCTTGGGCCTTGTGGATAGATAAAGCCCATGCCAGAATCAAGGGCACTTGTTGGCGCTGGGCTTGCACTTCGCCGTTTGGCAGCTCAATCTTCCAGGCCTCGGGTTGGCAAAGCAGATGTCGCTCTGAGCCATCCGGCTGGACGAAGCAAACCAGCGGCCATTTTCGCGTCACGGTAACACCACCTTCGGTATGTGCCATGGCCTTTAACTTTTTCCGTGCCCGTGCTCCGCTATCCTCGTCATCCGGATCACCCTCACCTGCAGCAAAAGCACCCTCATTTTCACGGTAGATGTCGAAAGTGGCCTCGTCCATGAAGGCCACTACGCGCCCAATGGATCCATTCACCAGAGTGTCTTCCATGTTCTTAATCAACATCACTTGCGCGCCCTTCTTGAGGTTCATGACTTGTGGGGCCATGCAGTTGGACAGAAGCTTCTCACGATGCTGGGGGTCTTGAATGGTGCCACTGTCCACAGCCTTGAAAGTCATCATTTCACCAGACAATCGGCTCATGCGTGCCGAATTGGCATTTTCAACTTCGTTGCGAGTGGGAAATCTGCCCAAAATCAGCATTTGTCAACAATTGGTAGTATAGAGAGAAACCATACAATTCGGTTGCCTCGAGTTCATCATCGAACTGGAGTGGGCGCGAGAGTTTTCTGAACGCCTCGATGGTTTGCGGGGTGATCTTGCCCAGTCTCATCTCATTCAGCATGCTGGCAAACTCTGGGTCGCGTTGACGGAACACGTGTGTTAGCAGAATGGTATGTTGGATTGCTGTGTTCCACGTTGCTGCAGCAAAGGCAAATTTTGCGTCCCGGTTGCTGCCGTCTGGCACTGGAGGAAGTTGGAAAAAGTCACCAGTGACCACCAATTGAATTCCACCGAAAGGACGTCCATTGTTGCGCATTTTGCGGGCGATTTCTTCCAGTTTATCGAACAGGTCTCCATCAACCATCGACACTTCATCGACAACAAGTACTTTGGTCCGGAGCCAACGGTTCCGGGCTTTTTGGTTTTTCTTGATCTGAGTATTGTCAGTGCTCATCTTAACCTTGCTTGACGGGGATACCCACCTTTTTGACCAATTCCGGCACAGCCTCTTTGCCCAGACCGATGCCTGCAAAGCTATGAAGAGTTACACCTTCGATGTTACAGGCTGCAAGACCCGTTGACGCGGTAACCGCCACTCGATCTGGCTCGCGTTTATATTTGATGCGCAGGCCCTTAATGATTTCTCTCATCAGGACCGACTTTCCAGTACCTGCGGATCCAGTGAAAAATATGCTCTTCCCTTTGTCAACAACAGCATTGAGAACAGCCTTTTGCTCTTCGCTAAGAAAGATTTTGCCGGGTTTTGCTGGCGGGTCTAATGTCAAGGCCCCGTCTCCTTGTTGGTTTTTCTTGTATTCTCGTCGAAGCTCCTTCTGTTCCTCCTTGATGGCACTCGCGCTCTTGTTCCAGATCTCTGATTGTTTCGGTCGCTTTGGAGTAACAAAAGCACCCTTCTTATCTTGGGCAGGCTCTTGTTCTTTGATTTCCTTCAACCAAGGTAAAGTTCGGGGTTTCGGCGGCTGGAAGTGGGAGGGAGGCGAGGACGACCACGGGATCGGCTTACTGCTGGGCGGTGCAGCATCTTCTTGGGAGTGATGGGGTAGTTCGGGGTAATTCACGTCGGACTGGGTTTTGTCGCCAGGCAGCGGCGGCGGGTCGATGTTCGGGTATGTGACTGGGTCCGGTTTTGTGGTGTTGGCAGCACTCGGGGCAGTGAATGGAAGGGGCTCGTCGATGTCGAGATCGAGGTCATCGTCAAAGTCATTCTCATCGAAATACACAGCGCTGTGGAGTGAACCGAGCGAAGACTCCCCGCCGTTGGCCGTCTCGACTTTTCGCTTGACACCGACCGATTGCGCCGGTGCGGGTTTCGAGGAAACCATTGTGTTGGCACGGAGAAGGTTTGACTGGAGGGGCTTGGCATTTCCCCCGGGGGTCGGATGGTCTTTGACAGCCTTCTTGAACATCGCGGTTTCCTCAATGGGCCGAGCTGCGGACGAATACGCCGAGTTTTTTGGTGTTTTGGCACGATTGAGGACAATGGTTCGAATAAGCTCAGAGGACCGCGCCCTGGTCGGCAACATGCATAAGAACACCTTCTGGCAGGGAGAGAAGATTCTTTTTAGAGGCGGCGGAGTGAAATTCACACGCGTTCGACGCGTTATTGATGCGATTCGCCATGATTGGCCCATGCTTAGTCATTCTGCTTGCACGCACCGGACGAGATCCACACCGGAGTGGCCCAACTGTTCTGGAGATAATGATTGATTTAATAAGAATAATGCTTGTTAAGATTTAGATATACCTATATTCATTCCTCTATTAGATATTAAACATTATGGATTAGGTGGATTACGTTTGACAACTGTGGTAAAAGTCCCGGCCCATACTCGGGAAGTAGAGATACACATTTCACAGCCCCAGGGACTATACCAACAACCGTTGTGGGTGCAGTCGAAATAAATCCACCCGTGGACTGCTACAACTTCTGAAACCACCACAATATGAAGGTAAGTATGACCAAGTATGAGATTACAAGAACTCATTAGTACATCCACTTGTCCCAAAAATTTGCAGGATATAGATACGGATGACATATATTCCTCGACGGTAGAATTAAATCGGGAATACTAAGGTCTCAATGACCTCAATCACCAACGCTGGCGAGGAATGGTATCATAATCGGAGTTATGTTTCCCCAACCATCCCTGCTGGTCGTTCTACTTGTCCAAGTTTTATACATCCTCGGCTTATCGTCCGTTATCTCTTATCGAACGACGCGCTCCACGTGACGGCTACCGCGACGCGCGGGATTGACATTTCGCATCTCAATGAACCCTTGTTTTCGTGCCTTGAACACCCCAGGGCGCTATCGGGACGTGTGTGGTGGTGCTGCCAGCCATGAAGAATGGAGGGGACGGCAATATCGGGTAAGTCTCCAATTCATCTTGACAGTGTTCCTAGTTTCTGACTGGCCGTTAGACAAAGAATACCCGCTCGAGGGCGCGGTCATTTGCTTTACGTCGGTTTCGCTGGAGCAAAGGGTATGCTTGGATAAATCTTTGGGAAGACAATGTTACTGGGGTATAGGCTGACCCGTGTCTCTGCTACAGACCCATCTCGTCAACTTTGCAAAAGAAATGGGAGCCGTTGAACGAACGGATTTGACCTCGGAAGTCACACATCTACTGGTTGGCGCTACCGATTCTCCAAAATACAAGTTCGTCGCTCGCGAGCGAAACGACGTGGCTGTGCTCAAGCCCGAATGGATCGAAGCTGTCCGCCAGTCGTGGATGCAGGGTGGAGACACAGATGTGCGGGCTCTAGAACGAGAATACAAGCTGCCTACCTTCTTTGGGTTAACAGTATGCATCACGGGCTTTTCTGACAGTGAGTGGTCAAATAATATGAGTCGAACTACACCAGAGACTGAAGGCCTGAACCAGTGGGATTTCGAACGAAAATGAATGACACTGCCATCGAGAACGGGGCCGAATTCCGCAGAGATCTGACCAAGAGTGTCACCCATCTTATTGCGCGCAACACGGATGGCGAGAAATACAAGTTTGCGACACAGTGGAATATCAAGGTCGTCACTGTGAAGTGGTTCAGTGACTGTGTTGAACGTGGAATGATTTTGAACGAGGAAAACTATCATCCCATGTTGCCAGAGGAAGAGCAGGGTGTTGGGGCGTGGAACAGAACTGCATATACCGGGAAAGGCCCGCCTGGCCAAGAGCCATCTGCCTCCAAAGACAATCCCTCCAACCCGCGGCCACGCAAGAAGCTTCGAAGGGCTGCGAGTACGAAGTTGGTTGATCAAAATGAAAACATTTGGGGAGATATAATCGGTGCCGGTTTCTCAAACCCGGAGTCCTTGGGACCAAAAGGGAACGACCAAGATGATGAAGAGGAGCCCGAGCCACCTAAACCAGTTGTCCAAGCAGCAAAGTCCTTTGCGAGTGAAACAACTTTCAATGAAAGTATGGATCACCACAAGCTACCAGATACATCGTTGAAAGGTCCCACCGGCTTTCTAGACGGGGCGTTCTTCTACACACATGGATTTTCACCAAAACAGGTAGGCCTCAAAAATCCTCATGTGTCACGCCGAATTCTGACTCTCTTAGACTGGAATCTTGCATCGTCACCTTGGATTCAATGGTGCTCAGTGCGTGGGTTCCTTGAGTGAGTTTTCTCGGCCTAACATCCCCAAGACAGGACAAGGACTTTACATCATGGTTCCTTTCCAGACTCCTCGGTCAGAAGTGCCATCGACCGATGACATGGCTTTTGAATGTGAAGTGGTCACAAACATGTGGCTAGAGAAGTGTCTTCATGCCAAGGCTCTGGTTCCCCCCGAGTCCTATATCCCCAGCGTACCGTTTTCTAAAGTTCCAATTCCTGGTAAGATCTTTGATACTGCGAATTCAATCGGACACTGACAAATACAGGCTTTCCCGGAATGCGGATATCTTCAACTGGCTTTGGGGGAATTGAACTTCTACACTTGTCCAAAATCACTCAGTTGATGGGTGCTTCATATGAAGAAGTTTTTGAGCCAAAAGCGTCTGTTTTGATATGCTGCGATCCTCAAAATGCGAGCATCGACAAACTCCGACATGCCAAGGAGTGGAAAGTCCCCGCAGTCTCCGCCGATTGGCTCTGGGCATCTCTTCAGATTGGCGAAAAGAAATCATTTGAGGCCTATATTGTTCGAAGAGAAACAAGCCAACCAATCGATAGCAATGGACGCACCAGTGCCATGCCTGGTAATGGCAAAAGAACACACCGGCAGATTTCGGACGTACAAGACGGATTTGATACTTCCACAGCATCTACTAACAAGGAAAAGCCCGCAAGACCGCATATAGCAAATGTCGACAAAACTCGAGCAATCCCGATGATTGACAATGGCTTTGTGAATGAAGAGCACACAAGCACTCCCAAGCCATCAATTCCGGACTCGCAATCTCCATCTCCTGCCAGAGCAACGGAAGACCAATCTGTGGAGAAATCTGCCTCCAAACCGCCGAACTCGGATATCTCGAATAACCCGGCTGGACCTTCTGCCTTGGACAATGCATTGAAAGGACTGCTCCAGCAAGCACAAGCAGCCAAATCACGGCAAAATACAGAAAGCTCAGTCTCCAATGACGACTCTAGCTACCCGCATCGAAGAAAGCGCAAGCCTCTTCTAGGCCGCGCTCCATCACATTCATCTTCCCGAGTACTCGAGGCCGCCGGTGCTCCGTCACGAGCTAGTTCGATAGACACGCTCAATGACGACGGCCTTGGGCAAGCCCTCGAAAGCGCTGATCCAACACGCGATAACTCTCTCTCACGGCCTGACAGTCGCAACGAGCAAAGCCTCTCGTCCATGTTCAGTGGCAAAAAGTTCGACTTCCTGTCCGAGCAACTTGCTGGCCAGGCGGACAATGAAGACGAAGAAAATCAAGCACCGCAGATGACGCAGCTAGATTACGAAGATCCCGATGCCGCGGCTATGCGGGCCGAGTTCCTGCGTGATGCGGGTAAATTGGGACAAGTCCACAAGACTGATCCGGCCTTACTCCTTGGTGAGGTACGAGAGATGGAGGATGTCGGCTGGGGGTCTGGACGAAGAACGAGAAAGGCCCCTGCGAAACACGAGGAGCTGTGATTTTTGAAGACCAGGCATTCGGTTCTTTTGTGGAACTCGGGTTGATCCCGATTTGATAAAAGAAAGACACGACCTTGCATTACGGGTGGCGTGCTTGTTTGGTTTCATGGCATTTTTCTCACAAAAGGAGCATCTGCTCTCTTGCCATTTAATTCATAGATAGTCCGGTATGGACAAGCTTTTAAATGAAATGGCCATGTCAAGAATAGAATTTAAATCTCAACCGAGTCTTTTCAAATTTTAGTCTCCTAGAAGAAAAGTATGTAGGAATCAAAGAGAAGACAATCAATTCAGGTGGGAATCATCGTTAAATGTGGCACAACCTCCGATGCACGCCAGACACGCCATGAAGTGAAAGACAAAAATTTAGAGCCGACGCATGCCCCTCAGACACGCGTAGGTTAGCGTAAGAATAACCATACAAGAGAAGGGATATCGCGGAGGTGAGGAGATTCGAGGGGATAAATGTACAAAGGCGGAGCAAAACGTTATGCACCGGGGAAAGTCCCCCACAACGTAGGAAATTTCAAGAGAAGGGTTGCTGAATCATGAGCAATCATGCCTCAAAAGCACCCATGGCTCCGGGCAATGAGCCGTCAAGGTCGAGATCCTCGACAGAACGACGGTTCTCGCCGCTATCACGGAACAGATTGGAAAAGTACTTCAGGGCGAATTCACTTTCTTGCTTGACCTTGGCGACTTCTTGCTTGCGTCGGCCAAGATCTTCAATGTCTTGAGCCAGACAGGCCTGCAAGTTTCCAGCAGGAAGGCGGAGAATTCGTCGAACTTCGGTTGAAATACGGTTGGAATTCGAGTGGATATAATCCATGTCAGACAGCTTCGCAGCGATCTTCCGAGACAGACGCGGGGGCAAGGTAAGTGGAATGGAGGAAACCACGTAGGCAGTAGTCAGCAAGGCTAGAAGATCGTTAGTAAGTGGTTAGTTGTAAATATTATGACCCAAGACTCACCAGCAGCAATGATACCAGGAACGAACATGCGGCGCAAGTTGTTCGGACCAAAAAATTTGACTGCACTGAAGGCACTGTCTACCCAGCTGAAACCACCCAGGGCTCGACTTCCGAGAACAGTAACTGCCGTCATTGCCATACCCGTTCCTGCTACCTTCTCCTGGCGTTCCCAGAGGCCGGCTACATCAAGGAAATCCCATAGTTCAACTTCGGCATCAACCTGCCGGCCAAACGTATGGCGACGACCCCGGCGGAACATGAGGTCTGCGCGGAAGTTGAGAGCAGAGAACTTGTCCTCTCCAACGTGCAACAAGCCGATGTTTTGAATGAAGCCAACGCCCTTCACGGTTTTCTCTCGAGCGTAATCCTCGCAGCCAGTGACACATGCCGATATCTGATCGAGCATCGCTAGCTTCAAATCTTCTGCATACTGAAACGCTGAAAAGAGACCAGGGTATTCAACGCCAAGGTCGGCATCAGATACTCGGGCAATGGCGTCAGTGAGAGTGGATCGTGTGTGGTTGTAGACATCTTCGCACGACTCGTCGATTGCCCGATCAACGCCATCCGCTAGCTCACCCTTCTTTTTCTTACCATTCTCATAAGCTGGTTCAAGCTCCTCCAGCTCATCCGTTACTCGAGTAAGTTCCGATTGGGCAACATCTCGGTTCACAGTGGCAAGCGAATTGAGATCGGCAAGAAGGTTGAGAAGATATGTCCGCGCTGGAGCAAGCTTCGACCGAGACCGCTTTTCAAGAACAAAGCGTCTCAAAGCACCCTCAAGGTTTTCAAAGTCTTGAATCTTTTCCTTCTCTTTACCTTTGCCCTTGTGCTTGCTGGAATCATCTTTGTCGTCATCGCCATCATCATGAGGATCTGAATCCCCACCATCGCCGCCACCCCCAGAACCAGAAGTTGATTGCGCAACAGACGTAGACGGAGCAACCGGGATGGCATTGCTTGATACGAAATGCACTAGCTCAGCTGCCTCCTTGTATGTGCGGGGGCTGAGCTTGTTCACTTGGTCCAGAATCATGCGTTCACAACGTTGTTGATCCCGGATCTGGTCGAAGCCGTTCACAACCATAAACATGTAAGCCTTTTCATGTGCAGCGTTCAGGATGAATTCTTTGGCGGACAGAGTGAAATGGTTGGCAGCAGATACCACGAAGACAACGACATCGATCTCTTCCTGACGGGCAAAAACAGCGGTTGTCTTCAAGGAATCCGAGTTCAGACCGGGCGCATCGATCAAGGCGATATCGACCACGCCGTTGTTTAGGAGTGACTCATCGATCGAACGCACGTCCTTGACATAGACCTTGCACTGCATGTATTTGGAATTGTCAACAACGATGTTTTCGAGCTCGCTGAGGGCATAAACATCATAAGTGCTTTCGTCGTTGCGGTTGTAGGGGACATCCTTGTGCACGGCATGAACTTCCTCCATTCCGCCGTTCTCTCGAGCGTCAAGGACCTCGCAGAAAATGCTGGTACAGGGCTGTTGATCCTCTGGCAAAACCTTCTTCCGCAGAAGAGCATTGCAGAATGTCGATTTACCGGCGTTCAAGTCACCCGTTACAAGCACCTTACTCGATGTATCCTCGATCCGATCTCGCAAAGAAAGAAGGTGCTTGATGCTCTGTCCGATTTTTCCGTCGAGGAGCGATGCAATCGAGCCCTTTTCCAGAGAATGCACCAGTTCCGCTTGTGAGAGTGCGCCTAGTTTCAAATCCAACTTCAAGATCGAGAACTCTTGTGCGATCTGTGGAGTCATCAGTCGAGGCTCAGTCGGAGCGCGACGTTCAGCAGTAGAACTAGATTCTCCCAAATCGTCCCCCTCGGATGTGGTTGCTGCACGCTTCAGCGGCGGAGGGCAAGGTGGAGTGGAAGGTCTACTGTCACTCTGTCCGACGTCTGAGTAGGCTTGCTGAAATGGCGGTCGCTGCGCTGAGGTTGATGGAGTATTTTGCACAGATGGATAGTGAGCAGGCCATTGGCGATTCATGTCTTGGAGCTCCTTCAACGTTTCGATGGTCCGAGAAATCGCGCGTCCCAGCTTGGTTCGGTTGGAGTTGTAAAGAAGCTGGTGAACATGGCTTGCAACAACATGTTTTTCATGTTCGGCTATTTGACATTAGATGGGATAGTCCTAGCCAAAGGACAGCCATGCACCGAGTCACTTACCAGCAGGGTTCCATTCACCAGCGCGTGTCGGAGTATGCGACGGGGTTGGTCGATCCTCCATCAGCCCTGCGCGCCAAGCTGTATTCGAATATTCCGCGGCGCTATCACCGGCAATACTGCCTCCATATCCTGAGTCGTGATTTAGGGAAGCCATCAAGGCTGTGGCGCTTTCCGAGGTTGAACCGTTGCCCACAGTCATATAGGTCGGTGGGGGTTGGGGGTAGAAGGGATTTCGTTCTTCGTCTTCGCCGGGGAGGCGGGATGAGCCTGCCCGCGAGGAGCCCTCGCCGCAATCGTAGTCCTGACTCATGACGGGCGACAAGGGTGGTGAGCCATGCGAGGTTTGTTTGTCGATGGGGAGATTTCCAATTCCAAGTGACGTTCGTGCCTAAACTGGTTTAGGGCGCATGTGACTGTAAGTTACGGTTACCATACGGATCTCGTCCCGCTTTGATGTCACCGAGTAAATAGGCAGCTTCCACTCTCCTCGCCGCCACCATGAATGTGGGTTTGGATGTCGCGATTGAAGGCAAGATCACTCACCTTACTCTCAGATTGTTGAATGGGCATTCGGCAAGCGTATGACGCCAGCAGAGCGTCTGCGCAAACACCAACGTGCCCTGGATCGAACCCAGCGTGAACTGGACCGAGAACGCACGAAGCTCGAAAATCAAGAGAAGAAGCTGGTGCAGGACATCAAAAAGAGTGCGAAGAATGGCCAAGTTGGTGCTTGCAAGATCCAGGCGAAAGACCTAGTTCGCACGCGACGGTACAGCTATTGCTACCACTACATGACGAGCTTGACTTACTAAACGGAATACTTATAGATACATCCAGAAGTTCTACCAGATGCGCACACAGTTACAGGCCATCTCTCTCCGCATTCAGGTATGAGAAATTTCCCGGAACACACCACACGAGGGCTTACCGGTTTTACCCCGCAGACCGTTCGGAGCAACGAGCAGATGATGCAGTCGATGAAGGGCGCTACAATGTTGCTTGGGAGTATGAACCGACAAATGAATCTCCCCGCCCTACAGCGCATTGCCATGGAATTCGAACGCGAGAACGAAGTCATGGATGAACGACAAGAGATGATGGACGATGCAATCGACGAAGCTACAGGAATGGAAGGCGAAGAGGAAGAGGGAGAAGACATTGTCAAGGAAGTTCTGGACGAGATTGGTGTTGACCTGGGCCAGGCGGTTTGTTCACCTTGTTTCCCAAGCAGATGTGCGCCGTGACTAACCAAACTGGAAACAGCTGGGTGAGACACCTTCGGAGATCCAGAAAGAGACCTCAGGACCGGCGCCTGTCGCACAAGCGATTGGGGGAGGAGGAAATGCTGATGACGATGACCTCCAAGCTAGACTGGATAGCCTCCGGCGATGACCCTGTCTCCATCCCATACATCCTTCATTGCCAAGATCTACGGGTTGGAATTTGCGGTGTAGGCGTGATTTCTTATGGTTGACTTCTGATTTTAGCGTGCTGTCCAAATTTTATGCAATTATTGCCTACTATCTCTGTCCGATTATGATTCTTGGCGCATCTCTACTTCTGCATTCGCTGACTATCAAGCAAAAAGGCGACGGAAAACGTATGGCTTTGATGGTGGATTAAGTGAACAAGACGAGCGTATAGAAGTATTCAATCTGTATATGTCGCAGGATGTGGTCGCGCTGAGTCAATCATTTCGCCTACAAGTTTTGAATCGGGCTTGAAGGATCAAGCCCGCGAAGGTTGGGTAAGGGCAACCATGGACGATGGGATATTCTCGTGGCCGCAAGGTTACTTTTTGAGGGAGGCATACTTGGAAATCATCGCGAAAATGATAGTCCTGCTTTATATGCTACTTGCCTGGTCTTCTATTATTTTATAGACTCTGTATTCTGAAATATATAAACAGTATTCCTGGATCACATAGGGCCGGTGAGCATAGGCATTATGGATGGCGTAGTGGATGGCGTAATTGCAAAAACTTGGATTTGCTCTAACAAAGTGCCTTGGGAAGACCGCTGTGCAATTTTTGGTCTTCTCAAATTAAGCCACTCATAAGTTCCTTCTGTCCAATCATATACTTGATATCTTCCACAAGCCCCATCTTCTTCAGAGCATTATTACAAAATTTGTTGCGACATGGGGATTTGGGGACAATAACATGCCGCTATGACCGCTTTGATACCCACTCTACTTGGTTCACGCCAAATGTGGAGTTGAGGACATGAAATATATCAAAGTGGGGGCTCGTGGGCGTTGATTTGGCTGTTTTCTTTTGGTTGCAAAGACATTCTCGTAGCCAAACAATCCCCCAACAGTCTTCGTTTAGTGTTGCGAGTCGGCAGGTGGTATTCTTCTTTGGAAAGAGCAAAGAGTAGGCCTTGGTCCGGGCGACGATATCAGTTAATTTTTTAAATTTCGACGTCTACTTTAGTTCACATAGCCTTGGTTGGTAGATAGTTTAGAAGAGCATCAGCTATACTTAGGTACTTCCTGGGTTTCAAGGTCATAATCACGTTCTGTGATGTTAGATGTCCAGCCCATAGGAGTTCCTCAAGACGGGCTCGCAAGGTATGATGTACTTAGCAATAGTTTTAAGCCCATTGAAGACAGCATTTTGTAGTGCCAGGGGCCCCGCCTTCTGGTAGACCGAGTGCTACTGCAAGGACGGTTATTCCCATGTGTTCTCAATAATTATTGAGCAAGATAAATGGCTAGAAGGATGACACTCGAGGCTACCACATTCCAAACAAATCAAATCCACCGATTCTCACCGGCGGTTGGTTATGTCATTGATACCTGATTCTACAGGCGCCCAATATCGGGATGCCCCTCCATCCTCCACTTTTAAAGGCCCGAGTTCTCCTTCCCCAGCTCTTCGCAGTTTGCTTTTCCCTTCCCTCCAACAATCCAGACCAATAATATCTTCACCATGCCTCGCCAATTCTTCGTCGGTGGTAACTTCAAGATGTATGTCCCCTGGCTGATACTACCCCGCGCTCCTGGACAGAGCCCCTCCATACCTCCCCGCAGCCCAGAAACAGCGCAATTGACTCGGACCATAGGAACGGTGTTGCCCAGAGCATCACCGACATCGTGAAGAACCTCAACTCGGCCAAGCTTGATGCTTCCACCGAGGTCGTCATCTCTCCTCCCGCTCTGTACCTCACCCTGACCCGCGAGCTTGCCGATTCCAAGATCGGCGTTGCTGCCCAGAACGTCTTCGACAAGCCCAACGGTGCTTTCACCGGCGAGATCAGCGTCGAGCAGCTGAAGGACACCAAGATTGACTGGGCTGTCATCGGCCACAGCGAGCGCCGTGTCATCCTGAAGGAGACCGACGAGGTATGTCCTCCGGAGCCCGGCAAGCCGGCGCAACCTCGCAGTCCATGACTACGACGGGATCTCAATCTAACCTTCCCCGCTACTAGTTCATTGCCCGCAAGGTCAAGTCTGCCGTTGAGGGCGGCGTCTCGGTCATCTTCTGCATTGGTGAAACCCTGGAGGTACGTCATTTGCTCTCTCTCGGCTACCCGTTTTTCGTCCCGGTGTGGGTCGTCGGGATGTGACTTTGAGGAGGATCCTCCGCTTACACCCGACTTTTTTGGTAATAATTTAGGAGCGCGATGCCAACAAGACCATCGAGGTTGTCACCCGCCAGCTCAACGCTGCCGCTAAGGAGCTGAGCAAGGAGCAGTGGGCTAAGGTCGTCATTGCCTACGAGCCCGTCTGGTAAGCTGTCTTCCCCTCAAGCACCCTGTCATCTATTACAAGGACATGATATTGATTTTCGTACCCTAGGGCCATCGGTACCGGCAAGGTCGCTACCACTGAGCAAGCCCAGGAGGTCCACGCCGCTATCCGCAAGTGGCTCGGCGAGAGCATCTCGGCCCAGGCTGCCGATGATGTCCGTGTCATCTACGGTGGCTCCGTCAGCGAGAAGAACTGCCGCGAACTCGCTACCCAGCCCGATGTTGACGGTTTCCTCGTTGGCGGTGCCAGCTTGAAGCCTGCCTGTAAGTTTGGAGATTGCGTGTCAGCTTGATGTCGTTGCTAATCATTTTCTAGTCGTCGACATCATCAACGCCCGCATCTAAAGCGTTTTCGGGATAAACTGGTAGAGCGTCAGAGTCGCTACTGCCGGAATTTGGCTGATCAAAAGCTTTGAACGTGAGATATGTTGTCATGAGAATATATGTACAATGTGGAAACCGCGAGGATTTGCGATTTGCGGCATATGAAGAGCACCACGTAAGAATGCGTAGGCCCCGAGGGAATGCGACATGCGCAGAATATAACAGAAAGCTCGTGTAGAAAGTCAACTCGCTGTGTACTCATGAAGAGTACATCACCGAAACCCCAACCCCGCGCCAGTATGATGGCCCACCTCCACTCTGCACCGACCCACCTGCCGACGATGCGGAAGAAACACTGGGCGATGGCGAGAATGATCCCGGGCCCAGCCCTACACCTGCACTCACCAACAACTCCTTAACTCGACCTTCCCACAACAGTCGCATGTTCCAGGACTGGTCAATGCGAAGCTTGATGACCGAGTCGTTGGCTTCGCCATCTTCGCCGACAGACTTGCTAGCGGACTCGGACTCGGGATGAACCGGGTCGGAGAGGAGTGGAGAGGTCGGCGCAGAGCCCGAGAGCGAGGCAGAGAAATCATGCATGCGCATCTTGCGACGGGCCCATTCCAGGCCGTCGTCGGGCGCAGAGGTGGATTTCTTGGCTCGGCGCCAGAGCTCGCAGCCGGCGACCATCTCACTTTCCCAGCTGTAGACGTTGAAGGCGAAACGGGAGCTGAACGCCAGATTAGGCGAGGCACGCAGCGAGTAACTCGTGGATAGAGAGCCGGTGATTGGGGTGAGAGTCAGGGTTAATGTATAGGGGAAGGTGGAGATGGGCGTGGGGTGGCTAGACGAAGACGACTTCCGAGACGAGGGAACGTCTGTCGCCGCCGGAAGTGTACTGAACCGTAGACCTGTAGACATGCCTAGCAAGGAGGAAACAGGCGAATAGTATGCTTCCGCACCGGCTGAGAGCAGTGACAATGGTGGCGGAGCATCATCGCGAGTTTGACGAGGGTCAGGTCCAAAATTCCAAAGCCCCCGCCACCCGAAGAGGGCATTATCCGTACTAAAGAGATATTCATTCGAGTACTTGCCCGTGTCATGGGACAATTGGGCCAACATGGATGCTTGCGGCGCGGACTTGGACAACGGCGGCCCGCGAGTGGAACATACAGCCAGGGACAACTGCATTGTTGGAGATATCCGGCGCAGGAACAGTGCGTAAAGTGTCGTAGGCGACGGAAGATGTAAAGATGCATGCAATAGCGTAGGCTTTCGCTGTGTTGCATCTTCAGTGGCATTGTTGTTATCCTTGCCGTCTGACGAGGCGGGGCGCGTTTGATTCTTGAGGCCGGGGATATTGACCCCGTCTAAGAGCCAGTCCCACCCCCATGTTTGCACAGGGGATACTGGCGCTTGTACCTGACGATACCCAGGCGAGACCTTTCGCAATGGAATCAACGCGCTGCGACTCGGGGTGTTATGAAATGGAACCGTGCTGAAGAGGTATGAGATGGATCCATCGAGCAACCCCACAGTGCCAAGCGTGTAACTGGTCGCGAATTGAGGAGTTGACAACGAGGAGAGACGCACACGCAATCGCTCAGGCGTGGAAAAGTCCAGGATGGCTGGAAGATGTCAATGTCAGATCGGTCTCCTGGCCCATCCCTGAGGGTGCGACAACTTACACTGAGTGGTGGTCGTCAGCGAAGAATACGAGTTGTCGCGATTCCAGTGCGTCGCCTCTGCAAAGGCGAGCTGGATATATTCCATGAATTCCAGCATTGTCCCGCGACCTCGTCCGCGCAGACCAAGTCGAGGAAGGGAAGTAAAGCTGGTTGCCCCATCGGGGTTAGTGCGGAGTCGGATAAGCGCGGCCCAACCATTGATCCGGTTATCAGCGAAAAAAATGCCACAGACCGAATCGGATCGCTTTACACCATAACCGCCTTTTCCCTCAACCACATCACAATGCCTCGTTCAAAGCGCGCGCGTGTCGTCCATGAGTCGAAGACGACTAAGAAGGACCATAAGGAGCAGACTCGCCGCTTATATGCCAATATCCGGGAATGCGTGGAGGAATATGACCATCTGTTTGTCTTTGCGGTCGACAACATGCGGAACACCTACTTGAAGGATGTGCGCTCTGAATTTGCCGACAGTCGGTAAGTGGGCTCTATGCATATGCCCCGGAAAACCCTTGAGCGCTCGAGGGAATTCCACGTTTGCAATATATGCAAGTTCATATCACTAACGATCTGTTCAGCCTTTTCTTCGGCAAAACTAAAGTCATGGCCAAGGCCCTCGGCAGCAACCCCGAGACTGAAGCTGCACCCAATCTGCACATTCTGACACCCTACTTGACCGGTGCTGTTGGCCTGCTTTTCACTTCCCGCGCCGCCGAATCCGTTCTCAACTATTTTGAAAACTTCCGTCCCATGGATTTTGCTCGTGCCGGTACCGAGGCCACTCGCTCTTTCAGCATTCCGAACGGCCTGGTCTACTCACGGGCGGGCGAGATCCCCACCGCAAACGATGAACCGATCAGTCACACGATTGAGCCTGCCCTGCGCAAGCTCGGTGTCCCGACCCGCCTGGTCAAGGGCAAGGTCATGCTGGAGTTGACAGATGACCAGGAAGGTTACCCGGTGTGCCGGAAAGGCGAGGTGCTGGACTCCCGGCAGACCACCTTGATGAAAATGTTCGGTGTGACTTCATCCGAGTTCAAAGTCGACCTTAAGGCCCACTGGACGCGGAGCACTGGAGAAGCCAAGATCTTGGACCAGGGCAGCATGGATGTGGACGCATAGATATCGTCATTTGATGCGATAGCCTCTGATTTACGGCTTCTATGTGGCCGACCCGAACAAAAGCTTTTTGTGGGCATCTTTCCGGAGTTTGTGGGGCGGGCGCTGTTGTGTTATTTTATCTTCAGACATATTCAACCATATTCTTTTACCCCAACCTCATCTCTCTCCCTGTGAAGACATGTCTGTCTTCCAGCTGATGTGTCTATGATACCTAGGTATATACAGATACCAAATTGAATCAAAAGTCTTACTTGATACACTTGGGTCACCATGACACCGTCTGATTCCTGATCTAGCTAGCAAGATGCCTGCTTCAAGTTATTGAGTGCAATGGCCCTTACCTGATCTTACCTGAACTTCATTGATTCTGTCCCACTGCGAAAAATGAAAATCCTGAACTAAAGTACATACTTACCCCCAGCGAGAAAAAAAAAGAAAAGGTCGTCCTCGAACCAAACTGAAACACAGGTAAAGAAATGAAAATCGGAGGGGGCAAAGAGAGGGAAGAACGGATGTCACGAGATATTGAAGATCCGTGGGAATATCGCGCCAACCCCAGGCAATCATGTACTATGTGCGAGTCGGGAAAAAGCCCTGGAGAGCCCGCATTTGAAGAGCCGCAGACCACAGGCGAACGCATGGGTACATCGATAAATTGCCGTCTGAAATGTCGAACCACTCCTTCCAACGGCATCTTGGCTTACCCCCTTACCCTTGCAAGACGGATGACTGATGCAATCGACAAATCAGGGATACCCACCAGCGGTGTGAGGCTGAAGAGAAGGGGAGAAAGCAGCGTGCAGCAGAGAGAACATCTAGTATCGTCTCCTGGAGCGGGGGTCATCATAGCCATCATCCTCACGGTGTCGTTTGCGCGGATAGTCGTCCCGGCCGCCATACCTGTCGCGGTCACGGTCACGGTAGCGGTCGCGGTCTCCATTCCTATCGGACATGCGGTCACGGTCTCTGTAGCGGTCTCCATCTCGGTCGTCACGACGGTCACGGTCCGCATAGCTATCGCGGGGTCTAACGGGCTCCCGGTTACTGCCAGTGGCACCCCTGTCAAATCTGCCTCCACCTCCGAACCCTCCACGTCCACCACCGGGGCCAGAGGGAGCGTTGGGGGGCGGTCCGCCGAGTCCGTTGCGTGCACCCTGGTAGCCAATGCCACCTCGGGGGCCACCGAAGCGATCTCCGCGATACCCACCTCCACCACGGAAGCCACCTCGGCCTCCAAAACCACCGCGGAATCCTCCACCAAAACCACCAGGTCCAGAGGGGGCGTTGAAGCCAGGCCCAAAGGGCCGAGAGGGCGCGGCCTTGGTGTATCCACGTCCTCCAAGGCCACCACCAAAGCGACGGGGCTTCCAGCCCTTGGTGGTACGGCCACGTTCCACATCTACCAGGACACGCCGGTCCTTGATGCGGATGCCATCTGTTTCCTTGTATGCGGCTGATGAGGTCAATAGGTGTTAGCAAGACATTCTCTTCACAACGCAAAGGCTAGTGTCTCCTTCAATGGAAGTTTGAGTGGTGATACCTTTCATATCTTTTTCACGCTCGTAGACGATAAAAGCATAACCTTTATGGGCCTTCTTCGATGGCTTGGAAGATTCTGTATCCTTGACAATTCGGATCTGGAGGAGGAATATCAGCAACGAAGCGCATGATGAGATATAAAGGAAGCATCTTACGCGCTCAATGGGGCCGAATCGGCCGAACTCTCGCTCGAGGTCCGGTTCTTTGACATCGTAGCTGAGACGAGCAACAAAGAGAGTTCGGTAGGGGTCGCCTCGAGCCTGGGGGTCATTCTCTGGGTTAACTGTCCGATGAGAGGTTTGGTTAGCGATCGTGTCAAAGCAGAAGTTGCGCCATGGTGGATGCATACAGTCTTGCAGACCTTGCGTCAGCTGATTGGCGGCCCGTTCTTTCTTCTCTAGCTTTTGGCGCATCTTGCGCTGCATCCAGCTCTCGGTCGCATTGTAGGGCACTTCTTCCTGAAAGGCCTTGGCTTCGGGGAGAAATTGGGCCACGCCGGAAATAGTACTCTTCTGGCAGTCCTCGGGTGCGCGGTCGCTAGGAGGGATAAAACGCAGGGGTGGCCGGGGCTGGAAAAGGGCCAGCAGCGGGGGAGGAAGCTTGTCGGTCATGATGGACCCCGGCTGTTGAACGCGATGTGAGGGCGAAGAGCGAAGGCTGCAACCTGACGAAGAAGCTCAGGAGGGTCGCGTCGTGTGGTCGGAGAGCAAGGGAGATTACCCGCTTCATACGCCGTAGCCGACATTGGCGCGAGCTCACCGCCTGGACCTGCGCCAGAAATTGCCCCCGACCAAACGGGCGATTCGCTTTACATCAACTCGACAGCAGCAATGCCGGTACAAGGACTTCTAACAACGGCCAAGGCCAGGGTGAGTCTTGTCATTCTCTGCTGTCCCGTCGGGGCTTGTGTGAAAATATGCTCTAACTCCGGATGTGGATAGAATGGCGTCGGTGCCTTTATCCTACAATGCAAGCGCCTCGATTTCCACTACTGCAAATTCGGTGGGAGCTCACGAGGCATGATGTAAGTAGGGCCCAAAGTTACTTTCTTTGATCGGCGGTCGTTGGTCTTTGAGTATTGACGTGGCAACCTAGTTCCTTCCTGACCGAGACCCTCCCCAACTTTGCTCGCGAAAACCCCCAGATCGAGGTCCGAGTGTCCCCTCGACCAGCCAAGCACCCGGTCATCAAAGGCCAGTACATCAATGGCCGTGAAAAGGCCATCTGTGTGCGTAATATGGAGCCTGGCGAGATCTTGAAGAAGGCAACAATCCTCAAGGATGCTAGCGGGGAGAAGTTGAAGCGGACGAAGAAGCCTGTTACGAGTTTGAACGAGAGTGTGCGTGGCATCTGGTCACCCTACCATGGTGATCTGCGGGGGGTATGAGTTTGAGGGTGTTTTTGATGGAATCTCTTTTAGCCAGTGGCGTTCGCCCTTGAAGCGGCAAAGCTTCTGCCGTTGCATTCTACTGTATTATTGAACTGTATCACACTTTGGGTCCCTTTCTTCGCATCTAGATCTGCCCCAATGTTTTAGCTGCGGGTATTTCATATATCTCGGTCAGCATACGGAGCTATGTTATAACTTTGTATTCCACCAGAGAAACACCACGGGTCACATACAAAGACCCTACTCGGAGAGATCATTAATACTCCCGGGAATATGGGCTGGAAAGTGGGTTGAAATCCCCATTCTTATAGAGCAGCGCTAAATGGGCAACGCAAGATGCAGGCCAGGAGAGGGGTACATGGGGACTACGATGAGTCCAATTCCGAGGGAAGCCGAGACAGCCAGAACAAGTATAGAATATGTAAAATGTAAGACAAAGTAGAGTAACTCATAAGGTAAAAGCAGGAAACGCCCTATGTTTCCATGCACCACGGGTATCGACAATAAAGAAAACCTAGGATAATAACCAGAAACACCACTCTTTATGCAAATGGATCTCTAGGGACCGAAAATCAAATCAAAGGTAAAGGTGAAACATTGCAGTGGGTGCGCTCACCGGTTTCCCGCAGTCGGCGACTTGGCATTTATGAAAGGCCTTCGTTTTTGCAGGCCCCTGCTGTGTTTTTCTGTGCTTGGATTTAGATCTGTTCTCCACGCATTCGCCACAGTAGACCTGCAACAGACATGTTAGCTTGACAGAAAAATCAACCCAAGCAGATAGTTCCGATTGACTTACATGCCCACAGGGCTTGGCAACCCAGATCTCCTGCTTTTTCCCATCCCCGGTGCCAAGTTCCCACGAACAGTTCGGGCAAACTGCAACATCCTCATCTTTCAATGTGCGGGTAAATCCCTGCGGAGGGGGACTTGGGGCTTTATAAGTCTCAATTGGCAGTGGTTCCGGCTGAGCACGGAGTCGAATGGAGGGAAGCACGGGATCCATAGAAAAAGATGGAAGATCGTAGTCGAGCTCCAACATCGGGAAACTCGAGAGATCTCCTATCCACAATTGATCTGTAGATTCCCTTCCACGATTCACCCTTGAGGAATGAAGAGACGGTAAAGTTCGGCTATATTGTCCACGGTACGGCGCATAGCGATCCGGTGCCGGCGCTTGGCCATGAGGTGCCCTCTGCTGGCCTAGTGGATACAACGGTGGGCGGATGTTGGCCCCGACAAACTGGACTTCCGGGCTGCTCGGTGAGCCTTCAACGGGCTCATCGGACTCTTGTGCTAAGTCAACCACGTCTGCCATGATGTTTCGTCCGAACCGGGGCAATCTGCCTGTATTGGAACCGCTGCTTTCCGGGGCACGAGGTTGGGTGCGCCGAGGCGGAGTATCCGGGTCTGCTGTCAAATCTATGACGCCTTCTGCTGGCTGACCGGAACTGAGTGTCCGTGGCCGAGTGTCACGGCCATGGCGGTGATGGTTCATGGGTGGCAAACGAGGGGGTCGAGAATCTGCTCTCGAAAGAGGCGGAGGGTGGAAGTGGGTGTGCCAGGAAAGTTGGCTCCCTTCATCTGACTCGTGTGACATTTGACGGGTGCTTCGCTGAGAGGAAAAGGTGTAAGTGAATATATTGTCACTTTGCCCCACCGCTTGGGGGGTTTCCTGCTGACCTTAATGGACCGGGCGCCCACAACCTGGACGCCGGGGTCATCACTCATATCAGATTGAAGATTGAAAGCAGTCCAAGGGCACGCAGTCGGGGAGCCGAGTGCCACTTTGGCGACGCACGACGGAGGTGAGGGACCATGGGCGGACATGATGACAATTAGGGTAGGCTCGAGTCCCCGGGCGGTGTAATTCTGCTGGGATCTCGGAGGTTGTTCGGCTTCCAGGCGGTGAGAGAAATTGAGATGAGGCGAAAGAGTGGATGGGGAGAGCTTCTTAAGCCGGGCTGAGAGATCAATTAGTAAACCCAGCGACGAGTGCATGAAGCGCAAGAATCAGAAATCAGGAAGAAGAAGCATATTGTTTTCATAGAAAGACTTGGTGAATTTTCTTGCAAGAGCGGATATGAACGCAGTACAAACACCAGAAGAACTCGGATATCCAGCTCTAAAATTACATATTTTGGCCCAATGATCATGAATGCGTGGCAAGCACAGTAACTGCACCACCCTCATTCAAAGCGACAATGCTTTGAGCCCCTGGACCCCATCCCACTGCCACGGCCGGAACAGCACTCCGCAGAGGTTCCGACCATGCCTTCGACGACTTGCTGAATTGCTGGACAGTCAGTCCACTGGGTCCACCAGTCAAGAGGAATTGTCCGGTGTAGTCCCAGTAGATGGAATGAATTTGACTGCCCGTGTCTAGCACCTTGGTCTCCGCCGAGCTGCGCAGGTCCCAGATTGAGACAGTGGTTGATTCAGCAGCCACCGCGGCCAAAAAGGTGCCGTTCTCAGAGAAGAACAAGTTCTTGACAGGTCCACCCATCGCATAATCCGCCACAGGGGCGCCAGTCTTCACGTCGAAGATCTTGATCTGTGCATCGGCACCACCGGCGGCCAGGAGGTGACCATCCGGGTGGAATTGCACTGACAACAAAGCTGCAAAACATGTGTTAGATTGGGGATACAATGAATTTTACCCAAAAAAAGAACATACCGGCGCTAGTGAAAATCTGGGAAATCACACTGTTTGTGCTCAAGTCATAGAGCACATAGCTCTTGTCGACACCAACCGAGGCAACGATATCGCCCGTGGCATGCACCGTGATTGCCGTCACCTCACCAGCATGGGAGGTGAAGTGCGCTAGCTCGTTCCCTTGCTCAAAAACCTTGACTGAGCCTGTAGCAGAGCCAATAACTGCCTTCTCGCCTGCCCATGTGGCGCCGGTCACGGGGCCATCCGACTTCAATGTGTGTACCACACTCTTCTGGGATAGAGAATAGACTGCCACGCTGCCGTCGGCACCGCCAACAAGAGCAAGGTCTCCAGTGGAGTTAATTGACAGTGCACGGGCACCAGGGCAAAGCGGTTCAGAGCTCTCAGTAGGCTTGTATGCAGAAATAGTGTCGCTGGTGGCCCAGCCCTCGGGGACGGGGCGCTTACGGCGCGTCTTCGACAAACTTTATACTCAATATTAGTAAATACTCAAGGGGGCAAAAAGAAGGGCAGCACGTACGCAGCCTGTGTATTTTCGACTCGCTCCAGCACAGCCTGGGGCAGGCCTGCAGAGTCCACCTGCATGGCTTCCCCGCCGGCTGCCGACCGAGTGGTACCAACGCTAACCTTTGAGAGGGCCTCACGGGCCTCATCTCTTTCCTGTGTGACTCGCGCGATCACGCGAACTGCCGCATCATGCTGGTAGAGTGCTGTACTGAGCTCGCGCCGGGTCTGTGCCAGGTTCTGTTGCAGGGTATATGTTTCAAGAGCCAGTGCATCCCATTCCTCCTGAAAGATGCTGAGAAGAGAAGGGATCGAGGTGAGGGTAGGAGGCCGGGGCCGGACAACGCGCTGAGATTTGATATCGATCAGCTCGTCCACGGCGAGCTCTTCGCCATTCACGGGGTCTTTTCCATGTTCAGCGATGTAAGCTTCGATAAGGCGCTTTTCAAAGACGTTTCCTAGGACTCAATTAGACAGATCACTTATGCCTTGCCGGTGCCGAACGACATACCACTCTTGGGGGAGAGCACAGGCACCTGAGGGGCCTCTCCAGAGACTGTAGCAGACAATTGGTTAGCCATCCGAGGATACGGCAGTCATGCGACCGGGAATGAAGAATGGGCGACTCACTTGCACAAAGCATGGCTAGTTGGAGTGGGTGGAGGGAGGTGGATGGGGAAGTCTGGACGCGCAGTCGCTGGGACTTTTCGATGTGGCTCTTTCCGGTTTAGCGCCATCTGAGCTGTTCCCGGGGCTCTTTGCACTTCAGTCCTCGACCTTATGACCTTGTCGCGCACACCATGCCTTGTTTCTAATAAAGCCTGAATCTTACTACTTGCTTCTTTTTCAAAGAATACCTCAACATGAGCTTGACTTGATCTCACGGTGGCCAGCTATCTAGGTACTTTACCGAGTGTCGTGATCATGTCGAAGAATCCCAAGCTTGCCTACGGTACGCCGCTCCTTATCCTACGATCGAATTGCTCTCACCTCTTCTGCAGAGGCCAATGAGCCTGCATTTCTCCAGAAACTCCGGGGTCAATATGGGAACCAGTCCGGTCGCCTGGAGCGGCCCTCGGCCCGCCCTCGAAAACCCAAGGATGACAAGGACGATGACGATGCACCGGTCTATGTGGATGAAGCAAGCAACGAAGTGCTTTCCAAGGAGGAATACCAGGCATTGGTCCAGGAAGGCGCACCGGGCGAGAAGAATGATGCCTCCCAGGATCAATCTACAACCGAGGGGGATGGCAAGGCACCACATGAGGCAGAATCTACTCCCAAGCAGAGCAACCTCACCGAAGTCGGCGGCCAAAGAAAACGGAAGCAAGTGAAGGTCGTGGGAGAAGAAGAAAAGGTAGAAAATCCGGAGGCACTAGAGGCCTCTAAGACACAAGAGATCAAACCCAAGGCATCTGCATCGCGAAAGTCCAAGAAAGCCAAGAAGATCAAGCTCTCCTTCGATGAGGAGTGACGGTAACGGCAGATAATTGGAACTCAGAACAGATGCCCATGCTGAATCTATTCAACCGGGCTGATTCATTAAGAGTCAATCACGATAATGGACACGAGCGGCGATGCATTAAATATTCCAAATAATACAACATGTGGTAAATAATCCAATCTCAATAATTCGCATTGTAGAATAACCTCTTTTGGACTCTCTTTTGTATCGTTACTCCGAGCCCAATTCGTGGGTCAGACGAGGTGGCCGAGCGTCTGTATTTCTCCATTTCTCAGCAACTTTTTTTTTCTGCGACCAGTTCTCTTCCCCCACCATTGATCTCGGAACCACTGGACACTTGGACCTGCCCCAGCCAAGATGCCCGTGGTCAACGTCGATGAACTCGTCCGCTTACAGCGGAAACCTGAGGACATCCGCAATGTAAGAGCCCTTGCCCCTCCATGCCACCCGGTGATGTCAGGCCGCGCCGTATACTAACCCGAGCCTCTAGATCTGCATTTTAGCCCACGTTGTAAGTTGGCCCCAACCCTATTTTTACTTTGGGATGGTGTTTAAATCGGTGGAGGCTGTTGTTTCTTTTTGGTTGTCATTTTCCTTACCAAATTTCCCTAGGACCATGGCAAGACGTCATTGACAGACAGCCTGATAGCCACCAACGGCATCATCTCACCCAAGCTCGCGGGCAAGATCCGCTACCTGGACTCGCGTGCCGATGAGCAACTCCGAGGCATCACCATGGAGTCCTCAGCCATCTCGCTCTTCTTTTCCATGCTTCGCCGCCCAAGCCCGGACGCGGCACCGGTACCGAGGGAGTACTTGATTAACTTGATCGACTCCCCGGGACATATCGATTTCAGCAGTGAGGTTTCCACGGCATCTCGTCTCTGCGATGGTGCTGTAGTTCTTGTTGACGCAGTGGAGGGAGTCTGCAGTCAGACCGTGACCGTCCTCCGACAGACTTGGGTGGAGCAACTGAAGCCAATCCTCGTCATCAATAAGATGGATCGGCTGGTGACAGAGCTGATGATGAGCCCCGCTGAAGCCTATTCTCATCTCAGCCGGCTGTTAGAGCAAGTCAACGCCGTTATTGGCAGTTTCTACCAGGGCGAGCGTATGGAGGAGGACTTGCAGTGGCGCGAACGAATGGAAGACCGAGTCAATGCTTCCGCGTCGAAGGACAAATCAAAAAGACAAGCACTGGATGACGATTCGGCCCAAAGTATCAGCGAAGCGACTGAATTCGAGGAGCGCGATGACGAAGACCTCTACTTTGCCCCCGAAAAGAACAACGTCATTTTCTGCAGTGCCGTTGACGGCTGGGCGTTTACTATTCGACAGTTTGCTGCGATCTATGAGAAGAAGCTCGGGATCAAGAGGACTGTTTTGGAGAAGGTGCTCTGGGGTGAATATTACCTTGACCCGAAGACAAAGCGAGTGTTGGGCCAAAAACATCTCAAGGGCAGAGCGTTGAAGCCCATGTTTGTGCAACTGGTCTTGGACAGCATCTGGGCGGCCTACGAAGCGACCACCGGCGGTGGAAAGGGCAAAGGGTAGGTACATGGAAGAACCAACGTCGACTATCGACATTAACATCTGACAGGGATCCGGCATTGCTGGAAAAGATCACCAAATCGCTAAATCTCACCATTCCGCCTTACATCCTACGTTCACGCGACGCCCGCAACATCATGACCACATTATTTTCCAGCTGGCTTCCCCTCTCAACTGCCCTCCTGGTGTCAGTGATTGAATATCTCCCGAGCCCACCGTCTGCTCAAGCTGCTCGACTCCCAGAAATGATTGAAGAGTCACCCGGCGCTGACAAAGTAGCGACTGAGGTCAAGGACGCCATGGTGAATTTCAAAACCGGTCCCGAGGAGCCCGTGGTGGCCTACGTCAGCAAAATGGTTGCGATTCCGGAGAGCGAGTTGACATCAAGCAAGAAGCGCAGTGGCAACACTATGAGCGCGGACGAGGCTAGGGAAATTGCTCGCCGCAAGAGAGAGGAGATTGCAAAGATGCAAGCCGAAGCCAACGCAGGCCAAGGCGACGACTTTGAACGCATGACTTCGGCCTTTGAGAATACCAATCTCATCACCGAGACGGAAGAACCGGAGGAAGCAGAACAAGAGAAGGAAAATCCAGACCACCTGATTGGCTTTGCCCGATTATATTCGGGGACGCTCACTGTTGGGGACTCGATCTATGTGCTACCACCCAAATTCTCACCGGCAAACCCACACGCCAGCCCAGAGCCCAAGAAAGTTACCGTAACAGACCTGTATCTGATTATGGGCAGTAGTCTGGAGCCTCTCCAGTCTGTCCCGGCGGGCGTGGTATTCGGCATTGGGGGTCTCGCGGGATACGTCCTCAAAACCGGCACGCTTTGCAGTCAGCTCGAAGGTAGCATCAATTTGGCGGGAGTTTCACTTAACACCCCGCCTATTGTTCGAGTTGCGCTGGAACCGGTGAACCCAGCGGATCTTGGGAAAATGGTGACTGGGCTTCGTCTCCTCGAACAGAGCGATCCATGTGCACAGTATGAGGTTCTCCCTAGTGGTGAACATGTCATTCTCACTGCCGGTGAACTGCATCTGGAACGCTGCGTGAAGGACCTTCGGGAGCGATTCGCTCGATGTGAGATTCAGACTGGCGAAGCTATCGTTCCTTACCGAGAGACTATTGTGCATGGCCAAGAGATGGCACCCCCAAAGAACCCCGATTTGGGCCGTGGGTGTGTTCTGTCCGTCTCTCCCTCAAAGCAGATGACTGTGCGCCTGCGTGTTGTACCCCTACCCGAGGTGGTTACGGATTTCCTGACGAAGCAAGCGGGCACCATCAAACGTCTTCAGTCAAGCAAGCACGCCGCGGTGGAAACAAAGACAAGCCCGGAAAATGGACAACAGGTCGAAGCCACCGACGCGGATGCTGCTGACGAGGCGCGTGAAGGTAACATTCTGTCACTAGATGACTTCCGCAAGGAGCTCGACGAAGTCTTCAACAAGGAACTCAAGGACGACAAAGATCTATGGAAAAACGTCGTCGATAGAATCACTGCATTTGGACCACGACGAGTCGGGCCCAATATACTTGTAGACGCCACCGCAGTCAACACCTGTGACAAATTGTGAGTGACAACCAAGCCTGCTGCCTGACTATTCAAACATTTCACGTATTAACTCCAAACAGCTTGCTCGACGATCCGAAACAAAGTTACAGCGCCCCCGATGGTAACAACCATCAGGCCCTTCTCGTCCGCGACTTCTGCGACAAAATCGCGTATGCGTTTCAAATCGCCACTGCTCAAGGACCGTTATGTCAAGAACCGATCCAAGGCATTGCGGTATTCCTGGAAGACCTTTCCGTTGAAGCGAATAACGATGAGCTGGACACCGGCCGTCTAACTGGCGACGCGATCAGACTCGTCCGTGAGGGCATCACCCAGGGCTTCCTGGACTGGAGCCCGCGCATTATGCTGGCGATGTACAGCTGCGAGATCCAAGCAACGAGTATGTGCTCCTCCTCCGTCGAAAATCAGCATCCCTTGGGCCCTGCGAGGAAATTTTCGTGCTAATCCTGTCTTTCCAACAACAGCCGAAGTCCTAGGCCGTGTCTACGCCGTCATCACCCGCCGCCGTGGCCGAATCCTCAGTGAAGTCATGAAAGAAGGTACACCCTTTTTCACGATCCTTGCCCTTCTTCCCGTGGCCGAGTCTTTCGGCTTTGCCGAGGAAATCCGCAAACGGACCTCCGGCGCCGCGCAACCACAGCTCATCTTTGCGGGATTCGAGGCGCTTGACGAGGATCCTTTCTGGGTTCCATTTACAGAGGAGGAGCTGGAAGATCTCGGAGAATTGGCGGATCGAGAGAACGTAGCGAAGCGGTACATGGATGCCGTGCGCAGCAGGAAAGGATTGGTTGTGCAGGGACGGAAGCTGATTGACGCCGAGAAGCAAAAGACACTGAAGAAGTAGACATACCCTGCTTCACTAGCGCGTACGTGAAGTGCATAGAAAAAGCAAAGTTGATTTTCTTTTGACTGTTCAGTCGGTTCTAGTATTATTCTGCTATTGAGTATTCTATGGTGCGATGTAACGCTCGAATTGTATATCTTGCCAGCCATGAATTCGGGCCGACAAGCAAGACTTCGAGGTTCACGAGGATGAGAAATCCTCGCGCGATTCTGAGAATCCTTTTATCTTCCTCCAATGACAAACACAGCCCGACATGGGGGAGGTCTCGACCGTGTATACTGAGGAGGTGTAGTGTTTACTTTCTGGCTAACGGGATCTCACCACTTTGGATGGCTCAAACCAAGCGGGGAATGTGGAAGGAATGGATATCTTTTTCATTCATTCATGATTCAATGGGTATCACATAAATTTTCTGCGAAGACGCCTTGCTCTTAGGCGTACTGGTGCACTGCCATGGTCGGGCGCCAAGCCCCCAAAGGTATTGGCGACCAGGGGGATGCCTGGGATGTTCGAATTGACTTTCAAGTCGGATACGCATTTGCGATTAGAGCGTCCTGCGGCATGATGAGATGGATGGACCATGCTTCGAGCTCGCATCTGGCGTGCTTGTTGCCCCTAGTAAAGGACCTGCATGACGAAGGATTAATCAGATTGTAGATCAATTTAGAGCTTCAACAGAAAGTCGAAGGTCAAGATCGGTCGGTGAATGATGGCCAGCTCAGAATGGCCGAGCAACCTTTCGCTGCTCACCAACGCCGGTGACGGGGTCGCGCATCTCCTTCCAGCTGATCGGGAACATCATGTTTCCAGAATCGCTGCGAGCCATTACCACGCCGAGGTCATTCCGAGCGGTCGTGATGTAGTAGAAGCTCTGGTCACCAAGTGAATTAACGGTGCCTCGCACAATATCCCCTACACGGAACATTTCGTCCATGACGACTCGGTCTTTCTCAACAGCACGTACGTCTTCCTTGCGGATCAGTGCCTGGAAACGAAGCTCGTCGGTTGTGCTATGGTTCTCCGGGTTGGCGGCGGAGGTAAGAATGGAGGCAATATTGTCGTTATCTGAAGAGATCTGGGAAGGATCGGAATTCGGAGACGGGACGTTGTCCAGAACCACGAGGATGGAGACTGTCGCCTGGCGCTTCTGCACGCGGGTGACCCGGGCTAGAACGATCGAGTCGACCGCCGGTAGCGTGTTGTATCTCGGCCTCGGGTTTGCGGTGGATGCGGCGCTAGCTCCAGAAGATGCCGCGGGTGGCTTTGCCCTTACGGGCGCAGCCCGGGAAACCCTTAAAGTGGTCTTTGTCTGGCTTTTTGGTGGAGCGGGATCCACGATGACGGCACCGACGATCGAGGCATAGATGTTGGATTGCTGAACATGGGTGCCAGGGCCGGCGGCATAGGTGGAAGCGGGTCCCAGCCGTTGCCCAGGAATGGCAATTGAAGGGAGAGAAGCAGCCATAATGATGGCCCGGTTGGGCAATGTACAGGTAGATGCAGAGTGGAGGACGGGATTTTTCTGCCGGAAGCTATGGCGGCGGCGGAAGTAGGTTTCGCCGTGGTCCGGGCTACGACGGATCTTCGGAGTTAAGAAAGGCCATTTCTAGCTGGAATACATGGTGTATGCGTAACAACAAAGACTCAATGGCCCCGACCCAAAATACCACGGACATGGATGAGAGAATAACATAAAAGAAAGCCCGTGTCACTCCAAATGCCCGCTGATTGAAAAAGAAACTAGAAAAGAAAACCGAGGCGAGGGAACTCGCTGCCCATACTAATAACACCCAAGCAAACAAAGAGAGGGATCTCAATGTCCAAATGAAGAGCAGAAGGACCGAAAAGGGTGGGCCGAGAATGCGACACTCCGGGCTCTTACGCCTCAACCAGAGTCTGTTTTGGGCCAGCCCCCAACAATTCCAGGCACCGTCGGGAAAGCGCAATCACTTCGGCCTCGCCGTCGTCCGCATCCTCTTCATCCGACTCAATGTTCTTTTCTGCAATCGACTTGACCATTTGTACAACATCCTCCGACTTGGAAATATAGCCGATGAGCGTCTTGTCGTCGGATTCGAGGAGCTGGAGCAGGGTCCAGATCGCGATGTGTTGGAAGGTTGGGTCACCGCTGGCTAGGAACCGCTGGAGATAGCCGTGAATACCTCCGTTCGGATCCGCCCAGTCGCGAACAAAGATCGAATAGTTGCCCACTGAGATGTTGTGAGTAGGAAATTCAAGCAAAGA
Source organism: Penicillium capsulatum (assembly GCA_028828875.1). Taxonomy (NCBI): domain Eukaryota; kingdom Fungi; phylum Ascomycota; class Eurotiomycetes; order Eurotiales; family Aspergillaceae; genus Penicillium; species Penicillium capsulatum. The sequence goes on along the minus strand of JAQJZR010000006.1, from coordinate 1,644,812 downwards.
GAGCCGGGAAAGTGAAGGGAAGCTATCATCGAGAGTTGGATCATCATTTTACACACCTTTGGAAGATAGGTTGCCGAGGGCAGCTGCGCTGTTTCCTTGCACCTCGATGCTCTCGGAGTTGGTCAGCGGGATCAAGACGTCAAATACGCCGAGGTTAAGAAGATGAAGTTTCAGTTCATCACTAAGAGCCAGCACCGCAATCGCCGCGGTCATTTCGGACTGGACAGTCAGCGGCACCCGGAGCACGAGATCCTTGCATTTTTGAACTGCTCCGGCCTGCAGAACAAGTTCCTTGTTGCGATCTGAGCTAGCAGCAAGATTGCGTAGCGTGGAGATTGCATGGCACTGGATTTCCTCATTGTCGGTGGTGCCCAAAAGGTCCACTAGAGGCTTCAAGAAGCCGGCCTCGATAATCGGAGATTCGTTGAGAGGATGGATCGAGATATTGCGAATGCAGGCCACAGCGGAGAGAATTAGAGGGAGATATGAAGACTGAAGAAGTCGCAGCAATGGAGAGAGTCCCTTGGCGCGCACGATCTCAAGTTGATACTTTTCATCGGAAGCAAGGTTACGAAGAGCAAGAGCGGCTTGGCATTGCACCTTGGGAGTAGACGAGTCCATTAGATGAACCAAGGACTGAACCAGGCGTGACTCAGTCTGAGCCAGTCGTTTCCGGTTGGTTGAGTCGACGGCGATATTGCTGAGAGCAGTGGTACAGTAGTACTGAACATCAACGTCGGGGGACGAGAGGAGGTGGACAAGTACCGGAATGGCACCGGCATTGACGAGTTGTTGGCGATTATCATCTGGCATCGTGGTTAGTGGCCACCCTTCGTGCCTTGAAATCCTTGCACGAGGCTACTCACCCGAATGTGTCATGTTGAGGAGTGCGCCGGTTGCGTTTCGCTGCACGCGCATGTCTTTGGACTTGGCTAGTCGAATGAGGGGACCCAGAGCTCCCGAGCGAGCGATCTTGGCCTTGTTCTCTTCGTGCGTAGCTAGGTTCGTGATACACCCCACCGCATTACATTGCACTTCGACATTTGGCGACATCATCTGGCGGATAAGAGGATTCAACCCTCCCAGGGTAACGATCAATACCTTATTCTCGCCTGCGGGTCGTCAGTGATTGAGCGCTTGCGGGTGGAACGGAAAGCCAGCTTACCATTCACAGCCAGATTGCCCAGTGCTGCACTGGCCGCTCTTTGAACCTCAATGTCGGAACTCTGGAGAAGGGAGAGGATGGGGTCGAGGGTATCACGGTCGACTTCGCGCACATCTGCAAGGCGTCAGGGATTGCATCACCTCGGAGGAATCGCACATTACACACCTCTTTCTGTGATTTCGGCGAACGTCAAGCTCGCGCTTCGCTGCAGGTCCACGTTTTCCGAGTATACCAGGGTGCTCAGAGCTCGAAGCGGCTCCCCCGAAAAGAAATCCGTCTCGGCACGCTGTCCCTCGCGATGGATTAGCCCGAGATCCTAAGAACCACGGCGCGGGGCATGCGCGTAGGACTAGTATTCTCATCCGCAGACAAAAAGCACGTACATTCTCCAGATAGCTCAGCAGATCCGATACCGCCTCCCGTTCGTCATCGGCCAGGGTGGATTCGTAGATATCCTCCCGAGACCGACCGGCGCCTAGACAAGCGGTGATATGACACCATCGGTCAACTGCCGAGAAGCACGACCGACAGGTAGCTGTGATTCCACTCATGCCTCCTCTAGGCCCGCATCAGGGCCAAACCAAGGTCGTCAGGGCACAGAGGAACGGTCGCAACGACCGGGGGTCGAGAACAGGTCTTTAAGGGCGGCAACAAGAAGCTTTAGGATGGGAACACAGAGTCGGGCGCGTGATCGAGGAAAGGATTCGGGGTGGGGTGGAGGGGGTTGACGGGTGTGGAGAGTTGGAAGGCGAAGGTGGTGAGGAGAGGTCGAGGGGGGGAGGTTGCAGGAGCTCTAGAGAGCAGCACTGCCTGCCCGGGCGGGAGATCTGATAACGGGCACCGGGGGGAAAGAGAAGGGAGAGAAAGGGGAAATAATGGAGTGGGAGGGTAAAAGATAAGGAAAGTCTTGGATGAACTCGATCATCGGGTTGGGGCTCTGGTGAATTGGATTTCTCCGAGCTCTTTCATCACCAATCAGACATGCATTACGTCGACATCAACCGCAACATTTAGTATTCCGTCCACGTTTGTATGGATTCTCAACTATGTACTTCTAGTCGACATTTCAATATTTGATTTCCATATTTGATCTCAATACTCCGTATTTCCCTTCAGTATCTCCCCCTTTCCCCTCCCACTGCTCCCTCTCCCCGGTATCACTCCCAGCCACCGCGTGGGCCCGTGCTGGCCATGGCAGATGATCGGTCGGATGATCAGCTCGCGTGAAGTATGCGCCATCACATGTAGACCCCGAAGGCAGAGGGAATGTGGGATATCGTCTCGACGGGGTCTGTATAGCTTGTTCTTCCGAGTGAAGCACCGGAAATGGTCACTTCCCCGCAAAAAAGCACCAATGGCGACGTCCACCGCGAACCAGACATTGCATGGTAGTCGATGAGGAAATTCCCATCGCCCCTTTTTGCCTTGAATTCATTCTATCTCAGTCTCTTTCCCCCCCCAATCAGCCTCTTTGTTCGTGATGAACCCGACCTAAGAAACCCTCCACGCCACTCGAGTAACCACGCCACGGTACTCCGTACCTGGCTCCATACTTTCGCCAAAGTTCCTGGTTTCTTTTACCTAGGTAGTTGTGTGCACCGTCATTTTCTCCTCTCTTTCTACTTTGTGAAAAAAACCCCCCATGTCGACCTCAGCCGCCACCGCCTCCACTTCAGTTTCCGACCCTCCTCGTCCCGGACGACTTCGCCGCCTCAGCCAGCTTCGAGCCTATACTCATCTCTCCTCACCGGGTCAGCGGTCGCGCCGTTCCAGTCTCAGCAGTCGAGTACCATTTCTATCGTCATCGGGTCCCGATACTCCATCACACGTGGGGCACTCCACTCCATGCCCGGACACTGACCACCCAGCCCTATCCCGCTACACCTCTGCTCCCTCCCCACACGGTGCTATCGACGGTCCAGCATCCCCCGACGCTTCGCAATCGACCGATCGGACCCAAACCACTCATGCCATGGCGCGGTTAAGGAGTGCGTCTGCTGTACAGGGTCGACCGCCTCGCACTCTGGGGCGGACGGCGACCTCGGAAGCGCCGACTTCGTCGCCAGAGCCCGCTGCCCCGGCCACCGGTGCGCCCGAGGTCGCAACCGCCGGTCCGGCGGAGACGCCGACGAACGATCCGACGGAGGACACCGCGAACCCGTCAAAGCTCAAGCAGAAGGCCACCATTCGGTTTTTTCCTTACCAGGACACCTACCAAAGTTCTCGACCGTCCTTACCGTTTGTGCCCGTGACCCGGACATTACCCTCGGAGAGCTGCGTCGTTCGAGTCGGTCGGTACTCCGAACGTGATGGCATCCCCACTCCCAACCCGACCGAGCCCTCGGACGCCCCCGTCGGCTTCAAATCCAAGGTCGTCAGCCGCAAGCATTGTGAATTCATGTATATGAATGGCCAGTGGCATGTGAAGGATGTGGGCAGCTCCTCGGGGACATTCCTCAACCACATGCGATTGAGCCAGCCCAACATGCCCTCCCGGTTATACTCGATCAAAGACGGCGATATTGTCCAGCTGGGTATTGATTTCCGGGGAGGGGAGGAGATGATTTTCCGTTGTGTGCGGATTCGCATCGAGTGCAATCGCTCCTGGCAACAACAACCGAACGAGTTCAAGTACGTGGTATCTTGGCTGTGATCGGTGCCGATAGGCTAATCATCTTGCAGTAAAAACACCGAAAGTCTGATCAAGAATCTGGGAAAAGGAGAAACAGCGGACTATTCGGGTTGTCGCGAGTGCTCAATCTGCCTGGGCTCCGTATTGGTGCGTTTCTGTAGGGCAATCTCGATTCCCCCGGGTGCTAACAAGGACACAGCGGCCTTACCAATGTCTTTTCATGGCAGCATGTGCTCATGTCTGGCATTACAAGTGCATCAGTCCATTACTGAACTCGCCCGATTTCCCCATGTTCCAGTGTCCCAACTGCCGTGCATTCACCGACCTGAGCGCCGAGGTCGATGACTCGAATGATTACGAGGGCGGGGAGCAGGAGAAAGGCGAGTCGGTGGCTCCAGCGGATTCGGAGGCACCTGGCGCTGCAGCTCAGGCCGTCGCGGATGCCTCGGCCACGAATGGCGATGAGCGACCCCCTTCCGCCTTAGAAAGCCACCCGGAGGAAACCGATTTGGTCACCGATGTGGAAAACTTGCACCTGCAAGATGATCAGAGGCCCGAAGTTGACACCGAAGATACCGGGAGCTCAGCTTCACCAGCTCCAAACGGGAGTAGTGATGATCTCGCGCGCACCGCCGCGAGTAATATACCAGGATGGCAGCCTACCCAGCCTCTCAATGTCCCCGCCGGGTCAGCACGCCTCCGTGCCGACACCCCCGTCCGCTCAGAAACATCCGATGAGAACCCTCTTACCCCGCGGAATGATCAAGGCCCCTTGGCCTTTGACGGGCGTGCCGGAATGCAGCGCCACGGTGCGACGGAGGGAAATCTTTGAAATTCCCAAATAGTCGATCATCTACGCGATATATCTCCCGGTGGCATTTGGATCTGCGAGCCTTTGAGCTGACTTATACACCCATTGCATCTCTCCATAGCGTTCCTCTCCAATCTTATTTTGCTCATGGCAACCTGGCGTTTCCCTTCTTTGACGTGGCTGCCCTCCCACCATTCCATATACCCATCGGGCATCTTGGCTTGTTGTTTGTGAGCCATGGTGATCTTTCCGGCGAACTAGGAACCTTTATTTGCTGGTATTCTCGTTGTCTAGTTTCATATAAGCCTAGCCACTTCCAGCCTTGCTATGTATCGTCCTGTTTTTTACTTTTTTTCCGTATCCCTGTGAGCATAACTAGGCAATACCATGAGCAGCGAATCGACTACTTCTAGATCCATAAAATGAGAAGAGCCCGCAGTATGTAGCTATCTCGTGTCAGACGGTAGACAACATTCCAAAGACTGAAACAATCAGCCCTGCCGAACTCCACCCAGATCAATTGTTTAGTATCAGCTTCCTTGAACGGCCCACTTCATCCACTGTAAATCCGTTCGACCACTGTTTCCGATCACCAAACCAAGCAAGGATCTGCGCATTCGGATTGCCGACATCCACGCGTGCCTAAGCCTAAATGGCTTTAAATCTCGGCTTTCCCGAGCAGCACCAGAATTATTCGACGCGAGCCCCTTCTGATCCTCCTCTCGTCCGACACTTCCGTATTCCGCGTCATCGGCACCGGGGCTCCACGTACTGGGCCAATAAGGCTGGCTCTGGTCAAGCTTTTGATACCCGTACGTTGCTGTCCGGGGGAACCACGCCAAGCTCATCCGCGCGCATGGCTCTAAGTCGATGGTTCTTCTCAAGAATGAGGGCAATACCTTGCCCCTGAAGAAACCTCACAAGATGGCCATCTTTGGCTCTCACACCCGCACCGCTGTTGCTGATCCCAACATGCAGTTCAGCGTCATGAGCTCTGGTCCGACTTACGACGGTCATTTGGCAACTGACTCCGGGACCGGCCAGGGCTCTCTGTCATATCTCATTACCCCAGAAATGGAGTTGAATAGGAAGGCTAGCCAGGATGGCACCATGCTCCGCTGGGTTGCCAATGATACCTACAGCTCGTCAAGCGGCTATGGCCTTGTTATGCAAGGGTCGAAAAGCACATCGGTTACCTCCGCGATTAGCAGCTACGCCGAAAACATGGACGTGTGCATTGTGTTCATCAATGCGCTTGCTGGCGAAGGCACCGATCGCGCGGAGCTCTACAACACCGGCCAAGACGCGCTTATCAAGGAAGTCGCCGACAATTGCGCCAACACCGCCGTGGTCATCAATACAGTCGGTGCCCGTCTGGTTGACCAGTGAATCGAGCACGACAATGTTACTGCTGTCTTGTATGGGAGTCTGCTTGGCCAAGAGTCCGGCAACTCGATCGTCGATGTCCTCTATGGCGACGTCAACCCCAGCGGCAGACTGATCTACACAATTGCGAAGAACGAGTCGGACTATGATGTTGACATCTGCAATACCCACAACTGCAATTTCGCTGAGGGGTACTACATTGACCACCAGCATTTCGATGCCTACAATGTGACACCTCGCTATGAGTTCGGCTATGTTCTGTCTTATACCAACTTCACTTCCTCGCACCTCAACATCGATGCACCTTCCTCGATTTCCCATTACCCAACGGGCAAGCTGTCGGTGGACGGCTACGAAGATCTGTGGGATGTCGTTGTGAATGTCAGTGTGAAGGTCCGCAACACCGGTTCTGTCGATGGTGCGGACATTCCCCAGATCTACATTGGTTATCCCGAGGCCGCCCGGCAGCCCGTGCGCCAACTGCGTGGATTGGACAATGTCGAGGTGAAATCCGGACAGCAGCAGGAAGTCAAATTCGAGTTGCGTCGTCGTGATATCTCCCATTGGGATGTGGAGGCGCCGAACTGGGCCGTGGAACCCGGTACTTACCAGGTATACGTGGGTGCCAGCTCGCGGGACTTGCGATTGCACTCGAGCTTCTCGATCAAGAATCAGTCGTAAACGGTTGATTGCGATGAGCCATTGAATGAGCTTGCTGCCAATGTTTGTTGGTAGAATCAAGGGTGTTAAAGATTGGTCTACATGCGCGATATACTTGCCTCTTTCCCTCCGCCAAGAAAGGGGAACGGAATGTCAAGACGGTTGCGGTTGCTCCTCTGTACAAAAAACACATTGAAATGATAATAAAACAATCGTCCAGCTAGTTTAATGACCTCTAGATATGTCAAGTCTTTTAAAGATAGTCACTGAGCTGGGAATGCCCAACCATGGCCACACGGCATCACGAAGTTTGAAAGAAATGCCCTGGTCGCTTCTTCCCCGCATTCGTTGACCGGGAAGGGGTATTTCAAACGCGCGATTTGCTTCTTCAATCTTCAGATTGGTCATGGGGTCTTGATCGGTCCTGTCCAGCGATGTAAACTTGTCATGGATTTGCGTCTAGGAATAGAGATGAATAGACAGCCCCCAGCCATAGCCAATTCTAAGCCTGGAATGATTCATCTACACCCTTAAATCACTCCGATAACTACATTCGAACCTACTCCAACAGTGAGGGATATAACTGATAACCGAGGCAGAACAAGGTTCGAGGCTGCATGGCAAACCTGGGGTAAACATCGTCGAAAAATCATGGGCCAATACGAGATAAAGCTTATCACTTGGCATCCTCGTTAGCGTCGCCTGCTCCTCCCCCTTTCAGCCCGTGGGCTGATAGCATCGCCAAGTCCTGAAGCTTCTTATCGCGGCCCGGAAGGATGTCGCGAGTGGTGGAAACTGGCCGAGCTGTCGCACGATCACCAACCAGCCATAGGGATACAAGATCTCTATCAGCGACACCATTCAGAATGACCTCGCGACTCCGCGTCGCATCCCGCGTCTGGCTTCTGACTCCAACGTCAGTGCGTATTTAAGAAAGTCATGTTCCCCGCTCGTGCTACGAGGCTTCAGGTCCGCCGTCATGGACAACCCCATTGCCATGAAGAAGAATAGTCCAGATGAGAAGCCTATTTCCGCCGATGACGCCGGTTACGGCACTGTCACTCCCTTGCGACAGACGCAGCGAGGTCTGGCCTCGCGCCATGTGCAGCTGATGGCCATCGGCGGATCCATCGGTACTGGGCTTTTCGTTGGCATTGGTTCGTACCTGCGAGATGCTGGTCCGCTTTCGGTCTTTCTGGGATATCTCGTATGGGGGATTCTCTTCATTCTACCGGTGAACTTGTGTGTCGGGGAGATGTGTGCCTATCTTCCCATTCGAGGTTCGATCTTTGAATTGGCTGCACGCTATGTCGACCCAGCCTTTGGATTTGCTATGTTGGTACTCTTTCTGCTCTATCTCTTGACAAGCACTGACATTTTTTTACCTTCAGGGGCTGGGTTTACTTCTACGGGGGTCTCATGCTACTCTGTACGGAATACTCCGCTGTCGCGACGGTCATGCAATACTGGAACACGAGCGTCAACCCAGCAGTCTGGGTTGCCATGGCTATGGTTGTCTGTGTTCTGCTCAATTGTGTCGCCGTCAAGTACTACGGAGAGGCAGAGTTCATCATGGCTTCGACAAAGATCTTATTGCTCATCGGCCTCGTCCTCCTCACTTTCATTACGATGGTTGGCGGTAATCCCAAGCATGACGCCTACGGCTTCCGATATTGGACAAACGGCGTGATGTTTGAATATTACACCGATGGGACCACGGGCCGCTTTCTGGGCTTCTTTTCTGTCATGGTCTTTGCAGCCTTCTCCATTGCCGGTCCTGATCTTCCCGCGCTGGCTGCGGGAGAGATCCAGAATCCTCGACTCACCATCCCGCGTGTTGTGAAGATGACATTTTGGCGGATTGTCGGATTCTATGTGGTTGGCGTTCTCGCGGTCGGCATTATTTGCAACCCTCGCGACTCACGACTGATCTCTGCGATCGATTCCGGTGCTGCTGGATCCGCAGCTTCGCCTTGGGTTATAGGCATCGAGAACCTTGGGATTACCGGACTTCCAGATCTGATCAACCTATTGATCTTGTTGTCTGGATGGTCGTGTGGCAATGCCTATCTCTACAGCTCTAGCCGAACGCTGTATTCGCTCGCCCGGGACGGACAAGCCCCCAAGTTTCTCCTCAAATGCACCGCGGCGGGCGTGCCCATCTACTGCGTCCTCTTGGTATCACTGCTTTCGTGCATCACGTTCCTCGTGGCAGACACCGCATCCACGACTGTTTTCTTCTGGTTCGTGGATCTGACAACCATCGCCTTTGTCCTCACCTACACGGGCATGATGTGTGTATTCCTCGCCTGGTACCGCGCCTTGAAAGCCCAGGGTTTCGATCGCAAGCAATTTGTGCCCTGGGCCGCACCTTTCCAGCCTTATGGGTCCATTCTTGCCGTCATCATCGGATGTCTTACGGCATTGTTTAATGGGTTTGCTGTTTTCAAACCGTTTAGTGTGCAGGGCTTTGTGACCTCGTATTTCGGGGTGGCTTTTTGGGTTGTCATGTTCGCTTTTTGGAAGGTCTACCATCGGACCAAGTTCGTTGATCCGGCTTCTGCGGACTTGTTCACGGGGAAAGCCGAGATTGATGAGGAATGCAAGATCTGGGAAGATGGGGGTTGGGAAGAGCGGCGCAAAGCCGAGCTGGCGCAGATGAACTGGGTGCGTCGGTTTTGGGAGAAGATGTGGTGAACATGATATTGTCCCCTCAGGGTATATATGCATTCAATGGTTTCTTGAACTTCATAGTTGAGTTATAGGTGTTGAACACTTCTAATTAGGCCATTCCCTCGAATAGTACCTAGCCCCTTATTCGCCGAGGTTCCAATTTGAACAGTGCGAAAGCGTAGGTTTTTCTGTATTTTTATGTAGGTTTTTTTCACGTTGTTTTCAAGAAGAGTTTCCGAGTAACAGAGGCTGGTCAGACGCGGTCCATCGCTAAATATATCGCCACCAATAAAATGGCCAGTCACGTCAGGAAAGAATCGAGTTCAAATTAAATCAAGTCAAACTACCCACTCCGGATCACCATGATCTAATTGATCGAACAATGATCTGGCCCAAGTTCTGGTATGCACGAGCCAACGGCGATGTCAACGTGCATATCCCCGCATCTGGACGCGCCCCGTTTTCAAGCAGCCTCGACGCAAATGCAAACTATCCCTATACGACCATACATCGACTGCACGAGATTATATTCGCCCGTGCAGTTTCAATAATGCCATTCAATCCCAGCGAGTCACCGAGGCCCACCCCAAGTCGCCAAAACACGTCGCTCAGCGGGCGACATCTCCAACCCCGACTCACGCACCCGCACTTGTTATCCTCGCGCCGGAAACCAAGGAGGTCTGTCTACCAAAACCCATCAAAGTGGATATGTACTGATATCCCATAGATGGCCCCTTGTATTCCGTTTCATCAAAGGCGCCATCCATGCAGAGATCTTGCTGCCCGTTTGCCTGCATGCAGTCTTTACGGCATTTGTAGTATACCTCGACACAAATGTCTTTGACTCGGTCGGACTGCCGAGCAGCATCGTGAGATCTTTCAACCCTTCCCTCCGGGTATTGACTAAACCCTGATCAGATCCCCTCACTTTCCATCGTTGTCGGCTTAATGCTAGTCTTCCGCAATCAAACCTCATACAACCGATTCTGGGACGGGCGTAATGCGATGAGCACAATGAATACTTGTGTGCGCAATCTCGTTCGAACGATCGCAACGAACAGCTACAGCGCTGCGCGAGGCCCACCATCGGCAGCCGAGCGCGAGGACATCGAGCGTACTATCCGCATCCTCATGGCCATCCCGTTTGCGATCAAAAACCACTTGCGGGCCGAATGGGGTGCGGCCTGGGCTCTAGGCGATGTGCTCAATCATGATATGAACGAGCATGGTACCGCGATATTCAATCCGGATTATGCAGGCCTTCTGCCGGCTGGACTCGAGGGCCACGAAGACGAAGGACTAGGCTTACCGTTTCAATTGACATTCTTTCTGGACGGATTTATCAAACGTGGCGAGGAGCGCGGGTGGTTCCCGGCACCTGGTGCGAGTCAGATGCAAGCGCAGCTAAATCACCTTCTCGATGCCTATGGACGGATGGAAACAATCAAACTGACTCCAATGCCGGTGGCTCATTTGTGAGTTTCTTCTTTAAAGACCGATGCTAAATCGCGTTGGTAAAAGTAGTATTGCTAACCTTACCATAGAATCCACCAGAGGCAGGTTCTAGCACTCTTTGGCTGCGTGTTGCCTTTTGCAATGGTTGATGAGATGGGATGGTGGGCAATTCCGATCGTGAGCCTGGTGATTTTTACACTTTACGGCATTGAGGGTATTGGATCCCAGCTGGAGGATCCGTTTGGTTACGATAGGAATGATATCAAGATGGACGCCCTTGCCGGTGACTCCAAGACGGAGATCGGTGTGATTTTGAACGAGTGGCGCAGTCACTCCAAAGCAATGGAGGACACCTATCGCCTGCGTTCCTGGGAGGAAGGTCACGGACGTCAATGCCTCGATTCTGACAAGGGCATAAACAAGACTATCGAACAGGGCAAGTACATGCCTCCTGATTTATTCTTGAGATGGAGACCTAGCTCTGTCAGCTGAGGTTAGAGGGGTTTTTTAAGAAATAGCGTTGTTTTTGACATATTTTTTAAATAGTAATATAATCTCTCAGTATGATACTCTATCGGTAAGCTTCCAGGACAATGGTCTCTTGTTGTAGAAGATCAAAGTTTATACTCTCGGTCAATGGCCTCTACATGAGCTTATGATGTTGATCATAGTAATATGACCCATTGATTAAGTGTACCCCTATTACACGCCTCGTATGCATGAGCCCAATTGATGGTCAAGCTGAAGAAACCAATCACAAGGGCAATTCAAGAAAGCTGATCATAATGGCGGCTCCAATGCAAGAACCCCATCCAAGATAGAATCGGGAGTGACTCCCGCAAGAACACGAGAAACAGTCGCAATGTCGCTTCCATACTGCAAGCTCCGATCGTCCTCCGGTGATGCGACAACAATGCGGTGACGAAATAATTTCCTGGCTGCCAGAGCCACAATAGATGGGGTCAGATAGTCAATACCGTGTAGAGGCGCGAGTAATCTTCAGAATCAAATTAGTATTGTGCGTCCAAAAACGACCGGGTGTACAGGAATCCAAACTTACTTCGCAAGTCGATTGAATTGGTTGTTCGCCTTCGCGGACACTCCACCGGCCACGGCACGACTGAGTCGGAGGAACACAACGATGTCTTGAATGTACCGAACTACCTCGGCGCTCGTGGCGACTCGGTCACTAGCTTCTCGAAGTTTGTCCAAAGCCTAGAGGGATTAAATAAGAAGACGAATACCAGACTAATTTCTCTCAAAGCAGATACTCACCACTTGATCCACGCTGGTGCTTTTCTTCTGTGGCTTCTTGGGGCTGTTTATCACAGATGATGCAGATTGCTGCCCATCGGAAAGCCACTCGCTCTCTTCAAGATAGACGTAGCCATCTTTCAACCCATGGAAATGCGAAATAAACAAATGTTCATTCTGAGTGATGGTTAGCTGGGAGAGGACATAGAACAAGCCAAGAGAGAGCTCACGAGATGTGTCTTCAGAGGCGGCTTCAGCTGGTCGGACTCGCGCACCACAACAGGTACAAAGACAAAATCCTGGGGTGCATTCAAAATCCCAACCTCGGTAGCCAGCTTGCGGGCTCGCATTAACTGAGACATCAGTATCATTGGTAGTCTTCATGCGCATTCATTCCTACCTGCAATATCTGGACTTGAACGTCTTCATCGACCAGGTTGAAATTTTTTGCAATCACAATGTTGACCACGTTGTTTTCACTCGGGTGTGAACCGGGGATCGGGGATTTGCTGCGATCCCTGGCGTTCATGTATGATGACCGATTGCTGGACTGCACGGGTTAGTTGAGACTCGGCTATTATGCAAGACCAAAGACCGTGATTCATACAGTCTCGGTCTTTGTGCGAAGATATGCAGGGCGTGTGTGGTGTTTACGAGCCTCTGCTGTGAGAATCTCCTGGTGAATATCCTCCATGGACGTGGACCAGCCACAATCGAGGACGGAATAGCTAAGCCCAAAAGTATGGGTGCTGATCTGCCAAGAGTTAGAACTGACTCGTCATGATCACATCCTATTTCTCGTCCATACCAAGGCCAGTTCCTTGGCAACATCGTTGACGGAGTCGCCGGTTGTTTCGATCAGGCAATGTTCACTAGCAACCAGGCTGAGAAAAGTCGCCAGTTCAAGATCAGAAAGCCGCTGGGCAATATCTTCAAGTCTCAATTCATCCATTTTCAAGCCTCATGATAGACCGAATCCCGCAAAGCACGAGTAGATCCAGGGTATGGTAAATGGAGGGGAATCGCGGTTGATGGATGCCATATTGACGCCTGAGTTCCACGGCAGAAATATTCCCCGTTCGGACTAGCGCGCATCCCGGGGAAGCAGCGGGCGATTGAACCGCCATCCATCAACACAACATCGGCATGGTCCTTGCGATCGGTGAAACACCCCCAGAATGGCCCCTTCCAACCCTCTTGCCAACTGGGAAAAAGTCGGCGACAGTTTCTATCGCAAAATCCCTGTCTATGACGCCATCTTCGACGAGGACGTCGAACTAGAGAACTACATTGTCGTCGGCGCGCCCTACGGAGGAGCGATCGGTATGTACCAAATGGAAAATGTAACTCCTATCTGATTGCTGAATGCTTCATTCAGCGCTCTATCGCGACGAGAGCAAACCGTTTCGGTTGCGAGACGTGCAGTCTTCCCGATCGAGCATTGACGTGTACTCTTGTTCGGGGAAGTTGATTAATCGCATCAATGTATGTTATCTGCCTCGCTGAGGAAGCTAGTTGAATCCAACTAACATTACTTAGTGGGAATCTGCTACGATCCGAGGCGTCGGCTGGTCCGACAAGGAGGAGCTCCTGGTTGTTGCCGAGGACGGCACCGTCCGCCGTTACTTTGGCCTAGACGGAGAATTTACATCATTCTCTCTGGGAAATGTCAAGCTCTCACCTGATGTAAAGCAATTCAAGAGCTAACGATATGCAGGGCGCTGAAGAATACGGCATAAGAGCCTGCCAGTTTTGGGCATCTGGCCTGGTAGCACTTTTGTCTAATAATCAGCTGATCGCCATCTCCAAATACGATGAGCCTAGGCCTAAACTACTTGCTCCCTGTCCCGAGGGAGAGGTATCGTCGTGGTCATTGATACCCCCGGCGCACACTCTGTCACGCTCTGTCGAGGTTTTACTCGCCGTTGACAAGACAATCTTCTTGATTGATGCCACGGAAGCCGAAGACAATTGCTTACAAGATGGCCCGTTCAAGCATGTTAGTGTATCTCCAAGTGGGCGATTTGTCGCTATCTTCACCAGCGAAGGCAAGCTTTGGGTTGTTAGCAATGACTTCCAAAGCAAGCTCAGCGAATATGACTCCAAATCTCGAGTACCACCCAGTACAGTGAACTGGTGTGGTGACGATGCTGTCATTCTCGCATGGGAGGACGAGACTCATCTCGTCGGACCCAGTGGCGCTGCTTCCAAGTGAGTATCCACTCAGCCAGTCTGTGCTCCTTACTTATGCCCAGCAGATATTATTATGATGGCCGAGTCCACGTCATACCCGAATTCGATGGAGTTCGTCTCATCACGAATGACACGTGCGAGTTCTTGCACAAAGTCAATGGTAAGATGATAGAGATTCAGTTGCATGCATAACTAATAATCTACATTAGATGTCACGGAGGAAATCTTTCGCATGGGGTCATCATCACCAGCCTCCGTTTTGCTTGATTCGGTTGACCAACTTGAGAAGAAATCGCCAAAAGCCGATGAAAACATACAGCGCATTCGGTCAAGTCTTCCTGCGGCTGTGGATACGTGCATCAAGGCAGCTGGCCATGAATTCGATACATACTGGCAGAAACGGCTGCTGAAAGCTGCATCATTTGGCAAATCCGTCCTGGAACTCTACAACAGTGATGAATTTGTCGAAATGACGGAGAAGTTGAGAGTTCTCACAGCAGCAAGGGATTATCAAGTTGGCTTACCGATCTCATATGCGCAATATCTCCGTTTGACTCCAGAGGGGCTTGTCGAACGCCTGATCAGTCGTCATGAGTACCTTCTCGCTATTCGAGTCTCTGAGTATCTCCAAATCCCCGCGGACCGAATCTATGTTCATTGGGCAAGCCAGAAAGTGCGGGTATCTACGGTGGACGACGAAGCCGTGTGCAAGCTTATTGTCCAACGCCTTGATGGCAAGCCGGGAATATCCTTCGAACTCATCGCCCAAGCAGCTTACGATGAAGGCCGGTCCCATTTGGCTACACAGCTACTGAACCATGAGCCCCGGGCGGGTAAACAAGTTCCGCTTCTGTTGAATATGGAAGAAGATGAGCTTGCTCTGGATAAGGCCATTGAAAGCGGTGACGATGATTTGGTCAACTATGTTTTACGACATTTGAAGAGCAAACTTCCCCTGGCCAGCTTCTTCCGAATGATCAACACACGCCCTATGGCGACGGCGTTGGTGGAAACAGCCGCACGCGGCGAGGACACCGAGCTACTCAAAGATCTCTTCTACCAGGATGACCGAACTATCGATGGATCGAATGTGCTCTTGTCAGAGGCTTTACGAGAAGTAGACTCTCAGCGCAAGACAGAGAAGCTCCATCTAGCATCACGCCTGTTGTCAGACTCGAAAGACCCGACGGTGGTTTTACAACAGAAATTGGTTACCGAAGCATCTCGCCTCCTCAAAGTGCAAGAGGCATTAGACAAGGATCTTGCCGATCATGCCGAATTTTTTGGACTCAGCTTGAACGAGACGATCTACAGACTTATTCGAGCTGGGTACGGGAAACGAGCGCACAAGATGCAGAGCGAATTCAAAATGCCCGAGAAGACTTATTGGTGGCTAAGACTCAGAGCTTTTGTCGCAAAACGTGACTGGGGGGAGTTGGAAGAGATTGGCAAGATTAAGAAGTCCCCAATCGGTTGGGAGGTCAGTTTTCAAGTTTCTAGCTATTTAAACCCAAAGCTCACACAGGACACAGCCTTTCTATAATGAAATTCTTGGCGCCGGAAACACGAAGCTGGCCTCGGTGTTTGTTCCAAAATGCACGAATCTGCCTGTCGCCGACCGGATCGAAATGTGGGTAAAGTGCGGAATGATTGTCAAGGCGGGTGAAGAGGCACAACGGGCCAAGGATGTGAACACCCTTGAACACCTTCGGACGAAAGCCTCTGGGCCAGCGGTCACTGAAATCGAACGCATGATCAGCCAGCTGAGGCCGAGAAAATAAGATGCAACGACCCAATTACTCGCTGGGTGTCGTGTTCAGGTAATTTCATCGTCTTCGTCCACTGGCGCAGGATCATTGGCGACAGGGTTGGACGCCACGTTGGACGAGGAAGCAAAGGGATTGGCAGGGGTTTGTGGTTGGGTGGTACTTTCGGTCATAGCTTCATCGCCATCATTGTCGTCGGATTCATCGTCCTGCTCGAGAGCAGCAAATTTTGATGTTTTCTTGTTCATGTCTTCCCAATCGCCCTAGACAAATCACTTAGTATTTGAACCCGTCATACAATGGGCTGAATCGCGCGTTCATACCCGTCGAGATTTAATATTCCTGGCACGGTCGAGGCTCTTGTTCTTTTTGATTTCCAACCGATCCAAGACTGCCTCTGCCCTATCCATGCCCTTCTGCTGTCTTAAGCGCTGTGCCCTTGATTGTCTCTTGAGAGACTGCTTCTTTTGAATACCCGCATTGGCACGGTCGGCCAGAATAGACGGGCGCTGGGCGTTTGACGATTCCGCTCGGGGCAAGGAAGTCAGTGATTTATCCACATCCAAGCTAGGCGAGGCAGCCCGTCGAGCTGCCCGGGTATTCGGTGCTTTGGCTGTGAAGTGTTAGATAGTGTAAATAGCATCCAGGATGGAGGACTCACGCTTGTTCTTCGCCATGATGAGATTTGTTTAGAGAAGATTGCATGTGTGGGGGGCATCGCTATCGATAAAAGATTTTGCGGCGGGCGCGATCGACCACAGACGCAGCTCCGGCTAAAATCATTTGTATACAGTCTTGTCCCTCTCCACCGTCGACTCCTACATTCCCCCTGCCTTCGCCGGCTTTGGCCCTCAAACTCATGCTTTCGCTTTCGCTGCCGAGGCTTTTTTAATTTCGCTTTTCGCCATGAATGCTCGGGGGAGGGAGCTGGTATCTTCTCAACTCGCCCCATCCATTACGCAAGCCGAAACAGCCACGATGCGACAGCTTCTACGATCTTGCAGGACCACCAAGCACTAGCTTTTTTTCTGATTGTCCTGCTTTCCGTTTACCTGCTGCTCGATCACCTCGGATTTGCCCCATTCCCACTCATCCATTCCGCCTGGAACATCCTCGTCTACCTCACCCCGTCGCGAATCGTCATCGCGTTGGATTCGCGCATGTCGCCTTCCGATCTCCAGACCTCCAACCCTTCCCGACTGAGTTTCCAGACAAAAAGCGAGTCGATGCAGCGTATCTTTGGCCTCGACACGAACACCTTCCCCTTGTTTACTCGATCTAGGTCCCTGTCGGGGCTCGGAAACGCCCTTCTGGGCAGCAGCACTGATGCAGTACCCCCGGGGCTAGGAAACTGGGACAATTCCTGCTATCAAAATAGTATTATCCAAGGCCTTGCTTCGCTCAGATCCCTTTCCACCTTTCTGGCCGAAAATGTCGAAGCTCTAGCTGAGAAAGGGTCTCTATCCACTCACGAGGCGCTCAAAGGCATCATCGACCATCTGAATAGCGCTTCCAACCAGGGACATAAACTATGGATCCCACCAGACCTGAAATCGATGAGCAGCTGGCAACAACAAGACGCCCAGGAATACTTTTCCAAACTGGTGGATCAAATCGACATGGAGATTCGGCAAACATCGAAAGGACAGACCAGAAACATGGGGCTCAAAATGACTGGCTTGGATGAGAACATTCTCAGAGACGTGTGCCGGGATGAATCAAAGCCAGATGAAGATGGAAGGTTGACACCTATCGCCGAGAATTCCTCGTTTCGCAATCCCTTGGAAGGCTTGCTTGCCCAGCGAGTTGGCTGCATGAAATGCGGGTGGACGGAAGGGCTTTCTTTAATTCCATTCAACTGTCTCACCGTGCCCCTTGGGGGAAAATTCGAGTACAACGTGCGCGAGTGTTTAGATCAGTACATGGCACTCGAACCTATTGAAGGCGTGGAATGCGCCAAGTGCACGTTATTGCGTGCGCAAGACCAGCTTCGCAATCTTCTTGGTAGAATTTCGGACGATGAAGGACAAACTGACAAGTCCCCTTCGCCTGGGCTGTCAGGTGCTGTGCGAACTTCCGCCCAAACTCGATTAGACGCGGTGAACTCTGCTCTTGATGAGGACGACTTTGCCGAAGAGACACTGGTCAATAAGTGCCATATTCCTTCCAGAAATCGAGTCTCAACCACCAAGTCTCGTCAGGCAGTCATTGCACGAGCTCCCCAATGCCTTGCCATTCATATCAATCGAAGTCTTTTCGATGAGATGACGGGGATGCTGAAAAAGAACTATGCAGCAGTAAACTTTCCGAAACATTTTGATGTTAGTGACTGGTGTCTTGGTACTCAAGCTGCCCAAGAATTTGGGGATTCAATCGAAAACTGGATTACAAACCCCGCCGATTCAATGCTTCCTCGGCCAGGGCAGACTGTGCATGTTTCCAGCCGACGTTTTGAACTCCGAGCTGTCATCACACATTACGGCCGGCACGAAAATGGACACTATATCTGCTATCGCAAATTTCCAACTGCTGTATTCCCAGCGGCCGTCCCAGACGAGGTTCTACAGGCCGAAGGAGACAAAGAGAAGGCAGAACGTTGGTATCGGCTCAGTGATGATGACGTGCAGATGGTTAGCGAAGGCCATGTGATGTCTCAGGGTGGTGCTTTCATGCTCTTCTACGAAGCCATCGACGATTCTCTACCGATGCCCCTGGAAGACTCCGCCAAGGCGGGCTACTCTCAGTCTGAAGTCACGGAGTCGATCTCCAACTTCACGGCATCCGAAGATACGTCGGTTACATCTACCGCCACAGAAGTTGAGTCCAATACTTCGCGCGCAACCAGTTTTTCGGAATCAGATCAAACTTCACTTCCTGCAAACGATCAGAAGCCTCCTGCTCCGCCTCTAAGAACGTCCAGTGTGGCTGGGATCAAACCCCAGAACCCGACCGATAACCTTTCCTCGCCAGCCGTTGTTCCAGTATTATGAACCTGCTGAAATCGCGTCTTATGCATGTTTTCTTTTTCTAACCAGCAAAGTGGCGCTGTCCAGCCGGCCACTTTTACTGCATCACGATGATACCCGGACACAAATTCCATTCAACAAGGGCGTTCATACATACTGACAATCGGTACTTTGAGATGTATTCTTCGCGCGTGTACTTTACAACAACGAACAAAATATTTTTGTTTCCGTTCTCTGACTTGCTTCACGTATATAACACAGCAACTCGGGTCCTTCGCATATCTTCATTGGTCTCAGTCCCCGCGTCATCCCATAGTTCTTAGGCTTCGCTCATCTTTCTCCGCCCTTGCTCGCTTACTTTTAATATCCTACTTTCTTACTCAAGTCTATTCTGGTGCCACCTGGTACATTCATCGACAACTTCTCTCACTCAGATCCATTGCCAGCTGCCTGGATCCTATATCGGTTTGTTCCCCTTCTTCTACTCTCTTCAACATCACCTTTCAATCATCATCTTTCTGCTATCGTCCCTATCAACCCACTCGCATTCTACACATTTTATACCTGTCTACCTACCACCATCTTGGCATTCATCCGTCCTGCTTTCCTGTGAGTCCTACTCTCTACACCATCTTGCAGCCTCGGATATTTTTGCTCATCTTGAGCTATCGTTACTTTTGATCCTTATCCACCACCACCAGTCGAAGTGCTGGGAGTTTCATTGTTGGGTGATTTTCTTTGAGCAAGCCCTTTCCTATATTCATGACATGTCATTTGAGGTCAAGATTCGTCTTTTTTATTAATTATCGGGTTTTAGATGCTTTTCTGGCCTCTCTGCAACTCGGGGATCAGGTCAGAGTGGCCTTCCATTGCTGAGGACTCGAAAGACGACACCCCTTTGCAAGCAACCTCAGAATCCCTTTTCCAATCTTCGCAAATCGATTCCGACCAGATGTCGCATTCTGGGGTCTCTGGCGATCTGGGCGACCTGACAGGATCGAATGAGAGTCCTGAAGGCCGACACGACCAGTCCCAGGAGAGCCCAGAAGGACAATATCAAGCCAACGATTTTTTTGTCACAGCGGATTCCATGGGCTTGGGACCGATGCAAGCAGTCGCCGACTACACCTACGACAATAGGATCAACACCATATCATACGGCCAAACTCTTTTTTCAAGCGACCAGAATGATGAGTCGTCTACCTTTATCGAAGATGCGTCCGATGTGGTGCCTCGCCAGGACGATGGCGATCCACCCACGGAAGCCAACGTCAATTGCTCTGACAGTGATTCCGACTGGCCAGACGATGCAGACCCTGAACAGGAAGCTAAGTAAGTACTGACTGAGCCTCATGAAGACGACGTCTCTAACAAATTAGATTTGCCGCGGCGTCTTCTTATTTTCATGCTCTCCGAAATCCATCTCAGGAAGATTTCGTTGAGTTCCGTAAGGCGCAAAGAGACGAATATTGTCGGCAAAAGATGCTTGAAATTCGGCGAAATGCGAAAGACTCCAAATATGGAAAACCAGTGCTTTCCAATACTGCGAGTGACTTGCCTGCCCTATCTGCAGATTGCAGTGGAGAAAGTGAGCACCCGCAAAATGAGGACAGCCCAGTCGACGAGAATCGCACTTCTGGCCCATCGAATCCCAGTATCAGGTCAGCTCCGACATCCAAATCTGCTTGCGCAGGACAAAAGAGCATCCTTATTTCCGGCAAGGAAAAGAAAAAGGCCATGGAAGTCGGTCTAGCATCTTTGATTGGTGTGAATGAATTGACCATCGAACTCTACTTCCGTGGCAGGAATATCCAGGATGTTTTGGCCGAATCTAGGTGAACACTCCAAAAAAAGAACGGGCAAAACAAAGCGACACTCAGTCACGATGACGTGAAACTGATATTCGGTATTTCAGATATCATCGCCACGGCTAATGCTAGTACTTCTATGCCCGCAATGCATGTCTCAAAGCACAAGGACAAGGCAAAGGCTTTGACGGAACTTGTTGCTAGCATTCCGTCGAAAAACAAGGGCGAAGCAAGAAGTGATAAAAAGGATGTTCAGGAGGCACTAAAGGCCTTCACCCGTCCACCAAGACTTGCTGAGGATAATCGATGGAAGCTCAAAGGGTTGAATACAACCTTGATGTACCATCAAGTAAGTGCTGCTTTGGTTATTCACTTGCGCCGAGGCTAAATGCTTGACAGGTTCTAGCAGTGGGTTGGATGGTAAGTCAATATAATAACCGTCGACTGTTGATTGCTTTGGTTTAACTGAATTAGCGGAAACGCGAGACTTCTCCGACCTATCCCCTCGGAGGACTGCTATGCGATACCATGGGATTTGGTAAAACACTTACTTCCCTGGCAAATATTATGGACGGCAGACAAACCGACAGCCCCAACAAGCCTCTCACCTTGATTGTCGTTCCCACGAGCCTTCGAGCACATTGGTTGGTTTTTGCCTTCCAATGAGTCTTCACACACTAACATCAGATAGGGCGCAACAAATTCAGACGCACTGCAACCGTGTACAGTTTGGTATACCCTATGAATACGGCAACCATTTGCGATTCAACGAGGATCTTACCCTGGAAAGTCTACGGAAACACGACCTGGTGTAAGAGTTTGGTCTCGAAAAGTGCCATACTGGGAAACTCTACTTATACGATTCCGCAGGCTTACAACCTACGAAGTGGTTCGGCAATCATATCCGTGTCTTAAGCCCCCACAGGGTCCGAAATACGACGACGCCATCGCAAAATGGTGGATCGAGAAATACGACCAGGAAATCGGGCTACTACACAAGATCAAATGGGACCGGATCATTCTTGATGGCAAGTGCGCAAATCGCTACTTTTTCGTCAAGGCTAACAAATCACGATTTGATAGAAGGGCACATAATCAAGAATCCCAAGTCTCGAGTCTCTGTAGCCACTCAAGCCCTTACGGGAAAATTTAAGTGGCTCATGAGTGGGACGCCTCTCCATAAGTTCTATCTCTCTCTTCCATACAAGCGGGATCTCACTGACTTCTTTCCAGCGCGGTTGAAGAATTTTATCCATACTTCCGTTTCCTTGGAGTGGCGAAAAGTTTCAGTGAGTTTACATTCATCCGGCAATTTTGGGACGTAAGTGGTTGAACTTTGCTAAGCCTCAAGAGACAAGAGAATATTAACCCTATCTTTTCCTCTTCTTAGGGCGATGAAGATTCGAAACAACGTTTGATCAATACCCTCAGATCAATTATTCATCGAAAGACCCACGAAAGCAGGCTTTTTGGATCCCCGATCATTAGGCTGCCAACAATTACCCAAGAAAACGTCATGGTCGATTTCAGCAAGGCCGAATGGCTCCTCTATCGCAAAATTGCCGACTTTTATGTTGAAGAGATCAATGGTACGTGCTAGCACTCATGTTGTATAAAGATACTAACCAGCTCTCAAGATCTCGCTGGATCTGGAAATGTGATGAGCCATTCCCAGTTAAGCCGCATTCTGGCCATGTTCCTCAAGCTGCGCATGTTTTCCAGTCACTTGCTTGCAGCTCAAGACTTGGTCCAGTATTTGCTCCGCCGTGACGACGATACTCTCCAATGGTTGACGTCCCTCGCAGAGGGACATGACTCGGACGATGTGTCAATCCAGATCTCAAAACTGATTCTGGGTATGTGGCGAGCTGGAACTATCGAGGCTCAGCCTCCTGAGCCAGATGAGGTTGTCACCATGCATCCTATGGGGGACCTTGGCATGCTCATCAAAAATTACCGAACGATGATGGCACAAGCGTCAGATGAGCAGCAGGCTGCGAGATACAAATGCCCTTTTTGTGCATCTGATCCGCTTCCCGCAATTATAACATCCTGCAAGCATCTATACTGTGAAGAATGTTACAACGCACTCCCTGACCAATATGGGAAAACCGAAACTGAAAAGCCCCGGGTGTGCTGCAGCTGTGAGGTTCCAATCGAAGAAGCTGCTTTCTGGAGCTCCTTTGACAGGATCAACCAGTTCAAGGGGCTTGTGCAACCAAATTCGGCCAGCTCACGCAAAAGACGAAGGGAATCAAAAGCCAAGAAGACATTTCAAACGGCATCGGCTTCCAGGCCATTCAAGAAAGCCTTCCGAGGAGCAAAGCCGTATGGAATGTTTCAGTCCTCTTCTAATGACCCGAATGGTCCCGAAGAGAATGACTATAAAAGCAATGCCAAAGATCTTATCCCGAATTGGATTCCAGAGATTGGCCCTACCATGCCTGCAGCGAAAATCACGAAGATGCGTGATATCATCAAAAGCTGGATTCAACAGGATGCGAAGGCCAAGATCGTGGTATTTACTTATTTCCTTGACACCCTTGAGCTCATCCGATTGATGTGCAAGCGGGAGGGATGGGTCAGCAACAAGGTACGTCTTTTGTTTCGTCGCGCCTCTCCAAATTTGCTTTTGACTCATTAATTCAATGCAGCTATGTGGCAAGATGTCTGAGTCCGCACGGAACTCGAACGTTACCGATTTTCAGCAGAACGAAGACACGAAAATTCTCGTCGCCACAACCAAAACAGGAGGTTACGGCATTGACCTGTCCGTGGCCAACAAATGTATCTTGATGGACCTTTGGTGGAATGAGGCAGTGGAATATCAGGCAAGTTCAATTTGAAGGATTTTCTTGCAGTCTTTTCCGTCCCTCAATTCGCTAATCAAAAAATGATTTGTTAGGCTTATGGTCGTCTTCTGCGTCTCAATCAAACCAGAGAAATGGAATGCATCAAGCTCGTGGCAGCCGGATCGTACGATCAGAGAATGCTCGATATTCAAAAGCGCAAAGCAAAGAATATCGATGAATTCATGAACCTGAAGGTTCTTGAAGATCGCGCAACCATCAAGGAACTCCTGGGATACTTCGGCACAGTCAAAGACGTTAGGGGAGGTGGCTTCCGAATTGATCGTCCCGAGGCTTTCGAGGCAGAGCAGACTTCCTAAGTCGGAAACCCCAACTTTAGATGAAATTCGGCCTCGACGATTGAGTGGAAGAAAATGGCGGTGGAAATTGCTTATTGCTGACATTTGATATTCACCAAGGATGAAGTTTGCGGTCTCAGCAAAAAAGAAGAAGAAGAAAAAAGAAAAAAGAAAAAGAAAAGAGAGAGAGGAGACGTGACTTGGTCTTTACCAGCGAATTGACTTGAATTTTGATGCTTCTTGCGTTTCTGCTTTTGTCAGCATCACACACTCATTTGGCTCTGTTGCCTTCTGATGCTTGCTTCGCGTGGGAAAGAGACGACTAGTTTGATATTCATTTTGCTAGAAAAGAAGAAAAAAAAAATTGTTTTTGCTTTTACGCGAAGACTCTGCTTTACTTTGCAATCCCAAATCCATATTGGGGATATGGCTCTTAGAGGTGACTCAATGACGCCTGGTGTTCATTCGGAGCTTTGGTTTGCTATGCGATGCATAAGCTGGGGCTATATTTAGCAAAAAATAGCCCACAGGAGAGATTGATTGCCGAGTGAGTGGTACCGGCGGAAATGGAGGTCAACGAGATACTACACTCGTGAATAGAAAACAGGTTCACCTGTCTAGACAATGGTTTCTCCCTTGTTTCCTTGACATTACTCCGCCGCTCCCTCGAGATTAAACACCGACCGGCGTGAATGGCATCTCCTTGATATATTTGCGGATGTGTTGATCTATATCAAGGCGCTGATTGGCTGACCCGAGGCCCCCGATAACCTTATCGCGACCTCGATAAGAAGTATATCCTCAACTTACGATTTAAGAGCCTCACACATCATGATGAAAAGCCTCCATGGTTGGAGGTGGCTTGCGTTACATACTTCTGAATAGTATGAAGCCTCAAAAAGAAAAGAAAAAACAAAGACCTGACCACCCATCCATAAACGCCGTTGAGTCCCTTGGTTGACCCCTCCCTTCCCCAAACGCCGTTCCGTCCCTTGGTTCACACTCGCCATAGAACTACTCCGCTTCAAATGGGTTGTGACGAGTCCCGCGGTAGTGATCTTCAGATGCGTTCTGCACTTCCATGGGATCATCGTTCTCATCCTGGTTCTCATCCCCGTTGTCATTCTGGTAGTTATCCTCGAGTTCCTCGTTGAAGTCGTCGATGGTATCCTCGCCGAAATCCGCGTCGTAATTCTCGTCATCATTCTCGTCGTCTTCTCTGCGCGGGAAGAAGATTTGGCCGCGGCGACGTCGAAGCGCGTGACGGAACAGGTTACCCCGGCGAGGTGCTCGGAAGAGGTTGTGTCGCGACAAATCATCTCTCACGCGCTCCTCCTCACCACGCACGATGAATGGGATGGTGGGATTGATGGCGCGGTTGATTGGCGCGCGAGCAGGAGCGGGAGCCGGGACTTCGGGGGCACTGATGCGAGGGGGACGGGGGGAGGAAGTTCAGGGCCAAAACGCAAGGCCAGTGGTGTGCCGAAGACATCACGCGGGCCCATCTCGATCTCAGCCCGGGGCCAGTCCATGCGAGTATCCTCGGGCTCCTCAGGCTCCTCGGTGGCCTGGACATTGGGTGGGCCGTACAGATTCTCCTTGTCCTCATCGAGGTCGGACATCGGCTCTGGGGTGGCTGCGTGTGGGGAGGGCTGATCCTCGGGATCCTCCCAGATGGTAAAGTTCTGGGGTGTTGGGGACCGGTTGCTCCATACTTGCAGCGAGCTTCGGGGAGATGGGGTCTCGCGGTGGCCAAACCGTCCATGGTGCCCATAGATCGGGTTGCCACGCGCGTCGAAGGCCACATGCCCCGAGCTGTCCGCTGTGGGCGACAAAGAAGTCACCCGGACTAGATGCCATGGAATCAGTCTCAATGCATTAGAATAGATGAACTGGTTCGTGATCCACTTACACTCAGAATCCCCAAACCCCTCAGAGGACGACGACGGGAGGGACATTGCCGCGAAGTTGACGAGATTCGACCGGGGCAGACGGTTGCGAGGACGCAAAATCCCAGTGGGCTGGGATGAAGGTTGTTGCCCTTTGTTTCCGTCGCCCTAGCCCGCTGACTCGTCAACGGGGTGAGGCTCCTCTTGGTTGGACATCGTGATGGGATGGATAAGAGGAAACGGGGTGATGAGACGGAAGGACGGGGTGTTTTGGGATGAGAAGTGAAGGCAGCGCACTCTCACCTTGCAATCACAACACAGAAAGCACCCCCAGAATGACCCCATCTAATACTGCATACAACAATGGACCAAGTGAATACGTTGAGAGAACCTGAATAGCTACCAGGAATCCATAAACATGTCCTTTAGATCTAGTATGTAGATCTATTCTTGAATTACTTTATCAAATTCAAGAAGCCCGGGGGTTCTTCCATGCAAAGCCATATCAATTTCATCTGAGAAGGATTCACCAGCACGCCTAAGCCAATTTCTATGCATGAGCCCACACATATCATGGGCATTCTTTAATCTATTCAATGTTTGCCAGTTACATAGAGGCCAGGTAGCTACGGGGCCTCGTTTTACATAGCAATCAACCCACAAGGACAAGGTAATAGATGAATTGTACTTTCTCAGCCATCTACGGCTGACAACCCATAGATAATCATAATTCATCTAAGGCCAGATCAAGAAAATCAGGTCCTTCAAATTGAATGAGGTGCTCAGTCCGAACCACCCAAGGGAAACAACAGCAACATGGCAATGCTCGAGACACAAGAACACCGAGAAACGAAAAGATCCCACCAGGAATGTAGCCCAGGAAAATACAATGAAGCAAGCCAAAGCCAGTAAAGCAAAGGCTATGATGGGTCATGGAATTCAGCTGCAAGCACGGGCACCATGGTGCCGAAAGGGAGCATCAGCAGAATTGAACAGAGAAAGAAAAGAAAGAAAAATGAAACCAGGTCATGAAAAGCAAACGGTACATGGTGTTGTGTCTCGAAAACATGCAGTGTTGCAGTGTAAATATTTGGGTGGAGCTGGAGCGGAAGATGATCTTGGTCTCATCTGTCACATTTTGCCCAAACGGTCAAGAGCCACGTGGGCACTAGATTGATCGTCGGACTGAAAGAAGAGGCCAAGATATCTCGCCAGCTCCATCTTTTACCTGAACTGACCCGGGCCGATCATGCCACCTCGGACGTCACCACCAGTGGACTGGCCGAACATTTCCAGCAGATGTCTTGACGAGGGAGGCGGTCCTTGAGGACCGTGGTTACCGGGGCCGAAAGGCTCGTGGCCACCGGGACCGAGACCCATCATAGCCTCCGGGTTAGGGGGCATAGGGGGGAAGCCCGGGGGAGGACCATTCATGTAACCCGGTGGCGGCATCATACCCGGGGGGAGGGCCCCGGGGGAAAGCCTGACGCTCGTTGAGGGAAGGGGCATTCCCTGGCATGGGCATCATGCCCGGTGGGAAGTTCGGATTTATGCCACGATTTGGCGTGGGAATTCCGGGAGGAGGTCCCATGGGACTCGGTCCGTTGCCATGCCGGGGAGGCGGCTGACCTGCCCATCCAGGAGGAGGCATATGCTCCAGGCCCGGGGGTCGCTGGAGAGGCATGGGCGGCTGGCTCTGGCGAGAGCCACCGGGGGTGATAGGGCCTTGACTTCCTTGGGGAAAAGGCATGTCCTCAAAGTAGCCCATCGGTGGCGGTCCATTGGCAGTACGTCTACGGAGTTGATCGCCATCTGGCCGCTGCATGTTGGCAATAGCTGGATCATCCAGGAAATTTGGAGTCTTTTGACCCGACAGTCCAGGGGGAGGACGAGGCAGGACTTCCGGCATCAGACCCGGTGGAGGAGGAACACCACCATGAGCGTGCTGAGCGGGATTCCCAGCCGGTGGGTTTCCAATCCGCGCTTGCTGCATCATCATTCGAAGGAGATCTGGTTCACCTGACTCGCGATGCTCGCGGGGGTGGGGCTCTTTGGCTGTGAACCGAGCCAGTGGGTTTTCCTGGGCAGGACTTCCATAGTCCTGGCGGGAAAAGGCAGGAGATCCCACATTTGTGGCAAGTCGGGGTTGCTCTGTATGCATGATTGAAGTTGAATGGGGTTGTTGAGATGGGTCGATCTGGTTCGGCGTGCTGTTATGGGATCTTCCACCACTGCTGCCACCACCGCTGCCCAGCATTTGAAGAATGCGCTGGAATCCTTCTTGGTCGGCACCAGCGTTCGGTGGTCCGCTCTCAGCGAAGGGTTTGAAAGCTGGCTGAGGCTCGGGACCTTTCGCAGGGCTGTCCGGTGGGGGACTGAACAGTCCAGCGAAGCGAGATGATTTTCCGGCCTTTGGGCCAGGCGTGTCTCGTTTCGCATCGGAGTCCACGGGACCTGGAGTACTGATATCCTGTGATGTAGGCTTTGTGTCACCTAACATACCAAAGAACCGCTCCATCGAATTATCCGACATGAAGGGTGCGCTCGAGTGACTGAAGATCTCCCCGTCGGTAGGGCGAGTTTCCGGTTGCTGCGCAGGGAAATTCGATTCAGTTTCTTTCTTGTCTTGTGGCGTCGGGCCCTGTGGAGCAGCACCAGAGCCAGCCTTCATGCGCTCCTTCCAGCGCTCAAAGTCCTCCTGTGTATGTGCTCGTCGTGGCTCGTCTCGGTCATTGCTGTCAAGCCATTCCGGCTCTTGCTCAAGTTTGGCGCCGCGAGTCCAGTCGCGATCCGCACCATGTCGGTCACGACGCCATTCTCGATTTCGTGGGGGTGGTTTATCGTCATCGGCATCGGCGGCCTCATGGTTATTTTCATCGCGGAACCAACTGGCTTCGAATTTCGATCGCCCCTGCTGGCCGTCCTTTTTCGCGGTGAAACGGCCCTCCTTATCTCGGATGCCTCGTTCGTGGTTCGGATCGCGAGCGCCTTCGCGAGTCTCCCATCGGTCAAATTCGCCGTTGCGCCGGGGCTTGCGTTCTTGATCCTCGGGTCCAAATGTGCGACGGGGGCGTCCGGCATTCCAGTCTTCTCGTTCCCCACGTCGGCCATTCGGGGCCCCAGATTTGCCATCGCGACGATCGACATCCCTCTCGGAGCCATCTCGTTCCTTGAAAAACTTATCTCGGAAGTTGAAGCGGTCGTTCTTCTCATCCGAGTCGGCAGTCCGGCCTGGTCGATCGGTGAGGTCGAATGAACCCTTTCCACCGATCCGAGAAGATGCGAACGCAATTTTCGGCGGGCCTAAGACGATGTCCTCTGTACAAGTGCAAATCTCCGGTCAGCAAATGTCACCACCAGTACAGACCGCAAGCGATGCACAGCGGGCAGGAGAGGGCCAGCGAGATACCTGAATTGGAGCCTCGAGAGATGTGGCGAGCTTCAAAGAAGCTCGGTCGTCGGTTAGAAGTCGTTTCGGAAGGGTTATTGGGGTCGCGGGAGTTTTGCTGTTTGCGCTGGGTGGTTGGGTCAGGCTGAGGCCTATGGAGACGAAGAACATGGTCAGTCTGGCGCGGGGAGGGAAGTGGCTGGAGATGGAAGGCCAAGACGTACATCCATTCTTCAATGGGAGGCAGGCCAGAGGGTTTTGCGACAAGAGGCGATGAGCGCAGCCATAGCAGCTCATCGATCTCGTACCGTCGCGCCATGACGGCTTGGGCTGGGAGTGTGCGATGGGTGGTCCACGGGAATTATGAGTCTTGCATTGGTCCACGGAGAGAAGAGAGTAGAAACAAGCGCAATGGCCGTCGGGGGAAGTGGATTCAAGGGGTGGATGTGTGAGGGGAGGGGAGGTTCGGGAAAAAGAAGTCACTTTGGGTGAGGAGAAGCAGTAAGCCACACTTTTGTGGCAATAAGGCGGAGTCCACGTCGGTGAGAATCCGCACTCACGTCGATGTCGATATCGTCGTTTCTCCAGGGCTGAATTGCGAGGAATGCGATGGAGTGTGGTCGACGAGGAAATAAGGGGGGGAAAGTGACGGTGGTGGTGTTTCAGGCGACTTCGTCTCGCTGCCTCCAAGGAGTAGTCAACCCGTCCAGGCCGAGAACAAAGGCCAGCCATTGCACCTGGAGCTGCGATTCCGGTTGCTGCTCTGCTAGATGGGGTGGTAGAAGTGAATGGATGCCATTTTCTGTATATGTTTCATCCGATGTGCAGGCAGAAGTGTAGGACGTCTGGAAATGTACTCCCACCACCGGCCGGGGGCTCATGACCTAATTTTTGTCCTAGGCCTCAGCGTATAAATACACAGAAAATATCTATGAACTAGAATTATCACTCTGGGATTAACAAACAACTTCTAGTGCGTCATGCCAACCTTAGAAGACAGTGAAGGGCAGAACGGATATATCACGCCCATAGAAGTATGTAATATTTGATGTAGATGGAAAACAAGCCAAGTAATGCTTTTGCAAACGACGGAGAGAATTAATGATGTCAATACAGATTGCAAGGCCGCTTCCCGAATGGGGTGGACCTAGTACAGACCGGGCACTCGCTGAATATGCAGAGAAGATGAAATTGAAGGGGGTGCGCCCCATATTAAATGACAACACAAAGGGTTCTCTTAGACCCGGGTAATCTCCGCCAGAGCCTGCTCGATAGTACCAGCACTCCATGCCGTGACTCGTTCGTGATCCGATGTTTCATAGAGCGACCGTGCAAGGGCTGTGAGCATGGCGGCTTCCTTCTCGTCCGTCTCTGCCAGCTGGACCTGGATCCAGCTGATGATAGCGGCTCGTGTGATGAGGGTCGTACTACCACCCACTTGGGCCGCACGATAAATGATGTGTAGGATCTTCTTTCGAGCAGGCTCGTTCAGGCTGGGGGACTGATACAGTGCGAGAATTCGCTCAAACACATTGGCCCGTCGATAAACCTCCATATCCTAATAGAGTGAGTTAGTATGCTGGTCACAACCGCGATGTGAGGGTAAGTCGTCACTTACAGCTTTGCTACGGAGCCCTTTCACCAAGAGTCCAAGAAGCCAATCCAGTTCCTCGAAATATCCATCATCCAGTTCCGGCTCTTGGAGAAAGATCTTGTCAATCCAATAGGATGGAATCTTCTCCAGCTCCCAAGAAGGTGCCTTTTGCAAAAACTTATTGACCTTGCCATACACCTTGTGTAGCGGGTTCGTGAGGACCGATAAACAGGCCGAGGCACATTCACCAATGATCCAGGGAATGGTTTGGTCGAGGCCAATGCCGTTGACAGTCTCGAGAACCTCCCCCAAGAGGAGGTAGACTGAACGCCACTCGGTATATTTGGATTCCTGGGGCTGTTAATCGTAACTCACTCTCAGATGAAGATAGGGACTTACTTTGAGTTTCGTCATGAGCCGGACAATGTTGGAAAACGCCTGTCTCCGCACCTCCTCGTGCTCAGAGCACAAGCAAAGCATCAGCTCCGCTACATGGCCCTGTTCCACAGCCGCTTCAACGTCTTCCCTTTCCCATTTGTGCAGTGCATTGTGGGTTGTCCCCTCGGAAGGCAAGAAGCCGAAGATTTCTTCAAGATCTACCTCCACAGATTTCTTAGAGGTTTGAGGTGCCGGGTGGGAGTCAATGTCCATTTTGTCAGCATCAACATCTTCGGTCTCCTTCAGGCATTTCTTGAAAAGCGAGCGTGTTTTCTTGGTCTCGGTCGCCTCAATCAGCGAGTCTCGGGCGCCCTTCAGAACCTTCTTATCTTCTCCGGCTGATTTCAAATGCCCAAACAGTGTAGCGATCCAAGTTCCGACAGTCGTTTCGGTCGTTTCAACACCAGCTTTGATAACGAAAGGCCATTGCTCGACGATGGCGGCAATAAGAGGGCTTGCCGTGTCTGTCTCATCATTAGACAGAGACCCTACCAGATCGAGATAGTGGACTGGTTTCTTGGCAACTCGTGACACACAATTGTCAAAGAAAACCAATTGCTTATGCAGAGATTCAGTGTCGGAATCCTCCAGGCTGGAAAGAAGCGAGTTGAATGATAGAGGCGCATTCTGAAGAACCGAGTTTTCCACGAGAACAGTCCTCAGAAGAACGGAGATGCGCCGCGAAGATTCCTTATCGGATGTTTCAATAAGGACTTTGAGGATCGATGTAAAAGGCGAGTATTCCATGGAAGCTAAATACTGTTAATCATAAATTCATAATCACTTGATAAATCTCACGTACCTGGCTTTTGCCACCATCGGAGCGAGGCTGACTGTTGCGCAATCTGCAAAACACTCTGAAGCTGACTTAGGAGTGACTCGGAGTCGTCCGCACTACAGTCTGGCTCTTCAAGTCGCTTCAGGATATCCACAAGTACCAATGAAACATCAAAGTTCTCCTCTAAGGCGATGTCGGGCATCATCTCGTAGAAACAGGTCAAAAGCTCTGCGACAGCTTCCTGTTGTTGCAAATCCTCCTTGGCAGTTCGACGAAACAAAACAACGACATCTTTCACAGCGGGGCACCGCCGGGAGAACTCAGCCAGCAACTTCGAGGATGCCTGACTCCAGAACAACTGGGCTCTCCCGTGGTTAGCGCGAAAGATCTTCAGCACGGCGCGCAATTTGCTGAAGGCGAGGGTCAAAATTCGGACAGCAAACAAGGTGATAATCTCGGCATTCAGGTTTAAACAGCGAGTCATAATTTTCTGACTGAGAGGCCGGGGAAGAATGTTCTCTATGACCACTGAAACCGGCGGAGGGAGGATTGGTTGTTTCTCCTTCCTGCCACAGTTTGTCAGGACAGGCAACTGCACCGTGGAGAAGAGCAAGGCAGACTCTGCCATCCAAGAGGGTGTCACTTTAGGATCCGCCGTAAACATAGTCTTCTTGGTAAAGAAGTCGGCAACAAGCTCCGGCGCAACCTTGAAAATTGTGACTAGCAGTTCAATCTGAAGGCTGTCCCCATCGGGTCGAAGACATTGAATGAGGTATGAAAGAGTGCCATTGCGAACGGGGACAGATTCTCGGTACTTGTCGACATAGATTGGCGAGTCAAGACCCAACTCAATGCATGTATCGTCTTCGGCGGGGAGAGTATCCGGATCAGTGCCAATCGGATACCAACCGGTCTCAGGAAGCAGCACGCCAAGGCCTGGTGTTTTGCAAATATTAAGCAAGACTCGATGAATCTCGTTTGCGACCGAGATACCCTCCGGGTTAGGTTCATCGGACTCCCGATCGTAGCCATACAGAGTCACGAGCCTCTCAAGGTTGTGGCGATTGAAAAACTTGCTCTTGGACTTGCGTGTTAAAGATGCGTCTTGCACAACATCCCTCTCGATGGATTTGATGATGTCAAGCACAATATCTCGAGAGTCCTTCCGGACATGCTCAAGGAAGGGTCGTGTAAGTTTGTGCTGTTCCAGAATATCACTTTTGTCGAGCGTGTGTTGGACCCTCAAATTGGCGAGGATGTACCTCTGGGCATTTCGCCTAAGTGTTGACTTCTGCGATTCATCTTCATTCTCTGCCTGGGCTTTGTTCGGGGTCAAGAAGACCTCAAGGCGCTTGAATGTGATGTAGCGGCGCATGTACAATGTACGCGACACGGCGCCACCATCAAAAGTAACAATTTCCGTCAGCAAACGCAGGCATGGTGAGATGAGATGTTCCTTTGCCTTGAAGGCTGTCAATCCTCGATTAAACAGTCTCAATTGGTCCTTTTGCAGCAGATGCTTGCACAGTGCAATGCCAAATTCGCGGAACTCAAGATCTTGGGAAATAGTCTTCAGAAAGATGGCCAGCACAGACGGAACACTAGTCAGCAAGGAATCATGATTACTGCTCTCTCCAAAGCTCCACGTTTGGATGAGATCGGGGAAGCAAATGGCATCATCGTCTTTCCCGGAGGAGATTTGCTTATCGCAATAGCCCTTCAGAACGCGCAGTTTCTGGGCGTTTGCGTCCTCGGTTTCTGCCTGGTTGATAGACAACAGAAAGCCTTTGAATTGAATAATTCCTTTCGAAGACAATCAGATTTTGCGTGTGATGTTCGATGGCAAAGCTACTCACCTTTGTTGGCGACTGGAGCATTTTGCTGGAAGGCCAGCAAGTCGCGCAACTGGGCTGGGGATGTAATAGACACCTCCTCTGTGGACTGAGATTCATCGTCAAGCTTCCTTCTTTTCGCGCGAAAAGGATGCTCGGTGATGTGCGGCATGTTGGGAGTGTTGAAGTGTGTTCCGTTTTTCCCTCGAAGTCTTGGATGCGAAGTTCCGATGCCTCGAAATTTCCGGCCCGCTGATTGGCCGGGGCCTCTCCGCAAATCCCTTCCCTTCAACGCAATTGAGGACGCAACGAGAATCTACTACAAATACCGGGATATCATGAAGCATCATGGAAGTCACTGCCATCTCTTTCCCGGGAATATTTGAAATCTAGGGAAACTATTTAAAATACATGCGGAACGAGCTATTCCATCTCTACCAACTCCGTTTTGATCTCCCCGAGAAAGAAAACTACACGAGCTTGGATATCTTCAAAAACACACAACACAAAAGCTTGTAATGATCAGCCCCAGGTTCCACCTCCGCCACCTCTGCCTCCACGGCGCTGTGCAGAAAGACGCCAGTCATCCTCGCCAGCAAACCGATTATGAAGAGGTTGGATGCGCTCGGCCTTCTTGCGTTTCGACAAACGATCCGTGGGGGCGACCTTGAAGAAGGTCGGTGCAGCCTCTACAAGCCACTTAGGCTCGATTGAAGTGGTGCAATGCATGTACTCCTTGGTGGTAAGGACGAGAGTATGGTAGATGACATGCTCCGACGGTTTCCCGAACAATGCAGAAGATGGGTGCAGGTAAACCGGTGTCCCCTCAACAAGTGTTTTGTAACCCTCTTGAGGGTCTTTGCGGGCTGCATTGCGGAAGAAGCCTGTACACAAAGCCTGTCGCACTTTGGTGGTGTTCCGTCCGCACGAAATAATCTTGTGGCGATACCGATTCATGATACCAAACAATTGCTTCCTCACATCTTCGGCGCGGCGAATCTGTCGGGCTTGAATGAAATTTTCGAAACACCACGCATTGTTGAAATTGGCTCTTTTCCAGCCATTATACACATTCAACAACGTCAAATGATCGCCGTGGGGGTCGTGGAACTTGGCCTTCTTCTGATCGGCTTGTTGCTGCTTCTCTTTGGGACGATAAAACACGGATTGGATCGAAAGCATGGCAACGATACTGAGGATTTCCTCGGAACAACCCATGTCTACCGAGGCAATAAGTACCTTGGCAAGAGCAGGTTCCATGGGGAAATCGGCCATCTTTCGACCCAAGCGAGTCAAAAGACCCTCGTCATCCAATGCAGACAATGCATACAGCTCTTCAAGAGCAGTCAGCATAGTGTTGGTGGGCGGCGGGTCCATGAAATCAAAATGGAGCAGGTCATTGATGCCCATTGCCTTGAGCATAAGAATGGTATGGGACAGGTTCTGCCTTTGGATCTCTGGAATGGTAGTGGGAAGCATTTCAGACTGGTACGCAGCCTCGGTGTACAATCGAAAACATTTTCCGGGCCCTGTTCTTCCAGCCCGCCCAGCTCTTTGCTTGGCTTGCGCCTGTGAAATAGGTGTCACCACGAGAGAGTCCATGCCGAGTTTCGGATCATAGGCATTCTGCTTGACAAAACCAGGATCAATGACGTAAAAGATCTGGTCGATAGTGATTGAGGTCTCAGCAATATTAGTTGCAATAACGACCTTTCGCCCACCAGGAGGTGCGGGTTCGAAAATTCGACTTTGCATCTCGCTGGGAAGAGCTGAATATACGGGGAGAATGACCAGCTCGGGGACCGTAGAGCCTAATGCTTTCATTCGCTCATACAGAATTTCGCAAGCGGTGTCAATTTCCTCTTGTCCTGTGAGAAAGAGAAGAATATCACCTGCTGCTTCTGTCAGGTGAATTTGCATCACCGTAATAAGAGCAGCATCCAAATAATCAGACTCCGGTTCCTTCGAATACATGACCTCAACGGGAAATGTTCGGCCAGGAATCGAGAAAATAGGGCACCCGTGGAAATATTCTGAGAACTTCTCGGCATCCAGGGTAGCAGATGTAACGATGACCTTGAGATCGGGACGCCGCTTGACTGTTTTCTTCAGCAACCCAAATAAAATATCCGTCGCGATCGTTCGCTCGTGAGCTTCATCGAGCATAATAGCTGAGTACCGGCGAAGATCAGGATCCAGCAAAATCTCTCTTTGAAGCATGCCATCGGTCATATATTTGATCTTGGTATCCGGGCTCGTGCAGTCTTCAAACCGAATTGTGTACCCAACAGCGCCACCAAGAGGCACGCCTACCTCCTCGGCCACACGCTTGGCAACAGACATGGCAGCAACACGGCGAGGTTGGGTGCAGCCAATGATCCCATCGTTTCCATAACCGGCTTCGGCTAAATATTGGGTCATCTGCGTGGTTTTCCCCGAGCCAGTATCTCCAACAACAATCAGCAGTTGGTTATCGCGCACTGCGTCCAGAAGTTGCTTGCGGAACTTGAACACAGGCAGGCTCTCGCGTTGTTGTTTAATGGACATGTCAGTCCGCTTGCCAAAGGATTGGTTTTTGTTCATAGTGGCTTTCTTCCACTCGGGCACTGAGTCATCTGGCTTGGACTGCTGGGTGCTACGCAGGTCCGCAGCAAACTTCCTGTCTTCTGGAGCCGCCATAGGATCGTGCCAGGTAGCACCAATGTCGACTTCAGCCGCTCGTTCGGCGGCCTTGTCTTGGGCTTCTTGCTGTTTCAAATCACGTCGCTCCTTGGCTAGGTTGGTGCCGGACATTGCCGCACGGTTCATCGAGCCATCAGGCGCCTTAACAACACGGATGGGAGAAAGCTCGAGGGACTGCTTCGTTTGGCCAGCCAAGAAAGGAGGTTCCTCGTCTTTAACTTCAATGTCGATATCTTCCTCTTCTTCAAAGGTCCCTTCTCCGGTGAGTGTTGCATGATATTCTTCATCGATGTCGGGATAATCGGCCGCAGAGGCA
This sequence comes from Penicillium capsulatum, assembly GCA_028828875.1. Classification (NCBI taxonomy): domain Eukaryota; kingdom Fungi; phylum Ascomycota; class Eurotiomycetes; order Eurotiales; family Aspergillaceae; genus Penicillium; species Penicillium capsulatum. The sequence continues at coordinate 1,607,978 of JAQJZR010000006.1, read as the reverse complement.
ACACCGGATGCGATTAGTTGTCGGATTTCCCATCGTTCCGGTGAGGTTAAACGTTTCCGGTTCTTCATGGGACGACCATCTGATTCTTCAATGACCGGGACGTCGGACGTAAGATTGCCGTATCTGTCGTTTGATGAATTTCCATCAAGGCGTTCCATGTTTGCGCCAGATGCCAAACGACGTTGAGGCACCATATCGAGACCCGTGACCTGGTCGACCTCCTTCATGGACAATCCAATACGACTACCTTGGATGCTGACGACCTTGACCTTGACTGATTGCCCGCGAGACACCAAGTCGGAAGGATGGTTCACGCGAACCCCCTCTTGCATTGCAGAGACGTGCACAAGGCCATCAACCTTTCCCTTGACGCCCGGCAAGTTCACGAAAGCACCAAAATCCTTGACGCCCGTCACATGTCCATCATAAATTTTGTAAAGTGTCGGTTGGTCGTCAAGCTCGACGGGTGGCTTCCGGTGGAAATGTTCATCGTCATCGTCTCGGTCACGTCGGCGTCGTCGATCGCTGTGGCCATTGCGGTGGCCATCATCGCGGCTGGCGTATCTTCCAATGGATCTACCAAATTCGTCCACATATTCGTCGTTTTTGCTGTGGCGGCGGGTGCTGCGTGATCTTGATCTCGATCGATATTTCTCTCTGTGTCGGCGTCCACGGTTGTCATCGTACTCGGGGCTGCGACTCCGTTTCTTGGTATGGCGATCGTCTCTCGATGCGCGTGGCTTATCCGTGCTCGCTTTCCCTGCAAGACCCTCAAGCATAGCAAATGTATCATCCATGGCACCAGCTTGCGCGTCTTTCTCGTCCGGCCGGTCATCCAGATAGTCGTTTTCGTCCCAGCGCTTCTCTGCATCCGGGACCGCAAGGCCCTTGAACACGCGAGATTTCTTTTCTAGCGCATCCAGCTCATCCATGAGCGCGCCATCCGCGGGGGCCGAGTCGCTGTTCTCGGTCTTTTTTCCTTTGTATTTCGGATGCATCGTGAGGACCAAACGATCGATGCTCTCCATGAGGCTTTGCGGGAACTCGGCGCCCATTTCATCGAGGCCCTTTTTAAATTCTGGGAACACTCCTCCGCATTGTAGGTGCTGGTTGATCACGAATTCCGCTAGAGTCTTGTCGTTGATGCCCAGGTGATTCTGGAGCTCGTTCGTCACTCGCGACACGAGCGAAAACAGCTCCAGCTCCTCCAAGTCATCCATGGCGGGTGACCGAGGAATCAAATGGACTTGAAAAAGGGGAACTGGCGCAGGATTAGGATTGAAGAGAGCGCGCAACCCACTTGCGTCGTGAAGAAGTGAGTGGTTCTGCGACGGCGGAAAATCAGTCTGGCCGAACTTGGCCGCCCCCGATAAGCGATAAGGCCTATCAACCGCCATATCAACCGCCATATCAACCGCCATCAAAAGGTGCAGAATTGAGCTTGTTTCATGGTTCATGTTTTACACATCTATGCCTCGCCAAAAATCCGAGGAGAGAGCGGGTATTCTAGCTACTATTATACAAGTTTATTTTACATCGGGGCTATCAGCCTCGGGAAGATGGGTTTCTGCGTACCCCTCTGACCAATCCCTGGTAGCATCTGTAGAGGATGCTTCCTCCGAGGGGTCTTCTTTCTCAAAAGAGCTCTCTGGGGAGCCTTCTGACAGATCAACTGGGCTTTCCAATCCATCTGTCTTGGCGGGCTCGGGTGTCTCTTCCGCCGAAGCATGTCCCTGCTCCAACAGTTGCTTCTGCAGTGCAATCTGGCGCTTCAAGGACGCATCTTTACGGAGCTTCTTGTTGGACGAAAATTCTGTCAATGCACGCATCAATCGTTCTTCCACGAGTTCCTTAACATGGGCTGCGAGTGTTCGATCCGTGAACATGCCACCAAATCGAAAACTGAGCCATGAATAAAGAATAATGGCTTTGTGCAGACTCTCGAGCTCATGCATGTAGTCCCTGTTGCCCGATACCGGCCGTTGAAGGACCTCGAGATTGATATTGGGGATTTCCAGTAACCGCCCTCGTTCGTGATTAGCGACACAGTCACCCAGTGCGCTTATGACGTCCCGTGCACTGGGATCTTTCGTGTCCATCGGCGAGCGCATAAGAGTAAGCATGTCTTGCATACGCAACCCCTCCAGCGAGTCGATGACTTGAAAATTTCTTTGCTGGGTTTCGGAGTCGCAAAGAAAGAAAAGATCGCTTGTTTTGGCAAGCTCAACAACTCGTTTATTCAAGTACTCCATGGGAACCCCCGGGGGAAGAATCCTGCAAGGTCCAAATAAGTGGAGTCCTGGGGAAGGAGCCCAGCCGCTCGGAGCGGCGGTGGTTCAATGCTCATGGCTTCTTCAATGTATGGGAGGTCGACTTCTTCGAGAGACGTTACGAGACCGACATTGGTGGACTCGGCTGTGCCAGCTTCGGCGCCAGCTGGTCGATAGCGACCAGCGCGTCCACCGATCTGTTTAATCTCTGGCACGGTAAGACGCTGGAGACCGGTTGGTAACCGTTTAATCAAGGTTTCAAAAATGACTCGCTTGCAGCTCCTACTATCGGTGAGTGGGGGGGGGTCCGTCAGTAGGCGTGAATAGATGACTCACAGATTCAGTCCCATTCCAATAGCATCACTTGCAACTAAGAAGTCGTAGTCGTTATCCGGATCATTGAAAAGATTGGCTTGCTGGGTTCTGATCTCTGCCGGGAGACCGCCGTAGACAATAGCGGCACGTCGCCCAGTGGTTTTTTCGATGTCTCCCTTCAAAGTATGTATACCGACGCGTGAGAAGGCAACGACACAATCACCCCTTTCGAGCTTTGACAGATTTCCACGAAGACTGTGCGGCATCACTTTCAGCGGATTCAGCCGTTCATAGCGATGGATCTCCAGGTTGTCTCCAGTTAGCGCACACAGCTCACGAATGAGAGGGACCGTTCGTGTTTCGCCGCAAAGGTGTAGCTCGGACACCTGGGTTCCAAGTACAGCGCGAGTCCAAGCCCAACCACGGGTGGAATTCGCGATCATCTGGATTTCATCGATGACTCCAACGTCATATTGGTCCCCTAAGCTCACCATTTCCACCGTATTGCTCACAACGCGCGGTAGTTCGCCGTTTTCCGGGGCCTTGACTTCATCTCCGGTTACCAGGCTGCAGGGGACCCCAGTGGCATGGAAGCGGTGGTAGACTTCTTGCGCTAACAGTCTCAATGGCCCTGCATAAAAGCCATTTTTGCAGCCCTCGAGTCGTTTCAATGCGTGATATGTCTTTCCGGAGTTTGTAGGGCCGACGTGAAGATGGATGTTTCGTTGCATCGAACGTGCCTTGGGGTACCATTCGGCGGGATAGCGAAGGTCGGCCACTTTCTCCTGTGATTGGAGATGAGGGATCGAGTACTTGTTTGTGATATTTTCGAACTGTAGCAAGAAGCCCAGTTCATCTTTCAAGCCGGGCAGACCCGACGATAGGTATGCGCCTTGCAGGGAAGCTTTCAGAAGTTTCCATCTTTTGCTTGCCCTGGAATCATCCGCCTTGACAGCATTTAAGACCTGGCGCGAAAATCGGTCCCATCCTTCGAGGGACTGCCCGGTTTTGTAAAGTGTGTCCTGAAACTCCTGCACCGCGACTTCCACTGCCCGAGGAAACTCGCGCGCGCCTCCTGCACTCGGGCGGCCGGATTTCGTGATTGAAGGGCCCAACTTGAATTTGGATTGTGAAGACTCATGTTCATCGCGATTGGGTTTGCTGGTTTGTTTTTTCTTCGAGCGTCCGAGAATTGGCGTCGTCGTGAACTGGCGCTCGGCGAATCGGGGGACGGATTCCAAGGCGCAGAAGAGCGAACGACTGCCCCTGCCGGTCCATGACTGCATTCCTAGGGCGTCCGGAATCCCGGCCAAAAAGAACTGCGAAGGACGACGTTGGGGAAGTTGTCAAGAAAAAAGTCGGGATGTAGCAAAAGCACTCGGGCAAAGTTCCCTGGCGCGCCACCCGGAGGATCCACTTCTTCCTCGAAGCTCAAATGGTGGGGAACTTTCTCCTTCATATACCTCATACGGGCCACCTAGTCCGTTGCGCACCATCGGTTATCCCGGTTTTGGGTTCCTGACTCATTGGATTCTTCTTCACTTTCATCTTATCCGCCATCGCCGTCTGCAGTTGCCGTGGGTCGCCAGTATGGGCGTCTCCATAATCAACATCCAGCGCGACAGTAGGTGACTCCCCAACACTCTCAAGTCCCCCGAAAGGCTGGTCACTGACTGTTTTCTCTTCCTAGTTATCTTGTCCACCATTCGTCATGCAGTCGGTAACGACGTGGGTGACTCTTCCTTCCCCTCTGCCGCGGCCACTGACACCCGTCCCTCCATTTAGTGGAAAGTCCTGGTGCTGGACGAGAAGAGCCGGAAATTGATCAATGGCGCCGTCAAGGAGGAGGAAATCCTGAACATGAACATATCCAGTGAGATTGTCTCGGTCCCGCCAACTTTGCGATGGCTTGCTAAGAAGCGTTCCCACCCCGCAGATGTCGAACAGATCGAGCACCGACGACCCTCGAACCCAGATATGGATGGGCTTTACATCCTCTCGCCGGAAAGCTATGTCGTCGATTGTCTCATGGCAGATTTCGAGGTTGGGCGGTACCGGAAGGCGTACTTGGTTTGGACTTCATGTATGTCGGACGGCAACATCGGAACCCCTCCAGCCTGGCTCGGCTAACGTTGGCTTCAAGTCCTCGATCCCCAGCAACGGCTACGACTTGATCGCTCTCAAATGTGTCGGGATCGCATTGCCGACTACCGCATTATGAACATCAACTTCTATCCCAGAGAGTCGAATTTGGTCACCTTTCGCGATCCTTGGAGCTTTCCTGTTCTCTTCCACCCATCGTGCAACAACTTGATCAGGAAACACCTACAAGATCTAGCTCAAAAGGTATATTGTCATTCGAGTCTGCAAATGTCAGAAACTATGCTGACGTATAATGGAGGTTGTTTCGCTCTGCGCCTGTCTAGGGGAATACCCGGTCATCCGATACTATCGACCACGATCTCCGTCACATGAGGCGGGTGTTCTTTGCTCTCACTTGGCACGGTTTATCCAAGAAGAGCTGGATCAATTTGCTCAGTTTCAGCGTGATTTCCCACCACACTCCAATCGCCCAAGGGGTGTATTGTTTGTGGTCGACCGGTCCATGGACATCTTTTCTCCGCTTGTTCACGAGTTTACCTACCAAGCTATGGTTCATGATCTTCTGCCTATCAAAGACGGAGACAAAATCACCTACAAGACACTTCTCAATGAAGGGAAACCTAACGAGGAAGTAAAGGAGATGGAGATTGGGGAGCACGACAAGGTTTGGGTGGACTACCGACATATGCACATGAAGGATGTTCTGGGAAAGCTTGGTGATGACTTTGCCAAATTCCGAGCGGCCAATCCTCAATTTGCGGAAGAGTTTGTGAACCTGAAACCTGAGTATTGAAAGGGTGATCTGGCTAACAATCTCTAGTAATGACAAGACCAGCGTCAATACCATCAAAGATATGCTGGGAGGTTTAACAGAGTTCACCGAGGGTAAAGATGCGTACACTCTGCACTTGAACATGGCACAGGAGGCCATGAACGGTTTTCAGAGACAAAAGCTTTTGGAGGTGAGCTCGATAGAGCAATCCTTCGCCACGGGTTTGGACGAAAACTACAAAAAGGCCAAAAACCTGGCGGCTCAATTGGTGCAACTACTCGATGACGATGCGGTGATCCCTCCAGATCGGCTGCGGCTCATGCTTCTGTATATCTTGTACCGCGGTGGTCTCCTAGGCGGGGACATCCGGAAATTGATGGCCCACGCCGGTCTCCCGGGTCAAGATGGAAACGTTATTGCCAACCTGGAGCTTCTTGGTGCACGAGTGGAAAAACCTCTGCGGGACGAGAGACCACCGGTGCAACCCATCTTCAATCGACGCGCGCCGCCCCCGGAGTCTGAAGAACTCAGCTTGACTCGGTATGAGCTCGGCCTCAAGCAGATGCTTGAACAACAGATTCGAGGGACGCTCGACTCGACGGTGTTTCCCTACACGCGGCCGCACACTGACACTGATGGCGGCATGGCTGCGCAAGAGATGATCTCACAACAGGCGTCCTTGCGAAGCGCCAAACCCACATGGGCACGAACTCGAACTGCCGACCAGCCACGCCAGCGCATCATCGTCTTTATGGCTGGAGGTGCCACCCACTCGGAATCCCGCTCTTGCTACGAAATCTCTCAGGCCTATGGCCGCGATGTCTTCCTCGCAACGACGCACATGCTAACCCCGAAACTGTTTATGCGTCAGGTCGGTGATCTCAGCGTCGACCGACGTCGTCTGGATCTCCCGATTGAGCGGCCTAAGCCTACCGCACCCGCTCATTTGTTTGAGCGCGACACTCCCCCTGCTCCTGCAGCTCCGCCGCCACAGCAAAAGAAGCCCATTGACATCTCTCACCTGAACCCAATGGCTCCACCGGAGGCACTGGTGGCGAACATGTCTCTAGGGCCGAACGGGTCGAGTGGGACACCCCCGCCAGGTGGGAAACCGCACAAGAAGGAGAAGGAGAAGAAGGACAAGGACAAGAAAGAGAAGAAGGATAAGGATAAGGATAAGAAGGACAAGGAAAAGAAGTACCGATTCTTCTAATTGGACTATTTCCTTGTGCCCAAGGGGGCAGATCGCAGTACTTGTTTGTCTTCGAGGCCGTGAGCGTCCCATCCCATCTCATCCCACGCCACTGCTCTGTGTCGTGCCATGTGTCTGCATCCAGCGCTGTTGTGATACCATCTTTCCTTTCTCTTCTTGTCTCGGTCTGGTCCCGGGCATCATCAGAGGCGCTTCGTGAGGCGGGGTTTTCAGTCATGCTCCGGTGGTGTGGTTTTATCTTTTCCTGTCTTGCCTTGGGGATTCGCTGAGTGCATGAAGCACATGGCACCGGGGGGTTATTTGGGGGTTATGCAGAACATAGGTATCGAGTTCCAAATCTAGTGGATGATTCGTCGCTAGTATACTGGGTATCATGTATCACCGTCCAATCCGAAGTAAAAAATCAACGTAACGCCCGCTCTATCATCATGCACAAGTGCTGCATGCCTCAACCAAGTTCCCCCAAATACTTGAGCACATCGTCGCTCTGGAAGAAAAGTCTCCTCATTTGATCTGTTCGGCGCTGCGATGCTGCAGATTCCTTCCGTACTTGCTTTGCATTCAGTTTCTGTACTTTCTTCGGTGGTGGCGGAGGCGCGGGGATTCGATCGCCATCCGCATCTATTCCCGTGCCCAGTCCGGTTGTGTCGTTCTTGACACGCCCTTTCAAAGGCTCGCGAATGCCCTCTCGGCCCGGTGCGCCCAGTCCAAGCCGGCTATCGGGATTCCAGCCATATGAAGAAAGATATTTGAGACCTGCGCGGTTGCGATCTAGATGGGATGGCGGGTGGGAGTGTGTCAAGCAGGCTTGATGTGCCAACGATGCTTCATGGGGACGTGAAGAGGGCGTCGTAGATTCCTGATCTGTGCTCGATGACTCCGAGGACAGTGGAAGGTTGCAGACATCGCAGTGGTCGTTTATTTGAGGCTTCGGTGGCGGAGAGCTTGGATTTGATGCTGGCGGGGCAGTCGAGGATATATGAGATGAAGTGCCCGGCTCTTGAGCTATGGGCGTACTATTGGATGTGTCTGTGGCTTTTGATTTGAGGACGATGGAGAGGTAAGCATCTGCAACGCTTGTGCTGGTGGATGGCGTGGCGGAGTGTCCGGTGGGCGCAGTGGTGTTCAGCTCATATTCCGACGAGCGCACGAACGGCACTCGCTTGCGACGAATGCCAGCGCCAAAGACACGCTGGTCTTCTAGCGGGAGGAAATAGTCCTCGTCGTCGTGGCCGGGATTCATGGTGAGTTGCGGAAGTAGAAAGAGGCCGCGGCTGGACTGTACTTGGTGGCAACGATAAGCGATAAGGGATAATCGATGTCCTTCCATCCCAGCTCACTTGGCCGTGTCCTTCCACACGCTCGCCATGCCCATCCCCATTCTCATCACGGCCGTTCAGGAGGGCTTTTCCACCATTCCCTATGCTTGGCCGGTCATTCGAGTTGCGCCATGGATCTTGTTGGTTGGCGGTTTAAAGTGGTACTTTGGCGGTGCCACTAACACCTCCGAACGTTTAATGCATGCGAGGGTGGTGATGGTCACGGTACGGAGACACGGAATACCTCTTTCCATGGCCCAGAAATGCTAATTTTGAATGTTTTCAGGGTGGTACATCTGGCATTGGAGCCCAGGTCGTGCAAGAACTCGCCGCACGCGGTGCTCAAGTCGTTCTCCTCACCAAACAAACTCCCTCCGACCTCTTCTTAGTCGAGTACATCGAGGATCTCCGCCGGACAACCGGAAACAATCTCATCTACGCCGAACAAGTCGATCTCACTTCTCTGCATTCAATCCGCACCTTTGCCACCAAATGGATCGACAATACCCCGGCGCGCCGTCTCGACAGCATCATTCTATGCGGTAGCGCCGCCGTTCCATCTGGCGCCGAGAAATTGACCCAAGACGGTATCGACGAGGAGTGGCAAGTCAACTACCTCGCCAATTTCCACCTCCTCAGCATCCTCAGCCCTGCGCTGCGCGTGCAGCCCGCACACCGTGACGTGCGGGTCATCTTCGCAACATGCTCCAGCTATATTGGCGCCAAGTTCGATCTGGAAACTGTGAAACGTCTTCCCGGTGCAACAGCGAGCGGCATCAAATCCAAGAGGACTTCAGCCAACTCCAAAGGAGTCTATGCATTGAGTAAATTTTCCCTAATGGCGTTTGCGCATTCCTTCCAGCGCCACTTGAATGCCTACAAGCGTCCGGATGGACTGCCTCCTTGTTCCCGGGTCATCATTGTTGATCCGGGTCTCACGCGGACACCGGGTACCCGGCGCTGGTTGGCCGGTGGATCGCTTTGGGGTCTGCTACTGTACCTGTTGACCTGGCCACTGTGGTGGCTGATCCTCAAATCGCCGCACCAGGGTGCCCAGAGTATTCTGCACGCAACGATGGACGAGGAGTACGGTCGTGGAGAAGGCGGGTGGCTGATCAAGGAGTGTCGGGAGATGGACTGCGCACGCCAGGATGTCCGCGATGATGATGTCGGGAGGCGGCTGTGGGAGTTTAGCGAGAAGCAGATTGAAGAGGCGGAGAAAGAGGGCGCTGTGAAGCGAGCCTTGGAGAAGAAGGAGAAGGAGGTCGAGGCGGAGAAGAAGACGCGCAAGGAAACTGCATCGGGCAAGTCAACGACGACGGGCTCAAGACGCAGCCGCAAAAATAAATAGATCTAGACGCAGTCGAGGTGATAATACCTCGGCATGTTCATTACAATTCCAGTCCACGGCGTGGCCGTGCATCAAAATATGGAATTCTCCTCCGAATATCGAAGGGCCATCGAGTACATTCACCCAGCTCCCTCCTTGAAACCTCGAAGATGTGGGATTAATCTTGCTTCCATAGAGCACGGGAGACATTGTGAAAAAGGAAATTCGTGTCATTTATTCTACCAAACTTCTATATCCAACCGCATCGTCTCAGATCTTTTTATCGCAGTACTAGATCGTCCAAATTTACTTCTTCAGCTGAGCCAGCAGCTCGGCCGGGGGCTGTTGGCGGTAACCCTGGGGGTTGTTCTTAGTCCAGAGCCACAGGTCCTCGCAGGCGTTCTCGAGGGTGAATTTGGGGGTCCAGCCCAGCTCGTTGTTGGCGCGAGTAGGGTTGGCCGTCAGGTTGAGCACATCACCAGCACGGCGGGGAGCGACCTCGTAGGCCAGGTCACGGCCAACGGCGGACGAAAAGGCGCGGATCATCTCGTAGACGGTGCTGCCCTTACCGGTACCCAGGTTCCAGGCACGGACACCGGGGTTGTTGGCGCGGAGGAAGTTCAGGGCCTTCAGGTGACCGTCGGCCAGATCGAGAATGTGGATGTAGTCACGGATGGCAGTGCCGTCGTGGGAGGCGTAGTCTGTAGGTTGGTCGTTAGCACAAATGTCGCGGTAAGGACCGGTCTGCCGGGAAAGCGATAGAACTTACCATCACCAAAGACCAGCAGCTTCTCGCGCTTGCCGGTGGCAACCTGCGCGAGCAAGGGAAGCAGGTTGTAGGGGACACCCTGGGGGTCCTCGCCCATGATACCGCTGGGGTGGGCACCGGCGGGGTTGAAGTAGCGCAGCAGAGCACCGTTCCACTTCTTGGCCTCGGCCTCGTTACCAGCCTTGATGGCGTTGTTGCGCTGGGCGTTGATAACGTCGGTGATGGCGGTCTCGACGGCAAACTTGGTGTTGCCGTAAGGGTTGGTGGGACCCAGAGGGCACTCCTCGGGGATGGGGATCATGTTGGGGAAGCGGGTAGCATCGCCGTAGACGGTAGCAGAGCTGGAGAAGACGATATTGGTGACATTGTGGCGAACCATCGAGCGCAGGAGGTTGATGGTGCCATAGACGTTGACCAGGTAGTAGTCCAAGGGCTTCTCGCCGGACTCGCCAACGGCCTGGGAAAGAGAATCCTCAGCAAGAGATTCTCTAATAAATCAAGCGCTGTTCGAAAACTCACCTTCAGAGCAGCAAAGTGGATGACGCTGTCAATGTCGGGGTGGGCTTCAAAGACCTTGTCGAAGCCATTCTCATCGGTGACGTCGAGCTGGACAAACTCGGCCTTCTTTCCGGAGATCAGCTCAATGCGGTTCAGGGCCTCGGCCGAGGAGTTGTACAAGTTGTCGGCCACGACAACCTTGTAGCCCGCCTCCAGCAGGGCCAGGGTGGTGAACGAGCCAATGTAGCCCGTACCACTGAGGGTAATACGGTCAGTTGAAACCACAACTGTTCAATTAGACGAGGACATACCCAGCGACAAGAACAGAACCAGCAGACATGATTGAGGGATTCAGGAGTGTTTGGGAGGGAGAAGAAGAGGCGGGATGAGGGGCAGCATTTAAGGGGAAATTCCAGGTGGGGGTGGGAGGAGCGGGTGGCCCGCATTACGCGGACCTCGAATCTTGCCCCATGGCCTGAAGGCATTGGAAGATGGCTCAATTGCAGTGGAATTCGGGAAATTCAAAACGATACTGGTTGGTTCTTATCTTGACCGACGACTGAGAAGGGTCTTTGCAATTATTGGGGGCAATTGGGGTCTGGTACATCCAGACTCCCGTATGTATAGATCTATAAAGTGGACTCAGACAGTGACAGGCACATATCCATTGATCAATGTCGGTATGTTCATGTAGGTCTCACATCCCCGCGCAGCGTACCTAGCATTCTCATGTACTTTTTCCCACTTGGACACCAAAAATGTAGATCGCGGGATCCTGGCGGTGAAGACTCAAAAGGGCCATGATTGACACGCAATTTCGAACGTGCCAGACCGGATCCACTTGGTGGCGCATGCCCCATCCAGGGTCCTGCTCGCTTTTACCCGACACAACGGGAGATCATGACCTCGGGGGAGACAAGAGCGATAATACGAAAAAAAAAAAGGCAGAAGTAGAATTGGTATAGAAGAGATAAGAAAAGAAAACAGCAACAGCTCTGTTTCCAGAGCAGGCCGAAGAGCCTGGAAAATTGTACGGCTCGAGTGTGACGATGGAGAACACCCTCGTTGCGCGTCCTCAACAACTTGCCACGAGGACGGCTTGCTGTCAGCATGCCGCTGGTCAGCCAACGATCAAGGCCGGGCGTCCCCCGGGAGAAGAACTCCCGGGATGAGTCGAACGCTGGTTAGGAGATGCTGGGACTGTAGATAAGGCAACAGCCAGAAACCATCTCCCCCCAAGGACATCCGGTGCGATCGAACACCGCTAAAAGTACAGACAATGCTCGCGACTCGCCTTAGCCGAGCAGCTCCACGTCCAATCCAATCGCCCGCATGAAAAGGTTGACATTGCCAAGGCGCTGGCTTGACATGTCGGCGGGGAGAGATTTACTGTAGTTCACGGTTTCCATCACGCGATCCCTAAAACGAAAAAGTCAGTCTGGACCAGGATGAAGACAGGTGGTGGGAGGATTGGACTACTTACTTGACGGCGATCACCAGGCGCTGCTGCTGTTCAGGGCTGGCACCAATGCCAACGGCGGCAAGGAACTGCCACACGTACATGTCGTCGCCCGAGTTGATCGAACCGGGGAAGATGTCGGTAAGCGCGGGCTCCAGGGTGTCGAAAAGGACGTTGAATTTCTCAACCCACTGTTGCCAGTCATGCTCGCTGGCCTGACCGGCTTCTTTGACGATCTCGGCTCGGCTGAGCAGCATGGTCAAGATGCCCAGCCCAACCCGGGTGCGGGCCACATACTGCACGTGAGTCTGTGCAATGGCCAAGCCAAGCAGACCAATGATGATGTTGAAAGGCGCCTCGTTGACATAGCCCAGGAGGCTAGGCATCACGGCCAGCGAGAACAGATCAACCGCCTCCCGCACAGCCACGGACAATTGGGGTTCGCCGGGAACAGGCTGTGCCAAGCGCACAACGTCCAGACTGTCCAGATGCACCACGATCATGGTCAGTATGGTGACGCGCTGCTCCTGGTCGATGTGGCGGAAGATACGGGGGATGGCCTTCTTGCCCTTGGGGTAGGAGAGGAACGCAATGAACGGGTGTGGCGTCGTGGAGTTTGGCACAATGGGCTCCATGACCTTCAATGCTCGCCATAGTTTCTGGCTGAGAGAGTGAACCTTTTGCCGCCATTCCATATGCTCCTGGATTGCCTCGGCATCGCCTTCCTCCGGCGGAGGTGGCATGGTGCGCTCCATGTCCTCCATGGCCATCAATGCGCTGTAGACGCCTTCGATATTGGTGAGGATAGACTTGCGGTCACTCAGGCTCAGATCCGACTGCAACTTCTTAGGTCTAGCCCCTTCGGAGCTGTCTGGTCGCTTGATGTTGAGCATGGGTTTAGGTGCCTTGGCATTGCTGAAAGAGATCTTGCCCAGACTGCCCTCAATGATGAGCTGCTTGTTCTTGGGCTTAGCCTTGGCCGCTTCCACGGCGCGCTGGACTTGCTGCTGCATTCGTTGCATGTGATTGTCTGCGCTCTGGAATGCCCGGCGCGACCCGTGTCCCCCAAGACGGTTGCCAGTCTGCAGAAGGTAGGTCTGCGCAAAGTGGCCAAGGGGCTGGTGGGGATGTTGACGAGGTGCGCCACGGATTTGGCTATAGACCTGGTAATAGAAGTCTTCGGCCAGGACAGCCTCCGGGTCGGAATCCACTACATTGCCAGCCGCTGCCACCAATTGCTGCAGCTGAATCCGCGTGATGAAGTTCTTGTCCTGGGGGGTCATCAAGCCGTTGCCGCGTGATAGGAGGAAAATCTTGTGGTTACGCTTCGCCCGCTTCGCATCCTCGACCAAATAGGCATTGCGCTGCTCCTCGGTCAGATGCATGAGCTGCTGCGGGTTGGTAATGACGGGCAGTCCCCCATTAGGACCTCGCGAAGGCGGCGGAGGCACGTGCTGAGCCCGTTGGCCTTGCGGTGGGCCAGCATAGCGAGGGCCTTGCGGAGGCATGTTCTGCGCAGGGAAGTTGTTCTGTAACATATGCAACGGTGCGCTCGGAATGGGCGCAGGGCCACCATATAGTTCTGGAACATCCGAGGGCGGGTGCGGGATCTGCGGTAATGTGCCCTTTTCGAGATGAGCTCGCAAGACCTCTGGAGGAATCGCGGGGAAGCCTTCAGGAGGCCCCTGGAGATTTTGAGGATGGCGCAGGTATGACGGATCGGGGAAGTGCTGCGGAGGTGCTTGCATTGGAACGGCTTGGCTGTGGTTGCGCATCTGAGCTTCGACCTCCTCCAGGCTCATCATCTTCCGACCTGCTCCCAGAGTCGCAGCTGGAATCGAAGAGGGCTCGGGCTTCGGCTGAGTGTTACCCCAGACGCTCGATTTAGCTTGCAGGTCAGGAATATACCCAGGCTCGGAGTACTTCTCGTAGCCGGTGCGCTTAGAGGTCGACTCGACATTGGCCGTGGAGGTATGGACCTGCTGGGGGACCGCCTGGGCGGCCTGGGGGTTTTGCAATGCGAAGCGAACTTGTTCTTCGCCAATGGCATCGGCCACACCCGCGGTCTTGCCGAAAAAGTCGAAGTCCTTGCCGACGGGAGCAGGTTCGCCGCCACCCCCGCCAAAGGTATCGTCATTGAATTCGTCCTGATCATCGTCAAGCTGGTCGCCCAGGCCATCGTAGGTATCTTCAAAGTCGATGCTAAAATACCATCAGCTATATTTCCAGCATATCATGTTCTATCGCCGAAGTCTCACGCGTCACCATCGTCGAGCGACGTCGCACGGGCGACCTCCGCGAAGGGATCTGGATTCTCGAAGAAGCCCCTCTGCGCCGCAGGAGCCGCATTGCGGTCCCTGGGCAGGTTGGTATCGAAGCCAAAGAAAGACATGCCTCCTTGGCGCGATTGAAGGGAGAGAGAGGGGAGGAGAGTGGGTGCGGATGATAATGGTGGGGGAGATGAAGTCGAGGCGAATGAAGTTCTGAAGTGTGACCGCCTCAGGCAGAAAAATTTCGCCAAGGATCTGGATCTGGATGCTACTTGGGGAAGCACATAACTACACGTCCAGTACCCCCCTGGCTTGTATATACCGTTATCCACGTGGTGATCCTCTGTAAAAATGGCTTATAGGACCCATAGTCGAATGAGTATTTGAAGGTATCACCAATAAGAGCATTTATATCTGAACGGTAGTATTGATCTTTCAATAAAAACAAATAGCGTATCATTTGGGTAGGCATCTCTGTCTTGGGTTCCCTTGATACTGTGGAAATCACTTTCAAGTCACATCACAAGTGCAAGGCAATTGTAAGTGTGTTCCCTCCAGCGATGCTAGTTACAATATGGGAGGCATGGGTAAAAATGAGTCTGTTAATGATCAGCCTGGCAGGCTGTCTCCGGAATATGGGACTCTTACAAAAAAAAAACACCTTCAACTTAAAACTTTCAACTCCGATATTCGTATAGCGAGCTGAGTATAAAAGTAGCCAATAAAATCGCCCAAGGTTTTGCGGTAATAAAACTCGCCGTACCCAAGCTCGGGTGCTAGATAGTCCAGGAGGGCATTGATCTACATAGGTTCTAACGCGTTACACAAAATAAGCATACTTTCTGAACGGATTTATATACTTTTCTCTGATCTTTAAATATATTTCCCTCGAGTTCCAACTGTCGACCTCGGGAGTCAAGAAGTGAGCTGGAATAAACCAAGGAAGAATTCTTTCTATTCACTCATTCCAGACATACCTATTCAGATAAAAACTGATGCATGGAGGTAGCTCCCTAGTAAATAGTCATGTGTCAGGAATTCGTCTATATCCCATGTCCCATCAACAAAGCCCGAAGTATTTGCGCTGTCGCATAAAGACAAATTAGGCCCGATGGGATTTTCGTAGGATCAGATGTCCTCAAGGCGCAGTCGAATGCAGATTCCACCATGACATCACCTTGCAAAGTGCTACACGATGGCGCCAATCCGATGCTGGTCATGTCAGCACTCTGTAAACTGTCGGCCTTAAAAAATGTATCCACTCGTGCAGAACATCTCCGTCGTCAAGAGAAAGTAAATGAATCACCCGAAGGGCGGGTCCCGAGACGGATTTGTCTCAGATCGTGGTACATCCTCCATTTCACGCCCGAAGCCGAACGCTTTGAGCAAACCAAAATCTTACTCCACCGAGGCAGAAAGGATCTCTACAACTTCATGCGCCCGCAAGGCTGTAAAATGCGACCCTGAGGATTGATATTCCGCCTGACTCGCGGGAAACCAGGGCGAGACGACCCGTGGCTAAAAGTGGAATGCTTTGCGTGGCCTTGCTCACTCCGCAACCTCTTTGATTCCCTACTTCCTCACTTTCTTCCACCTCCCCCCTATCGCTCCCCCGTCCTGTCTCCGCGCTCCCTGTTCTTCCCCTGCCGGGCCACGGATGTCGGTCTATTCCCGTGTATTGGCGCCCGTCTCGCTGGCCTGATTCCGGTTACACTCGTTTTCGCTGTCTGTTAGGCAACTCTCTCGCTCCCCGCCCCGTCATGTCTATGAACGTACGGTATACTCGATACTTGGTGCTCGCACTGGTGGTAAGTCTGTCGAGAACTCGCGTTTCTTCGGGGGATCTCTCGAATCGGCCCAACTGTCTATAGTCAGGTCGCTAATCTTGACAGGGCCTGTCATTCTTGTACCTCTACTCTCGATCCTCCCTTCCAGTTCCAACCGCCGCTTCTTTCCCCCAGCCTCGTCCTTCCCTGGAAGATGTCCAGGCCAAACAATCCCAGGTCCCCAATGTCCAGGGTTCCGATCGTGTCAACGCCACCTTTGTCACCCTCGCTCGCAACTCGGATCTCTGGGAAATCACCAAGTCTATTCGCACGGTGGAGGACCGCTTCAACCGAAACTACCACTACGATTGGGTGTTTTTGAACGACAAGGACTTCGACGATGACTTTAAGAAAATGACCACTGCTCTCGTGTCCGGCAAAACCCACTATGGTCGCATCCCCAAGGATCACTGGTCCTACCCGGACTGGATCGATCAAGACAAGGCTAGCGACGCGCGTGAGGAGATGGGTCGCAAGAAGATCATTTACGGGGATTCCGAAAGCTACCGTCACATGTGTCGCTACGAGTCCGGATTCTTCTTCCGTCACCCGCTGATGCTGAACTACGAGTACTACTGGCGCGTGGAGCCCAGCATTGAGCTCTTCTGTGATGTCCAGATCGACCCCTTCCGCTACATGAAGGAAAACAACAAGAAGTACAGTTTCACCATCAGTTTGTACGAGTACATCGAGACCATTCCCACCCTCTGGAAGAGCGTCAAGTCGTTCATGAAGAAGCACCCGGAACACATTCCGGATGGAAACGCCATTGACTTTATCAGTAACGATGGCGGCGAGACCTACAACAAATGCCATTTTGTACGTTCAATGCCCTGCTTGAGTATGAGACCGTGTCAGTAATACTAATGTCTTTTATCAGTGGTCGAACTTTGAGATTGGAAGCCTGGACTGGCTGCGATCCAAAGAATACATTGACTATTTCTCTTCGCTGGATCAGGATGGCGGTTTCTTCTACGAGCGATGGGGCGATGCACCCGTCCACTCGATTGCTGCCTCCCTCATGCTGAAGAAGGAGCAAATCCACTTCTGGAATGAAATTGCCTACTACCATGTACCATTTACGCATTGCCCGAGCGACGAGAAAACGAGGCTGGACCTCCGCTGCACCTGCAAACCCGAGGATAACTTTGATTGGAAGGGCTACTCTTGTAAGTCTTATTGGATCGGGGTAGTACTCTATGACATTTTGCTAACTTATCCCAGGCACTAATCGCTGGTTCGAGGTCAATAATCTCCAAAAACCAGGCGGTTGGGACGAAGAAGATTGACTACATGCACTTGGGCACTGGTCTTTGTTCCTGCTTGGAGTCGGTGTTCTTATTCTTGTTGTCATTCGTGACGCACGAGTTTGGCTCCTTCTTCGGGTAAAGGCCATCGTGAACCATACGGTTTACCTCGCCCGCCAGTTTCGAGGCTCCTACAGTTCCGCTCAGTGAGCGACAAGTGATGGGAGCATGAAATCAGACACCCCCCCCCCCCAATCTCAATCTCGAGCTCGGTCAGGACCCGGTATCATCTCATTCCGGTTTCCTTCCAGGGCTTGCTTCTATCCACTGATTCTTGCCCATCATATGTGTTACTATTGGTGTTTTGACTGTAGCGTTCTTATCTCTCTTTTTCCTACTGAACTTGGGTACATGGGCCAACGGAGTATCAAAATATCTCTCAACATGGGCAATGGTTTTTGGTATATCTTTACAAGTGATCTGCAGAGTGAATTTCAATGGCCATGAATGGCTTCCAATGGATTTTCGAATTTTAGGATCTAACCCAAGTCCACCAAACCTATCCACGTTCGTAATGATACATGCGATTCCAATAAGAACAAGATCGCCCAAGTTGCGTTGATAAAATGATACAAGAGTAGAAACAGGAAATAGCTCACAGTGCACGAGCCCAAGGTACCATGAAGTCTATGATGAGCCAAAGGTCAGCCAGCAGTACCTGATGGCCTGACTAGCCGGCCCAGCAAGCAATTGAAATGCCAGGTATAGACAGAACCCACTAGTTACCCTTGGGTTTCTTGGTTCCATACTTCGACCGGCTCGTGTTTCGGCTTCCAACACCACCCTAAACACCAAACGTTAGCGAATATCCCAGAATCGACTTTCGACACCCATCCTCGAAGAAAACATACCAGATCCATCGCACCGCGAACCAAGTGGTACTTCACACCTGGACAATCCTGGGCACGGCCGCCACGCACCTGAACCACACTATGTTGCTGGATATTGTGTCCTGTTCGTCTGATCGTTAGCAGACAGCCCATGATTGGCCCAATACGGAGCCATGCAGTCTCGAGGGAGGGTGGAGATCCTTACCTTCACCAGGAATAATGGCACTAACGACCTTGCCAGAACTCAAACGCACACGGGCGACCTTGCGCTCTCCAGAATTGGGCTTCTTCGGTTTCGTGACACCGGTCTTGAGACACACGCCTTTCAGCGACGGGTGGTTTGTCAAGGCGGGAGATCGACCCCGGCGCGCCCGCTGACCGCGGCGGCAGCCGCGGCGGACTTGGTTGTAGGTTGCGCGGATAATGGGAGAGCATGAGAATTGTCGACGAGCAGTTATCGAGAGCGCAAGAGCTGTCGGGGTGCGGAAGACAGGCTGCAAGTTCAGGCGGGAGTTGAGTGTCAGTCCACGGGTCAATGTGGTTGTGGAAGTGTTGAGGGAGCGGATGGCAGTTGTTGATGCCGTTGGGCGCTGGACGAGGGTCCTTAAGGCGCGGAGGGCCAAAGGCGAGATCAATTGTGGCATTTTCTGGTGGGTTGCGGTCGTAAAGATGTTGGCCGTTGGATGGAGAAATGCGGATGGGAATTGATACACCACGTGACCATCGAGTCGGGACTGCCGAAGTGGTTGCTTTGGACTACCGGATAGAGCTCGACGCGGCTTCTCTGCCTGAACTGCTGTCGCCCTCCGCATTTCCATCATCATCCGCTTGCTTCCTCACCTCTTCGCTTTCTCGTGCGACTTTTGGATCTATTCTCGGGATTCAGTTTACCAAACCTTACATCTTCAGTAGTCCAAATACCCCGTCCAGCAGCTATAATGGTACGTTATCGAGCTACGAACCTTGGCCTCGCCGTCCAGTGGAGCCAACCTCCGAGTTGTCCATGAGCCTGTCAAACGTCTTGTTCCATTGGAAGCAACCAAAGCCTGTCATAATCAGCATCCAAGCAATCAATGAGCTGACCCTCCACCTGCAGTCTCTCCGCATTGCACCCCCCGGCTGCCAACCCCAATTCAACCACCAACATCACTACTCGGCAACAAGCACAGGCATCAAAGAGCGCCCCCTCAGCACCCGGTCTCCCGGATACTCTCCGTAACAAGATCACTCTTCCCGCCACCGCCTTTGCTTCGTCTACCAACAACCCACCCGCCAGCGAGATCCCCTCATCCACACACCCGCTCGAGGCTCGTCTGCTCGCCTGGCGCGCCACCCAAGATGCAATGAAGATGGAGTCTCTGCGCCGGGCGTACGGTATCGCCGAGCCCGTCCGCCGTGGTATGGAGCTGAAGATCGTGCGGGACGGCACTTTCCGGCCTGCCGTCCTGGGGGGTATGAAGGGCGGCAACATCCATGAGGATATCCTGACGCTTGGAGGTCGGGATGCCGAAGTTGGGTGGGAGGACATCTTCCAGGGTACGTATGCGGCAAAGAATGGTTTCTTCGCTATGTTATTTTGTCATGGGCATCCGGGCGAATATGTAGACTATTTCACTAACCATATCTACTCTGCAGGCGACGAGTTCCGCGAACCGCCCACCTTCCACGACGAGATGGAGAAGAGGCTGAAGATGGATTTCTAAGCTCCGTACGAAATGAATGGCGTTATCTTATGTGTTCATGCTAGATTGCGTATTTTCCTGGTTGATCCGTTGAACTAGTCTCATCGTTCTGCTGTCCTTGATACAAATAAGCGTAGAGATTGATTCTAAGCGTGGGTGGTGATAGCTTCCCTCGATACTCTCTACATAAAGACTCTTTCTCAAGCAAGACGTCGGGTTGCTAGCCGCGATTTGAGGTTCAAGTTGCAGATTAACGATCCATTTGTACCGGAAGACAATCTTTCAGAATCATCACATGTACACTGCGAAAGATTCGCAAAGACACGAAAGGACAGTCGAGGACAAAATTGTAGATACACAGGTCCCTCTGCAATCATCCAGCGGATGCACACGAGGGCAAGTCAACAAGCAGATGGGTTCGGAGGGGTATATAGATCGACGCAAGGGAAAGTCGGAGAGACAGGCGGAGAGTAGAAAGAATCGAGACAGGGCAGGAATGCAACAACTAGTTAAACCGTCGGCGAAGGCCGTGGATCGGCTTCCATGCACAAGTGAGGCGATGTGTGAATGACTCGAGAATGATTCGGGAGAGGAAACCCAACAAACCTAGCATGAGAGCCAGTCGAAGACCAAAAGGGGCGGGGGTAAAGAGTCATGGCTGTGATATCAATAGGAGGGATGGGGAAAAAATAATAAATGTCAAAACGCCGCTTCCGGAGCGCACATTTCGCAGAAACCATGGCTGCCCAATGCCAGGTGAGTAGGACCATTGTTAGATCGTCGGAGACAAGGTACGACTTCCAGTTGTAGCCGGGAAACAAGGCGCCTAGAGAATGATGCAGCGGCATCCCGGGCTGCGCTCACTAGTATCATTGTCCTGGTTGTACGGCGCCTTCGTTGCCTTGGCATCCTCCTCGTCTACCACTTCTTGGGGCTTGACGGTCATGTGGACGACGTTGGGGGCGTCGCGATTGAATTTGGAGTCTGTAAACAGTTGGTTAGATGAGGCCTGGAGTGGTGAGTCAACGCTACATACCCGACAAGGGGGATTTGTCGTCCAATAACTTTCCAAACGAGATCAGGCGAATCGAGCTTGGTGATGAAGGGCGAGTTTCCCAATCTGTAGCAGCGTTAGTCTCTCAAGTCATTCGAATGACCCATCGCTAGTGGGTGGACGTACCCGATCGCCACTCGCGCCAAATCAATTCTTTCAGGGTATAAACGCTCATGCCGAAGGGGTCGTATTTCTCCACATTGACCGACCGCTTCCGCAGATATTTGCCATCGATGGTGAAGGGGTGTCGCGATCCCGTCGTCAACAGCAGTGTGATGTGCAGCGACGGCCCAGCATCGTCGGTCTCTTTGCCCGACACGTCCTCCGACGGTTCGGATGACACCTCGGCACTGGGCTTGGGCTCTTCGGTCTCCATTGGCGGAGTCTCGGATGGCGGCGGTTGTGCGATCGTGTCGGTGGTGTCGTGCGGAGGTGTGGTGATGTTTGTCGTTGCCGTCACGGGGGCTGCGCTTTCGCCACTGGTTGCGGGGTGGTTCGCCGCGGCTGCATGGCCTGACGGGGTCTGGACCGCGGGTACAGTAGAAACCGTGGGACCAGAGGTCGATTCCACACCAGCTGCGGTGGACGAGAGCTCTGCTGCGGACGGTTGGGGTTGCGAATCCTGCGGAGAAGTACTTGCCCCCGGGGTATGGTCATCGACGGGGTTTGGCACCGGGTCGACGGAGTCGTTGGACGACATCATGAACAAGCCCCGCTGGCACGAGACAATTGGCCCTCGCGTGAGAAAGGGGGCACTGTCAAGCTGAACAACAGACAAGTCTGGGGAGGGAGGGAGTATGGGAAAGTGGAAAGCGACGGTCGATCGGTCCCGATGTGAGGAGTCGACTGCGCGAGCTGTCCAATAGTGCGTTAACTAGTGAAATAGACCTTGCAAAGGCCAAAATGCACGACTGCAAGACCACCGTGCGCAGGGAACACAGAGGGAGGACATTCAGATACAACCGAGGCGAGATGGAGAAGAAAGGATTCTTGAGGGGGCGAAGAAAACAAGGTAAGGGGATCGGCGACAGGCAACAAGGGAAACGGCCAAGGAACCCCAGCTTCCCCGGGATGGATAAACCGTGTCGATGAATGAAATAGACAAATATCGAGTCGATTCTAATCTCTTGCTACAACTACCATCTGCGCTGGGCACTGGACGCCAAGGGAGATCCGGGGGAGAGTGAATGGCAACCCCAACCCTGAAAAGTGAATAGTGAACTCATAATGGAGAAGTCGATGTCATCGGACTTGGAGTCTCCATCTTCCCTGTTGATCCCAAGTCCCACCCCCATCCAGGCCAAACTGGAACCACACGACAAACAAACCCACGGTCGCACATAGGGCCTCGGATGTCCCCAAGACCAGTGACCTCGACCGACGACGGGCTTTCTCCCCCGCCCAGTATAGGCAGTTGAATGCCGCATGGTTGATATGTGCCTATCCGAGTCACGCTCCGAGCTTCTCAAGTTGACCCGTGATTCGTGCAGTTCCTTGGAGGAGCCAGCGGAAGACGTGAGATGTCAGCCATAGAAGCAATAAGCCGGCTGCCCCGAGCACCTTGTCGGAACAGCTTGCGTTGCGAGACAGGTTGCGCTGCCGTCAAGGAGGGTTGGATGCGCCCCCTGACTTACACCCACCCGGCGTACTGTTCCAGCACTTCATTCTTCACCCCTTCAGACCCGTGTCGCACGCCGAGCAGGCGCACATTACCGATCTGGCCTCCAAAGTCGTCTTCGACGGAGCTCTTGTAATCCACCAATCGCTCGTTCAATCGCGCAACAACGGTAGGGTCATCGCGGATGAGCAGCACAATGGCATCGTACCCTCCTGCTCCGGGCACCAGGCCCCCAATGACTCCGTCGACTTCAGACACTGAGTCCAGCAGCTCGGTCTGGACGCTCGGCTCAATGGGGACACCCGTCCGGCGGGTCATCGTACGGATGTGATGGCGTGTGCGCTGAATCAAGGCCCGAACCTCGGCGAAGTTGCCATCCGTGTTGGCGTCGGGGTGCTGGGCCAGGCGCTTCAGCTCCTGTCGCAATCGCTCGTTGTTGTTCTGGAGACTCGCCCAGAGGATGTCGGCCTCGCTCCGGTTCTCGTTTCGCCATTGCAGGACCTTCTTCACCATCGACGGGGTCTGCGAGCCGCAATCCACGTCGCACAGAACCATCTGCATCCCGCGTGGCAGCTGCATGCCAAAGTCCACGCATTCAGTGTCCCAGGGGTGCTGGGTGTCGGCGTCCTCAACCACGGCGAACAATCGTTCCTCGAACCCGGCGGTGCCCACATCACCGACCGCCTCTAGGATCGCAGGCGAGAATCTCTTATAGAGGCAGGATCCGTACACGGCAGCGGCCACATCGAATCCCGATCCCACCTTGCCTTGGGCCGAGCAGTGGGCAGCCTGAGCCAGATTGTGCAGCTTGTCACGCCCGGTGCCGAGGTCCTCCGCTTGCATAGTCCGGTGGATGACCAAGGCCGAGACCAACGCGGTGACCAGCGCGGCCGAAGAGCCCAGCCCCGTCTTGTGGGCTTCTTGAAGCGGGACACCGAAATCGACAAAACGCGCGCTCCGATCCTGAGATGCCGGGCCCGTGGACGTAGCCGTCTCGGAATAGTAGTCATTGTCCGCCAGAATTGTGACGGAAAGCGATCCAAAGTCCTTGGAATCGGCGACGTAGCTGATGTAGGTCAATGCGTAGCTCAGAGAGGTCTCGACGAAGGAATTCCGGGGTCTATGATAATGGAATATATGATTAGCTTGCAGTTTCACCATGCTCGAGTTATCAACTGTAGGACACCACATACCCGGTGTTTTTCTGGACCACCTTCACACCCCCACCGTTCTCATACCGCTGCACACCATATTCCCAGACGGCGTCGACAAACTGCGGCGAACGCACCACAACCGTGTCTTCGGTGTCCTGTTCGTCGACCGCCGAGCCCTCGGGAATTGTCTGTGCCTCATTGCTCGAGGGGGCTTCGGGTCCGGTCCTGATCCCGATGCCCCGCGCCGGTGGCCTCTCCTCAGTTGCTGCACCACAATATGGATGCGCGCATCGAGAGCGAATACCGTCCCAGTGTAATTGCGATCGAGAACAAGATAGCCGCCGGTCAGGAGAACCTTGCCTGGTGCCGACAAGGCCGTCACTGAAGATGGTTGCGGGGCCATGGATATCGAGCGTGGGATTGAGCGGACCAAAAGCGGGGGAGCGGTTGTGATGGCTGTGTACCCCACGGGTTCGTGGGAGAGAACAAAATACCCGGTAGGTTGGATGAGAAGGGCGAGGCAGCAATTTGGATCCCCTGCGGAGGAGAATCAGCTGCGGTGCTGGAGGGTGCTTTAAAGGCGCAGGGCCAGGGCAAAGGCCATGGTGGGGGGAGAAGCAAGGATGTATCGAAATCTCCGAAATGGGGCTAGCGTGCCGGAATCCCATTGTTGCACCGCATGGCCCAAAACCCCCGGGCATCGGAGACGTCAATTTGCATGGCTGGGCTGGGCTCGATTGTCATGGGTGCACTGATTATCTATTGGTGGGAATCTGCTGTGCGTGATGGTGCGTCTCGGAGGACAAATCTACTATTCCAGTCTGATTTGTATATGTGAGAAAAAGAATGAAGGAAGGAAAAAGATATTCAAGCTTATAGACTGTTATTTCCTTTTTCTCCCTTCCGATCTGTCCGCGACCGATGCGTGTTCGGCGTGGCTTGGGGTATGTACGGGGTCACGGCGGCGCGGAAGCAGGAGAAGTATAGACCCGAATTCTTCGGGGATCCCCGAACACAGCTTGGAAATTGTCTGTGCATTCTATTGCCTCTGGACTGCGTCTAATTTGATGTGGAATACTTGTCACTGCCAAGGTTGGGCATGGGTTGAGCTACAGGGACCACATAGCTCAGTATGTACATAGATATCCGCGCCAATTGCTTGACCATTGGTGTTCACTCCCGAGATATGATCCGCCTATGTCCGAGTCAAGAACTGACAGGCAGCCTATCTGCGTAACTGCCATGGTCTACCTAGTTACTCCTACAGTGGTTGATGGCCTCAAATATGTATAATCCCTTGTTCGCCTTAAACTATATTCCAGATGCTGGAGTGAAGTAGTGAAAAATCCCATGAATTCCCAGAACTCCACACGCTGCTTCAACGAGACCGTGTAAAACCCCAAAGCAGTCCTAAACTCCCAAAGCCCCGAAGCTTCTGATTACCGTACAGGGTATTTCCAATGTATGTGCAAGCCAAACCGAATGGTCAATCGCGGGGAACCTGGGCGGCGATGGGGGCGGTCTGCCGTGGTCAACCATTTCGGCATGCCGTTTCGCCCTAAACCTTCAACCCCGTCACCTTCCGCAATGCTTTCTCCAGTTTTTATCCCTCCCACATTATACCTTCGGCTTCTGTGCAATGATGCTATAGCTGGTGGTCGCAAGGCGCATGTTGTCCATCTTGACAAAGGCCTGGCCATCCAAGCACAGCCGGTTGATCAGGGTCTTGAAGTGGCGGGGCAGGACGTGGACCTTGACCAGGGCGAGGATGCACTGGCGCAGGGTACGGAAGTAGAGGTCGACGGTGTCGATCAGCGGGGCCTGGAGGCCGTCGATACTGGCGTTCTCCGATTTCACGATGGTGAAGCCCGAGTCGGTTAGCGCCTGTTCCAAACTCTCCTGGGTGGGGGTCCCGACGGCCCCGATCAAAGGCTTGACGCGACGCATGAGCTCGGCATGCTCGGGATCCTTCGGTTCGTAGGCGGGGAGGCTAATCCAGTCGAGCAGCGAGATCTTCGAGCCGGGCTTGATCACCCGGAAGATTTCGCGGAAGAGCGCCCGCAGGTCCTTGCATAGACTGAGGGCTTGGATCTGGTAGAAGGCATCGAAGCTTTCGTCGGCAAAGGGCAAGGGGAGGCTGTTGAAATCTTGCGTGACGAATTGGTTGGGCAGACCGCGCTCCTCGTTGAAGCTGTGCGCCTGCGCGACTTGGTTGGGGTCAATGTTCAGCCCGGTCACTTGTGCCCCGGAATACTGCGCCATATGCGCCGCGACACGGCCGCGACCACATCCCAGATCCAGAACCTTGTCGCCGGCGGAGAGACCAATGTCCTGCGCAATGGAGCGCTCGTACAGAATTTGGTTCTCCAAGACATTGGCCTTGCGACTCATCCACGGCGGGATGTACATCTTTTCCACGTCGCCCAGGGCGCAAAGGTGATTAAGCACCCCGTAGTATGACTTCAAGCAATCGCCAACCTTCTCTTGGTAGTTGGGTCCCAGTACTTTGGTCATTTGCGTCTCGTCCGACCAGTCCAGGTTATAAATGACGTAAGAGGCCATGAAATCGTCCACCTCTTTCGGGGTCAGATTGCAGAGATACCGAAAGGAGGTCCAGAAGCTCTTCCAGCGCTTCGGGGATGCCGATTTGTCAAGATCCTTGCCATTCCTGCCCAGCGCAGTCACAAACAGCTTCTGCTTCGTCTCCGCGATCTCGTCCAGCGAGCTGTCGCTTTCGGAGCCACGCCCGGTTCGGCCAGGATGGCGCGGCGTTTCTACCAGCGTTTGCGACACCATGGTGATCGGAGGGAGCTTTCAAGCTAAATTATGGACGAGGAACCTATGAAGAGGCGGGGTCACAAGGAGGATTGAAAAAGGTCAGGCTTGCGGGAGGTTGGAGAGAAAGCCGGTGTGTATATACCC
The DNA here is from genome assembly GCA_028828875.1 of Penicillium capsulatum. Taxonomy (NCBI): domain Eukaryota; kingdom Fungi; phylum Ascomycota; class Eurotiomycetes; order Eurotiales; family Aspergillaceae; genus Penicillium; species Penicillium capsulatum. The sequence goes on along the minus strand of JAQJZR010000006.1, from coordinate 1,581,267 downwards.
ATTTTGCAGCGCGACACGGGGCCCTGACGCAATTTATAAGCGCGCTCCAAAAAGATCCTCCCTTCTCCACGGGCAAAAATCATTCGCCAAGGAGACCGTGAGCGGTCAAGTAGCCACCGTGTGCCAGACCTGGAAGCTCATCCCGGATAGCCCGGCACTCGCGCCGAACGGAAGAGGACCGAAGATGACTATACTTTGCCATTGCGGCTCATGACCTTTTTCATCTACATTTCCTTTCTTTCCTTCCCCCTGTTCCTCGTCCTCCCGTCGGAGAGGAAGCGGTCTGGTTCGAGCTCAATGGGACCAGGTACGGATGACGCGGGCTGGTCCCTGCGAGGAAATGAGCATCGTCATGCGAGCGACGATCCAGACCCACACCCGGCGTCCTTCGACGATGAATACTCCTTTGCGACTCTCGGCTACCATTGGTAATGGTCATTTCTGCCGTTTGTTGAATGTCGGATGTACGAGTGGCATCATCGTACATCTGGGGCTTGCCGAGGGGCTCTGTTTATATAACGACGCCGGGAGCTTGATACTGAGCTTCCTATTAGTCCCTGCAGCCTTCCCCTCTCATCACGGAGCTGCACGCCCGTTTCACAGACGAGCATCATTGCATCCCGTGGCTGGTCCTTTTTCAGTCCTTTTCCTTTATCTCGGCCAGTTGTAACTCGTGGGACACGCCACACAGGAGCCCGCCGCTACAGGATGCCCATAGGGCGTAGGCGATTACTGTTTTCGAGAGGTTTCCCATGTTCCCGGGATAGACTATTCCTTTTCCTTTATTCTTCTCCGGAAAGAAAGGGAAAAGAAAAAACGTGGAATATAAAATCCCTGGGGTTTAAGCCCAAACGGGATCAAGTGGCCATGGCTCCGGAAGTGGGCCACGGGTAGAGTTCGGATCAAACTGTCAGGATTGAGTCTTGATTGAATCATCCTGGGAGGGACTGGCAAAGTGGGCCCTCTTCTCCACCGGGATCGTCGGTCTGTAGGGCATTTCTCATCCGACTCGGACCCTTTGACGCCATCCCGTATATCCGGGCCCGGTCACGTGGGGTTTCTCGATCAAGTAGAACGCTCCTGAGCCAGGCCCGATTGCACTTGAGAGGCTACGGGAAACGTCCGGGGCCGATTCGGAGGGTTATTGATTCGGGGAGGATGCCATAGGGCGACTTGGCATTGCTTCTTTTCCCCCTTTCCCATGCGTAACCATTTAGCCGACAGCCGCATTGCGACTCGAATGGCATGGTGTGGATCTATCTCTGTATTTACACGGACGGTATGCAATGGGATATCCTTTCTTACACCGGTGTCCAGTCACCTGGATTCTCCCCCCGTCCCGCTCGCCGGTGTATTGTACGGAGTAGTAATGGGATTATTCGATCAACGTGGTTATCAATGATGTAACCACCAGAGTGGAGCGCACGGTGGAGCAACCAGCCGAAACAAAAATATTCACCCAGCCTTCCGAGATCAGCAGTTGCAAAAGGGGTCTCTTCTCCAGTACCTGCTGGGATGTTGATCCGCTTATACTCCGTACTCCGTATGAGCCAACGAAGGTGTTCGGGATAGTTTCCTCCGCGCAGATGAAATGTAACGAATGCATAGATCAGAAAATCCACAACTCCCCAGACACGGACTGCGAGTGGACCCTACCACGGCTTGCGATCGATACTATCCTTTGGCACGCCAGCGATCGCCCAAGGGATCCATGAAACTCCGCATCACCGCATCACCACATCACATTTTGCTTTTCGGCCCAAAGAGTTTTGCGATTCCCGGTTATCGGTGCTGGCTCGTCACAATCGCCTAGCTCCAAATCTTGATTTGATATTCGATCGGCGGCGGCAAAATCGGGCAGACGTGAGATTGTGATGTTGTTCCAACTCTGCTGGACACTGTGACCCTGGGCTATACGGAGTAGTTATTTGCATTTTTCGGAGTACTCCGTAGAGATGAGTCGACTGGGTGCGCTTGCTGCCCCTCACGCAGCGTTGGGGCCAAGTGACACGGGACATCGATCGACATCTGGGCGCGTCCGAGCGCCTTTTTATTATCAACTTCATCCTATCTGACGTCAGTCTGACCATTACCCGTTGCAGCTCAGGTGGAGGTACTTTTGCTTCGCTACCGATGTCTTCTTCTAGCATAGTGTCTACAGCGGCAGAGGGAACTGCGGGGTATTTTGTTTTAGGCTGTCAAGTGATAATCTCGGGATGATCTCCGTGAGAGTCAGAATTGCGACTGAGAGAATAGTCAAGCTGAATTTAGCCTATAGCCCATGAGCGTAAGCGCGTCTACTCCGTAGGTATGTGAGGATATCCTTAGGCTACCATTTTGTAGCGGAGGGAGATATGGAGCGCGAGCTTGATATTTCAGCCAAGATTAGCGAAGAGGAACATATACTAAACGATCATATATCCCTCTGTAGCACATCTTGCATTGCTTATTCTAATCTTCGATTTATTTTCTGATGTGACTCCCTGTGCCCGGGAGGCGGTAAACGCAAATGAATTTGGTGAAATCAGTCTCAACAAGCCTGCCACCTTCATTTGATCAAAGTGTTCCTGAATTAAACCCCAGGTTCTCAAAGCACCCTACGAATAGGCTGTACTTGAATAATCACAATCTTATTATGATAATTGAGGTTCGGCATCAAACCAAGGCCATATAGGGTTGCTTCTAGCCCGTCTCGGTTTATTGTAGCTCTTCTTGGGACATGTACAATGGTAGCTTGGAAAGTAATAGAATATCTTACTTTATCATACTGGCATAGAAACTACTAGTTCAAGGTGACATAGTGTACTATACTGACTGATCGGTGCTGGAGAGACTGTATGTCCATCTTCATCGGGACATCAAGGATCTGTGGCCTCTATCTCCATAGGGCCGTGAAGTTATGAGCAATCGAGCATGCGGATCCAAAGCTTATTCTTCGTGATAGTACTATATAGCGGGACGAGGTTATCGACTTCTCATGTGGTTTACCTCAAATGGCAGCGGTTATTAAGGTACAATATAAGATGTGAAGCTCATAGTGACTCCAGCTGGTGTAGACAATATCGCAGAAAAACCTACTACGTGAGTTGGACAGGGGAGGGTATTTATTCTAGTGAAAAGAGTATATTTCAACCCCTAGCCTTGGTAATCGACTGCTTTGGTAGCTCTCCGGACCCGGCGATAATTCTGGCTCCGACTGAGCTTAAGGGGGGTGTCTCGGAGTGACCTCGGCTTCGAGATGCGCAGGTTAGGGATTTCGGAGGGGGTGGGCGGGATGTAACGGGGAAACCCGGGTACCAGATCTTTTTTTTTTCTGACACTCCCAGAGAAGGAGTTTTGAATCATATAATTTTCGAGGATAGTTGTTACATAAAGTGTCGAGATATCGAGGGTCGAAGGTAAGCCCCTCCTATAGTGAAGAGTTAGGATCTTCTTGAGGCGATTCAATTGGCTCTAGATGACAAATTTGCAAGGTTGAAGGTTCGATTCTCACTAGCTATTCCTCGATTGCTTTGTAGCAGTGGTCTTTTTCGTCTTTTATATGAGCTTGTTCTTGAATGGGGGTTTTTTTTGCCGTTCAAGCTGGGATTTTGAAGGGGTATACCTTCCTGGAAATGATTTTCTGTAAAAGTAGCTTTTATGGCCTATATTCCAATCGGTATTGTGATTTGTCGAAGAGGTATAACATACTCGCAGAACAGGAATTATGTCAAATAATCTCTCAAGCCCGTCAACGAACGAGTAGTTTCGGGATCGGAAGAAGGTTGGTTCCGGGGAATCTCCGAGCCGAAAACTCCGAACTTCTGTTAAGTCCGCCTCGGCCAATCGGGGAGCGGGAGATCTGCTCCGGCAGAAAACGAACAAGAAAATGAACCGGAAGGGTGAGTCGTCAGGGGCAAAGTCTCGATCTGTCATTGGCGGGTTCTACGTGACTCACCCCCTTGAAGCATGATTTTTTCTACTGTCAAGTGACATCTGGCAAAAACCGGATGAATGAGGATACTGCTGAGGTATCCTGGACATTTGCTTCGGGAGTTTTGGGCGAGTTTTTGGGGCACTCGACATGCTGGCGACGAAAAGGATACCTGGCCTTGGTGTCGACAGGGTGGCAGGATGCATAGGGCGATGTGTCCGTTTCCCGTAGGATCAAATTAGACAGGGCAAAGTCTTGAGGGAGTTCTCGGAATTCGGGGTAATCCATACTTCCGGAGAGCCGATCGCCCCTAGACCCAACGGCCCACAGTCCGTATCGCTCCATCATCTTCGAGAACTTGCTTCCTTTCCACCCTCCATTCTTTATCATAGCATCTTGCTATTCTTCTTGATCCTCATATCCTTTCCTACCATTGCCTGCTTCGACGGGTCTTTTGAAAGGTCATTCTTCATATCCTTCTTCTGCATTTGCGCGTTCGTTGGCGACACCGAGTCGTTCAATGAACCTGCATTCTCATTGCTATTCTGAGTGCAAGGTACGCCGCATTTTTGCGCTGGCCGTGTCCGATCATATCCATTGACATGATTGCAGCATTGCCTCTTCATTTTGAAGAGGTCGCCCGCCAGATAAATGGTTTTGAAACCCTTCGCCCATATCGCGCGCCAGAGTCTTGCCAAAGCAGTTGCCCATGGCTATGCTCAGTCGGTAGTCGCGGCATCGCAATCCACATACGCATCCTCCAATGCCCTCAACCAATTCGCATCTCCCTCCAAGCTCTCCCGCAATCAACTTCAAAATGCATTCTCCAACGCGTCGAGTTCATCCGGCACCGGCGCAAAGGCAAGCCACGGGAGTGCTAACTCGGGGGATCTGGGTCTAGCTACCTACCTCGCAGCGTGGCAGCAAGCCCAGCAAACAGGGGACGATAGCGAGCGGAACCAGTTCAGGTCAAATGGTCTTGTGAGCTGGAAGCCCTCCGGCGAGGACCTGGACGCCATCCCAGACAAGGCCGACTCACGTGCGCCCCATCCGACCAAGGCCGCCGCCAACGAGGATGTTGGTGCTCAGGTTGAAGAGGCTGTGGCCCGGGAGATTCAGTCCCAGGTGGATCAGGAGTTGGCGAAAGAAGCTGCTGACTCTTTCGACGACGATGTTGCCCCCAAGATTTCACAAGAAGCCCAGGCAGCCTCTGACCACATTGTCTGGTTGGCCAAGTCCCAGGAATTCTCGGAAGTTCCCGTTGCGTTTGAGTCTTTGCTCCAAGATGGTCTGACCCCGACGGTAGAAGCGTACAACGCGCTGCTGGCTGCGGCAATCAAAATTCATCCCAGAGTTGTACATGCGATTCCCAAGGCTCTTGATGTCTATTCTGACATGCTCCATCGCCGGGTTATTCCGGACGAAGACACCTATGAGGTCCTGGTACAGTTGTTGGTCACCCGCGCCCACGATATTATCAACGCCAAGGAAGTCCTGGAGAAGGAGCGGATTCGGTATGGCAGCATGGAGCAGCCTGGAAAGTTCATGCTTCAGTCGAAGGAGCTGGAGAGAGACATCCTTCTCGAGGACCACTCGTTGTCTATTGCAGTGAAGTTATTCACCACAGCCACCACTCGACACTCTCGATTGGTATTTCCGGTTGATCTGTATCGGGATCTTATCACTGCTTGTGCCCGGGAAGGGAAGATCGAAGAGATGATTCGCATCTATGCCCATATGGAGTCTGGGAACGCGACTCCCCATGCAGCCATCTTCCCTGCCATGATTGAGGCGTTTGGTGTCACTGGTGATCTGAGGAGTGCTGTGGAATGCTATAATGAGTACCGGAGCCTTGCCATCTCGGATGACAATGGCTTGTTTAGCATTGTCCAGCGTTTGGATGGAGAGGTGTATGCCTCCCTGACTCGTGCTTACCTGTCATGCGGTAAGACAGATGGTGCTGAACGCTTCTTCGCCCGCATTCGTACCTCCTTCGATGATGTTCAAGAAAATCGAGAGGGACGAATGGCTGCAGTTGAGACTGTAGTTGTTCAGCAAGCATTCATTCAGCATTTGATGGACTCTGGGGAGTATCACAAAGCCCTTGAGCAAGCCAAGGCCGAGCTTCAAGATCAGCCTCGCGATCAGGTCATCTCCCAGATTTGTATTGCAGCAGCTGACGCCGGGGATCTTACCACTGCTTCAAAGGCATACGACAGCCTGTCCACCTCCCCCGACACACGACAAAACCCCGCAATGTCGCTGCTGGCACTTCATGCTCGTGAAGGGAATCTTTCAGCAGCGCATTCTTTGTGGATGATGCTGAATGCGGTGGGTCAGGCGACTCCGGAGATGGTGCAGCCAACCGTCATGTATGGTGTTGCATTGTTGAAGAGTTCAAAAGTAGAGGAGGGATTGCACAAAGCGCGTGCCATGTTCGCCCGCATTCGCGACGCGTCCACCACAAAGCCCACGGTTACTACCACCTCTACCTCTGATACCAACGCCACTATTTCTGAGCAAGTTACCGAGGCTATTCACCTCTTTGGCCATGTCATCATGCAGAACTCTACTGTTCTCTCGCCCCAGGGGGCCCTCCTTATTCTATGGACCATGGCCGAGAATGGTGGATTTGTCTATCCTTTGGCTGAATATGCTCTTGCTAGCCTTGGGCCCAACGCCATCTCGCAACTTAGCTTGGATGACCTCCACCTGGCTCTTCGAGCTCAAGCCAGTCTGCTGGCAAATGGAAACGTGTTGAATGATGTGGTTTACCCACTTCGCTTTGCACACATGCTCGATCTGGCCCTGTTGGCAGGTCGTCCCTTGGATCCATTTGCCACCCATTTAGTCAACCAGGCTATAACTGCGGTCGTCAACATTCGGCCAGATCTTGTCCAGAGATGGCATGATCATCAGAAGGCTGCGGCCACCCATGCTACTCTGGCCGATTACCCTAGCCCTCTCTCTATGGCAGAAACCCCAGCTACCCATGCCCCTGGGAACCCCAACCCTCATGTGAACCCAGAGACATTTGATCCCCACGCCCATACCACGGACGTCGGGGAGTCCGCTGCAATTGCTGCCGACCTTGAGAAGAACTCTGCCAATATCGAGGCCCAGCTGAATCGATCGCTGATCCGCCTGGAGAGCATGCGTACCGCCGGCTTCCACCCTCGCTACATCACCTACGCGAAGATGATCAATGCTGCTTCCAAAATTGGTCGCATGGACCTGGTCCACAATATCTACGCCTTGGCCCAAAGAGATGTCCCCCTCGATATGACCTCCAAAGCCGTTAAACACGGCTGGGTCCCCATCCTTGACGCCATGCTTGCCGCTTATCTTACCGCCGGCGATCGTAAAATGGCTGATCATTTCCATGAACAGATGCTGGGCATCGGCTCCGCGCCCTCGGCCAACACATTTGGTCTTTACATCACCACACTGAAAGATTCAACCAAAACTTCCGATGAGGCCACCGAGGCCTTGAACATCTTTCGTCGTGCTGTGGCAGAGGGTGTTGAGCCTACCTCGTTCCTCTACAACGCGGTCATCGGCAAGCTCAGCAAGGCTCGTCGTATCGATGACTGTCTCGCCTACTTTGCCGAGATGCGTGCCAAAAATGTACGCGCTACCAGTGTCACCTACGGGACCATCGTGAACGCTTTATGTCGTGTAAACGATGAGTATTTCGCTGAGCAGATGTTTGAGGAGATGGAGTCCATGTCCAACTACAACCCGCGTGCGGCACCCTACAACTCGATGATGCAGTACTTCTTGAACATCAAGCAAGACCGCAGCAAGGTTCAAGCCTACTATGAGCGTATGCTGTCTCGCAACATCCGACCCACCACCCACACCTACAAACTGCTCATCGACGCATACGCCTCGATCTACCCTGGGGACATGATAGCCGCCGAAAATTTGCTCGCGTCAATGCAGGCTCAAGGAGTCCAGCCTGAATCTGTGCATTACGCTTCGCTCATCCACGGCAAGGGCTGTGCTCAGCGTGACCTCGATGGCGCTCGCGCCGTCTTCAACACGGCTATTGCCGACCATCGTGTCCGCGTTCAGCCAATTCTGTACCAGGCTCTCTTCGAGGCCATGGTCGCCAATAGCCGTGTGAAGGAGACCGAGCCGTTTCTGCCGATGATGAAACGGCACAAGATTGAGATGAGCGCATACATCGCCAACCCCCTCATCCAGGGCTGGGCCAACGAGGGCAATGTCGGCCGGGCCAAGGCGATCTACGACCACATCGGTCGCGAGAAGCGCGAGCCCAGCACCTACGAAGCCATGGTCCGTGGCTTCCTCTTTGCTGGGGACCGCACCAGTGCTGTCAGTGTGGCCAAGGAGATGATGTCGCGTGGTTACCCCCTGCCGTCACCAACAAGATCGCCGAGCTTGTTGGATGCCTTTCTTAATTCCTTTTGTCCTCACTTCCCGGTGACCTTGGGCTCTCGGCGTCTATTGCCCAGGGATCACCGGGAGTGGATGTTGTTGATGTTGTGTGTGTACCTGTGTGATAGAGCTCGTTCTCAGTTTTCCCTCGGTTCTTATTTTGTGACATTTTCATCTGGCATTTAGCGTTTCTGGCGTTGTTCCGGGAGTGAAGGGGATCAAAAAGATACCATTTTTGTTTTACTGTTCATACCAAATCTCAACTCAGCATGGCGCTTACATTGTGCCCATTGAAATTTCCAATTTTTCCGGACCCAATAGTAACCTTGAAAATATCCTATTCTCTCTTGGGACGTAACTGTCGTCTATTTTATCAGTTCTGAATGAAAAACTTGAAATACTCGGGATTGTCCTATATTCCAGGCTGCTGCTACATCTGCAAAGTGCTACTTGAGTAATTGACCAAATCCAAGCCCAAGGTGAAGCCCGATGTATTATTGGGTTGTCACTATCATAGGCCATAATAGTGTTGGCAGCAAGCGACACGGCAAATCGGCGCTTCGATCGCCGACTCTTCAAGTAAAGTGCTAGAACAGTCCGACGTCACATTCACCATGCTATTCAACGGGCCGGCAATCGACTCGATCATTGACGACAATTTCCTGCGCGCAATCCGTGGCAAAACCATCGTGAACACAAGTTCCGTACCGGTGGAATTCAGCCAATCTTTCGCCCAGCGGGTGCATCAAGCCGACGGCAAGTTTCTCGATATGCCCGTGAGTGGCAGCAAGATTCCCGCTGAGCAGGGCCAGCTGGTGGGCATGATTGTCGGTGATCCCGTCATTGCAGAACGCATTCGAATCATCTTGGAGCCAATCACCTGCGCGGCAGTCTACTGTGGTCCCATTGGATCCGGATTTGAGGATGAAATATGCCGTCAATTTACTCCTCATTACCCTGACGGTTGGATTGGCCGAGTCGATGAATCTTGCCCGGGCACAAGGTCTTGATCTCCAGGCCTTTGGTAAGGTCCTCGAGGCATGTCCGATGGCATTCAATTATTCCAAGATCCAAGTCCGGAAGATGCTGGAAGAGGATTGGTCCACTTAGGCGACGATCAAGGATTGCTATAACAGCACACAGCTCATTCGATCGGCGGCGCAAGAGACCAAGACCCAAGCACCTTTTATTTCCCTTTGCGGTGCGTTATATGGACGGGCTAAGGAGTTGGGACTTGGTGAGGGGAATATGATTGCGGTTACCAAGATGATGATGAAGCCTTGATCACTTCAGATGCGTTCAATGCCCGTGTTGGTCACTTGGGATCTCCAGCCTTTCCTCATAACTGTTTTGCATTTCTAACGGGTCCATTTATGGACTTTGTTCCTATCGAAACTTATATGTACATACAACCGGAGGTCATTCTTCTGCTGGGTCACAGTACCATCTTGTGATTCTCTGTGGCTTTTTAGATCTCAGTCATCGAGTGTACACTGACTTGAAGAGGATCTATTATATTATCAACTCAAGGGGCCCGGGGGATATGCATATATAGAAAGTTGTAGGCAAATAATGCAGCCCCCTCAAGGCCATCTCTATACTGCACCGAATGATTCTCAATACTTTATTTTTATTCCGGCGTTAATGTATTCTCAATGTTTCTAGGAACACATTCAAACACCATGTTGAATATGTAGTTGGATGGCTCCATCTGGTGCAGTATAGATATAGTCACGCAACCTTCTTTCTCCGAAGCGTGGTTCCGAGGTTGCATGGCTGGGGACCTTCAATTCCGAAGATTCCACCTCGTACAATCCCACACCTCCATTTTGCAAGTCCATCTCTGAAGCCCATTCTCTCCGTCGAGTCAATGTTCTCGCGCTCTCCCACCACGCTCCTAGAATCCCTTCTCCGCATCCGCGCATCTTTCCGCCAACCCCACCTTCAACTCCAACCCCCGCGACTCTTTTCCTCTTACAACCCGACCATGTCTCCAAACGACACCAACGTGGACGCCACCAGGCGTCCAAAGAAGCTGATCTGTATGCTAGTCACTACTCTCTCCACCAAGGGCCCTGCGCGTCTGGACTTGCCAACGATCGTCCTCCGCGGAGAACAGAAGACTAACTCCATCGTTCAACAGTCGCCCCGGGGGACATCGCACCGACTTCGGAGGTCGAGACCGGCACAGCCGAAACCCCAGAATCATCCGCACCGCAACCGCAGTCCGCCGTGCCGTCTCACCTGAACCCCGAAGACATCCGCTCCGAGATCTCCACGCCCGATTCCACCGCCGAAAGCCAGATGCTGTCCCACCCTGCTCGCGCACACCAGTTCGTGACGAACCCACCTCTGACCATCTCCCAGATGCACGGCACGAATCCATTGCATCAGTTCCACGCCTGGTTTCGGGACCCGCGGCTGTCGCCGAGCTCGGCACCGGAGACCTGCACGTTGGCGACAGCCGAGCTGCCCCTGGGCCGAGTCAGTGCGCGAGTGGTCTACTTGAAAGAGCTGGACGAGCGCGGCTGGGTGGTATACAGCAACTGGGGCAGTCGGGAGGGGAAGGGCGGGCAGGTCTTTGGACGGGGTGCGGGCGGATCTAATGCGCCAGACTCGATACCCGAGCCCGGGGACGGGACAGAGGCACCGGGGCCCGGGAACAAATGGGGTGCGTTAACATTCTGCTGGTCCTCCGTTGAGCGGCAGGTGCGGGTGGAGGGTATCTTCGAGCCGCTCCGCCGCGAGGAGAGTGAACTGTACTGGCGCACGCGAGAGCGTGGCAGTCAGATCGGGGCCTGGGCTAGCTGGCAGAGCCGTGTTCTTTGGTCTGCAGAGCCGGCACAGCTGATCGTGCATCAGCGGCGGAAGAGTGTATTGAAGCTGCAGGCGTCGACCGAATCAGCGTCTGGTGCGGATGTCCCCGTCAATATTGGCGACACGGATATGAACGACGGCCGAGCACTGCTCGAGCAGCGTGTCCAGGAGATGGAAGCGAAGTTTGCCGGTGTCGAGCAGATCCCCTTGCCGCCATTCTGGGGAGGCGTGCGGCTCGTGCCCGAGTCGGTGGAGTTCTGGCAAGGCCGACGCAGTCGACTGCATGATCGATTCCGCTACGTGCGGATTGAAGGAGAGGGTGAGGATGCCCAATGGCAACTCCAGCGCCTCTCGCCGTAATCCGCTGGTCTATCGTCATAGAAGCATACTCCATTAGCGTGCATTTGTTTCTTTCTACTGATCTATATTCGGTTGTCTAGTAGAAATGCAACTGTGTAAGTGGTAGAAAGATGCGAAGCCAAGTTGATAAATGAAAATATAATCAATGGCATAGAGTATAAACATCGCCAATTTCGTGCCCAGACTCGCTACACTAGTCAGATCTCTGAACTGATTTAGACTGGAACATGGAAGCGAATCTTACAGTGACAGCAATTCTTCCAAAATTAATCCCGTAAACTTGCAAGTGCCGTCATTTGATTCCCAGCGTGTACTCCAGGTACCTCGTTGAGTATTGATCGACGTTATCTTATCACTGACTTGGCAACCTCCTCTCCTCGTCGCATTGCTCTGGTATAAGCTACACGCACCCCAGAATCAACTCTCCGCAGTCTATATTTACCTTCGAGATGAGTTCCCAAAGCACCCAGCAACGATCCACATCCCCCTGGGTCATCATCGCCGTGGCCAGCGGCACCTTCGCCGCGCTGAACGGGCTCTTCGCGAAACTGTATGCCACGACACACCTTCCATGAGAACGCAGATTGATTGTGATATTCCAGAACCACCGATAACAACACCTCCACCTTTGCCCAGTCCATTGCGCACCTCTTCGGGCTTGAATCCTCCCCGTTCCTCGAACTCCTGGTCCGCGGCGTAAGTGCATTGCGATATAAGCACACCCTGCCTTGATCGCCTCATTGAACTGTGGCTGACTTCTCTCGCACAGGCATGTCTGGGTTTGAATGTGATCTGCAACATTATCATGTGGGCTCTGTTCACGCGCGCCTTGACGGCCGGCCCATCCACGACCAAGGTATCCATCACGAACACGGCGTCGAACTTCCTGGTCACGGCGCTACTCGGCATGATCGTGTTTCGCGAAGCGGTGGGCGGACTCTGGTGGATCGGGGCTGGGATGATGGGCGCGGGGTGTATACTCGTGGGGATGCGGGATGGCGCATAGATTGAATTGGATTCTGGGAGGAGCAATATAAAGAGCAAGCATCGCAAAGAATTGAACGAGGTATATTGTCAGAACTCCGGGAGCAACCCGAGTGCCGTCTATCAAACCCTGTACATAATTTACAGTCTCAATGAGCCACCCGCGGGCCGCTCGTCTCGGTCCTCCAACTCGACAAATCCATCTTCCTCCGTTCCGTCCAGGATCCCCGATACATCCAACGGCCTGCCCTGCTCTCGTTCCCGGGGCCGCATGGGCCGACGGAAACGAGACCCAGTGGCGAACCGGGCCAGGTTCTGGATGAGCCGCCACAACCGGTCTTCCAGCTTTTCAGGTGCTGGTCCGTTGAGGTGACCTCCCAAGGTGGTGAGCTCTGGGGAACTCGTTGCAGCGAGTGCATGTTCCTCGGCCTCGACCTTGAATTGGTATTTCAGGCAGTCTTTCACCGTGACCAGGCCGGTGAGACGACCACGATGCTCAACGATGATGACGCGCGGGCCCATCTTCTTGAATATCTCCATGACCGTCTCGAGGGGAAGTCGCGGATGCACCGTCAGCGGCGTGTGGTCGACATACCGTGAGAAATCAACGAACCCCGCGCCGACGCTATTCTCGATAGCGTCAAAGGTCTCTGCGGCTCGGGCCTGAGACAAGGATGCCCTCCGGGCGACGCTGGCCTCGGCGGCATCTTTGTTGAAGACACAACACGCCCGCGATGAGATGAGTCCTTCGCTTCGAGCGCGGTCGATGGCATATCGGAGCTCTGTGCGTCCGATGTATCCGACCAGGGTCTTGCTGCTCCGATCATCCACGATTGGGAAACCTTGGAACTTGTTGTCGCTCAGCATGTGCTCCGCTTCACGGACCGGGAACTCGGCCGCGGGGAGTGACAATGGGTCTGTCGTCATCGCGTGCGAGACTGGAACGTTGAAAACGTGGTCTTCTTTGTTGTCGAGAAAGGGAAACCCATTGAACCAGATCATGCGGTTTGCAATGCCTCCATTGCCAAACCGATCCCCAACAGCTTTGGTTACGCCGACCACGATCTGACAGGGGTCAGCGAGAAACATCACGAGTAGGGAATGGACAACATACCATGGTGGGCAGAATATATGTCAGCGCTCCCGTCAACTCGAACATGATGACGGTGACGGAGATTGTGAGGTGCATAATTCCACTCAGAGCTGCTCCGGCACCGAGGAAGGCATAAGTACCAGGTGTGATGCAGGGCACATCGGGTTGGCAAGACGCGAAGAAAGCGGAGTCGGGGAAGGACTCATGCAACGCCTGGACCATAATTCCCACCATGCGACCAAAAGATGCCCCAATGGCCATCGACGGTACGAAAATACCAGCCGGTACCTTGCAACCATATGAGATGATAACAAGTCCAGTGCGCAGGATTGTCGCGACCGCCAAAGACGCGATCATCGAGAACCGATTCTTTTTTCTAAACCAGGCCTTGTCAGTCATGGATCCTAGTCGGGTAAATTGAGGATCTTACTCGCAGAGGCCATTGTAGTCATGGCCACCTTCGCATTCCCGAAAGAGAATCTCCATCACTTCCGTCATGTTGATCTTCAAGAACATATTAGGGTAGCAAAGGATCGCCGTCAGAGCAGCGAGGACGACCGACTCCGCAATGGGATAGTTGGCCAGGTACTTCTTGCGGAACGCAGCCATCCGCAGATTCCATTTGATCACAAATGCACCATACAGGCCACCAAAGACACCGAGAAAGATAAAGAAAATCAGCTCAAAGAAGTGCCACGTACGATCATACTCGACCTGAAACATGACCAGCTGTCCAGTTCGAAAGGGGTTCAAGGCCTGTTCCGATCAGCAATGCTCGTAAGGATGCTCCTGCTCCACGGGGACATACCGCAAGCGCGCTGGTTGCCACCAGGGCACAGAAGTAGCTGCGCCATAAAGTCTTGAGTGGGAAATAATTGGCCATTTCCTGGGATTTATGAGCACCGAAATCAAATGCCGTAGGCGATCACTCTCACCTCCAATGAGAACAGCACACCCCCTATGGGACTGCCAAAGGCCACAGCAACGCCTGCAGCAGCCGATGCGGTCAGAATTTCCCTCGTCTTAGATGCATTCTGCTTGTATTTGCCGAAGAATCGTGAGATCACATTTCCGGTGCACACGGCAAAGTGGACACTGGGGCCTTCTTTGCCGACGGAGAGTCCAGACGCAATGGCCAAGGGTAACGCAATGGACTTGATGAGCAGAGTCCACGCTCCCAGAAATCCCTTCATGACAAAGCCAGCAATGATACACTTGATCTCCGAAATGCCGGATCCTGCAGCATACGGCGCGAAAGACTTGACGAGGACTGCTGCAATGGCAGCAAGTAGAACCTAGCCAGAATCAGCGAAAGGGCCTTTGTGACTGAGATGGCGCCCAAGACATACCGCGAAGAAGAAATAGACTGCATAATTAAGAAGCCAGAAAGAGGTCCAATGCTTCCATTCGGGACAACCTGTGACAGCCCAATGTCAGTCTCTCTCAGAGAATCTCCAGGTCATAAACAGCATCTAGCATACCTCCCTCGGCACCCCAGCAGCAGAACTGTTCGTTCAAATAAAATGCGCTTGTGCAATGACCCAGCTTGATGTCTGACAACCACTCCGTAATAATATTCAGAACCGCCGAGTTGATTCCAATGGCAATTCCAACCAATGTCACCACAAGCCAGGCCTGGCCAGCATCATAGGACTCGTATACCTTTCGCCTCCAGCCAAAGACACCCTCCTTGTCCCAGAACCCACCGCCCGTCCGCCGCTTGGCTCGTCGATAATTCTGCTCGTGCACGGCATCTTGGACCCAATCTATGGTCGTAAAGTCTTCATAACGTTTTATTTCGCTGATTTCGTCGGGGATGGCGGGGGGTTGGGTGTCAACTTCGGGGGCATCGGGGCCGGGGTTAGGGTTGGAGGTCGAACGGCCGGGGAACTGTCGCGGATGTCGATGCTCTGACCGGATTGAAGGCGGCCGGTCGCCGATCAACGAGAAGCGTGTTGAGGTCATAACATCGAGCGGGGCGGTGGAATCAGCATACTCGGACTCGAGCTGTGTCGATGATGCTCATCCACTGCGGAAAGGAGAGGGCCGGACGCGGTGCAAATTCGGGGCTCGATTGGCGCAAGATCAGTTCGAAAATTAGAAGCGACAGCACAAGTCGCCGAGACAGAACGAACAATAATTTCGTGGTGCGAATAGGTCGGAGGTCGAGGAGACAAAGCCCCAAAGTCCGCGCCAAGTGATCGATAACGGAGGCTGCTGAGATAACGCCGCGCGCGCGTTTCGGTCCTCGACTTGTCCATCGCGTGCTTACAACTCACTGAACCCACCAGGCTCGATTGGAATCAATCTGTGTCTTGCTCATACTTACTCTCTGTTTTTACTGGGTGTGTAATACCTCGCAATGTCTTCCAAGAACCCCGGCGATCCGGATGAAATCACCGGGCAAAGTGCTCTTCCCAGTACGTCGCAAGACCCTATTCAGATCTTGGAAGTCGCTCATGGATACAACAGTCTCTCGTATCAAGAAAATCATTCAACTAGATGACGATATTGTACAATGCTCCAATAACTCGACCTTTGTTATCGCCATGGCCACGGTACGCAGCCCTTCCTGCCAGCCCCGTTTATAACCGCTCATATTGTCTACAGGAGATGTTCATCCAGTATCTCGCGGAACAAGGTCATAATGTTGTCAAGTCAGAACGCAAGCCTCGAAAGACCGTTCAATACAAGGATCTCGGTTCGTGGTTGATGTCCTGCGCGGATCAGGAATGTGCTAACACATGCAATAGCCACAGCAGTATCACACATTGACAACCTCGAATTCCTATCCGACGTGATTCCCAAGACTACAACCTACAAACAATTCAAGGAAAAGAAGGCCAAGGAGGCCAAAGAAGGTGGCATGGAGAAGGGCCAGCGCACCTTGAATGGCACCGGACCCCCTCCTCCTCAGGAGACCAACGGAGGCCCCGCGCCCGAGGAAACGACACCTCAGAAGGAAGAACAGAAGCAATCACCGACTGTGCCTCGCACCCCCGTGGTCCCGGTGAGTGCGTTGATCGCGGACCGGACGGTTGATCACTCGGCCCGCCAAGACCAGGATGTCGAGATGAGGGATTAACTGGGGGATGATGATATATGATTCCTGCTTTGGAAGTAATTTTTCCTACTGCTTGTAATTGCGCTGCTGGTTTGCATTGGAGTTCTTGGAACACTTGGAGGGTTATTGTTGGGCCGGCATCGGTCACCGTGGACTCGGAACAGTCCAGATGGTCTTTCCCTATGAAAAGAGGAATAAAAGAAAGAAATAAACATCTCGTCTCCAGCAAAATCACCGTAATTATAGCGATAACTCGCGTGCTGGGTTGGCATCGGGCGAGTACAAGAAATGAAGTTCGCCCGGAAGCCGCCAGCCAATGACAGGCCCCGTGATTCCGATCGCTAGCGAAAGCTCTGGCTCCAACTTCATCCCGGCTTCATCCACTCTCCTACCCCCTCGCCCTCCACGCAATTGCGGTCAACCCTCTCGTGGTCAATTGCATCATGTCGCTCTCCTCCGCCTCCGGCTCTCTGCTGCGCGCTTGCGCTCGCCAGCAGCTGCCCACCACCCGCGCCGCCGTCACCTCCTGCCAGCAGCGGAGGGGAGTCTCGGATGCGAAGTCGTCCTTCGAGAGCCCGTTCGCCAGCGCCAATGAGCGTGGCTCGACTCTGAAGATCCCCAACTTCAGCAAATACTCCTCCGGCAGTTCCCCTCGCACCAACCAGGTCTTCTCCTACTTCATGGCCGGCACCATGGGTCTGGCCACTGCCGTCGGTGCCAAGGCTACCGTCCAGGGTATGTTTTCCCTTTCCTCGCTGCGCTGATTCGGGAGGAGAACTCGAGAAATTGAACATCCGGCTCGGGTGACATGGGACGCGAAGTGGGATTCCGTGGCTGACTGTGTTTTCCCCTTGGCAGACTTCCTGGTCAACATGTCCGCCTCTGCCGATGTCCTGGCCCAGGCTAAGGTCGAGATTGCTCTCGGCGCTATTCCTGAGGGCAAGAACGTACGTGATCTATCTCCTAGTCCTCTCTGTCCGTCGTGTCTAACTTTGCCTTTTCTGTACAGGTCATCATCAAGTGGCGTGGAAAGCCCGTTTTCATCCGTCACCGCACCGAGTCCGAGATTGACGAGGCCCGCAACACCAAGTGGGAGGGTCTGCGTGACCCCCAGCCCGATGAGGACCGTGTCCAGCGTTCCGAGTGGCTGATCATGCTGGGTGAGTGAACCTTTCACATGGAATCCGCGACTCGAATCACTGACTCGAATGGTATCTTAGGTGTCTGCACTCACCTTGGTTGTGTTCCCATTGGCGAGGCCGGTGACTACGGCGGCTGGTTCTGCCCTTGCCACGGTTCCCACTACGACATCTCCGGCCGTATAAGACGGGGCCCCGCTCCTCTGAACCTGGAGGTCCCTCAATACAGCTTCCCCGAGGACGAGACCCTTGTGATCGGTTAAGCGAATACCGACATCAAATGTTCAATCAATCCGCCGCGGGCGGATATTCGTCTCAATTAGACCGAGGAAGGCGGACGGAACGATAAAGGGTCTGTCTGTGTATGTGCTTGTGTGATATTGTTTTCCTTTTTTTAGAGACAGAGCGGCCGTGTGTCTTGTCAAGATTAAGAGACCTGTGTTTTAATATGGACAAAAATGAGCCTCTTTTCCCCACCCTTTCGTGTCCTCGGTCTCACGACATTCATCTGCGGGTGTTCTTTTGGCAGACTCGGCTCGTTCTCGAAGAAACCCCCGCCGGGTGAATCTGTCCCGGTTGAGAGCGTCCTGTGATCTCCTTGAGTACATACTTGTGTTTTATATTTGCCAGTGTATTGCCTAGTCATGAGATTTCCTTTGTCCATCTTCACATTTGCGGTTTCCGCGAGGGATCATTCCTCTCCCCTCGGATCGCTTTGCGATTTCATGGTCATGTAGTCAATCTTTCTACTTTTAACTCTTCTGCAGTCGGTGATATTGTATTGGTACATTAGGTTTGGTATCCGCTATATCTCATCTGTGCAATCATCGGTGATTGGAATACAACATGAATATGGTCAAGTTCTGAACCGTGCAGGCGAAGCGCCAGCCTGATCTGTACATCATCGAATCCCAACACTATCGGGGTCTTACCAGGGCAATGACAAGACCCATGACGGCCGCGCCAGCTGCAGCACTCTGCATCACAGCCACGGTGAGATCGCG
This sequence comes from Penicillium capsulatum, assembly GCA_028828875.1. Lineage (NCBI taxonomy): Eukaryota > Fungi > Ascomycota > Eurotiomycetes > Eurotiales > Aspergillaceae > Penicillium > Penicillium capsulatum. Next base: position 1,562,489 of record JAQJZR010000006.1, on the reverse strand, counting down.
CTGGGAAATAGCAACGCGGTGCTCACTGAAGAGCTCGGTGATGGCATGTCGCCAGTATTCGACGGAGATGGGAGGAGAGGAAATATTTGCAAGGCGGGAGTAAAGGGACGGGGTAGTCATGGAAGACGCATCCGCCGATGAAGGGGTAACATCAACGGGAACAGGGACATGGCCAGAGCCCGGCAAGGGAGCTTGGGAGGTGGAAGTCGGCGTGTCAAGGGTCGAATCGATGGTCTCGGGGAGAATCTGCGTTGACTGAGCCATGGACGATACGATGCCTTCGGTCATGGCAATCCGATTCAGCTCTTTGTCCTTCTCGATCGCCTCGACAACCTTATCCTCGAACCCCTTCACCAAGCGCTGCCGTCGCCAAGGCTCCACGGCGATCTGGAAGACGAGGAAGAGCAGCACGTTCACACCCATGAGACCCCATGTACCCCAGGTACTCATGCGGCGAATCTTATCGGACCAGACCTGCTCCTCGTGATAGCGCGAGAGGATGCACTTGCTCAGTTGCACAGCTGCCTCCTCGGCGTCGTGTTCAGCTCGGGATAGTGCTTCCTGCGTCTCCATCTCAGCGACCTCATTTGTATGATCGTTGCGGTAGAGGAGGGTGAACCGCTCCAGGTCCGCCGGGGACCAGGCGTGCTTGCGCTGAAGGAGCTCGTTAATCTCGCGCTGGGAGGTTGAGCGGTTGTTGATAGCGGCGGTGTATTCCTCTTTTGATTTGCGGACTTGCGCGCGCGCGGTACGAAGACGTTCCTCTACACAAACGTCCTAGATTAGCTTGGAAGGCCCTCGTCAGCGAGGGGTGTCACGTACCTTGGGCATGGATCTCATTCTTGAGCGCTTCGATGCCGGAATATCCCGTGAGATCGTTGAGGCGTTGACCAGCAACAAATACGTTAGACTGGACATTATCCATCACAGAGCTGAATTGCTTCGACCATTGTGACCGCCGGTTCTCAAAGTAAGAGGGAAGGCCGCCCGTCGCGGTGCCGTCAGCACTGGCTGGATTATCGCTCTGCCCGGGTCCTTGGTCTAATTGTTCCCATTTCCCTTGTTTTGCCGCCTGCTCCGGAGGCTCTGTCGCAGAGATGTTCGCAGCATGGACACTCCCCGCATCTGGCCCCGGCATGGGAATCGCCTCGGGTGTCTCCGCCTCCTTTACAAGCCGGGCAACCCTTTCCACCTCCTCGCTATCCTTCGCTTTGTCATTTGAGGTGTTATATGACCCCGGGACCTGGCGAAATCGACATTGAAGGCAAACTGAGAAACTCCGCAAGGTCGGCCGAGCGAGAAAGCCGCTTGGGGCTGCCGGGCGACATTGGAGGTGTGTCGGTGTACTCGATCGTGTGATGTGTATGCTCGACCGCAGCGATTGCCTGGCGAGATACGGCAGAGCCTGCATAGCCGGGACGGAGGCTTTGGGCCAGGATGGACTGGGGTTGGGTGTGGAAATCCCGGCGCGGGAGAAGTTCGAGACATCTCGGAACGGGTTCGGGTCTGGCGCTTATCTGATGGACTGCCGAGCTGGTCGCGTCTACGACCCGGTGAGGTCTTGGGTTAGGAGTTTGCTGTGTCTTTATTTTTCGTATATTGTGGCTTTTATCTTGCTACATTCTTGATCATTCGGTGGAGGAGAGTTTTCACTTGGCTTCGCCGGTGGAGGATATATATAAACGGACCACGACAGCCCGCTGAGCACATCTACCACAACCCAACTACCTATATTGGAGAATGGCAGTCCCATGGTTCCAATCAAATGACTGCATTCCAACCGCTAATCGATCGCCGGTACTCGCTAAGACCAAAATTTCTACAGTGGGCAATTGAAATGTCTGAACAGGTATATTCCGCGGTTCAGTAAAACCATATCTTGTATCCAAAGCGCAAAGCAAAAAGACCGGGAAAGTAGCCAAATCTCGACTAGCACATTGATAACAGATTCAAAAGTACAAACAATTTCGTGACTCATGATGCGATGCCTAGGGTGTAACTGTCAAAGGCCTAAAGCGCCCGAGGGCCAAAGCACCGAGAGCGCAGAAGAGGTGCCGGTGACACGCTCTGTTTCGGCCCGTGTCTAATCCTGGGTCTGGATCTTGTTGTCGCCCTGCACGGCCTCAGCATATGTCGGAGGTGGCCGGGCCTCACCCTGTCCACTACTGCTTCCCGCGCCACCTTGCTGGGGCTGGTTGGACGGTTTCGGCTGGGCAGGAGCGTGTTGATCCACGGCACCGTAGGCTCGCTGCTGGGAGGGGTGTTGAAGAGGCTGGTTTGAGACATAATAATAGGTCACCCGGCCATTTTCCAGATCCCGGCGTTGGCTTGCACCACCGGGAATCGGCTCATAAGCGACATCGTCATAATCGGGCTCAGGATACTTGAGAATGATGTACCAGGCATGAATGAGACCCGGAATAAACCCCAATACACAGAGGGCGATATTGATGATGGAATCAGCCGTGCAGATCCCGGACTTGACCCATACTGCTCGGAGACATCGACATGATCAGCGTTCCATTGGCGTTGAGAGGAGAGGGTGGAGAGCCTACCGGCGATGGGAGGGAAGAAAACGGCCAACACGGCCAGGAAGATATCGGAGCTACACATGGCACCACGGAGGGGTTGCTGTGAGTTATCACCTGCCGACCGGAGAGTTCAAATGGCAAAGAAAGCTTATCGCGGACAAGATGGCGACGTGCGGAAGCGATGGATCTCGCGATGGCAGCCTGCGGGTCAGATGACGTTGATCACCTGACCAGCCCAGGATTCGACGAGTCCAAAACAGAGTTCAATATTCGTTGTCTACTATCGAAAGAATGGATTTGTCCACGAGAATAGTCTCAATGGTGCAGGTAGTCTACGGAGTATGACCTGTACAATATGCTCGCCATGATGGACGAGCTCGCAAGGTTCGGACTCATCGCGTCGGGCCTTCAACTTTCCGGCTGGGGAAGTACACGGTACACGTCAAGGAGGGGATCAACTGGGAAAGATCCGTGTACTCAAGACCTGAAACGTCCCCAGCAGGACGCATCGCCCCTCACAGAGAGCCTCGGAGTGCTGCAAGGGCGCGGCTCGGAAGAAATCAGCGCGAGATATAGCGATCGCCGCCGGGTCCGCATCGCGTATGGTGAGTGGAGGAGTGAAACACGCCAGGAACCAGACAGGAATAGACAGAACGGCCCAGCCTACAAACGCCAATCACTGCGCGGTCCAAGCTGCCCCCCCCCAAGTTCCCAAATTCCCGTTCCCGAATCTCCCAGCCCAAAATTGGAGGGTCAACCGGATCCCCTATTTTGCTTAGCACAAACGGTGTTCGTCGCCCCTGGAAGCGCAACGCCCAGACCACTGCACTTTTCTTCTTCTCTGCTCGATTGGTCATCTCCTTCCCCTTCGATCCGATTTCCTTCTCCAAGAGAGCACCTCCGGGGCTCGATTGATCTTTCCTTCCTCTGCGGGTCCTTTGCCTGGTGCCCGAAAAGTCACTCGTTTATCCCGTTGTTGCTCCCGCTTATTTTTCTTTCTTTTCAAGCTTGAGGCGTTGTGGGTGAGACCTGTGGTCTACCCTCCTCAACTCTCCTCCCCCCGGGTTTGTTTCCTGCTCTTGCGCAGACATGCCATCCGCGTAACCAACCGGCCTTGCTAGTTTTTTGACACATTCTGCCGTGACATTCCTCGGGCAGCGTGTGAAGCGCCGCGGTTCTCTACCCGACATGCCTGGCTCTTGCCTCTCCCTGTCGGGGTCCAAAGCGTGCCCGGCCTGGGGCAGCGCCTCTATATCAACAGATTCAAGCCAATTGAATCAATTGTAAGCGCAACGCGAGTGAACTGGATTCGTACGGGCGGCGAACTGACTATCAATAGCCCTTTTCTTGAAAATGTTTCGAGCCTGACACAATTCGACAAGTCCCTTAGTGACTACGTCTCGGGGTCTTACGTCTCATCCCAGTAGGTGCACCGGTATCATCAAAGACGCGCAGAGGAACTGACGAGAACGCGTTAGCTATGCTGACCTGTTGGGCTGCCAAGGCCTCAACACGAGTGCACTCAACGACTACTACGCCCAATACACCACCAGTGTCATCTGCAGCAGCCTCATCCAAAACTCGATCAGCGACTGCAGTCTCTCCGGCAAGCAAGCCGAACCTCTGTGCGCTGAGTCATGTGCGCTGAAGGCCACAAGCGAGGAGCGTATTATTATCAATTCGGACCTTTGCTCTAGTATCGACAAGAAAACCGACTACATGGGATTGATTCGTTCCCGATTCGAAATATGCGCTCATCCCACCGACTCACTCACCGGAAACTGTGTTGATGGATCCACCAATGAACCCGATAACTGTGGCTTTGCTTCCAACACGATGGGCCTGTGCACCTACTGCGACTCGAGCGCCTCCAGCTCTAGCGACACCTGTTGCGCCGCCTCCAATGCGGCCAGCAAATGCGACGGCGTCTCGATCCCAACCCCAACCGTCACCCTCCAGCCCATCTCGACATCAGACGCCGCAGCCGCGGACGCTGGCACCGCGGGTCATGGCTTGTCTGGGGGGCAGATTGCCGGCATTGTGATCGGATCGGTCGCGGGTGCGGCCATCCTGGTCGCCCTGGCGGCCTTACTACTGATTTGTCGCCGCCGTCGCCGTGCACAGCAGACGGATGCCGCATTAAACCAACCTAATCCCCAGCGGAAAGGTTCGTCGCCGCCCATGCAACAGATGGACAGCCCGCAGGCCTATAATATGGTACCCGGTGGCCGTGTCGCCCGGATGTCTGCCCTTCGCGAGATGCCTAGCTCCTCCCCGCGCCTATTCGCGTACGTCGGCAGCTATGTTTGCCAGTGCCAAGTATAGCGATTCTTCAGACTCAGAAGGCTTCGGCGCCAGTCCAGGGGCCATGTCGAAGAGAATCGCCCCCGTGGCTGGAAAGCGCCATGGCTCGCTCTCGAGCAGCTCTGCTCTGGCTGGACTGGACAGTGACAGCTCGCCACAATCTGGCACCGTCAATCAATATTCATCTCCCGAGGGGGTGACCAGTGGCCAGTCGGAGCAGCTGTCCTATTTCCGTGACTACTACTCGCAAGACGACATCCAAGCCGGGGACAAGGTAGCGGTTCTATGGGCATACTCTCCGCGGGCGGGTGATGAGTTTGAACTAGACCGTGGTGAGATGCTTAAGGTGATTGGTATCTGGGACGATGGCTGGGCCACTGGTGTTCGTCTCGGTGAACGAGCCGAGGACTACGACATTAGTCACCGTGAGCAGCGCGACAGTGGAGTGTCGAGCGGTTCTCAACGACCTGGCCCATCGCCAGCGCCATCGGGGGAGATTAAAGCATTCCCATTGGTCTGCATCTGTCTCCCTCAACATTGGCGCAAGATCATCGATGGCAGCGTGCAGGAGGACGAAGACGAGTTCTAAGCGCCGGGAGACACTCCCAGTTTCATGCGAAAATGATGCCTTGATGACAGCGTGTGCCTCATTCTCTTTCGCTGCGCAAGCATCGCGCGAGGAGTTGATCCGTGCATTTTATCTCAGGCTGGCCGTGCCCACGGACGATCGCTTGCGCCGTCTTCGTGCTTGTGGCATGATTGTGTTCAGTTTTCTTCATATTCTATATACCCCCCGTTTCGCGGCGATCGATTTGCTCGTCCTCTCATTGCTCCTATCTTTCTTTTCTTACTCTTTGATCTCCATAATTCAGTGGAGCCGGATGCTGGCGCAACGGGTTTGGCGAACCGAGGCCATGCAAAGCTGGTCTTGATCCGTTTGATCTTCTTGTGTACATCGGTCATTCGCCCTCGAGCTTTTGCGGCTTCGATGTGCGTGTGCGCCTGCGATGCGGTGCTCCAGTGATTGTTTGGTGTGAGGATATCAGATAATATACAGCACGCATTAATGTATGTACATAATTAGAGTTGAATTTCATTCAAAAGTTGATCTTGCCAACGTAAACGAGCAGACAGCTACGGAGTAGATGGAAACATCTCGTATTGGGCACCCAAAATACGATGGGAAAATTGGCGTTCCATCTGAATAAAGTCGGAATTGCCCAAGAGGTCGATCGAATCGAAGTAGACCAGCCTTGTCCATGCCATAGCTCATTAGGGCGTTCAACGAATTCTGCGAATTCTTTGTACATTTTCTGTTGGAACAAAGGGGACATCAATAGTCTTGTAATAGACAAGACTGGATCAAGAAGACGTTGGCGCTCAGCTTCAGATAACGTTGGCTAAGTTCGAGGCGCAGCCGGAATCTTTCGGCGAAAGATCGGGAGTAGGTTTAAAAGACCAAAGTAGTTGTCCTTAAGGGTGCCAATCCTTCCAGACATGAGTATGCACCTCCACCTCCATCAGCCATGTAAGGTCATGAGCATTGTAGTTTCCTACCGGCATGATATCAAGAGCAGATATAACTAGATGGTGGCTTGTACCCCACAGCGGCTGACCCGATATGCCTCAGTCGCTTTTGTAGCACATTCCTCTGCGCGGTATACCCCTTGGTTAACCACTTGGTGCTCTGTAAAAATAGGGTTTGCGGCCCATATTCCAATCCATATTCCGATCAGTATTTTAAGGTATCACCAATAAGAGTATTGATATGGGAAGGGTAGATAGTATTGATCTTTCAATGAGCAAAAAGCGTATCCAGTGGGTAACGCAATAGTTTGTTCCTGGTCCAACCTATTGCGAGCAACATATTTCCAATGGTCAACCATGACAGTGTTCTTACTGTGCAGATGAAATAAAACTGATCATGTACAGCAGAACTGTAAACTGTTTCCATCCACGAGAGCCGAGAATTCTAATAGTACCAGCACATCTGTTTCCTCGACACACTGGATCAAGGAAACGTGAGCCGCACCTTGGAGTTATTACGCTAATTTCCACAATCGAACGTCACTCGCCATTTGTATTGGATCGGGGCCTAGTTTCATGTCATGCAGCTTTTATGCCAGGTGGTGGGGTCGCAGCAACTCTACTTGTGGTTTGCAGCGCCGAGTGAGATCCGACTAAATCTAGGCTGCCAGCATACTGCATGTCTGCCTGGCAGGCCACTGCAATAATTTAGAAGTGGGTCATGGGCATTACGCAAGCTCGAGCCAATTTATGACATCTAATCTCTTCCCAGATGATGATTGCAGAACGACTTAGGTTACTAGCTACATAGAGGCTGAGACGAACCAGATAAGCAGTCATATGCGCATATCGCTCATCAGTTTGAAAGGGACCTAGAGCAAATGGAATGATGTGTACCGTCGTTAAGGGAGCATGGAGATCGTTAGGCGACGGCTTATGACCTTTGAGCCACGCTTTGGTAACAACACAGCGATATCCATTGCGCTCAAGGCATTTGCACTGTAGTTCTTTTTGCCGTCTACTAGCAGGTTCGAGGCTGCCTAGATCCTCCAGTGATTGATCAGCTCCTAAGTAGGGTGACGGGTTGATGATGGCTGGCGTTCTCCCGCCTTGGACACACATCGGCCGAAGCAAAGTCGAATTCATATGCTTTTCGAGTTCGCGTAGTTTGGTATTAACGTGGCACATAGTAACATCGCGACTTAAAGACGGTATCCCAAGACGTGAACGGTATGATCCTCGTCAGAGGTAGGCTCGTACTCAGCTAGTCGGGATGTTATAATATCACGGGCATTCGCAAAGCTATCCATGGAGGCGGATTTGGTAGGACTCGGAGAACTCAGATTGTTAGATAGCTCCTCGGACGGCAAAAAAGGGGGTCTATGTTGAGAGATACCGTGAGGCGTGGGTCGCCTATACATAGTGTCCTTGCAACGCCTTTGTTTATCCAAAATAGTGTTCCGGTATCACGTGCACCGACCCCCCCACCATCGCAACACCTGGGCAACAACCCCTCCGCCTCCTCCCGCCCATCTCACTCCCCCATTACCATTGTTTCGTGAGTTCTCCCTCGATCGGTCAAGGCTATTCGGATCTCCTCATGGGACGCCATCCGAGTTCCTGATATTCTGTGATGCTCCCGCGGGTTGGGAATCTCAGTCACTGACAACGTGTGCCCACCTAGGCGACCCGTCATTCCCCTTTTTCCTGTCTCTCATCTACACGGGCAATCATGTCTGTAAGTTTTACTCAACAAATTCCTAGAAAAATTGTCAAGTATTAATTGTTGCCTGCGCAGCTCGCATCTGGGTACGATGACCCCTCCCCCTCCACCTCCCGCTTACTTTGCATATTGATGGTCAATCGCCAGTGTTTCGGTCCAAGATGAATGCATCACCAAGTTCAACGAGCTTCGCCTGAGCAAGGGCAAGGTCAAGTACGTCATCTACAAGATCTCCGACAACAAGAAGGACGTTGTCGTCGACAAGGTCGGCGAGGACCACGACTACGAGGTCTTCCGCACCGACCTCGAGAACGCCAAAGACAGCCAAGGCCGTCCCGCACCCCGCTACGCAACCTACGACGTCGAGTACGACCTCGGTGGTGGTGAGGGCAAGCGGTGGGTTTTCTTTCCCTTGCCTCCCAAGGGCCCTGGCTGACAGATTCGCATTACAGAAGCAAGATCATCTTCATCTCTTGGGTGCCCAGCGAGACCCCGACTTTGGTATGTCTCATGCCATTTGATTGCTCCCAGATTTAAGGCACTGCATGCTAACCATGTCAATCTCTCAATTCCAGTGGTCCATGATCTACGCCAGCACCCGCGAGGTCCTGAAGAACGCCCTGAACGTCAGCACCTCCATTCACGCCGACGACAAGTCTGATATCGAGTGGAAGGCTGTTCTCTCCGAGGCCAGCGGTGGTAAGGCCGGTAAATAGATGACGGCGCCGGCTGGGCCCGGGCCGAACGCGACCAGTGAGGGAGGCCACCCTTGGACACGCCATAAAACGACCAATCGATGACCTTCTCTGCACATCATTCTCGTCTTTCCATTTCTCTTTTTTCTCCTAGTTGCAATGCGAGACATTTACGACTCGGCTTTTCTCCCGAGATGCTCTGATCATGAGCTTTTCCCCTTTCTCCAGCAATTCAACCGCTTTGAGGGGGGTATCAAAGTGCTGGCCATGGAATATGTTACCGTTGGGCAGATTGGGTAAATAGAGAAAGTAGTTGAACCATTGTTACCTCGAAAGGTTTGCGGTAGCTGGAGTAAGTACTGTGGTAATTTAACTCGAAGTTTGATGTGCTCCAAATTTGATCGAGATTGGGGCATAGTTGAATGTGAATGATACAGAAAACCGGGAAACTCCAAACAGAGAATGCTCTCGAGAGTTGTGAATATTTACATCGTATGATAGAAGTGATGATGCTCTGGCGACCGGGCGTGACCACGGGCCAATCACGAGGCAGCTAAACCCGGACAGGCGCTAAGCCGGATCCTCGTCTTTCCACCTCAAACCACAAGAATAACTTCAGTCCTTCTCCATCGCGACCACCACCCCCCTCCACTCCCTTCCCCAGCCCGAGTCCCCGAGGTCCCAGACCCTGCTGGTCCCGGTCTACCATCTTCACCATCCATTGACTCTCTTTCGACGTGGTGCTTCTACCTCCTACCCGCCGCACAATGTTTCTTCGCTCGATCGCTCGCGCTGTCCCTCGCAGCCCGGCCGCCATCCGTGCTGGCCCAATTGCCTCTCTGAATGGCCTGCAGACCCGCGCTGCTTCCGACCATGCCATTGCCAACCCCACCCTCGCCAGCATCGAGAAGCGTTGGGAGGGCATGCCCCCCTCAGGAGCAGGCCGAGCTGTGGATGCAGCTCCGTGACCGCATGAAGGTCGACTGGCACCAGATGACCCTCCAGGAGAAGAAGGCTGGTACGTACTATGTCGAGGGAGTTGTCGCTCGCAGGGAAGCGATCTTTCTCGCTACCCTGCCACTTCCGAGGATGACCCTGGCGCGACCCCCCAAATTCTTGGCCTTGGGTGATTGATCACTGATCATGTTCTTGCTTCTCCTCTCTAGCCTACTGGATTGCTTTCGGTCCCCACGGCCCCCGCGCCCAGGCCCCGAAGGGTGAGGGCTGGAAGATCTTCTTCAAGGTCGCTCAGCTTACCGCCGTCTCGGTCGCTCTCTTTTACTTCGTCCACGCCTTCGCCGGCAAGCAGCCCAAGACCATGTCCAAGGAGTGGCAGGAGGCTTCCAACGAATACGCCAAGGTAAGTCACTCGCGATGTCATGTCTCGTCCTCGCGAGACCTCCGGAACCTCGGGTCCCTACTTCGCGACCGCCTACTCACATATTTGATCTCCTACAGGCCGAGAAGATGAACCCCATCCACGGTATCAGCAAGGAGGGCTACGAGGGCCCCGGCTTCGTCCAGAGCCCCCCCGCCGAGAAGTCATAGATGGGCCAGTCGCCCGATTTGGGGTGAACAGGATGCAGAGCTATCGGATCCGGATGAGGCAGGGATCCCGGGCCTGCGCATTCTTAGCTATGGGCTGGATGCTGCGGCCCCGCGACTCGAAGTTCACACTACTTGGCTTGTCTCCTTGATGGAGGATAGGACACCCGCCCGGCACCGATCTGCATCTGCGCACCTCATTTTTTTCTTGTCTGTTTGATCAGCATCCGAAAATGCGTGTATCCCGTACTGTGCTATAATCAATGTATCTCTTTTGTAGCCATAGAGAAATATGTTGAATCTCTTTGTTCTATGCTGGGCCGGGGCGCTCAATATTGGGTCAACGCGGTCTCGCCGGAGGGATTCGGAACCTGCAGAGCTGGTGCGGAGAACCCCTGTCGAGGGGACGTGTCCCCATGGCGCCAATTCACTCAAGAAGCAAAAAGACCTCACCTTGTCTCTGTATAGTTGATATGTAAAATAGGTGGTCATTTCGGACCTTTTAGAGCTTGGGTTAAGAGCGGTTCAAGCTTCCATGCTCCCATGCCATTCCTTCGGATGGGTGGATAGTCCCGAATCAAACACGTCAGAGATTTCCACCGGGGAAGCTCAGCAGCTCCAGGAAGCCAGCACTACAATGACGGGCACAATGCCATAGACATTTTCTGATTTACAGGATGACCCGAGTACTCTGGGCAGGAAGGGTAGGAAATGGTACTCCGTACATTCGGTTCTCGTCCCTGCATCCGGCGCCAAGCCACCGGTGAGCGAGTGACGAGGCCCTAGCAACGGGACGCCACCACGACGAGCAGGCGTGAATGAAGGGAAATGCGCGAAATAAAGCACAAGCAGAATCTATACAATGCCCGAGAGTCGACCGCAGCTCAAGAAGTATACTGGAATTTCCCCTGCGTGGGATCGGTTCATCACGGGACCATCGGCAAAACCGCCCCGGAAAGGCTAAGGGCGCCCAGTTCCCGTGCGAGTCCACCAACCTCTTCCCATTCCTCTTCTTCCCTCTTTTCCCTCCCCCCAAACCCACTCCCTTCCCATCTAATCACCTCGCTCTTCAACACCTTCATCATGTTCAAGAGGTATGTTGCCCTACACTTTGACTCTGGCTTGCTTTTATTTTTTTTTCGAGCTTTTCCTTCTAACCTTTTTCCTCTAGCGGTCTCGCCCGGACCTTCGGGAGGGCTGCTTTTGCCCGTCCGACCCCCGTCGCCCGCGCCTTCCAGCCTCTCCGCTCCAATGCCCTGCCGGCCCTGTCTGCTCGCTACGCCAGCTCGGATGCCGCTCAGAGCGGCAAGGTCCACCAGGTCATTGGTGCCGTCGTTGACGGTACGTCGTGCTCGACTCCCTGGCGGTTGGGGTCATCGCGAAAATCTTTTTCCCGAGCCCCAATCCATCCCCAATCCCATCGCAATCGATCCCAAAGCTTGCTCCTGAACGCCCTCTGACATACTCTTCGCCGTTTTCTAGTGAAGTTTGATGGCGAGAAGCTCCCTGCCATTCTCAACGCCATTGAGACCACCAACAACGGTAACAAGCTTGTGCTGGAGGTTGCTGTACGTGCTCTCTGATTGGACGCCCCTTCCACCCAACTCCCAAAGCTAACCTCCTCCACAGCAACATCTGGGTGAGAATGTCGTCCGTACCATTGCCATGGATGGTAAGCTTCCCTCCCCCGGAACCTCAGCCCCTTGTCGAGCCAGCGTGTCGTCCCTTTCCACCGAAAGGGGGACCCACACCCGGCCGACCCGGCAACCCCCCATCACCCCTTCGAGCTCCTCCATCTAACGCTGTTTAGGTACCGAGGGTCTGTCCCGTGGTGTTGTCGCTACCGACACCGGTGCACCCATCAAGGTCCCCGTCGGGCCCTCCACCCTGGGCCGTATCATCAACGTCACTGGTGACCCCATTGACGAGCGTGGCCCCATCAAGGCTGTCAAGCACCTCCCCATCCACGCCGAGCCCCCTCAGTTCGTTGAGCAGTCCACCGAGGCCCAGGTCCTCGTCACTGGTATCAAGGTCGTCGACCTGCTTGCCCCCTACGCCCGTGGTGGTAAGATTGGTCTGTTCGGTGGTGCCGGTGTCGGAAAGACTGTCTTCATTCAGGAGCTGATTGTGAGTGATTATGCTTCAAAATTGTGATAATTTCCGACCGCTAATAATGGTTTAGAACAACATCGCCAAGGCCCACGGTGGTTACTCCGTTTTCTGCGGTGTCGGTGAGCGTACCCGTGAGGGTAACGATCTGTACCACGAGATGCAGGAGACTGGTGTCATCCAGCTTGACGGTGACTCCAAGGTGTCTCTGGTCTTCGGTCAGATGAACGAGCCCCCGGGTGCCCGTGCCCGTGTTGCCCTGACCGGTCTGACCATTGCCGAGTACTTCCGTGATGAGGAGGGTCAAGATGTGCTGCTCTTCATTGACAACATTTTCCGTTTCACCCAGGCCGGTTCTGAGGTGTCCGCCCTGCTGGGTCGTATCCCCTCCGCCGTCGGTTACCAGCCTACCCTGGCCGTCGACATGGGTGTCATGCAGGAGCGTATCACCACCACCCAGAAGGGCTCTATCACCTCCGTCCAGGCCGTCTACGTGCCCGCTGACGATCTGACTGACCCTGCCCCCGCCACCACCTTCGCCCACTTGGACGCCACCACTGTGCTGTCCCGTGGTATCTCCGAGCTGGGTATCTACCCCGCTGTCGACCCCCTGGACTCCAAGTCCCGTATGCTCGACCCCCGTGTGATCGGTGAGGAGCACTACAACACCGCCACCCGTGTCCAGCAGATGCTCCAGGAGTACAAGTCCCTCCAGGACATCATCGCCATTCTGGGTATGGACGAGCTGTCCGAGGCTGACAAGCTCACCGTCGAGCGTGCCCGTAAGCTCCAGCGTTTCCTGTCCCAGCCCTTCGCTGTGGCCCAGGTTTTCACTGGTATCGAGGGCCAGCTGGTCGACCTGAAGGACACCATCCGCTCCTTCAAGGCCATCATTGCTGGTGAGGCTGACGACCTGCCCGAGAACGCCTTCTACATGGTTGGCGACATCGAGTCTGCTCGCGCCAAGGGTGAGAAGATTCTGGCTGAGCTGGAGGGCTCCGCTTAAATGTAATTTTGTCATTTGCTAGTTAGCGGCGTCTTCCCTCATGTCCTTCCCCCAACTTCACGACCTCGTCTGTGTCCGTGAATTTTCTTTTTCCCCCTCTGTCTCCGGTGGTCCGGACTTTTCCTATGTTCGATACTCGGTCCTGTGTTTCCCCCTCTCGACGTCGAATTTCCCTTTTTGATGCGTGTACACTACCTACTCGATCTAAAAGAGCAAAACCAGCAAGGGATTTTGATTGTCGATCTTCACCCCCCCCCCCCCCCCCGGTTGAAATTTGATGTTGTGGGAAACTCTTGTCACCGAATATTTCGAACTAGCTCTGCCTCTGGAAACGGAGTTCCGCGGAGCGAACAGCGAGCACGGTTTGGACCTGGATGATGGTGAAAGAAAAAAGGATCACGATGGATGCGAGAGGGAGGAAGTCCGGGGAGAGAATGCAAGGCGGACGTGTCATGTCTAACAGCGAGTTGATGAGATTAGCTTGGGTTTCATTTTAAGCCCCGTCGGACGATTCCCCATCCCGCGGGCTGTGTTTCATTATTGTGTATTTAGAGTTGAAAACCATGGCCTTTCCGAGCGAGGCATACAGAGAAACCTTGGTGTTCAATTGTATCTCCTTTGTGATTCTTCTGTGTCTGTAGAGAGTAGAGTAGAGCGTTGTCATTGATCTACCAAATCCGACGTTGACAAAATCATCTAATTCATTGCATTCGAAACCAATTCCTTGCTCATGCCAAGTTCTCGTGTACTATTGATCCAGCCAACCCCCCTGTCCATCTACAGCGTCTCTTCCAGAGCAAGGACCTAAGACATCAAGTTAGCCCAATCACACTCACAAGCCTTCCCAGAACTCAGAGTCAAGAAAAGGAATCTCTCACCAAAGCGGTCCGTGTCGGAAGATAAACCTGCGTGAAATTCGCCCGACCATTCCACGGCATATCCGTCGTGAAGAACCGCGTGTCCTTGACATTCCTGCCCAACCCCCCAAACGCCGGATCGTCCGAGTCCAGCACAATCCGATACGTGCCGGGGACATCCACGCCGACCCGGTAATCCGTGAAGCTGTTCGACGGATGGAAATTGAAGATCCAGAGCAGGCCGGCGCGCTCGAAGACAAGGACCTTGTCACCCTCGTGCTTGAGGCTGATGAAGGCCTGCGGCGAGTGCAGCCAGCCGTACTTTTGCTCCGTCAGCTGCATGGCGCGGTCAAAGTCATTCAGGAAGTGGTAGCGCAGCAGGTGGTCCTCGGTGAGGTTGAGTTGGCGCCGCGCGTACCAGAAGGAATTGTCGTTGCCGGCGCGTGGGAAATCTAGCCATTCCGGGTGCCCGAACTCGTTGCCCTCGAAGTTGAGGTAGCCCTCGCCGCCCAGGCCGTGGGTGACGAGGCGGATCATCTTGTGCATGGCCATGCCGCGCTCGATGATCGGGGTGAAGTCGGTGAGCACGGACATGTTGGTGTACATCTCCTTGTCACAGAGCCACATCATGAGGGTTTTGTCGCCGACGAGCCTGGGGCTTGTTAGAAAAAGTACTTCGTGACGGCGTCGGTTTTCAGAAGGAAAAGCGAAGTCTACTTACGCTTGATCGTGGCTTTCGGCGTAGGCGATGGTCTTCTCGCCGTGACGACGGTTTGTCAGGGTATGCGCGAGATTGCCAATGTCCCACTCGTCATCGGCCTTCTCTTTCAACAGCTTGATGTACATGTCTGGGATGGCCATTCCGAGGCGGTAATCGAAACCGACTCCACCCAGGGCATATGGCAGGCACAGCGCAGGCATGCCGGAGACATCCTCGGCGACGGTGATGCAATCCGGGTAGAGAGTGTGCAGCATTTCGTTGGCGAGGGCGAGGTAGGTGAGACCCTCCTCGTCCACGGCGGGCCCAAAGTACTCGTGGTAGCCACCCGAAAAGCCGCTGCATGATAGCATGGTCAGAAGAAGTCGGAAGAGGAAGAAGAGAGGACAACATACGTTCCAATTCCATGGTGCACGTAGAGCATGCTGGTGACCCCGTCGAAACGGAATCCATCAAACTGGTACTCTTCCATCCAGAAGCGCAGGTTACTCAACAAGAAGCGCAGGACCTCGTGGCTCCCGTAGTTGAACAGCCGACTGTCCCACTGCTCGTGCCGACCTTTGCCACCTTCATGGAAGTACAGATGGTCGGAGCCATCGAACATGTTGAGTCCATCAAGGACGTTCTTTGAAGCATGACTATGCACCACATCCAGCAGGACCACCAGGCCCAAGCTGTGCGCCGTATCAATCAACTCCTTGAGGTCCTCGGGGGATCCATAGCGACTGCTCGCCGCGAAGAAATTGTTCACCTGGTAGCCAAAGCTCGCGTAGTAGGCGTGCTCCATGATGGCCATCAGCTGGATCGCATTGTATCCCAGGTACTTGATCCGGGGCAGCATGTTCTTAGTGAACTCCTTGTACGTGGCGACGCGTGTCTCTGGGGACGAGATGCCGACATGGGCCTCGTAGATCCGCAGACTCTCGGGCTTCTTGGGCCGCGCATGCTGGAAGCTGTAGCGCTGATCGGCGGGCGGATTCCAGAACACTGCATCGTAGACCGGCGAGACGTTGAGATCCTGCACGACTCGCTTGATCCATACGGGAAGTCGATAGATGCGCTCACCACCCGGGAGAACCATGGTGATCTGATCAGTTGTCAGCTTCGGGGATTCTCGATTCATGGCACTAGGAATGGTTCACTTGCCTTGATCTTACTCTCGTGAGGAATTGCCGGGGCGCCATTCTGGGCCGGAACGGTTACTTCCCAGACGCCAAAGGCATTCTTCGCCATGGGGTTGGCATTGACATCCCACTTGTCTGTCAATTCTCAGCGAAAGCGCATCAATCGCCGCGGGCGCACATACTGAAATCGCCAACTAGCGATGCCTCCCCGGCGTTCGGCGCCCATTCCCGGTAGATGATATCGCCATTGGGCTGGGCAATGAGGCCGAACGATTCGTAGCCCTGAGGGGAGTCAGCATTCAATCGCGACGATCCAGAGAAACATTCTCGTATTAGTTAAGTACCTTGCTGAATTTCTCGAGACCTCCCTCGCTGTCCTCGATATCCTTGGCCCACTTCTGGACCAAGCTGAAGCGATGTTTCAGGACATCGCGGTAGGGTTCCAGCCACGGGTCCAGCTGGAGAACACCTGCACAACATCAGCCCAGTCCCAAGATCCTCCTCCATCTTCACTCACCAGTTCCATCGGCGGGTACAGTCATGGCGAGAAATGGAGGAGAAAGAGGGGAAAGGGGGAAAGTGACATCAACCCCCCTCCTGGTGCGGGGAGCTCGGGCCTCTGGGATTCTGGACCGTTGGATTGTTCAAGATTGAGATTCGATCCTTGATGGTCTTGGAATGGGAGGTTCATTCCGATGCAACATCCCAACTCCATCCGTTCTTATCCACTACGACGCCGGACTCGGCGGCAACTCGCCCGTCCAATTATTGCTTGGTCCCAGCTCAAACTCCAACTTTCCACCTTGCGCGATGTCTTCCCACGCCAGCCAAGTGCGCGTCCACTTCCGTCCATTCACCCGCAATTGCTGCACTTGGATGTCGGTGTCTCCGTTCCCATCGCCGCCCGTCGATGTGACCTGCAGCTGTTTGCCCTCCCCCAAATCAATAGCGAGGGACTCAAACCACGGCGAGTGGATCAAAAACGTCGTCTGTCCCGTGATGGGGTACAGACCGATCATATTCCACAGCAGCCAGGTCTGCATTGCCCCTGCATCACTGTTGCCCGGCAGACCAGAACGTCCGCCGTGGTACTGCTCCTTGGCGACTTGCCGGGCCCGCGCGACCGACAGGTCTGGTCGTCCGACATAGTGGTATAGATAGGGGACATTGAACATCCTGTCGCCCGTTAGCATGTTGGACCCATGCCCCGAAAAACAAAGAGCTCACGGTTCATTCGTCGCGTCAAAGATCGTTCCACTCGATCCCCCGGCACCTTCGATGAACATGGTATCCAGCCGGCGTACGACAGTCTCCACGCCGCCCATCAACTCAATCAAATGCTGCATATCATGCACGCCCGCCCACGAATACGCCCAGGAACTGGCCTCGTAGTAGGGATCGCCCCAGTACCCGCTGTCCTTCAGCGGATCCGTCTCGAGAAAACCGGAGGCGTTGCGAGGTACCACAAACCCCGAAAACCCCAGCGAGGTCTGGTTTGAATTCCAATGCGTGCGCCAGTTGCGGGAACGCTCGAGATATTTGGCTGCGTCCTGGCTCTTCCCCAGTCCCGACGCAACTTGATACAGCCCGAAATCGTTGCAAGCGTACTCTACCGCCCGCGTAACGGACCGGCTATATTTGGGCGTGATGTAGCCCAGCTCGAGCCAGTCGGGCAGAGCACCCCGTCCATGACGTGTCGACGAATCGGACGCCATGCGGTCGACGGGGTAGTTGGCCGACGTGACTTCTGCGTCCTTGACCATGGCCCGGTATCCATCGTCCCAGTTCACAGCGCCGCGGACGCCTTTAACGTACGCGTCGGCGAGGATGTTGTCGGCGTTGGAGCCGCCTTGCGTGCGGCCGTTGTAGTTGGACGACCGCGCGTCCGGTAAGTAGCCGTCGTGCCGCCAGATGTCGATCAGGGACCGGATCTGCTCCTCGTAGGCGGCTGGTTGCAGGAGCTGCATCAGGGCAGTAGAGCAACGGAAGAGATCCTGCCATGGTGAGTGGTGGCTCGTTTGGATGGAGATCCCCCCGACTTACCCAGAAGGTGAAAATGTCCTGATAGTAGGGCTCCGAGGATTCCCAGCCCGGGTTCTCCCCGGTTTGGTTCGTCGGGATCAAGTGCATGAAGTAGAGCGAGGTATACAGCAGGCCTAGACTGGTCTCGTTGGTATTGGTCGTCGTGATCTTGGACAAGACCTTGGAGTTCCACTCGGAGATGGCATCGTCCACGACGGAATCGAAGCTCGTACCCGTGGGAATCTCACGATTCACATTCCCGCAGGCTTTCTCCCGCGCGATCCAGGAAATCCCCACCCGCGAAATAATCTCACGATCGGTGAATGTAAAGAGTCCCCCCACGCGAATGGAACCCGACGAGGATTGCACAGAGCCCCCGGGATCTTCAACGCTTTTGGCCGCCCCCGCCGCTGTGTAGGTTGCGTTGCTGCTTATACTCGAGTCGAAGTAGCCGCCTGGATCACAGTTAGACACCATATTCCAATGTAGAATTGCATAGAGCCCACAGAAATAGATCGTCCAGTCCGGGGCTTCATTCCAGCCATTATCATAAATGCCATTTCCTTCGTAGTGACCATCGTCAAAGATCGTCAAGCTTCCACCCTTGTAGTTCTGCCCAAGCCCTTGTCCTCGGAACGAAGGCAACACATGCGAAACATCTACCAGCACATTATTCTGCGCCCCAGCCGGGAACGTGTAGCGATATATGCCCGCTCGAGCAGAAGCACTCAGTTCAACCTTGACCTCGTCCGCCGTCTGAGCCTGATAGTGCCCGACGGAGGCTTCATCAGTCCCCGTCCGCGACACCGTTATGTTGGACAGGGGATCGACGATGTCGCCGACCAGCGGTAACTGTGAGACAGTCCCGTACTTGGGTGCACCGCCGGTGCCTTGCTCGTGCATCATGCTGAAGCCAGAGAAATTGCCATCGGGGAGATAGCCCGAGTATGCATCTGAGCCGGATTTGAGGAGATCAGGGCCTAACTTGACCATTCCAAAAGGTCGTGCTGTGCCGGGGAAGTTGTTTCCCCCGCCTTCTGTTCCCATGCTGTATCGCGGTCAGGGATATGGACTTTGTCACCGCGAGTCAGGGAGACGTACAAGACATCGACATGCTTGGTCAGGTCCTCGGCCGCACTGACTGCCAGCAAATGCCAGCTCGTCAACATCCGGGCTGGTCTCATGGTGCACGTACCAAGGGCCACTATGATTCTGTGGCAGAGCGATTTGCGACAGAGTTTACTTCAATTATAGTAGAGCCAGGCGGAAAATGGCTAGCATGCGGGGAGTTGAAAGAGGGGCCACCTGCTTCACCTCCCTCGGGCCCGATTGGTCGGGATGCGATTGTAGTTTAGACCTTGACTTGGAGAAAGTACCCTGGTCCTGATCCGGTCTCTGGGAACCTGTGACTGTCCTTGCCGGAGGAGTAGCTATCTGGCGAGGGCTAGGAATGTACGCGGTCGGAGTTCGTCAGGGGTGACCTTTCATCCCGTTGCAGTCAGAGGATCGACATTACCCATCGAAGCTTGCAATAGACATTTACATTGGATCTTTATTACGAAAACATGAATTGCGGGCTGATGTTCATGCTACAACCAAATCAGGGGCCGCGATGGCTTCACATGGAGCGGGAGTTTGGGGCCATACCAGATACTTTGAAGCTACAACATCATACCTCGAGAATAAGGGACTACATTCATTCAAGAGTTATCCTATGAGCATGGGAAATTGATTTCCTCCCTACCATGGCTCGATCTTATCCAGTAGCCTACGTAATCCCACTTGCATGGGAGAGAGCCGAAGCCGGGAGAGTCGCTTGATTCAATCTTCTAACTTGGAGATCGTTGGATTCCATGCAACAGGACTGTACTCATCCGTCTCAAGCTCCCGTACCTCGTCAGGGGTTAAGGCAAAATCAAAGACATCCCCATTAGCCACAATCCGCGACGGCGTCACACTCTTCGGCAGCGGAATAAAGCCCTTGTCCAGACTCCAGCGGATCAGAACTTGCGCCTCGGTTTTGCCGTACTTGGCAGCCAGCTGCTTGACGACGGGCTCTTCGAATCGCGAGCCACGTACAACGGGACAGTATGCCTCGATGTACACCCCGCGCTGTGCACACCAGGTGGCAATGTCTTGTCGTGCCAACCACGGGTGAAGCTCGACCTGATTGATGCTCAGAATGCCCCCTTTGCCTTTACCGCCGCGCTCGGCTTCAAGTTCACGGATGTGCTGCTCTAACTCGTCGAGGTGGTGAACTCCATAGTTGCTGACGCCAATGGAGCGCACTTTACCACTTTCAACGGCCTCTACCAACTGCGCCGTATATCTGTCAGCCGAGAGACTTCGAGTCCGATGAAGTGGAATCATGACTAACCGCTTTCCACGCGCCTTTGCGATTCTCGGAACCACCGATGGGTCTGTGGAGGAGCATCAGGTCGATGTAATCGAGTTTGGACTCGGCAAGACTCTTGTCAACTTGAGCCTTGGCTTGATCGTAGCTAATGTGGAAGATCTTGGATGTGAAGAAGATCTGGTCTCGGGGGATCGAGGATGCGCGGATTGCATTCCCACAGTCAGCTTCATTTTTGTACATTGCCGCCGAGTCAATCTGGATTCCCGTGTCAGGATCAAATACACTGAAGCTATCGTGGTGGAATATTCACATGTCGGTATCCGGCCTTGAGTGCCTCAAGACAGCATGTTTCTGTTTCTTCAGGGGGACTATTTGTGGTATTGTCAGTGGTAATTCCATAGACAACCCTGGTGCGTGGTGTCTTACGTTTTGTAGACCTAAGATTCCGATATTAGTTCTATCTCAGTCCCAGAACATCCCCGACACTTACCCCGAATCCCAAGCGAGGAATCTCGTAGCCACTGGGCAGCTTGATCTTGGATCCGATCGAGGTAGCCATGTTCCACATGAATCAAAGTTTGAGGAGGGTAGTGTGGTGGCAGAACGCGTCCTTTAATAGTGCGGTCTTGATAAGATTTCGGGCTCGGTCGGTGATAACGGCTTTTGGATCCGCGAACCCCCCAGTGAAGATCAGATCCTTTTAAGGCCTGGCTGTTATCACCATCTGTGGACTGGAAGATGATCCCTGGTGAACACAAGCTTTAGTCACCGGTGGGGGGGGAGGGCGATCTGCTCTCGGGGATATCGGAATGCAGTAACCCCGGAGGAAAATCCGAGCGGAATCAAATTGCACCGCAACGAGGGATCAAACTTTGTGTCATGATTGATTCAAAGAAAGTGTGGACTCTTTGGCTGGTGTACAAGCAACTGCATTCTCGTAACCATCCTGATTTCTTGACAATCTGTAGATAAAACAAGGTTAGAGCAAGGGCATTTCTCGTGGCACCGCAAAATCAACAGAGTGAAAATTGATCTGCTGTAAGATGCCTGTATACCACGGTGAGGTCATAGGAAGACAAAGAGAAATCATACTAGATGGGTGTGTGAACAAGACTGTTCTGACTCACGAAACACAAAGGGAACAGCCGAATGAGTTCAAACTGCCCAGAGACAAAGGAATTGATTTCATGCCCTTTCTCATATCTCTTTCAGACAGACCGAGAAAGATCTCGAGGTCCGTGTTCTAGACCGGGCGCATCCATCTACCCTGGAGCGCCAAGTGGTAGTTGTGGGAGCTCGATGATGTTGGTCGATCGAGAACGGCCGCGACGGGTTCGCCGCCAATTCCATTGCATCCGCCGAGCTATAAAAATAGTATCAGCACGATAAAATTCAAAGGGCTTTGTGAGGCTAGCAATTTGGACAGCCTCCCCAGCTGTCCAAGTTGCTCGGGGTTCAGTCTTCTCGGGGATGCCACTTTCAAGCCTTATGTAGATGTGGAAAGCGTGGGAGACCCCGAAGACACTGCGCAAACACCCGCCAATATGAGCTAAATAGTATTGTTAGTATTTGTCTGAACCTGAGATCCAAGGCGTATCACATACGTTACCCCGTTGCAGGGCATGAAGATGGCCCAGAGAGCCAGGGCGACGAACAGGACGAGAAAGAGGCAGACAAGGGCAGTTGTGGCTAAGCGCCACGCTATTTTAATGCGACCATCAAGGTCATCTTCACGAATCGCTAGCATGGTGGAAGGCCGAGAGGATAAGCGCAGGTAGGAGATGGTGAAGGACGCATGAGAAGTGAAAGAAACTTGAGCTGTGTGCGTGGCGGGCTAACTTCAGTTTCCATATCGATAAGCTTCACAATCGATACAGGACTGTCTATAACACTCCATGTATGGGTAGCGTAGAATTCAGTCAACATCAACTTTGTACATTACTGGCTAGGCCATAACACCGCAGACCCATCTAGGCCCTGGTAGAAATCCGTCAACTAGACCATCTAAAATACCATATTTCTAGCCCCTTGAGTAATCGTTGCTATTTTTAACAAAGATAGACTCTTCATTCAGGGATATCTAGCTTTTTTACTGTTGTGGCGTTGGGACGAAGCATATACCTTGTCAGATGCCCCGCGAAGTGATCTTTCGGTCCTTTAGTAGAATTAGGATAATTTGAAACACCATGAAAGCGTGTAAAAGCAAAAGCTTTATTATGTGCAATAGCCAATGGTGACCAAACAAATAAAGCAGGATACAGCTATACAATAGGCACCTAAGATCAACTTTATTACACGATTCTTGCCCTATGACGCTTTGAAATATCTAACAGTTCTTTGAAGAGAAAATCAAGCCTAGAGCTTTTCAGATATAAATAAAGACAAAGTAATGACCTGTGGTGCTTTTTGCCCCACGAGAACAGTATGAAAGCAGTAGAAAGAAAAGCATACCACCCCTATTGCATTATATAGAAAAGTAGGCTTTCCCACCACTAGAAAGATTTCAACTCAGAAGATCAGAGAATTCATCGCCTATCCCCAAGGAGCACCAAACAACACCAAGAATATCACCGCATCTGGATTCATCCTGTCCAGGCAAAACAAGCATATAAACTCTTTATACTAGAGAATCGATAGCCATGATGAAAAAGGGAGCGAAGGAGACTACAAAAACAGCCCGCTCAAAAGAAGCCAAGCGTGAGAAATCGGCTCGAGACAAGTTTTTGAAGCAGCGAGGGAGTTTTGTGAAAGCCTACGAGAAGTATCGGGACACAGATCCCGAGGAAAAACCCCTGGGTTCTTCCTACATCATAAAGGAGATTGGATTAATGCTAAAACATGTCAAGTCTTGGAAGTGGTTGCAACAAAAGAAGGGTGTACCGGCCTGCTTTGAACAGAAGTGTGATCTTATTATAGCTGCTGCAAAAGCCCTCAGCGAAGAGCTTCGTCAGGAGGACAAGGAGCTTGGTCCTGGACACGAAGAGATATATGAAATGATTGCCGTCCACATCGGAGCGCTTGACATTGATGGGTATACCGCGGACGATGAATTTGCAGTTGAATGGGCGAAAGAGAGCGAAGAAATGCACAAGGACTGGCATACCATGCCTTTCTTAAGGGAGGGAAATCGCAAGTATCTCTTTGATATTTGGAATGATTTGCATTCTAAGTTCGACGGCTGTGGTTGCCGCCTGTGCATCTATTGCTATTCAAAGGTTCCTCCGCCGCCCCCGAAATGGAGTTCTCGAACTCCAACCCCTCAAAATGAGCCCAAGCCGTCCAGCTCCAGCTCTTCGACCACCTCTTCGAGTGAAGAATGATACCAGGTACCTGAGAGTATATGGACATTTATTTCCTTGTGTTTGCACTAGTTTTTTATTTAGCTTCCCTTGGACATTGTCTATTATGGGTTTAGTTATGTATTTCCATCAAGATTTTACCTTTTTAGGAGCTCCAGGCCTGTGAAGTTTTGCAGTTTTCAACAAAAAGACCCCATATTATCAAAATCATATGTTGTCATGGCCCGATCCTTCCAAGTCACAATGCTTCTACCTGGCTGATCTATATAATCGTTACACGTGTTGACCATGAAACTGTCTCAATTGGGAAGCGAGGATTTTAATGCAATAAGCCCCGGCTAGAAATTGTCCCACACGCTTAGCCCCGTTAGGATTAAGGTACCAAAAAGGGCCGTCTTATTATTTGGTTACCATTTGGGGAAGTATTTGACTGAATCTTGATCAAGGATTCTCTTGTCCCTGGCCTGATTTATGCCTTGACAACCTAACTCTACGATTCGGAAAGTTGGTCTTGGCAATCTTGGTGAGAAGTCATGTGCCTCATGGCGATGAAACTCGCTAATACCAGTTTATTTATTCTGCAGCCCTGGTGTAGAGTATGCGGGTCTCCCTTGAAGGGTATAGGTCACGTCTCTGAAATTCACCTGGAAAGGGAGAGACTAGATCAGCACCGGATACGACTTCCGGACGTAGATTAATGATTCTTACATTGGCGGGTGTCTACTTGGTCAAACTCAAAGCTGATATCAAACAGGCTGTATACCTATACGGCGACTTATATATAGGAAACAATCATCACAGAAATCAAAATAGAACCACATTGGCCCAAGTTTCCTTGCATCCACATTCCAGCGGGCCCTCTATATCTTCCTTGCAGCACCCTCTCCATTGTTGCTCTCATTGTCACTCGATTCGGAAATCATGCATCGGTTCATGCTAACATACCCCACACGCCGTTTCCTCCCTTTTCGCTGGAGCAAGGTAGAAAATACATGAGGGTACTGGTACTGCTACAACAGTATCCCGGATAGGAACAACCTCGACCAAATCTTCAACACCTTCTAGGGCTACCTCTAGCTCCAAGACACGGGGGTGTTCCGCCCGTCGTACACTTGGCAAGCCAAAGACTATACAGACAGCTAATACCACTTCCAAACCAAAGAGCACTTCGACCAAGTCTCGGACTTTTCCCAAGGCGACGACGACCTCCACTTCGAAGCAGCGTTTGTGTCTTTCGGTTCATGAGGGAAGTGGTTCTGCGTCGTCGAGTCGTACAAGCACCAAAGCAACTACTCGATCGACAACTCGCACGCCAGCCCGAACCACTACCTGAGACGACGACCGAGAAGACGACCGAAAGCACCGGCACCACACTTAGCATGCCGACTCCATTCGTGACGACCGATAATGACCACCAGATAGCGAGCTGCGCCAGTGCGACGCCATCATATCTCTCCATTGCCGGCCAATTATTCACCTACACTGCGTGCGCGGGTGACAAGTACGAATCCCCGAACAACGGAATCTTCTTTGTCCTGTATTCTCCAGATTGGATCGGCGAGCACGAAAGAGTAGATAATACAGGTCACGTGGTATTAACCCCGATCACGTGTTATTTGACTCGCGCGACTTTGTCCATCACGATCTTTTCCTCCTCCTACGAGATTTTGTCTACTTTGACTTCAGATTTCAGTCCCCGTTTATACACTCCGACAATATGATCTTGTTCCCGCCAGAATCTTCCCGCTTCAGGACCAGCCATCAACTGATCAGCCTTACAGTCTGACTATCGCCGGGGCTGATTGGTTGGAAAAAAGGGATCCGTGGGGGCCAGGACTCCGCAATTCGTATGCGAAAGGGGCTGAAACCACACATTCTCACCACGACTTGGGGGATTGGTGATATCCCTTGCAGACATTTCCATGCAGATTCGATCCAGCGCCTGACTTTGACTCCGAGAGGAGCACTGCTTACCACTGCCAAGTACGCCGTCTTGACCCCGGGTGATTTTTCCGACGTGAACTACAAAAGGGGAAAGTGGATCCTCGTATCTGGACATGAGCCGCAGTCAGAGCATAGCCTTTGCACTTGAGACGCTAGCTTGACAAGGCTTACCCCCGTTGTGAGGCCCCCCGGTGGACTCAACCAAGCAAGAAAGGAGTGAAATTTCAACATTCGGCACAATCTGCAGTGCATACTCCAGTCAATATAGATAATTCGCTCTTGTCGAAGCGTCAACATTTATTTTGGGTTTGTCCTTGAGCTGTGGCGTTGAGTTTCGCAACTGGGCAGTGCATCTGCACCCGCGAACCCTGCACAGCTTGTTCTGTGTGGCAAGGATGGAATAGGCATTAAACGGGCCGATCAAGACGCTATTAATAACTTAGACGAAATTTATCCTCCCGAGTTAAAAGTCCCAGGAGCCCCATATCGAACGTTTCCTGGAAGATTCACAACTCTCTCCACACGATACACTCTCCCCCAGACATCCCTCCAATTTCTACCATGGCTGCCCGAGAGAGCGAAGGTGTGTGGGAAACAATCCCCCCTCGCGACTCCCGTGCTAACCCTCGTGCCAGGTCTCATCCCCGTCGACGCCGACACGACGCAGAACCAGGCCGTCAGCCCCTTGACCCCGGCGCAGCAGCATCACACCGGCGGCCCCGACACCCTGGACACCATCTCCCCGGACCCCACGGGCCCTGCACCCAGTTACGAGAAATCGCAACAGTTGCATGACAGCCAGAGCCCCGCAGAGCCCCCCGCCGTCCAACCGGCCGAGCCTACAAAGTCGTACCCCGGCGAGCCACGAGCCGAGCCCGATGCTGCCGCATACCCGGTGAACTCGCCCTCCGATGTTAAGGCATACCCGGGTCAGCCTACTCCCCAGCAGGGCCAGCAGCACCCGCAACAATACTACACTCCCTTTGGCCAGCCAAGCGGCTATGCCAGCTGCACGCCATTGCACGCGCTCCAGTCTGCCCCGGCTCCCGTGGACTGTCCTTGCTGCGGACGGCGCGAAATGACTCGAACAGAGGCCGTGTCGGGCGGAACAACACAGTGAGTCGAATCAAGACACCCGGATCGCGTTGCGCGTTGTCGGGCGCACATGCGATTGAAGGAAATATTCTAACTAGTGTTCACAGTGGCTGGGCCGCCGTGCTGTGCTTCTGCTGCTGCCTCGGATGTATTCCGTACCTGATGAGCTCCCTCAAGGACGTGGATCATTACTGTGGCAGCTGTGGTGCCAAGTTGGCCTGCTGGCACAACAGTGGACGCGTTCAGGTGATGCAGGGCGGACGCAGGTGATCTCTGTCTTGTGGTCTCTTAACTTTGTTTTTCGTTTCTCATTTCTTTACGGCTCGCCGAAGTGATACCACTGTTGTTTTAATGTCCGGACGGTGTGGTGGGTGGTTGATATGGAAGTTTTCTTTACGGACTCTGCGATAGTCTATATTCTCACGATCTCCCAAGAACCGTCGAATCAATGGGTTTTCTCAGTTCAATCGTCGCGATGAATTAGAATAGAAACTGGATTCGCTGATGCCAAGCCTCGTATTTAGGTTTGCGCGCGGTCCGAATGACGCCGTCACTTCTTCACTTCACCTCCGCCATCCACTTTGGCGCTCAAGGACACTAAACACCATGCTGCGGTTCCTCTTCACCACAACAGCCGTCTTGACCGGCTCATCGGCGGTGTATTTTTATGTCTTCCATCGAAGACTATCCTCGCGTATCCGGCACCAGTCGCATTCCGGGAAGCTCTCCTCGCATAAGCCGGTCGATATCACCTCCATCCCGGACTCGGTCTTCTCCGAGGAGTACTTCGCTCTACATGACCGGTCATGCAAGTCTGTGCCGCGCGCGTCCCTGCCCGACGGTGTCCCAGCGGAGCTACTACTGACCAAACTGGTGCGTCGGAACATGATTGCATTTACCCATTTCCCGCAGGCTTTAGTCCTGCGATTCCTCAGTCGGACAACAGAGGAGAGACAAAGCTTCCAGGCGGCGCGGATCGGCTCTCTAGACTTTGATGTCGGCGATCTGGTCTGCGGTGTGTACCGCGTTGGCGCGCGCCGCCCCAACCAGATTGAGTTTGAGATGCAGATGAAGAATATGGAATATGCGAGCGGAAGGCTTGCCATCAGCTACCATGACAAGGGAGACGAGGTGCTCTTCTGTACAGAAACCTTGATGTGGCGACGGTCAGATGAGACTCGGAAAATGCCTTTGGAAACTCCCTTTCTTCGATGGCTCCACGAAACCGTCGCTTGGTGGCTGATTGACTCTGGAGTGAAGTACCTGATTGATCTTGATTCCTAGGGTTAGTCCTTTGGTAATGAATCTTTGTTCCATGGCCTGGTCGTTTTCTGTGTAAAGTAGCTTTTGACTATCAAAGACTCTATGCTCTCCTTTGTCACCTTTCCCCAAGTCAAAGTCAAGGGCGCACTTTCTGCCGAGTTAGAGCCAGACAGAACTGCTTGACTTGAAATACGATGCTTTGTTCTATTTAATTTTCGTCAAAGCATGTAGGCGCAGACAAGGGAAAGGGGGTCGTCAATGAGATCTCTACAATATCCTTGTCATTCCTTATGGATGAAACACGAGATGAATGTGCAAAGACACGATTCCCGACATATTTAATTGAGACCAATGCCTTCTGTTTGTATCCGCCCGTCATCCACCATGTGTCGTCACACCTATCACCATTACCCCGTCTGCGGACACATCTCCAGCTTCACCGTGTCCGCATGCCCCGAGTTCACTAACCAGCTTCGAATGTTTGCGAGTACAGGTCAAAGCTTGGTCTGTGAGGAAGTCAAGATGACCCATGATCTGTTGTCTGCATCCCAACCCTCCGCGTGCGTTGAGTGCGAGCGCAAATGGCGGGAAATGGTCACCCGGGGTTCTCCCGACGCCATACGCTCTCGAGCTAACAGCACCATCGAGGGCCTGGCTACGACATCGCCCATCTTTCAGGTCGCAGTCCGTATGACATTGGACGAGGAAAATGATTCTTTACCCACCGAGGATGTGGAATGCGGTGATGAGAGGTGCGATATCTACCTGGATATTGCTCGCGAACATGACAGGCCTTGTGATTGCTGCGGTCCAGCTCAACCATCCCAGGAGGATGTGATCGTTATTCAAATTGCTACGCTCGAGGGAACCACCGGGCGTGAGCAGTCGGCCTCGAATGCGACTGATGATCCATCAGTGATTGCTCAGCCTCGGCCGGTGGTGCCGGATTCTGTCATTCGGTCTTCGCTCTTTACATACGTCTCCAAGTGGCTGGAGGAAGTCGAGGACTGCCACGAGCAAGATGAAGAGCCTCTTGATCTACTAGGGGAGATTCCCACGAGGCCTCGGTTTGTTCCCCGGAGATTCGACATCTTTGCTGATACCCACCATAGGACAACTAACTCGATGGACCAGCCAGACACTCATGAGTCACAGCAGTCCTACCCAGAATGTTGTACAAGAATCGATCTGCTGGAAGATCTCCCTCCTCGTGGAGAGCTCATCACCAATCTCTGCCAGGCGTTGAAGACCACGCCTCCGGGGTCTGATTTGATGGAACTTGAATCGATCTCCGCTGCAGACCCTGAGCAGCCGAGGATGTCTGATACTAGATCTACCTACCCATCCACTATCAGCAGTGGACTATGGCATGCCGTGATGTCTTCTGCCTCGTCTCCCGACTTTTTGCTCTCCCAAGAGTCGGACGGAGATGGATACAATTGGCTCCCCAGTCGCAAGATGTCCCCATTGCCGCGGGTCCCGGGCATTCTGAGGACGTTGCCCCTGAAGAGCGAAACAGAAGTCGACGACGACGACTTCCAATCCTTTGATGAGGATTCTACCCACCCCGTCACCGATCGACAGCCGACGCCGTTTGTTGCTCCCGCCGATATTCCCCCCACCGGGAGCATCGCGTCGCTTCATGGCCGCCATTTCCGAGGGTGTGGCCCGCTCGCGTGGACTCCGCTTTCCTTTGCGAATCGGGGGTTTCTACACGGGGTTCTAGAGGTGTTTCATGTGCATTGGGGGAGTTGCTGGTGTTGTCTCATTGTGGTATTATAGTATCTCTATCGGGCCTGATCTGAGCCGGTCTCTCAGGTTCCATGTGTTTTGATCAAGCGTAAACTCCATATAGACCGAATAGCATCACTGCTTACTTGTTCATATCCCAAATAAAATCTAGACCTCCGCCCACCCCATTTAACCGAGTCTATCCCGGCTTCGCGCCGGTTCGGATTTGTCTGCGGACCATCGGACTTGGCCCGATCATCCCACGCCCCAGATTCTCCAGATAAGCCCGTCGTGCGCCCCCGCAGAAATGGGCTTTCCTTTGAACGAAAAGCAGTTGCGTTAATTTCTTTGGTCTGATCTTTTGTTGCTTCGAATCACCCCAGAATGTCTAAGCCGTCGATCGGCTTTGTCGGCCTTGGTGCCATGGGCTTCGGCATGGCCACCCATCTCGTGAAGCAAGGGTATCCCGTCCACGGCTTCGATGTCTTCCCTGCCTCGATCGAACGCTTCAAGGCCGCGGGTGGGATCCCGGCCTCGTCGCTGCAGGACTCTGCAAGCGGGAAACAGTACTATGTGTGCATGGTGGCGTCAGCACCCCAGGTGCAGACTG
Organism: Penicillium capsulatum; assembly: GCA_028828875.1. Lineage (NCBI taxonomy): Eukaryota > Fungi > Ascomycota > Eurotiomycetes > Eurotiales > Aspergillaceae > Penicillium > Penicillium capsulatum. The sequence continues at coordinate 1,532,030 of JAQJZR010000006.1, read as the reverse complement.
TACTATTCGGCGAGGGTGGAGTGGTCTCTGGTGAGCTCAAACAATTAATTTCTATTACGAATGTCGAAGCTAATGTTCGAGCGTCTGGGATAAGCTCTCCCGCAGAACGCGACTCTAATCCTCAACTCGACCGTCGCGGCGTCCTACGCCCAGTCTGTCGCCGCCGAGCTGCAATCGCGGGGCCGCGGTGACATTCACTTCATCGATGCGCCTGTATCTGGAGGTGCGAAGCGCGCTGCGGATGGAACGCTGTCGATTATGGCTGGCGCTCCGGATGCCGCGATGGAGAGCGGCCGGTTTCTGCTCGAGACCATGTCCGATGCGGAGAAGCTGTACCTAGTGCCTGGGGGAATTGGAGCCGGAAGCAACATGAAGATGGTCCACCAGGTACTGGCGGGTATCCAGATTCTGGGTGCGAGTGAGGCGCAGGGATTCGCGGCACAGTTGGGATTGGATGCAGCCAAAACTGCCGAAGCGATCAAGTCGTCGGATGCATGGTCGTGGATGCATGAGAACCGCCTGCAACGTATGCTGGAGGAGGATTGGCACCCTGGAGCTAGTGCTCTGACGATTATCTTGAAGGATGTGGTGAGTTATGATAGCTGCCATACGTGTTGGTCATGCTGGGCTAACTATCCGATCAACAGGGGATCATCACAACATCGGCTCGTCAAAGTCAATTCCCCACGCCTCTCTGCTCCACAGCCGAGCAGGTCTACCTTTCAGCGCTGTTGCAAGGTTACGGGGCCGTCGATGACTCGTCTATGGTCCGTCGATACTACCCTGAGCCCATCACAAAGGTCTCGTCCAAGCAGTCCCCCGAACAAGCAGCCGAAGCCCAGCAGTTGGTCCTGGACGTAATGGAATTGACCAATCTTGTCTCTGCCGCCGAAGGTATTGCCTTTGCACGCTATCTCAACCTCGATCTCAAGCAATACTTCACGCTGGTGAGTTTGGCGGCCGGTGGCAGCCGCCAATTCTTAACAAAAGGATTGGACATTATCGAGGGCCGCACCGGGAAAAATACAGAGACCGTTAACGAGGCAATCGCGCGACTGGAGAAGGCAGTACAGAAGGCCAGAGATCTACACTGTCCATTGCATCTTGGAAGTGCGGCGTTGAACATGCTGTACCTGGCCAAACAAGCGGGGTTTGGCGACGAGGGCAGCACCAGCGTGGTGAAGGCGTTTGGTAAATAGAAGAAGTAGATTGATCTTTATTCAGCTATAGCACTGGAAAGCGATGAAGTTTTGTTGAAAATACTCCCGCATTGTTGTGGCTTGTAAGCATAGATCTATAGACGACCCCGATTGCAACTTCAATGAACCATATTAGGCAAATCATTACCATCCATGCCCCATTGAGAGAAGCTCACTTCCGATAATTCTTTTTGTTTCCTCCCCACTCGGACCTTCTCCCCGCGCCAAGTCACCTTGACGTAATGCGGGATGCATCGGAGCATCTCCGACGACTCGGACCACAAGCGACGTGCGCGCGACACTCGGACATCTGAACGAGCTATATAACAAGACCCAAGGGGTTCCAATCGCACGACATTGATTTCCAAAAAGCCCATCAATTCCTCCCCTCTTACCACCTCACCATGCCGCTCACCGACAACCGCGCCCTGCGCATCCTCGACCACGCCGCCACAAACCACTACGGCGTGCCCGCGATGTGCTGCTACAACGTGGAAGGCATCCTAGCAACGGTCCGCGCCGCCGAAGCCAAGCGGTCACCCGCCATGATCTTGCTCTTCCCGTGGGCGGTGCACTACGCAGACGGCATCCTCGTGCACGCCGCGGCCGAGTCCGCGCGCAAGGCCTCCGTGCCCGTGACTGTGCACATGGACCACGCGCAGACACCGGAGATCATCCGGTACGCGGCGGACCTGGGCGGGTTCGACAGTATCATGGTGGACATGTCGCACTACGAGAAAGCGGAGAACCTGGCGTTGACGCGCGAGCTAATGGAGTACTGTCATGCGCGGGGCATCGCGACGGAAGCCGAGCCCGGGCGGATCGAGGGCGGGGAGGACGGGGTGGCGGATACGGCGGATCTGGAGGGTTTATTGACGACTCCCGAGGAGAGCCGGGAGTTCGTCGATACGGGGATTGATTGGTTGGCGCCGGCGTTTGGGAACGTGCATGGCGAGTATGGCCCGCGCGGAATCCAGCTCGAGTATGAGCGGCTGCAGTCGATTAATGCGGCGGTTGGTGGAGAGGTGCGGTTGGTACTGCATGGCGCGGATCCCTTCACCAAGGAGATCTTCCAGAAGTGCATTGATGCGGGCGTGGCGAAGATCAATATCAATAAGGTGTTGAATAATGAGTACATCAAGGTGCAACAGGAGAAGGCTGGGAGGGTTCCCTTGACGACACTACTGGAAGAAGCCACAAATGCCATGCAGAAGGCTGTGGAGCGATGCATTGATATGTTGGGCTCTGGGGGGAGATACCAATAGAGGGGGGGGGGGGGGGGAATAGAATTGTCTGTGAGAATATTGTTCTTTGGAGTATTTAATCGGTAACATTCAAGGAGTGAAACGCACTGAATTATTCCAACGCCTTTTTGGATAATTAAAAGATTTCTTGGATATCAATGAAGCCGGACAAAAGCCACTGCCCCGTCTCGTACAGAAGTCATCAACTACATAAAATTCAAAAGGGACGATGATCGGTTCCTTTACCGAGTCGGCAGGAGACCTCCGAGGAGGGGCAGGCCACCGAGAAGACCGCCGAGGGGACCGAGAGGAGAAGCAGTCTTGCTGGGCTTCGCCGAGTGCGACACGGAAGACGAGGAGGTATGGTGGGCCTCACTGGGAGTGGAGAGGGCCTTGGATGGGCGGATCATGGCGTGAGTGGGGTGGAAGGCAACAACGTGGGTCGAGAAGCTCATGTGCATGGACTGCGACTGCATCACCATGTGGTTGGCAGGAGCGTGGGTAGGCTCGGGAGTAGCCTGTATGGCGTGGGAAGTAGGCGACGCAGCAACGGGCATGGGCAGAGAGGGAACGGGGTTGTTCATGGCAGGCACGGGGTTCGAGTGAACCGCAGAGCTGGCGGGCATCTCTTCGCTGAAGAGGTCACCCTTCTCGGGGAGGAGATCTTCCTTGGAGGCGGCGGTGGTAGTGGGGAGTGCAGGGGTCGTTACAGGGCGCTGCATCGAGGGAGCAGGGGCAGCAGGAGCCATGGCTGCGGGCGTGGACTGAGCCGTCTGGGCCTTCGCGGGTCCGTAAGACGAAGCCTGGACCGACTCGGCCATCTGCATGGCCTCCATGGCAGCGGGGACGGGGTTGTCAAACCCACTTTCCTCATCGTCCATACCGGAGCTTCCCATGGGCATGAAAGGGAAGCTACCGAAGGCGTCTTTGCCGCCGGGATGAGGGTGAGAAGGCGCAGCAGTGGCGCCGATGGCGAGAAGCGCCAGAGACAAGTAGGAGGCGTGCATGTTGTCGGAGATGAGAGCCTTGGGCAAATGAAAGAAAGTAAGAGGTCGGAAATAAATTAGGCTTGCAACCGGGAGAAAGGGTTATGGAGGAATTTTATAAGCGGGTGTTGAGATTCTTTGATCTTCGCTGTTATGGATTTCGATCGCGTCCTCCATACCTCCTAATATACGCGATGGATGATCGTCGTTTGCTGGGGGAATGACGAGTGTTGCATAGCCAAAGAGGCGGGAGTCCTAGCGGTATGAGAGGACAAGGGACGAGGTTGGATTCCAGCACTCTTTACTCGCAGCGTGGTTGGCTCGTGTGGAATGATCACCGGGAAGAAGTACAAATGGAGCATCCTAGGGGCTGGAAGAAGGTTATCAATATTGATCTCTCACATCCATCTATAATTAAGTGACCACTTGCTCGTGAAATGCTATAGATCCCATCCAGCGAGAAAAATGGCCGGGGAGGCTGGTTGGAGCATCGCAGCTGCAGGTGTATACAAGGTAGAACGAAGTTGTATCTTCATCCTCATTTGCATCCCTTCCTCAGGACTTGCAAGTATCGCGTATATTTCCAGCCATTGCGTGCTACTGACAATTCTGACGACTACTCTCTTCCCATCACTATCAACGACATCATTTAATCCCGTTGGTCTCGCGAGATCCCGTTGATGCAAGGGGGTCCAGGCACGCGGCTGTTATTCCCCTGGCAACCCTACATGCCCCTTACGGCTCCGGCCACCGGTCTACACACCCGCTGCCACCGCAAATCTTCCGCAATCACTTCTACGGAGTAATCCAGTCGTGCATCGGCGTTGGGGTTGTTGTGATCGGCATCGTGGTATAGTGCACATTCCCGTGGCATCTGATCTCGATGTAACAATCACAAATCCCTATTCCCCCGGTCTGGAGGGAAAAAATCAATAGCCCAAAGTTGAGGAAAGTCTACATTGTTCGGTTGTATGTCCTTAGGCTCTGTAGGGCTGATGTGAGGTCGGTAAATAAAGTGATAACTAGATCCATCTGCCTCTTTGTTCAAGTCATACTTAGTCGGTCTATCTTAGAAGGTAAGAAATATAGCTGTTCTCCGTATAAACTTCGCTCAATGTTGGAAAGTCACCATTGGCCATCCAATGGTTGATGCCAGTAGTCATCCACGAAGCTGAAGGCTCCTTCAAAATACTCATAGTTCATCTAAATTATCATATACTTTGCCTCACCGGGCTGATTAAAAATTAAAAGGCCTAGTCGGCATGTCCGGGTGGTGAAAGTGCAATGGAAATATCCGAGAGCTCCGGACCGGGACTGATATATATGTCGCATATCCCACCTCCAACATCTCCGCTACCAGACCACAACCTTCCCAGTCAACAACGGGTTACCACCATGTATACATTACCATAGAGCTTCCCATGGTACACGATTTAAGCACCTCGTGTATCCACTACTAAAATAGATCAAATCATCGTAAGGGCTCCTTGGATGTTGAATCTCCGGTAAAATCCCCTACGACCGGATCTCCAGAGCCGCTGAACAGTTCAAGCGCTTCGCGATCGGATACATATTCGATTCGAATTCTTCAACAATCTTGCACAAGATACCATCTGCATGCACATGACTATGTAAAACCCAAATGTCCCCACTGCATATGTACGCAACGACAATCTCACCACAAAATGCAGCGTCACGACTCCAAAACAGCGCTGACTTTAGCCTGCACGTCAAAGTGTCCTGTCTTCGGACATCCGACCCCGAGATCACGGTAGACGCTAACGTTATCAACGGTGCATTCGTGCAGCGTGAATTCGAAGCGGCGCGCAATGTGAGCGATAGTCAGATAGATTTCAGCATAGGCGAGACTATAATGTATGAGCCCAGGTAGGTGGAATATTGAAGGTTGAAGCATTGGGTCAAATCAAACAAAGGCTGCAACGTCGAGGGATGGGAAAAAACTCACTTGAGACCTAGACACTGGCGGCTCCCCTTGGTGAAGGATACGATGAATCGGCCCAGGTATTCGCCCTTTTCGGCTGCACGCACCCATCGCTCGGGATCGAACCTCGTTGGATCGGGGAAGAGGGTGGTGTCCATGTGCACGAAATAATTCGACTGGCTGATTGGAGTCTGGAAGGGATTAACAACCATTTCCAGCACTAAGGGTCTTGTACGTACACCAGCGGGAATAATCCAATCTTTGTACGGCAGTGGATCTACCGGCGAGACTCGGCTCAGTCGCGATGTCATACCGTGACTGAGACGAAGACCCTCATTGACGACCCCGGTCTGCGGAAATGTCAAATTAGCCCGCAAAACCAAATCGCATAGACACGAAACCTTACTAGATACGGCAACTTCTCCAGATCTGCCCACGAACCCTTGGACGTCGGTTTCTCCAAGACAGTCTTCAGCTCCCGGCGGAGCTTATTGCCAATATCCTCGTTGTTTGCAATATGGAAGATGGCCAAAGCAATAGCACGCGCAGTCGTCTCCGTCCCCGCACCCAAAAGCAGAGCAGACTCGTCCATCAGACGATCGGGCGTCTTCTCATGCCCCGGAATCCCGGAGCTCGTCAATGCCTGGAAGATGTTGCTCTGTGATTTCTCATCCACGTCGCCCGTCTTCGCCTGTAATAGAGCTTCTTCCGCCTGCTGGCGGAGCTTGGTCTTGACGTCCAGTAGCGCGACCATCGGCGGCTGAATCCAGCGCACGACGATCGGAGGCGCGGCGCGGAAGATGCGAACCAAGAAAGGGAAAAATCGGTTGATATGCCACATGTCCATCAAACCAGATACGGCGTCGACGAGGTCGTTGCTTTTAGAACTGTTCTCGTTGTCGAGGTAGCCGTAGCTCCAACCATACGCGTAGCGAGTGATCACGTCGGCGGTCAGTGCAGCAAAGTCAAGCTGCAGACGCAAGACACTCTGCTGCTCAAAGGCCTTTTCAAAGCGACTGATCAGCTGGTCTATCTTTTGGTGGATGTATGGCGTCAGTTTCGTGACGGATCGCTTGGAGAAATAGTTTGTGATGAAGCCGCGACGCTGACGGTGGTGATCATGGCTGATAGTCCCGACGAGAGATTCTGGCGCACCGAAGGCGACGGCGTAATTGGGATCTTTGGCTCGCTTGCGGGATCCGGGGGCGTGAATCTCATCGTAGTAGTACGGGTCTTTGATGTGAAGCTCTCGAGGGTTGATGCGGACGATAGGACCTAGAGGGTGTTAGGTGGTGGGCCCAGTCGAGCAATGTTTCCTTCGTCTTCGAGGGACTCACCGTATTGCTGATGCATGCGCTCGATCTCCCAGATGTACATGCCACGGCCGAGGACATCATAGTAGAATTCATACAAGAAGGTTGCGGCGGCGAGTCTAGGACCGGGGAAGTGGGCCAGCGGGTGTGCATACAGACGATAGACCACGATGCGCACCGCCAAGAAGACCAGAAAGAGCGAGACCGCCGTAGCGGCATAGACGGCAGGGTGCACCATGGTGGGAGATAGTACGGCAAGGGACTTGTAGAAATAATCAGATGGATATCAGAGACGAGGTCGCAGCTCGTTTTTAAACCCATGCAAAACCGCCCCTCTACGTGGCTGACCAAAGGAATGCCAACAATATGCTCTTCCTGGACTGGAGGTGCAGCAGTCTAGTGATGCATCTGTGCGCAGCAGACCCCTCCCTATAGAATCCCTCCCCCATCTGGGATAAATTACTCGCTACGATAGCGCGATAACTAGCGCCCGGTGGCATCCATTCCAACAAACGATTCCATCACCCCAATCAATACCCGGGAGGACGTTGGGGGGGGCGTCTCCAATCGACGCATGGACATAGCGGGGTACATTATACCCCAGTAGCGAGTGTGATAACTCGAGGTAGAGGCACAGCATGCACCTCTCGCACTTCACCCGCGCTTGTAAAAGCCATGGATCAGCGACCAATCAGAGAGTTGCGGATGTTGGATGAGTTTCAAACATTGCAAACCCTGAAGTCCAGGGAAACACGTGACAAGAAGAGCACCGGTATGACGGCATAAACAAATAGCCGGCGAGGACGATCCGCGTAAGGACACTGCCCGATGAGAGGTCGGGGTGAAAGGGAGGTAATATCCCATCTGAAATAGTATAGGGAAACCCGAGACATTCGAGCAAAGATCTGTTCGATCTTATCGGATTCAAATCCCACAATGCCATATTCACATTGTAGATATCTGAGGGTGACCCTCATATAGCCGAATCAAACAATCCCCACTCCCGGAAAATCAAATGGGTCACCAGTGCATTCCTGTAAGAAAAAATGTCCACAATTTACACCTATGGAAACATCCGTGACAAGATCGGAAATAGTAATAATAAAAAAAGAACAGAGGAAAACGCGGCTGGCAAGACATTGAACGAAAGGAAAAATCCAACTCCGTTTTGAGATCCAGATCTTACATCGAGGCCAGCATCTTCTTGGTCTCGGCGATCGCGCGTCCGGGGTTCAGACCCTTGGGGCAGGTCCGTGTGCAGTTGAGAATGGTGTGGCACCGGTAGACGCTCATGCTGTTGTCGAGGGCGGCCTTGCGCTCGGCGGTGCGCTCGTCGCGGGAGTCGGCCAACCAGCGGTATGATTGGAGGAGAATGGCGGGACCCAGGTACTCTTCACTGTTCCACCAGTATGACGGGCAGGAGGTCGAGCAGCAGGCGCACAGGATACACTCGTAGAGACCGTCGAGCTTCTTGCGGTCCTCGGGACTTTGACGGAATTCAAGGCCCTGGAAGAGTTGGAGTTAGACATTGGCGCAAGACAGAATCATGGGGAAATGGGACTTACGTCTTCCGTGGGGGTATCACGCTGGAGGTAAGGCTTGATTGACTTGTATTGCTTGTAGAACAGGGTCAAGTCGGGGACCAGATCCTTGACAACGTAGGTGTGAGGGAGAGGGTAAATGCGGGATTCTGAGGCAGTGTCGGTGGGGATGCGGCCTGTCGAAAGATCAGTAACTTGGCTTCCACGGACGCATCAAGCGAAAGACATACACAAGCAGGCAAGAGTGTTAACACCGTCAATGTTCATGGCGCAGCTACCGCAAATTCCCTCACGGCAGGATCGTCGGAAAGTCAGAGTCGGGTCCAATTCGTTCTTTATCCGGATCAGAGCGTCAAGCATCATGGGACCGGTCTTGTTCAGATCGAGTTGGTAGTCCTCCATGGTAGGCTTCTCGCTCGGGGTATCCGGATTCCAACGGTAGACCTTGAAGGTCTTCATTTTGGGGTTTTCGGAGGGGCTAGGCTCGGTGGTCTTGGTGGCCTCGACGGTCGCATAAGAGCGAGCAAAAGCGGCGGGCCGGAACAGTGGCCGCGACGCAGCGAACAGTCGCGATGTGGTGCGGAGGGAGGCCATGGCGTAGAGGTGGCAATCACCAGAGGTCGCTGATCGAGGAACGATTTGGGGGGAGGAGAGAGTCGAGGAGCACAGCAATGAAGCAGTGGAGACCAGCGCAAGTCAGATGGCAACAAAAATGAAGTCAAGGAGGCCCTGTCACTAACCTCGGGTTTGCCAGTCGGCTGCGCGCTGAGTCAGCGGATATCGACCAATCACATCGGGGCTAATTGCAAGCGTCGGGCGGACACGGCGGGTGTCGTTTTGGCCTTGCCGTCGTCAATGCCGATACTGATTCGACGTAGGGGAGGAAAGAGTGGTTGTAGACCTCAATTCATACAGGAGGAGGCATTCGTGCTATCGAATTCAATCTTGTCTTTATTGAAGGTACATTGCTATCGCTGGGTGATTTCGTGGCAAAACTCATGCCTCAGGCATTCGAACTCGGCTTCCCTTCGTCCTCGCCGGCGCCTCGGGAAGTTGTTGATCCATACACATGCTTCCACCGCGACACCGTCCACATGATCTCATCCTACGATAGTGATACTAATGTGCTCACCCCCGATTCACATAATTCTGATGCCACTCATAATTGGCATTCTCCTTCAAGAACGCCCGGATTGCCTCGCGGGGCGACACGGGCTTGCGCCCGAGCAACTCCACCATCAGAGGATCCGTGATTTTGGCCTCGCCCTTGCTAATTGCATCATACCAGGACACGAGTGCCCGGAAGAACCGCTCGGGCTTCCCTCCTTCATCGTCGGCGGCCTTCAATCGTGGGAAATCCTCGCGTGATACGAATTGCACCTGCACCTTTCGGCCTGTCGTTTCGTTGATCACATCCACGATCTCGCTGAATGTGATGCTTTCTTGGGCGGTAAGAAGCACCATCTCCTCTTCGCTACCGCGTATCATCAATTGTGCCGTGGCCTCGCCCAGCTCCGATCGCAATGTAAAGGCCGAGGGTCCGTCGGAGGGCAGGTGGACGGTCGAGGTGCCGGGGTACCAGCCCATAAACACGGGGAAGGCATCGGCATACAACCCTTCCCGAATGGAGGTGAAAGTGATCCCGGCCCTGAATGAGGTTAGTGACACCGGGCATGGTCTGTTTGGGCTCCCTTACTTTCGCATCATTTCTTCCGTCATCAAGTGGGCTTGTTGCACATCTGCTTGGGAGTCGGAGCTGAACCCGCCAAAAGCGAGCGATGTATACCATGTCTACCTCCGATGTTAGATCGTGAGGTCCTGATCTGAGGCCATGGACAGAACTTACATGCTGGACATTGGCCTTCTTGGCGGCATTGACCACATTCTGGTGCTGCTTTCGTCGCTTCTCTACGTCGAAAGTGTTGGTGCTCACAAACAGGAGATTCTCGACGTTGTGAAATGCAGACTCCAGACTCTCGGGGTCATCGTAGTTGACGACGCGAAAGGCAATGCCCCGGTCTTCAAATCGGTTGCGGTTGGCTTCACTCGAGGACGCGGCGGCATATTCTGATGCGGGGACATTGGCTGCGAGGTGGGCAAGCACCAAGGATCCAAGTCCCCCAGTGGCCCCCGTGACAAGATACTTCACAGTCATCTTCAGAGATACAGGAAATTGGGTAGTATGTGTTTCGTGGTGTTCAATGTAGCAATGTGGAACAGCCTATATACCTGCTGCGGCCCCCAACCCCGAGAGGTGCATGTTCCGACACACGCGGTCTTTCAAAGCGCGTCATTCAGCAGATGATTTCATCTTTGTAAGCACGATGCAGAGTGCTCGTATGAAAGGACTGAAGGATTGTTCTGACTAATGGCGTGGGGTCCTAACCATCGGTATTGGACAATCCGACCGCCCTGAGCAGATCAACCCCACAACTGAATGGCAGGACACGTCCTCACTGGACCTAAACCAGTACATTTTCTGCAGAAGCCATTCCCGTGTACATACGGTTGAGACAATAAAGTATTGACCGTCAAAAAGAAGGATTTGTATGTTTACAGGGTCTTGTTCATTTCGGTTATGGATCACGAAGATATGGCTTGAAATCCGCTTTGACAGAGATTCCTCACCAAAATATTCGATCCACACCTCATCAGACACGCGTTGTATACTGCTTCTATTCAACACTTGCTCCTCGGCCTCGGCCTCGGCCCCGGCCCCAGTTGGGGCCGACACGATGGTCGAATCAGGTGGCTGAAAGGTAGGATTCCGGGCCAGTGATATTTTAGCCCCTCGAGACATCTCACCGGATTACCAACCAAATTCCACACCCCTGAAGGCGAAAATATTGGTTTAGATCTGTTCAAAACAGCAGACATGCTTCGTGAATCAAACGGGATGAAGTGCGAGTCGTAAATGATCTTAATTATATCTATCAATATGCATCATGGACCGCCCGACGAAGCTCTCGAAGAACGCTTTGACCGGGTGCTCTCTTCATACCGCGTAATATTAACCTCGTTCGTGACCTTGATCCCCGGCGTTTTGGAACCCGAACTGTGTAAATTGCGAGACACCGAGACTTCGGACGGCATCATCTCATAATCATCGCCACCAAGCTTGGACCAGCGCAAAAGTCGCTTGTCGTCGCGGGCGTGTGAGCCGAGACCGCTGGCCGGCTTGGACGGTGTGCGGAGCTTCCCCGCCGATCGCGAGCGGGTGTGGCTCGAGGTATACTCCGTGAGCGAGTTGAAGATGCTGCCGAAGACGGGTTTTAAAGCGGGTACGGATAGAGCGATTAGGGTCCCTGCAATCTCCGCGTTTTCGATGCAGAGCATGGGGTTGTAGGCCCAGCTGCCGTCAGAGTCCCACTGGCCGACAACGACAAGGTAGACCCGGACAGCGGAGATGACAATGACACTGTTTGGTTATTAGTTAGATTGTTTAGCAGAGCGAGGAACGAGGAGACTGACAAGACACCGGGGAACATGACCAAAGAAAGCTTGATCTTTTTCTTCATGGAAACATGGAGTTGTTTGATGAGGATTGCCGGGATGATAAACATCATCACATCGCAGGCCAGAGACACTCCAGAGTTGACGGAGTAAACTAGACCCCAGGATAGACATGTGTAATTGGTGGTTTCATGCTGCCAGTCATAAGGCCACAGACCAGTCACCGGTTTGCAGTGGAAGATCAGAAGGAATAATTGGGGCAGGTATGCGGCGAAGAGGAAGGGAGCGGCAATCATGATGGCCATGTGCAGTTTACTTGCACGGGCAGTAAGTCGGAAGTAAAAGGCCAATCCGGACAGACGACATAGGAAAAGTGCGGTGGTATAGAGGATGTGGGCGGCATAGTCTAGGACCTCGGTGTCACGAACGGTTGGCATGGAGAGTACGTATTGGATGTATTCAATATGGCGACCACTTCCGAGATTGATCAAGACGATGGAAAGTACGACAAACACGACGTAGACGATCTATCGACGGATATCTTGTTAGTCAAGGATTTCTTCAGATATAGACCCAGCACTCACCATCGTCAAGATTGCCAGTGCATCATCTAACCCGACTTTCTTGACGAGAAATATCCGCGCATAGAGACGGACTATCATCAAGAGTCCGGTCAAGCAGACCATGAACACAATGCCCACAATGGCGGAGTGGTCGCGCGTCTCGGCGAGGTACGAGAGCGAGACATTGTCGGGGACTCTTCCCGCCGCAGAAGCAGCAGCGATATCAGCCGGGATTGCCATTGTGAAGAGGCTCAAGGCCGGGTCATGGTTTGTCGACTAGGGAAGCATCGCGAGGCTCAGTTCAATTCCAGCGACAGACGACAGGCTACCATCAGAACTAGCGTAGCGAAAGCAAGTCCTTGCCGGGAAAGTGGAAGCGGCAGCGGGTCTCTTCGATCGATATTGCCATCTCCATGTCATCCGAGGAGCCAACGAGATTGAGTACCATGGTTTGGAGGCTACCGAAAGCGAGACAAGAGTGGAGCCGTGAAGAACGCTCCAAACTCAATGTAACTGGATCGGGACATTTTCGGCGTGGCTCATGAACTCGGCACTCCAAGTTAAGATTTTTGTCCAAACCGTTGACATCACAATGGTTCGTTTTCCAGCGATGATGAGTCTGGATTAACACCCGACCTGGTGATTGAGGACACTCGGACAGGTTCATATCTCAACGCGACGTTTTTTGCATGCATACCGGATCCACCGTGACATCGAGCCTATCGCGTGTTTCCAACGCGTAAGTGAAAGGCCGCTAAGGCATCCACGGTGGGACTCGATCGAAGAAAACCGGATGAGACCCGCCGCTAGGGACTCGGCAATCACAAACTATGGAGAATTAGGCAGGAGGGAAAATTCCAAGCGAACGCTGGTAGATGAGGTTGGAGAGAATTGGTAGCACAGGGCAATTGGCACGACCAGCTGGAGAATCCACCATTGGTTCCCGACGCATCCGATCTATGAACCAAACGATTCGATATAAGCAACTCCGTAGTTTTCGGTCGGAATGGAGCACGATTAGTCACCCGGTGCTGCACGGTTGATGTGCATTTCTCCCCTGGCCACATGGTTTTCGGCGGGGTCGAGTCTTTTGCATCTTGACACATCATGGCGCCGTTGCTGCAGTTTCTGGTGACCGGCCTCGCGTTGGCGGGTTCCGCCGTGGCCACCAAACAGGAACCGGAGGTCGATAGCTTGGTTGCATCCCAAACCCTGTCTGATCCCTATGCATATGACTTCCCGCGCCTGGGGGCCCCCGGCGCGTCGCTCTTCCCGATGCGTCGGTGCCACGGCTTCAAGCTCGAGGAAGCCAGCGTGGATGAGATCCAGAAGAATCTGAGCAATGGCACGTTTACCACCGTGCAGCTGCTGGAATGCTACCTCGACCGTATCTTCCAGACCCAGCCGTATTTGAAGTAAGCACCCGCTCAGATCGGTCTCGGGAGTTTACGCTGACGAGTATGCTAGTGCTATCCTCCAGTTTAATCCAGATGCTTTCTCTATCGCCCAGAAGCTGGACCAAGAACGGGCACATGGCAAGGTCCGTGGTCCTCTTCACGGCATCCCTTTCATTGTCAAGGACAATATCGCCACCAAGGATCGTATGGAGACGACCGCTGGCAGCTGGGCGCTGCTCGGTAGTGTTGTGCCGCGCGACTCCCATGTTGTTCACGGCATGCGCAAGGCCGGTGCTCTGCTTCTGGGCAAGGCTGCCCTGAGCGAGTGGGCCGATATGCGGTCGAACAACTACTCCGAGGGATTCAGCGCTCGCGGCGGTCAGTGCCGCAGTGCATATAACTTCACCGTGAATCCCGGTGGCAGCAGCACCGGCCCGGGTGTTGCCGTGGGTGCGAACCTGGTGCCTATTGCCCTGGGAACCGAGACTGACGGAAGTGGTATGTGCCGTACCAATTGAGAACATCTTCCATCGACTGACCACCTCTAGTGATCAACCCCGCCCAAAGGAACTCCATTGTCGGTATCAAGCCGACTGTCGGCTTGACCTCGCGTGCCGGGGTCATCCCCGAGTCGCTGCACCAGGACAGCATTGGTACCTTCGGAAAGACCGTTCGCGATGCGGTCTATGCTCTGGATGCTATCTACGGCATTGACACGCGCGACAACTACACCCTTGCCCAAAAGGGGTTGACCCCGGAGAAGGGGTACACCCAGTTCCTGGCCAAGAAGGATGCTTTGAAGGGCGCGGTGTTCGGACTGCCTTGGAACTCCTTCTGGGCTCTTGGTGATGTAGCCCAGATCGCTCAATTGGAAGAACTCGTTGCTCTGATCAAGTCTGCGGGTGCGACCATCATCAACGGCACCGAGCTGCCTCACTATAAGAAGATCGTTTCTCCCGACGGCTGGGATTGGGACTACGGCTCTACTCGTGGGTTCGCCAACGAGTCGGAGTACTCCTACATTAAAGTCGACTTCTACAATAACCTGCGCGACTACCTCGCCGAAGTGAACAACACCAACATCAAATCCGTCGAGGACCTCGTCCAGAACAACAAGCATAACTTCGGATCCGAGGGTGGCTACCCCGGCATCCACCCGGCCTTTGGCTCTGGCCAAGATGGTCTCATCGCATCCCTGGAAACCAAGGGCCTCATGAACGAGACATACTTCCAGGCATTGGAATTCTGTCACCGGACCACCCGCGAGGAGGGCATTGATGCCGCACTAAAACACAAGGGCCGCACCCTGGATGGCCTCCTTGTTCCGCCGGATGTGGCGCAGAGCATTCAGATCGCGGCGCAGGCGGGTTACCCCGTTGTCACTGTGCCAGCCGGCACTGGCAAGGAATCCGGCATGCCGTACGGTCTTGCTATCCTCAACACGGCTTTCTCGGAGCCGTCTTTGATCAAGTATGCCAGTGCGATTGAGGATCTGCAGAAGAGCTCCGAGACCAAGTGGCAGCGCTCGCTGCCGGAGTGGCGGGGTTACCTAGAGCGTAACCTACCGGTGATCATGTAAATGTAGTGGCATGTTTAGAAAGGGATATAATGGTTTGCATTTATGATGTACACTATGCATGTCATGGGACGAAGTCATACAATGTTAACTGTAATCATAAGCACAAGGCCGAAGAAATAAATGCGAGAACGATGGAATGGAATCAGAGCCTTATTGAATATGTCAATCGAAATCAACACGAAGCACTCGTTAATATTTAGAGGAAGGAATTGAAATCGGTCTTTTGCGAGGGCCAATACTGAGGGTTAAACCTCTCCGGTGAATCAAGAGGTACCACAGAAGCACCACGACGAGGGTCAAAGGAATCGAAATCATCCAAAACACCCAGAAATCCCGGGAAACCGTCAGCCTTTGAGGCTGGTCATCACTCAATCCGAAGAACTGACTACCGAAGATTGTCTCCAAGCGAGCTGTAAGTAGAGATGACGCAAGCGCCCACACGAGCTAGACATAGAAAACCTACTGAAATCGTCGAAATGGGCAAAAAGACCAACGTCACGAGGGCGATAGTGGCCATGGAGCTGCTGTCTCGCTGCATAATTTGGGTCCCTTCTTGAGTGACCATATGGTACGACTGACGAAAGTTGTCAGTAATGAGCCCCGCAAGTCGACATTTGGCTGTCGGCACCTACCAACGAGATGACATTTTGCATCCGCTTCTCCAAGCTCTTCAGTCGCAAATGGACGGCTTGGAAGCTTGTCTCTACTTGAACTAGAGCGTGCTGCGTGGCCAGACGGGCTTTCGCGGAGGTACTTTCGGCCTGATCGAGAAGGTTCTGATGATGCGTGCTAAACGATTTGAGAACCAGAAGGATAGCCTCCGTGCTTTCGAAGAGAAAGATAATGTGCTTGAAGACATTGTGCAGTCCGGTGAAGGATTCCCGTTGGTGATGGGGCCCAAGCAGGTCCTGGACGTGGATCAGCGAAAGACTCATCGGAGTCATGAATTCGACGTACAGTTTCAATTCCTCGGAACACATTGGCTACTTTCCATGAATTTGTATCCATCTCGCCCGACAGCTCATTCAGAATGATCACGAAGAGACAGTGAGGATCCCGCGCCACACTG
This sequence comes from Penicillium capsulatum, assembly GCA_028828875.1. Taxonomy (NCBI): domain Eukaryota; kingdom Fungi; phylum Ascomycota; class Eurotiomycetes; order Eurotiales; family Aspergillaceae; genus Penicillium; species Penicillium capsulatum. The sequence goes on along the minus strand of JAQJZR010000006.1, from coordinate 1,515,744 downwards.
CGACACACTGTAGAAGCCGGGATCTGCGCGAGACGACGGCGCAGGAACGGGGGTGCACGAAAGCAGATGAGAGTCACCTCGGGCTTCCTGCTCGTGACTTCTGGAGCTGTGTAGCGGAGAAAGAAGCCGGACCGGGACCATGTCCAATCCGCATTCTGGAGCTCGAGGGCCGGATGACCCGACTGGGGTATGATTTTGTATCCCCATTGACTGTCATTTTTGACGATGCGCAGATCTTTGCACACGTAGTGGAACCATGTACCTTTGAGTTACCGGTCAGGGGTTTGCAAACAGTCATTTCCCATGCGATCGTACTCCCACGTACTTGTAAAGCCCCCGTCTTCGCGTGTTCCAAAGGAATGAGTGACCGATCGGATGCTTTCTTCTAAAAAGGCCGTTGGGATGGAGTAGAGCCGTGCTAAGTATAAGATGCTCTCTGAATAAGCACTTCGAGGGTGATCGAGGGGCGCCAGACTGTCATGGTTAGGTTGGATGCATACTCGCGGACTGGACATCCTACATGACCCGAACTAGAGGCATGTCTAAACTCGGCAGATCGACCACTTTCATCACCCGAGGACACACATGGGCAGCATCTGTCCGATCAGCGCCTGGAGTTAGCGTCTCTTTTAGCGACTATGGATGATCGTCCACCTTTGAACCAGTCCAGCACCTCGACCTGGAGATCCTGCTGGTCGGATTGCTCTTTGGGCGAGAATTCCACGAGCACCGCTGGATCGTCAAAGATATTGTCCATTGGAGACAGCGTCTCGCCCTGGCACTCGGTCTATGATTTGTTTCCGCAAAAAACCACGCGACGGACAAGGATCAAATTGGAAAAAGCAATGCACCCAGCACTGCCACGATCACCGCCACCCCCGCGTGTAGACACGATGAATGGGATAATTGGGATATCTCCTGGGTTATTCTTTCTTCTCAAGCACGAGGAAGACTTACTGAACTAGAGGGAATGTCTTCTCATCTCCGATAGAATCCACACTCTTGCCGAGGTGCCCTGATCGTGATCTGCAGAGCCACGAGTGGATGCACACCGTTGAGGATCGTCCAAAAATCATGACAATCCAGTGCAAAATCACTCTTCCCGCTGATCTCATTGATGCGACATCCTGATCTGCAAACCCGTCTACGGAGTAAACTGCGCAAAGATCAGATTCCATGCTCAAACTCCCCGCCAAGACGGAGGAATTCCCAGCCTCCTCTAAACAGCCTGTCTTACAGCACTCCGGGAGATCTGATTCACCCCGAGACCAAGACGCACACCCGATGTATCCTGAATGATATCCGGGAAATGAGCAGCCCCAACAATCAACCACCGTGATGGCCTGACCACGGAGCATCGCCGAGTCGAGTATAACACGTGTGGAGAAGCGCTCACCAGGATGAAACCGCGAATCTCCTCCAGGGACATTCTTCACTTCTAGTTTGTGGACTAATTCGACCGGCGGTGTCGGATTGGTGGTTTTCCCTGTCTGCCCAGCTCCACTCGCCCAGCGACTCGTGGGATTCATTCTTCAAATGCCCCTGCTCACGTCTGACCTCCGCTGCTATTGCACGGTGGAGATGAGCGAGATTTCGGAGCTTCCGCCGTAGTGAGATACCCGAGATTCTGATGGCTATAAGATGCGGGAGAAGCACCCGCTGCATGCCCCGACCCTTTCTCCATCAAATCTTCACTCCCCGACCAAGATGAAGCTCTTTGCGCTAGTCGCAGCGCTTGCTAGCCATGCCGCCGCCGGGAGTGTCTCCGGTGCAGCGGAGGGCTTTGCTACAGGCGTTACTGGTGGTGGATCGGCCGCCGCGGTTTACCCATCGACGACTGCCGAGCTGGTCTCGTATCTCGGAGACAGCCAGGCACGTGTCATTGTCTTGTCCAAGACTTTCGACTTTCGAAACACGGCGGGCACAACTACCGGTACCGGGTGTGCGCCTTGGGGCACTGCGTCGGCGTGTCAGGTGGCTATCAACCAGAACAACTGGTGCACGAACTATCAGTCCGGCGCACCGTCTGTTTCAGTAAGCTAGTGAGTGAAACAAGCAGTTATAGCTCAAAACGCAGAAGCTCATAGACATCAGCGACAATGCCGGTACTCTCGGCATCACCGTTGCCTCGGACAAGACCATCATCGGCGAGGGTTCCAGCGGAGTGATCAAGGGCAAGGGTCTGCGGATCGTCGGCGGAGCCAAGAACATCATCATCCAGTATGAACCCCTTTCTCATAGGCAAAGCCTCGCAGAAGCTAACAATACCCAGGAACATTGCCATCACCGACATCAACCCCAAGTACGTGTGGGGCGGCGACGCCATCACCATCGACAACAGTGACCTAGTCTGGATCGACCACGTTACAGTGAGTATCACCCGAATCATTCTTTTCTACACGACACCATCCTGATTAAACTCCCAGACTTCCCGCATCGGTCGTCAACATGTCGTCCTAGGCGAGAACGCGTCGAAGCGAGTCACCATTTCCAACAGCTACTTCAACGGCGAGACCGATTACTCGGCCACTTGCGACGGCTACCACTACTGGGGTCTGTACTTTACCGGGTCGAGCGACTTGATCACGTTCAAGGGGAACTACGTGTACCACATGAGCGGGCGCAGTCCCAAGGTGCAGGGCAACACACTTCTCCACGCGGTGAGTCCCGCTCGTCGTGGTGGCATTAATAAACACTGATGATATGGGGATCTAGGTCAACAACTACTGGTACGATAGCACGGGTCATTCGTTTGAGATTGGCTCCGGTGGCATGGTTCTGGCGGAGGGCAATGTGTTCCAGAATATTGCGACGCCGGTCGAGTCGCCCGTCTCTGGACAGCTGTTTACCTCCCCGGATAGCAACACCAATGCCAAGTGCAGCTCCTACCTAGGCCAGACCTGCCAGATCAATGGATTCGGGAGCTCGGGCACGTTCAAGCAGTCCGACACGGGCTTCTTGTCGAATTTTTCCGGCAAGAATATTGCATCGGCCTCGGCTTATACGACTGTGGTGTCGAGTGTCAACTCGAACGCTGGACAGGGCAAGCTGTAGAGGAAGGACTCGATAAGCTTAGGTACTGGAGAGTGGACCGTAAGAATATGATGTTTGAGAAAGGTACCTAATACTGTAGCCCAAGGAGAAACAGGCGAGCAGATCTCTATTTCCAATGCCATTCGCAGCAGAATGCGTAGGTGTAGCTCATAACGAGCTTACGGGTGGACTATAATAATAAACCCCAACGCTTAAACCAATCCAGTGAGTCTCAATCAGTTCACCTCAATCAACCCGGGCCCAGCGAGAGTCCACTTGGCGACCGTGTTGGCATCCCCAAATGGACCATCACTCTTGGTGACAGCCGCAACGGTCAGCCCATTCATCTCGTGGTCATCGTACGGGAAGAGGGCCTGCGCCTCGACATAAGAGCCATTCCGCGACATGACATGCAACGGCTCGACGATCGGTAAATTGAGTTGGTTGATATAGGTCATCCATAACAGATGCTCGGTTTCATTACCGGCATCCTGGAAGGAGAAGGTAAGATTCTGCGATCGCGCGGTTGGAGGAGTGAGCACGTTGAGCCTTTCGAAAGTGCGCAGAGGGATCTGGTTGATGTTGGGACAGGTGCCCGGCACCGTGAACTCTTGGATAGCCGTGAAGGCAAAGTTGAGATCACTGGTCGTGAGGAATGGCAGGGCACTAGGGATCTTCCCCTGCATGACACGGTACCATCCTTGTTGCTCCCCTTCCTGGCCGATCACGGCGGAAATCTCCCGAGCCAGATCGACATCGTGGCCGAGGGCAAAGCGTTCCACCACATCCTGCAGGGTTCCCAGAGCGACGTCGGTAAAGGTGGATGCGAGGGCAATCGCCGAGTCAAAGTCGTGGACGGGGAATTTGTAGAGACAGGGCTCGATGGGTTGGACGTCAAAATGGACGAGACCATTGTTGGCACTGATGGCATGAAGTTCCTCTTGCTGTGGAAGGTCAGTGAAGGACGAAAATAGATTGAGGTGTCAAATACCGCAAGAATGGCTCGAAGTGATTTGATGACAAAATCACGATCGCCGCTGTCTTGAAACCGGTAGCCCATCACGGATTTGGTAATGTTGGCCAGGAGATCATTGAAGAAGGCGACCTCGAACAGCTCGTTGAACGCAATGAGCTGCAGGCTCAGGATTCCCGGGCTGCTTATCACGGGTGGAGAAGGACCGTTGGGGAGAGTGCCTCGAGCGGTTTGCTCAATCAGCTCCAGCTCGCTGGGGCTGGGATATGGCAGGCCATCGGGCAGCTCGTCGGCGCGGCGAGATGAGACCGGGGCTGCGGAGACTACCGAGACGACGCTCCAGATTGCGATGGCGGTTTTCAGAATACGCATGACGAAGAGATATGGGATGAAGATGCAAAGCACCACGAGTGGAAATGGTAAGTGTTGTGATGTGAGTTGTGAAGAAACGGCGTCACGGAAGTAAACATGTGCTGTGTCTGGGGAGGAAAGAGCATCCTGGAATCAGAAAACCACAATGAGTCGGGAAAGGGTAAAAAGTAAGTCATTGGGGATGTGGAACTCGAGAATTCTCAAGATGGTAGGGTCTAGATCAAGACAGGGGGTTTATAGATCCAAGCATGTCTATACTCTCCAAATTGTTTATGCAATACGACAACTGGAACCAGTCAGACTTGGTATATTCTTTACCAAATGCACCTCAGTCCACCAAAAGTGGGAAAAGCAATTATCTGCCAGAGTTAGAGGTAGAGCCATCTGGACAGACTTGAGCGAGCCCACGGTATTCACAGTATCCATTAATGTCGAGATCAGATCGAGTGCTGGCCAAATGACTGACGACATGCAGGACTAACCCGGGACAAACTAGCACCTGCCAATTTGCGCAACTTCCTCCGTGAATACAATCGAGGTGGATTGAGCGCTGGCTTTTGTTTTGGTCGCAACTTCGACAAGGGTGTAGTCAGCTCCAACTGAGAAAACAGAATCAACAACCTCCAGCGAAATGTCATCCGATGCCAACTACAAGCTTTCTGCAGAGCAGATCGAACATTTCATGAAGCGCGGGTTTGTGCGCATCCCAGACTGCTTTTCCCGCGAAAAGGCTGCTGAGTGGACGGCCGATGTGTGGTCGCGACTCGGCTTCTCGCCCTCGGACAAGACCACCTGGGTCACCGAATGCACGCACATGCCCGAGCACAAGGAAGAGCCATGGAAATCATTCGCGCCAAAGGCATGGGCCGCCATCTGCGAGCTGCTCGGGGGCGAGGCTCGTGTGGCGGAAGACTCGGCCACTGTGAACGACGCCTTCATCGTCAATCTCGGGACCCCGGAGACAGTGGGCAAGAAGGTGGAACCGGAGCACCTGAAAGGATGGCATGTGGATGGTGACGATTTCGTGCATTTCCTGGACTCGCCCGAGCAGGCACTGCTGGTCATCCCCTTGTTCAGCGATATCCAACGGTATTCGGGTGCCACCGCGGTCTGTACCGATGCGATGAAGGACATCGCACGTCACTTGGTTAGGTTATCGAGGGTCTCAAGTATGAAACCCGCTGACACGTCCTGCAGCGCAATCACCCACAAGGTGTGTCCCCATACATGGTCCCGCGGGGGAGAGTCCAGAAGTATATGTTCCGTCGAAAGTTCAAGCCGGGCTTCTACGAGCAAGTCATTGGTAATTGCGACGAGTTCTACGAAATGACAGGCAGCGTCGGCGATGTCATCCTTGTTCATCCTTTGATGGCCCACTCGCAAGGGGTCAACAGCTTGAGACTGCCCCGAATCATCACCAACGCATCTGTCTCCCTCAAAGAACCGTTCAACTTCAACCGAGAGGACCCGAGCCGGTACAGCATCGTGGAAAGGAAAACACTGCAAGTGCTCGGGAAAGATGGTCTACCCGGGTGGAAGATCAAGGGTCCGAGAGAGGCTTTCGTTCCGGAGAGAGTCAACATCCATGCGCGGATGAAACAGGAGGAGCTCAAGAGACTCGGGGGTGGAAACTGACGTGGCTTTGAGATGCAGTCCACGGCACAGAGCCTCTGTATTTACGGTGGCATGACTCTGGCGACGTTATTCATTACCTTTGGCCTGTATACTATACTTGGAGTTGAGGCGTTTCTCGTTTCAACCTAGCTCTCATCAATTGGATGCTACAATGGGATATATTACCGCGCTGTTGCAAGAAAAACGCTCCAACAAATAGAAATGCATGCTCGAATTAAATCTTGCTCGTCCGTTTCTTTTCCCACAGAAAAGCCGACGAGATGCCTCCTACAGCGGCAACACCTGTAATCACTTCCCACACCACTCGCAAGGCCAATGCCGTGGCCTCCTTGATCGCCTCGCGCTCATGATCCGACATCTGGACTTGTTCCATCAACAGAAGATACCCGTTGGCCTGGTTGATAATCCCAGCATCAAGAGCGATCTTTTCAAGCTCTTTGCCGAAGAAGTTCAAGAATACAACACCCCCGGTAGGTACGGCGGCCGCCATTCCCCACGACCGCATATAGAGCGACATCATACTCGGCTTGGTGGAGAAGAATCCACCTTGATCCAGAAGGAGTTCTTGGACGCGGATGTTGTAGCTCGACAAGAGCACGCCGTGACCCAATCCAGCCGAGAGCATGAGAAACACCCATCCCACGATCGGAGTTGTCGGGTCTAAGAGGATCGAGCAACCCGCGGCAGCGGTCGTGATCAGCCAACCACCCGAGATGAGCCATTGCGTACAGCGTGGTTCTTTGGCGAGCAGAGTTCCAACCACGGCAGCAGGCGCGATAGCAATACCACCTATGGCGAGGAGGGCCACAGCGGAGATGGTAGAGGAGAAATATTGGTTGGTCATGAAGTATATGACGAGGAATTGGAGCTGGCAGAAGACCTGGAAACAGTTAGCTGAACTGATATCTGGAAGCAGAAACAATTATGCCCGGAACCTACCACAAAGCCATGACAAAAGTAGCCAATGTATGTCATGAGCATCGGCCGCGTACGAAAGACCGTCGCGCCAAATTGTGGATGCGTGGCCCATTTCACCTCATACACCACCAGCAGCATGAAGATCACGGCGCCCACGGCGATCGGTAAGAGTGTCTGCCATGAAGTCCACTGGTACAAGACACCGCCCCAGCTGACGCCCACGACGATGCCCGCAGGACCAAGAAACGCCAATGCGGCGCCGATCCAGTCCAGCACGCGCATCTTGCCCAGCGGGATATTCTTGGAGCCTCGCAGATCGACTGCAAAGGGGATCCCCAGCAGGCCCAGAGCGCAGAAAATGAAGTTGAAATAGAACGACCACGTCCAATGAGTATAATCAACAAACAATCCACCCACGATCGGACCCAAGATGACTCCAATCAAGCGAGTGAGAAGGATATAGCACGAATACCGCGAATGCACTGTCGGCGGCACTGTCTCCGCCATGACCACAAAGCACAGGCTCATCGCGCCTCCGCCCCCAATACCCTGGATCAGGCGCCCGACGATGAGTTCGGCCAGAGTCATCGAGCCACTGCAGACGCCGGTGCCGATGGTCGTGCAGACCACGGCGATGATCCACACGGGGCCCTGGCTCAACACCTCGCACATCATGGTGAAGAACGGCTGACTGGCCGCGCTGAGCATGAGGTAACTCGTATTAACCCAGAAAGTGAGGACAAGGGGCTTGTCAAAGGTGTTGGCGAGATGCTTGTTCCCAGTCAGTGATCGCTCGAGAAGCATGTTCAAGGCAGATGGAACTTACCGGCAATGACGGGATGAGAATCGTCGCATCGAACGCATCCATCATGGCCAACACAATCACGCAGCAGAATATCAACCAGTCGCGCACACTCGGTTGCCATGGTGGCTCGTTATTGGTTTGCTCGCCCTCGACGAGATGCACTCTGCTTTCCTGGGCCGGGCTCGTCGCCCTCACCACGTCCAGGCTATAGATGCTCGAATATGGATCGAAGCTGAGCTTGGAGTCATTGTCGAAGGTTTCGAGCGATATTAACGGGTATCCCATTTGAGAGGTGTTGCGGGGTTTGATTCGGATTCAATATGTATAGTTCTCGTGTTCGCGGAAATGTGTTGGCTTTGGTACTCGTCAATCCGGGGACAGGCGAAAAACCATGACACCGGGCTCGATGGGTTTGTTTGCTAAGGGAAACTGTTGATGATCAAAAGAAAAGTTCTTCCTGCCATGCAGGGCATGGGCTTGAATGCCATCATCCTGGAAGGGTGTTGCCGTCGAATTCCTCGGACCCAAGGGATGAGCCTTGTAACAAGGGGCGACCAGCACCGGGAATTCCGGGTGGTTTGAGGCGTTGATTTGATTGGTTTATGATAACGGTATTAACTTCGCATCATAGTTTCTGAAGTTTCTCAAGGCCGGATGTTTTGATCGTTTAGTTGATGGTGATGGGGATCAAAGGTGTAGAATATACCTAGGCTATTGTGGCTGAGATTACCGATGGGGATGGGGCCCCTTCAGGGGATCAGGGTATTGAGATCGAGGGTGCCAAAAGGGTGTAAATAGAAAGGGCTCCTTTGGATTATATCCCCTCGATCCAATTTGCTTGTGGTAGCCAAGATGCCGAGGAATGTTAAGACGCTGTTGACCTTCGGCCTGCTAAGGAGATCCACCAAAGGAAGTACGGAGTAGCGTTTAGACCTTGGACATGAAAACAAATAATTATTCACGGCCTGGACGTACGGAGTACGGAGTCCTCCGTATCAGTATCGTCGTCCCAAAAAGAAGACAACATAACTCCATCCCAGGTGAGGAGATATCTAGCTCACGGCAACCCCTCGCGACGCCACGACATAATAAAGTTTCAACCGCCAGTCGCAAATCAATGTAGGGCATCGACACGCGCCTGTGGTTGGATAAGGAGGATGGATCGATCCTCACAAGGCGTTCCTTCACTGTAAATGGTTGAAGATGTGCACTTGAAGGATCGCAAGTCTTTCTATGTACTCCGTAGCCCAGGAATTATTGGAGGAGATCGACCGCCGGAGACTAACCGACCAGGAAGCGAAGATCCAATCCTGCGCGTCAAATTTCCCCACACTGGCCGAAAGTGGAGCGGGACATCTATTCCTGATTGATCCTCGTACAAGTCGACAGCAGCCATACTCCGTAGAACGGACCAATTCAGGGATGGTCCCACGGTAAAGCGCAGATCGAGATAGAGACTGCTTGCAGTGAGCCATTCGAGCGAGCCGACCAAGTATTTATGGGGTAGAGAATGAGATATTGAGATATTCCAGCCCAGACATCCGTACGATTGTATCCATCTCCCTGGCCGCGACTGTCACTGGGATGGTCGATCCAGTCATTACCACCAGTTTACCTTTCCATGGCCATTCTGTCCAGTGGAAAGAGAAGATATGCTGTAGAAATTCCCAGGCTAGCAAGCACATTCTGACTAATGTTCACTGTGTCATGCCAGATCATCTGAATGACGGTCTTTCCCACAGCTGTCTGTGGTCTTGACCTACTGAACCGAAGGGGCCAAAAAGACCAAAACAACACAAAGGCCAGATTGGAAAAGCCATGGACAGGCGGCATCGCCCGTGAGATGACGTTTTCAATAGACCATGGCAGAGTCTTGAAACAAGAGACTATTTTAGCGTAGGGAGGCGGAGTAAGCCGCCTGAACAATCTTTGTAACGGGGTCTTCAATCCCCGTTCCCCGACTTCCCCGGGGTGGAACCCGTGTCCCGATGCGCTGGAAATCTCGGTGGACTGCCCCGTTTTTTAGCCCCCAGAGATAAACCCACTCTTGCCAAGCACAGCCCGGGGACTAAAATATCTCCGTTGAAGACGATCAAATGTCCGTGTCCCTGCTTTTTTCTGGGACGAGCACGCAATGGTCTCTCTCACATACCGCATCGTCTCTCTTGTGCGATCTAAAACAGGCTTGGCACGAAATGGCCCAACCAGAGGTTGGATGCCGATCGCGATGGTCCATATATCTGCATCCCCGTGGATGGGGTTGTAGTGCAGTCGTTTTAGACGGGGCCGGCTTTGCTCGATTTGTCTGGCTCGCAAATGCTCCATTTGTTGCTTATCATACAGGGAGTTGTAGTCATCGTACTCGTACCCGCATTTGCTTGTAGGAAAGCCACTCCTAGGTCTGTGATATAATATATATCACATAGCTTTCAAGAAAATTAATATTCTGGGCAAGCTGAAGGGACACGAGGGTAGCTGCCTAGCATGTGCAATATTTCCAGGGGTGGTAGCGCGAACTGCAGGAATTGCAGGGAGATTTTCAACATCGGGAAACTACCTTCCTGTTTGGGTCTGGGACTATAGCTATCACCGTCCACGTTCAATGAGGCTCTACCGGCCTTGCGATATATTTTTGCACCGTGAACCTCGATGTCAGGTTACATATGCTTTGATGCTAATCTTCCGACTAGGCACCGTGTATGTTTAAAAACATCTGATGATGGACCTCTACTCTATCATGATGTATAGCTCGATCGTCTTGGCTGTCTAGTAGCGATGACATAGCCCAAGACTCAACAAATCACTTTAGCATGAAACAACAAGATGCAGGCCAAGAAAAAGATAAAAATAAAAAGTACAGCCTCCTGGATCCCCTTCTCACCTTCACACTGAAACGACGGAGTATGACTTCACAGCATGTACGGAGTACATCACCGAGATCGCCGACCTTACCCCTGCATATACAATGTTGCAGAATCCGGGCCAAAACTCTGTTGACGAGGTAAAAAGGCTCGTCCACGTGGGAAGGATTGTCCCGCAGTGGCTCCCACATGGCATGTCGAAACCGATTGAGTGACGATCTGATCGACGCAGTTTTAACTTATACCCGACAGATACCAGGAAATATGCGAGGCAGGCGTCGGCGGTTAAGGGGCTTATTCCCGAATACCCGATCTTACTCCCGAATACTCAACTCCACCGGAAAGAACTTACCCAGTAGGTTTCGGTCGGTGCAGATCGAGACGCGCAGGGCCCACCTGACAGCTATTCAACTCCCCTTCGATCGAGCCTAATCGGCAGACGTTGACCCCCCTGACCCGTCGATAGGCCCATCCATCACATTCCCCGTCGATCGCAGGAGCAAAAAAATGTTTAGACTTTCAGCTGGCCCAGTGGGACTAGGCGCCTTGGCCCTACCGGCCGATGGATCGGAGTTCACCTAAATATGTGGGCTCCGGTGGCTCAAGCGCGCCAGAAGTCATAGAGGCTGGAACTATCCAACCCCGCTTGAGCCAGCACGAGTCATGCAGCGGTGGATCTGGGCAATCAGATCGGAGGGAATGATTTTTCACGTGCGACCAAGGTTTGGTACCGCCATCATTCCGCCGCGTGGGTCCTGGCCGTAATATGGGGACCCCAGAAACCATTGATCCGTATACACGGTAGGGACATTGGGACGCGGAGATGATGCGTTGACAAGAGATGCTTTCATGTGTCAACTCTATAACCCGTATCTATAGTGCCACCGGCCTTGTTTAAGACGGTATATATCGAAGCACCCACGCTATTCTCGCGGCATCTGCGTGCCCTGATCTCCTTCCATATCGAGAACATACGCCCTGCCAATCGAAATGTAACCGCAGGACATGGTGCCGATCGACGTTGTCCTCGGGTGCCAAGCGGCTAGCTTCAATCCATTTCCAGAAATCCCGCGGAGACAAGAAAGGAGAAGACACCTAGTAAATCTGAACCGCGCAGCCGTCACGGTCTAGGAGAATTCTTTTGTGGTCAGTTCAACGAGAAAAAGGAGATGCTCTCACGTACGGAGCACCAAAGCAAAGCTTTGATCGTTCTAACCTCGAAATGAACCCATAGTCATATACGACATTCCAGGCGCTGCTTCCACCTCAACGTTAGACCTGCATCGAAGGATCAGCTGCGGGAGGAGTTCGTGCAGGAATTCCTTGGCTTTCAGGGTCCGTCCACCTCCCTACATGTCCGCAGACAGGGCGGACAGCCGTCCATCGTTGCCGACTATGGCAAGGTGCAGTGTGAAGTATACCGCCCAACCGAAATCAACGCATCACTTGGGCTCTCGGGCGACCACCATGCGACAGAGAATTCCTCCCAGACTCCCGGGCCACTAGTGTCCTGGCCCGAATATTTGCCATTTAGCCACGCCTCGGTTTGAGTGTCGATGCGTGACCCAATCTACCATCGACAAGTCGCCATCGGCATGTGGAGCATAGGAGATTAGAGAATAGAGTCCCGGCCACTGATCTGCATCCTCACGTGTGGATGGGGTCGAGATTTGCCTCGTGGTGATTGACATACTAGTCCGAATTCACTACCTCAGACATCCTGAAGCACGGAAAGCCGACAATGGAATCCTGCCGAGATATTGGCAAGGCGTGCCAGGATTGTCTGGGCCCGGGGACTTGGGAAAAGAGGGTCCTTCTATTGACGCAAACGGCCACGCGAGCGAAAAAAAAAGGTGGATCCCCCCCCCTGCACTTCAGAGTAGATCTTACAGAAGTGGCTTAGTCGGGCCAGGTGTATCAGCAGAGTTTCGCCCGGTGAGAAGCCAGGGGCGAAAAAAAGCTGAAACGATGACAGGCCGATGCCGAATGTGACTCAAGGCCGCTTTGGTAGCAAGGATCGCTTCGGTGAAGAGACGATGGACCGAAAAAAAGGGAGCGGTTGTTTCGAGTTGGAGGTCAGCAGCCACGCTTGGGATTGTTTGCCAAAAAAGGTAAGACAGGCTTAGCCCTCTGGAGCATTTGGGTTGCGTTAGTGGGATATGATGGGGGGAACACGATGGTCCCCGAGGTAGAATTGATCTAGAGCTTGGAAAGTTGATAGTGCGGCGGCCGATGCCGAACCACCTTACTGCGCCCAAGTCCATTAATAGTATCCTTATCAACAAAGCATTGGCAACATGCTATCCCCGATGGGCCGTTGCATCATGAACTTTGGGTACGCCGTAGACTATGCGTGAAGTCTGGCTCTTGGTAACGGTGCCAAGACGACGCTGTCTCCTCACGGGGGCTGATTGTGATTGGTTGCTGGGGTGAATAACATTGGAGGTACTCCGGATAGAGGTCGACTGGGATAGAGTAGGGCAATGGCCTCCTATACCGGATGACGTACACTGGGAAAAAGAGAGTCATTTACGAAGTCCTCCGGACTCCGTCTTCTCGATCGGATTCAATACCGACTATGGCGTGAGCGATATTGGCAGTGCCCGGTCGGGACTCGACCCAGAGCCAGACAGGAAAATCGTGGGTCCCCGTACCCGTTTAGGGTCGAAAGGGGCAAACCGAAGTCGATAGTCGCGCGCGCACGTTCAGCCTTGTCTCCTGGGCCTTTTTCCAAGTCGGAATGTTAAACGATCGTGACCGACCGGAGGCTCGGTGGGTAAACTCCGCCAGTTTCAGGGTCTTTGCAGTCAACAGGTCTGGCGTCGGTGGCTCGGGGGTTAGTGCCCCCGGACACTGTCCGCGCCGCGGCCCCCAGGCTATGAAGCCCGGACGGTGGGGCCCGGATGCGGGCTCCACTGTTGAACGCCCCACGAGATTCTGCGTCAATCAATCCCCTTGTGATCGACCCGGCAGTTTGGATGTTATTCAGCCCAAAAAATGGAAGGGAAAAGTTTCCCGTGGTTCCTCGACGAGTCTATTGCGGCGGGGAAAAAAGTGCAAAAAGTCAACCTGAATTGTAGCTCGAGGAGCTAGTTTCCCTGCGTGTTCACGGTGCATAAGTTCCATGGGATAACGTTCCAAGCTGGCGGGAATCGCCCGCTGAAACAGCTAGCTGATCGACTGGGGCGATAAACGGTAGAAAGGGATTATTACGCATTAAGCTTCTACTTCGACAGAACATCCACTTCTGGTTTAAAGTGTGCTGGGGTATGTAAATGGGGGCGCTTTAGGCCCTTGGCGCTTATATCCGTCGCATACTAAAGCACCGACTCCGATCTCTGTTCTCCTTCAAATTCACTTCACCTCGCCATTCTCCTTCCTTAATGTCGATAACCAAGATGCAACAAGGAAAACGAACCCGCCGCAAGCCTATCAAGGCTTGCTTGGAATGCAACCGTCGCAAGCAAAAGGTATGTTTCCCCTCACCTGAGATGCGATAGAGAAAAGAAGAGAAGACTCATGCTCCGTCCAGTGCAATCGCCAGAGCCCGTGTAATCATTGCACGAGTCGCGGCGTGGAGCATATGTGTGTCTACTCGAACTTCCACCCCAGGAGCCCCGGTCGCGGGCGGAGTATGTACCAGCGAGAACGTCGATCCAGTTCGGCGGCCGAACACAGTCGAGGCGGGGATTCCCCCGCCGGAAGCTTCTCAGAAGGCTCTGAATCCAATGATCCAGTATTTGATAACCTGGATACTCTGGGATATGTCCCGGCTCCCTCCAGTCACACCCTTTCCAGCAATAGCAATCTTAACCTGTTCGTTACCCCCTTTCTTGAAAGATGCGTCCCGGACGACTGACCAGTCCCCGCAGAAGCTCACCCGATATTGGGCTCAAAGAGCTGACCCTGGCTTCGTCTCGGTCACCATCCCGTCTACAGGGGATGTGGCCGGAGCGACCAGTGGCCGATTTCCTGGTGGGCTTGTTCCTCCAGGAGATCAACCGCATTTATGAAATTACCCACCCTCTATCATTCAAACAACGATATGCAACATGGTGGGCTGCGCAAGAGCAGATGGAGTCCTTTGTCGATGCCACTCTCACCGATGAAGATATCGATTTTGGGATTCTCATCGTCCGACTTTGCTTGCTCGGCATGCAGTGTCTTCCACACTCTCGGTACCCTCCAGCCGACATTCTCAAGGTGGATTTAGACCATCTCGAGGAGTGGCTCCTCTTCACAGCCAACGAGGTTGAAAAGTCGCAGCCAGCGGGGAAGAAGCCGTCTATCATCACGGTGCAGCATCGCTTTTATCATGTGTGCTATCTGAAGAACTACGCCAAAATCCGGGATAGCTGGTCTATCCTCAACATGGCAATCCGCGAGGCCCATGAAGTCGGGTTACATCTGAAGGACCCCGGCTTCCCTCTCAGCGAGCTGGACCTGGAGATTCGCCGGCGAACATTTTGGAACTTATACGTCTGGGACCGGTAAGTCTGCTTTTCCATGATTCCCGGGAAAGACCGTTCTAACGTGAGCAGATTCATGTGTACATGTTTCGGGCATTGGCCACTCATCCCCGAGGGATACTTTGATATTGATCCTCCTCATGACAACTTGGATCCGTTGACATTGGCTCCCTACGCTCTCACCCCATTTACCGACCGGGTGTTCCACATCAAACTGGCGCGCTTCCAGACTGCATTCATGAGCCCTCCATCCTGGAGAGAGGATCAAACGGATCCCATCACCGTGGCTGAGTTTGCCCAGCGTTTCCAGGAAGTCATTATTGACCAGCTTCCCCCGCCGTACTGGTTGGACAATCCCGATACAACCTGGGATGCCGTGGAGCCGAGTATCGTCCACAAGCGAGCCAACCTTCACTTCGCGATTCACAGCACCAAGGCTGCCCTTTTCCGCGCCTTTGTCGATCCCTGCCACAGTATCCGCTGTGACCGCAACCCGGGTTCCAGCCATAGTGCCAATCTTCTGGCCCTCTCGCACCGACGGACCCTGATGGACAGCGGCTGCAAGGTATTGGCCTCCATCACCCGACTGTACAAGTTGACCGCGGACGAGGAAGGCGGAACGGCCGAGCGCCTGTTTATGCTGCCGGTGAACCTGGTGGAAGAACTGGTGTGTCTGGGAGTCTGTCTGCTCTCCATTCAAGCCGACGAGCGGAAACTCGCCAAGAAAAGCACCCTGATCAGCCCCGACCTGAACCTGCAGTACAGCTATGCGACATTTTTCGATGGCTACGACATGCTCTGTCACCAAGCCCCGCAGTACGGTATTGCGCGGCGCGGCGTGAGCATACTCGACAATGTCCAAGGGAACCTGCGTCACTCCTTCAGCCGGCGGGACCTGTTGGATGCCAACAGTGCCTTGGCCATCAACCCGACGGCTGGGCCCTGCAGCTTCCACCTGGAGCATGCCTTGGCATCGTTGCATGGCACTGGTGAGGAGGTGCTGAGCAGTGACCCACCGCTTCCTCTCCCTGAATGGCTGCCGTCGTTCGTCAAGTCCCACAGCCGGTCATGGCTGTTTCATGATGGGGCGGCTTTTGGTGACCTTCTATAAGGGGATGGTCTATTAATGGTGTTTCCCGTTTTTCTTTTTTCTGTAGGTTTTATTTTTCCCTCCTAATCTTCAAGGGGAAGTGGTACATTTTTTTTTTCTGGGTTTTGGCGGTGGAGTTGTTGTGGCGATGAGATAAACGAGTCACGCATGTAATTTTAGCCTTGTTGATTGGATCCCGGGAATGATAGGAATGACGCGATGAATCGAACTTAACCCGATCAAGGAAAATTTCCCCTCGCCGGCTTCGACCGACGCCGTTATGAGCAAGTCGCAGCGAACGGCGTCGATCCACTTCCGCTTCCGGCTCGGGGACCTTCATCTGGGACTTGGCTCGGTCAAGTTCCAGTGAAGGTTATCAATAGTCCAGCGACGCTAGTGTGATGATTTCGCCTCGCGATTAATCTTTCACGAGGTCGAGCTCAAATCTTGGAACTGAGTCTTGGCTACGGAGCAGTCCCAGCATTCTTGGAAGCTGCCCGAATATCCCGAACATTCCCCAACCTGTCATTGCGATAAGGATAACCTAGATACAAGAGAGGGGCAGAAAGAAGAAAAGATCCTACCCGGGAAGGTTGTGGATTTCCAATGCTCTAAAGGGTATCATTTACGTAGAGATAGAGTATGGTATAGTTCGGGCCCGTGTAAGATCCTCAGATCCATCGACGTCATCTGAAACCGCCTGCGACTGTAACCTCTCGTTCCCGGTCAGCCCTACCGTCATTTGGTGGAAGCCCCCGGACCCTGGCAACTTTCTTTTCACTTAAAATCCTTGGGGCCGGACATCTGCATCACCAACTTTCATCCGGGGCTGCTGTGTCGCGTGGGCGCGTGCTGTTGCCTTAAAGGGGTTAGAGACCGCTGGACGTCAACATCGCCATCTGCACCACCACAACCCCTCCATGGCACCCTTGACCCTCCGCCTACAATTTCATTTGACGTCGATCATCGTCTGCACTTCTCGGTCTCGACCGGTGGACGTGGATGATGCGCCCCGGGCTGGATAAACCGGGCGCGCTCCCTCTCCTGGCCCTGATCATCTTCTCGCTCCTGACGCTGGTGCCGTCTTTGTCGAGCATCTATAACCTCAAATTCGCGGACTTGGCCGACTATACTCGCGCCTCTCGCCGTATGTATCCCCATTGGCCTCCTTTTTCTCGCAAGTGGACGCCCTCGGGCTAACGCGGGCTCCAATTTCAGGAGGTCCCCTCATCCAAGACAGCCCCGTTAAAGTACCGACGGATAGTCACCTCGCCGGCACTCGAAAACCCTTCTTGCAAGACACACCTTCCACACTGCGGAGCAATGCCTTATATCAATACTCGCGCATCGAGGATGGCGCGTCGGCCATCACGACCGAGGCCGCCAGGGTCGATAACCGGAATCGAGCTCCGCGTGCTGCGACGGATTCGTCCTTCGCATTCAGCCGGCGAGCGCGCGCACTTCGCGCGTTCCTCACTCAGCAACTAGATGAATATCGGCTCCTTGCGCCCTTTGCCAATCGCAGTCTCCCGGCCGACTCGGACCTCAGTTCCCCCTTCAGACCCGCGAGTCAATCCTTCCAACCACCCGTTGACGATGGAAATGATGGCTCTGCGCGCCTCAAAACACCCTCGGAATTACCGCCCAAGCTCGAAACCGATTCCTCCCACCGTTCGCCCCATTGCAGGATATGGCAGCAGGCTTGTCATTCAGCACTCAAGCTCTGGAGCATTGCGAAAAAATCGCCATTCACATCCGCCATCCAACAAACGCCCCAGACTGGGTCTCAATCCATTATGACGGCTCTTTCACCCCGTGATGACCCTGGTGGGCCTTCAAATCTCCCTGTCGGCAATTCGAAAGATCCACCTGCAACCGGCATTGCCCATTCGGCCCCACCGGTCTTCGCAGGCAAATCCCACGCCTTGATAGACGAGAAACCAACTGCCGCTGGTCGGCACTCCCCGCAGCTACAGGGTAGCTGTATGGCTGTCGTTATCGGTCTGGTCGCCGGTATCATCTGGTTCTAAGCCACACCTATATTCACTTGGGATCTTTTGGCGTTCATGTGGCATGGGCGGTAGCATATGGTTGTGTTGGTGTACACTGGGACTGGTTCGCATTGGGAATGCCTGGATTCTTGCCTTATGTCTTCATCCTCTTAATTGGCCTTGATGTGCCGTGAGGATGGGATGGCCTGCATATTTCGATAAGATCTTTGGTTGGCTCTGGTTCAGCCCCATTAATGAAATTATACACCCGAGTTTCTGAACATGCCGTGAAGATAAACATGAAAATTGCTGTCGTTGCTTTGGTCATGGAGTCGATGTTTTATGGTCAGTATCTTAGGGTGAGCTCCGATGGCACACAAGACTTCTATTTATCTTGTACTACTTGTATTCACAATCACCAGCACTTCTCAACAGACCAATCTATAATCCACGGCATTCACCCACAACGCGTTATCGAGCCTCCCCTCCATAGAAACCAAGAACCGAGTCCCAACAATCGGCCCTTGAAAAAGTCACCTCGCGTTGGCAGACTGGCTAAAGGAACTATTCCGCCTAAGATAGCCCCCAAACTGGATAAAAGCAAACGGAATCACAATCATCGCCAAACTCGCAAATCCCAGGACACTCGTCGCCCAATGCACCCCCAACCGCGCAAACATCGGCGCCGTAGCAAGCGGCAACAACGCCCCCGATACACTTCTCGTACAGCTCGCGGCGCCCAGCGCACTCGCCGCGTAGATCCCATACGCGTCGGCAAGATAATTGATCAGCGCCATGAAGATGAGCAAGAAACCGATCCCGAAGGGTATACCGGAGAGTAAGGGAACGATCCAGTGGATGGATGGTTGCGCGGACCAAGCGAGCCAGAAAAGAGCGATGGTGTATAGGGGTCCACCGATGCAGGCTAGGGGGAGACGACGATATTCTTCGACTTTGATCCATGGCTTGTTTTGGGATATGGCGCGTTGGTAGACGGAGTCGTAGGTGAGATAGACCATAAAGGAGAGCAGAGCACCGATTCCGACTGTATTGTTTTAGTTGTGAAGATGTCGTTGGTAGTGATGGACTTACTAGGGATGAATGCCAAACCGCATTGTCCGGTACTGAAGCCGTATATCCCTGTCCGCATGAGCATCAACATCGACCAGGAAAGAAGGTCTATATATACCTTGGAAAATTATCGGATATGCTTCAAAGAAGAGGTAAAAGATAGAGTAGGCGAGCGAGAGGTAGGTACAGGAGAAGAGAACAATTGACTCTGAATAAATCATTCGGATGGGCCGAGTCAACACGCGCGTGACAAGATCTCGTAGACTAGGAGGCGCCGAAATCGTATCGGCAGACGCGAGAGG
Organism: Penicillium capsulatum; assembly: GCA_028828875.1. NCBI lineage: Eukaryota > Fungi > Ascomycota > Eurotiomycetes > Eurotiales > Aspergillaceae > Penicillium > Penicillium capsulatum. The sequence goes on along the minus strand of JAQJZR010000006.1, from coordinate 1,496,224 downwards.
ATGGACTTTGTTGTATTTCCGCATTAAAAGCGGACGAAAAGTCTCTATGGAATTCGTTAGCACCAAGAATGATGATTTCTGCAATTGCATACCCGGGAGAAATATCAGCGCAGGCCATGAAGTCCCAGCGATGATCAGCGCGATCCAAAATGTCCACCTCCAACTAATAGTAGAGATGTAGCCAGAAATCACCGGTCCCACCGTAGGGCCAAGTGTTGTCGCCTGTGGATGTGAGTCTCTCAGCCTCTTAAAAGTGCAACATCTCTTACAGCCATGTACCCAGCCATCGATCTTCCCCTGGCCTTGGGATCGGAAAAGATATCCGCATATATCCCTCCAACGACCGCCGTGGGCGAAGACCCGAAGATACCAGAAAAGAGCCTGAAAATAACGATGGCTGCGAAATTGGGCGCAACCGCGCATGCAAGCGTGAAGATCGTGTATCCTGCGAATGTCCATAGCATGACTGGACGCCGACCATATGTTTCTGACAGCGGAGCAAAAATTATTGGCCCGAGGATGTATCCGATCAAGTAAGTGGTTATCGGTAGGACAAGCTGTTGTTCGTTCGTGATGTTAAAGTCGGCTGCGATGGAGTCGATGGCGCCGCTTGGAAGGGCAGATCCAAGAGTACTGTTCAAGACTATGGTCAGGCCCGTGACAAAGGTAAACAGTTTTCTTTTCTATTGAATCCATTGGTTAGCTTCTTGTGCTAGGAAGAACGTTGTGAGATACCTTGGGCCAACTGGACGGATCCAGCCTGGATTCCTCGATCATACTGGTAAAATTCCTAGGCTCGCTCGTCCGCTCATCGGAGCTCTTTCGAGCATGATGACCCAATTTATAGCGCATGTCAATCTAGAAAGGACATTAGAAATGCCAGCAATCGCACTCGCCCGATATCGGGGCCTAAACAGCAGGGATCCTTTGATACCCCAAGCCTCGAGGATCCGTCGATCGGCTTATCTTCGCGCCCTGTGATTAGCTGGAGCGAATGACGATTGCTCCATTCTTTTCTAAAAAAACCCCAGCCTTCGACCGACGACGCTGACTCCCAAGGCTCCGATGTCGGGCCTGCATCACTTCCCCGTGACATCTGAGATGGCCATATAAACCCCGACGAAGACGCGAACTTTGGAATAAAATCTCGAAGAACATGGCTCAGCAAAAAGAACAGAAGGACATCTGGTCCGCCGACCTATATGGCGAAAAGGTGGCACCGTTCGTGGCAACTTCGACCGACAAAGTCCTTGCTTGGCTAGACCCGCAGCCAACTGGTAAGTCTTCCTCAAATGACAGTTATGCAGTGGGATTGACCCGGACAGATGAAATTCTCGATATCGGCGCTGGGGAGGGGCCCCTGACAGCCCGCATAGCTCCTCATGTCAAACGGATTGTGGGCGTGGACGGCTCGCCCAACATGATCGAGCACTTTAAAGAGGTTTACCCGCACATTGAATCGCGAGTTGTCGATTGCCGACTTCTCGATCAAGAATCCGATCTCATGACCGGTACTTTCGACAAGGTCTTTTCGAACGCTGCCCTGCATTGGATCTTGCGAGAGCCAAAGACCCGGGCCAACACAATCAAGGGCTGTTTCGAGGCCCTCAAGCCAGGCGGTCTTTTAGTGAATGAATCCGGAGCGTTGGGAAATGTGGCCGAGGTGCATTCTGCGATCATCAGTGGTCTTGTTACTCAAGGAATTCCGGTTGAGAAGGCACGAGAAGCATCACCTTGGTGGTTCCCATCTGAACAGGCTATGAAGAACCTGGTTGAAGAGGCGGGTTTTGTTTGGGTCAAGGGCGAGGTCCAGCTCCGACAGACGACTTTGACTGAGAATGAGAAGGGCGGTGTTGAGGGATGGTAAGTTCGATGTGACTAAATCGGTGACTTTCCAAGCTAATCACTTTTAGGATTCGCCTGTTCGGTGAGCCTTTCCTTGAACTTCTCCCCACCACCGAGGCACGCGATGCCGCTGTCAAACATGCCGTCGACGTTCTCGAGGCCGTGGGACGACAGCAGCATGATGGTTCTTTTACCGTCAACTACATCCGTCTTCGCTTTGTTGCTCAAAAGCCAGAGTAGAAATCTTTTGATCAAGGAAAGTTCTAGCTTGCAAGCAATGGCATCTGTCTGTTCCCTCTCGAGATACATTTATAACATATATCCAAAACATGCGATTGTGAACATAAGCTACCGGATACAATCGCAAGTAGACTTCAAGGCCCCTTGGGCTAAGGCTCGTATTGTTTAGTTTCTTGTGGGATTGACTGCCCTGGTGTTTTCCAATGTTGTAGTCAGGATTTTTTTGTTGCGCAGTTGTTGAATCTAACATATAGTCTGCATCCTTCAATTATTCAGTTCTAGAAACCTCGTCGCCAGATTAATTAACAGTCCATCTAGGTCTCGCATATTGTATGCTCCACTTTCGTCATCTCGAATAGGCACCGGCTCGGGCATATTCGCAAGGCGACTCGTGAGCCCACGTGAAAGCAGCAGTCCTGTGATCCTTGCTGCTTTGACGACTCGGATCGTTTCGTCGTCCAGTACCCCGGCTTCCTCGCTGAGTGTACTCCAGAATATCTCCTCTAACACGGTATAATCATCGTATCTGGTCCAGCCATTCTTGAAATGGACCTTGCATGTCAGATGTTGATGAGAGTAAAGGTTCAGGCCAAAGGGCGCAATCTCGGCCTCGGCCCAGTCAATAACCCCTACCAAAATGCACGTATCATTGATCATAATATTGCACATCCCAAAGTCTTTGTGAAGTAGCACCATTGGTAGGGAAAAAATCGCTGGTAACCCGTCGAGCGACTCCTGAATTAACGGACGGAAGCGATGTGGTAGACAGGTGAGTAGTAAGCCCAGATCTTTTTCATATCGACGACGTAGACCATCACGATAGCATGGGTCAGAATTTTGAGGGGCCTTCCAAGAAAGAGCAAAGAACCTAACAGAACGTATGATCAGCAAGTTGATGTTTTTGTACCTTAAGCGGAAGGGAGAAAACAAGTGGAAGGAAAACAAAAGACGTGGCTTGAATTCTAAATTTGCCAAACTTTGGAAGTGATTTTCGGGGGAGAGGGAGAAAGAAAGAAACAAAGACAGGAAGAGCCGGCGTCTCCGATCTCCGACACAAGCGGGGTAATACTTGAGGCGAGCAAACAATCGACGTCTCTATAGATTTATCCCTGTGGATAATACTTGTAAAGCAGCGACTGACATCGGCACTGCGTTTTCTAATGGATTATTGGCCGTGGAGAAGGCAAAGGATTCATTCTCCTTCAGCCAGCCAATTTGATCGCTGCCTCGATCAGCTTCGCCACTGAGATCTAGGAGTGCGCAGCATGCACCATAGATGTAATGGCACGTGGAAAAAGCGCCACAGCATTCGTTCATGCAGGTTTGCTCGCTCTGGAAGTCCACCTATTCTACACCAACAGCGCATTCAAAGTTAACAGATCACAAAATTAGTGGCCGGCGCAGGCAGGGATAGGATCGCATGATTTGGGGAGCTGAAAATGTGAGTTTACAAATGTACTGTTTGTTGTTGGATCTTTACTTACGAGAATAGCAGGCTCTGTATATTATTTTTATTGAAATTGGCTAATTCGGGATCCACTGACTTTTTTTAACCCAATCTTCAGCTCTGGAGGAACTTGGAAATATGATCATAGTGTTGTGATATACTTTCCACGCTAGTTGCTCACTTGTGTTCGAATGACAAAGATCCGCGGATTGCTGGTCGAAATATTGGAATCTGGACTGTCCTTATCGGTCCAGATTGTAATAACTGTCAAGTGCTGAGCTGTAAGATTGAATCTGACGATTGCCGTGGCGTAGACAACAACCCCAGCTGATCGAAGGGAAGGCGCATTTGAACAATTAAATATCCCCTCTAGAACCCGAGAAACATCCTCCTCACAGACAATCCTCACTTGAGCGAAGTTGCAGTATATCATCTCTCAGTTTCATTGGAACTATCCCAAATCAAAATGGTCTACTACACCTACGTCACGTACCAGAGCACCTCCGATGTCCATATGGGTGAATACTTTAACTGGGTGATGGTCACTCCAGACCAGAACACTGCCAACACCTACTTCCGGGCTCTGCAAGAGACTCAGACAGTCACCCAGTCTGATGTCAATGGAACCCTCGGTGCCAAACTCACCTTCACCTCGGTGGATCGACACGGTCCTCAGTTCTGGAGCTACGACTCATCTAGTGGCGAGAATTTTCATCTCGCGGCCCGCGCCCTGTGTGGAAACCCCAAGATGAAGCAAGTCAACCCAGACTTTGCTAGTGTCTTCGGCAAGATCCGAGTGTATTGGATTGGCGCGTACGCCGACGGCCGCTTCCGCACGTTTTTCCCACAGGATGGTGGCGCCGGGGCCGATGACGGTGATGTTCTCTCCGGTCACAGCTTCTTCGTGAAGCGTCGCGGTATGAACGACTGGTGGTATCTCGCATCGTCGGGAAATGTCATCGTCGACAGTTCTCGCCGGTCGCGGTTCATCTTCACCGTCCTGCGCAAGTTTGGACATACCAAGTACCCCAAGATGCCGATCACGGACGACGATGAGGTCCGCGTGGAGGTTGTTGAGGGTGGAATCAGAATCCCCGTTGGCCTCAAAAGTGACAACGAGCTGGTTGCTGGCACAAATTGCACTCACCAGAAATTCACCTTTGGGGATTTGAAGTCCCGATTCTCTCTGATGCCGGGGATCCTTCGGCACTTGAACGATGAAAAGAGAGAGGAAGTGAATTTTGTGACCTGGACCAAGACAGAGAGCCTGGGAGGTGCGGACTCTTTTGAGGTCGTCGAAGGCATTGATTTCAATCAGATCGATGATTGATTTGTGGATCATTTACTTGAGTTGGTGCATGACAGGAGATGAATCGAAATGTGAAGGCCAGTATGGGGGTGGAGTTCGAATCAATGTATAGTCATTCTTTTCTACCTGACTCCAACTGAAGGACGATCTGAAGTATCGCAAGCCCAACCCAAACAAATGAACACAAAACAAAAGTAAATAATGAAAAAAGAGAGACCACTCACATCGGCCTAGGCTCATACTCCGTGAGCGGAACTTGAGCCGAATTCCGGCCTTCGGCAAGAGGTCGATGGAAATCATCAACCTTGGTCAACCGACGAACCTTTTTGATAAGTAGCCCGGGATGATACACCATCAGAACCAGCATAGCCAGAAACATCGGAAACGCATCAAAGATGTAAATAAATGCTTCCCTCGTGTTCACCAGCGCTGTCTGGCTCGCCCCAAACTGAATCGTCCGAACAAGATTGCGCAGTATCATCGCAAAGCAGGCAATGTAGATAGCCCACATATACGGCCGCCACTTGAGGACGGGGTTCATCGCCAATACCGGTGTCGGTAGGCGTGCAAGTCGGCGATGAAATGTCATCGCGATCAAAATAAACATGCCAAATACAATCAGGGAGAATATTAGACCGGCCAACACGACTTTCTTGCCGATTTTCATGACCTGCTGATCCCCCGTAACTTGGACGCCCGCACCGCCAATTTGGGTGCAGAATGTGATAATGTCGTTCATGACGAAGACGAAGGTAAGCCATTTCGTGCACATACTGGAAAGGTGCTCGGCGTCAAAGGAGCGGATGATACGGCCGAGGACCATGTAGACGGTGGCTGCGATTAAAGGCGGAGCACACATGATGAGCATTTCTTGTAGTGCCCAAGAACTGATTTCGGTGCGAGATTCATGTGACCACGCTCTGCCGTAATATCCGAATGTTTCGCCTGGTCTGGTATTAGCGGGCCTTGAGTCGTGAGAAGGGTGCAGGGTGGGTGTGCGTACATATACCGCCTAATATAAGAGGAATAAAGTATGCCGCGCGGTATGGGAACATCATGACCAAGTGGACAATCGTCGCGATACCAAAAATCGCCATAAAGGCGTATCCGGCCGTCGCGGATGGCGTGTAGGGATAGAACTCGACCCAGGGGCTGGACCCGTTTGTGCCATTGTGATAAACAATATCCATCTTTGAATTGGAGAGGTGATTGAAAGCTAGAACTGAGCTGATGGGATCGAGCCATATTTATTTTCAGGGACCTCTCAAGGATGGAGATGCCGATCTAAGGATGTTCTGGACATTACCCCATTCGGCAATAATGGAACGAATACGCGTGGGGCATCCACCGGATAAGCTACAAAGATTTTGCTTAGCGCCGGGTTGTTTTGAAGGCAAACGAAGGCAACACAGTATCGCTATTTTTAGGACTACTCTCCAAGTTGGATGATGGTATGAGAAAAACGTGGTTTGTTCATTCAGGGTAATTTGATGTCTCCAGTCTACCCGGAAGAATTCCTCGTCCTGAAAATAGAGTTGATTGAGGCGCAAAATGTATGTACACTTATCTAGAAACTCCAACCCTTTGCAATGGCCAATCAATCCACGACTGGAAATCCGGTTCAAGATTTCTTGCAATGCCCGACAAAACATGTTCCCCCCAACCTCCCATGAACCATGATGACTCCATGTACTTCAAGAAAACTCCCCAGTAAGCAAGGATAATGAGAGCGCGCGGCTCCTTCCTCTCTAAAAAGGCCACAAACGTTTCTGGTCGTCGATATAACCACCCGACGACCAAGTGCATGATGCCCACTCCCGGTGTGCCCGCAGTTCTCCTCTCGTACACTTCATCCATGATCCCGACCAGATCTTTAATCGCGGATATGTACGCTGACTGGTTATTATCGTTGAGAATCTCCTGCTCAACGAGTCGCTGCACTGCGTCCATTCGGGTGGTATGCTCTTGCAATTCACTACGCATGGCTGGACTCAACGTCCGGTCCCGTTCCTCCGGTTCTGGCTTCAGGATGCCGCTGAACACTTTCTCATGATATGTCGCGACGACTACTCTCACACCGTGCATGAGAACGAGCCACTCAGCCGGTCCGCTGTCGCTAAAGATCAGGTACTCGCCTGGTCTAGGACCACGCCCGAAATAGATGAAGCAGATCAGGGACGCTGCCATGTAGATCTTCTGGCAGTTGTCCTCGTTCAACTGAGAGAGGACATTTGTAACGGAGCGGACGCCGAACGTAAAGTGATTGTCAGCTTGGTGGATATAATGTTCGCGCTGTGCGAGTCTCTCATAGCTGAGGTGTAGCGCTGATAGTGCGAGAATGAGGTGAAGAATCGATGGAAATTCAATCCCCCATTGAACGAGGTGGTCCTGCCAGACTCGCTTTGGGTCTTCAGCTGCAGTCATAGATCGGTATGTCGAGATGGTATAGTGATGAAACAGATGCAAGTCGGCCAGCGATATTGTGTCTGGAGGCCCCGCATCAGAAGACGCATCTTTAATTTCATGATTGGACTCTGGCGATGCCTGTGAAGGATTGGTTGTTTTATTCAGCCGGAATATTTGTTTCAAACCACCGGTAGAATACTGGTAAGGTTGGTAGCGACGAGGCTGGGGCCGTGATTCCGGTGTCATGGCAGAAATGCCCGTCTCCGATGATTCAGAATGAACATTTTCAACTGTACTGAATGAGCACTCGATGTCATGATTGGAACAATTCGAGCAGACAGGTCTTTTCTCGTCGCACTGCAACTGATCATTCGAGTTGTTCTTGGAAGAATCCAAACGGCGCCAAGACCGACCGGGAAAACATGACAGCGAACTGAGAAAGCCCCGCATGGTAGAGAAAAGCAACCGTGAAGGTCTTGATTATAGACTGGCGCAATGTGCAGCGAATACCGCAGCAGGAATGGGTGGTAGGCACTAGGAAAAACCAAAGGAACCAGGACACGCAAGACTCACTTTTATGCGTCGCCGCTTACAGTTCGCACACCCCGAGCGCGACTTCCGGTGTGTCCGACGCGCCCTGACGAACTTCTGGCCCGAGAGATCCATCTGATCGGGGGCGACTCCGGGTCGTATTCGTTTCTTTTATGCCATTCTGAGTTGGAGAGGCAGTCAAGCTCTGCAGGATCCACAGCAACAGGCATCAATGAGAAGACCGTGGATCGGTAATCTCACGCATAGATCGACAGTGTCAAGAGATCTATTTCGGGGGCGATGCTGATGGGGCGATACGAGTACGCCGAAATTTCTGGATCGGGAGAAGCATGGGTCTGATTATGTAATACTCCGAAGTATGGACGAGGCCTTTGAATGGAGAGTTTCAAGGTTGTTCCTCATGGCCGAATTCCATGATATCTCGGTCCAAGGTAGAGGTATTCCTTATGGTAGAAAATACTATATCAAAGAAGGGACCACACTGTCATTGCTGCATGAAAAAGATGAAAGAGATGCTGATCGTTCAATTCATTGACGCTGGGCAATTTCGAGGAGACTGGATACATAATGCACATAATACTATACGGGAATTTTAAACCCAAATTTACAAGCGAGCGCCGCGTAGCCCGGAATGGACCGACGCGTAGGTCAGGTCAAATCGATCCAGGTTCATCACCTTGTCCCAGGCGGCCACGAAGTCGCGCACGAACTTGGACTGGCCGTCGACGCTGCCATAGAGCTCGGCCAGGGCACGCAGCTCGGCGTGGTGGCCAAAGATCAGGTCAACGCGCGTAGCGTTCCACTTCTTGTTGCCGGTCTTGCGGTCGAAGCCCTCGAAGGTCTCGTTGTCCGCACCCGTGGGCTTCCAGACGGTGTTCATGTCCAGCAGGTTGACGAAGAAGTCGTTGGTCAGCTGGCCGGGGCGCTGGGTGAAAACACCGGCGTTGGATCGATCCCAGTTCGCGTTCAGGGCACGCAGACCTCCCACCAGCACGGTTAACTCGGGAGCGGAGAGGGTCAGCTGCTGAGCCTTGTCAACGAGCATCTGCTCGCTGCGCACGCGGTGGGTGGATTTGCCGTAGTTACGGAAACCATCGGCGACGGGCTCCAGCCACTGGAAGGAGTCGACGTCGGTTTGCTCCTGAGTGGCATCGGTACGGCCGGGGGCAAAGGGAACCTGGATGCCGGAAGCCTTTTCGAGAGCGGCACTACCGGCCAGAACGACGAGGTCGGCCAGCGACACCCGCTTGTTGCCGGTCTGTGAGCTGTTGTAGCGGCGCTTAATGTCCTGCAGCGCGCTCAGGACCTCACGCAGCTGGGCAGGGTTGTTGACCTTCCAGTTGTTCTGAGGAGCGAGGCCGATGCGGCCACCGTTGGCACCACCGCGCTTATCACCACCGCGGAAGGTGGAGGCCGATGCCCACGCAGCAGCGATGAACTTGGTGGGTTCCACGCCAGAGGCGAGAATCTCACGCTTGAGCTCAGCAACGTCCTCGACGTCAACCAGAGGGTGGTCGACGGCCGGAACGGGGTCCTCCCACAGCAGAGTCTCGCTGGGGACCTCGGGACCGAGCCAACGTACACGGGGGCCCATATCACGGTGGAGCAGCTTGAACCAGGCTCGAGAGAAAGCATCGGCCAGCTGATCAGGGTTCTGGAGGAAGCGACGAGAGATCTTCTCATATGTGGGGTCAAAGCGCAAAGACAAGTCGGTGGTCAGCATGGTCGGCTTGCGCTTCTTGCTGCCGTCGTAGGCGTCGGGAATGATGTCGTCGGCGTTCTTGGCGGTCCATTGGTTGGCGCCAGCGGGAGACTTGGTGAGCTCCCAGTCGAACTTGAAGAGGTACTCGAGGAACTGGTTGCTCCACTTGGTGGGGGTTTTGGTCCAGGTCACCTCGAGACCACTGGTGATGGTATCGGGACCCTTGCCGGAGTTGTGCTGGTTGGTCCAGCCGAGTCCCTGTTGCTCTAGACCCGCAGCCTCGGGCTCCTTGCCGACATTGTCCGCGGGAGCGGCACCGTGGGTCTTACCGAAGGTGTGACCACCGGCAATCAGAGCGACGGTCTCCTCGTCGTTCATCGCCATGCGGCCGAAAGTGATGCGAATATCGTGGGCGGCCGCAACCGGGTCGGGAATGCCATTGGGTCCCTCGGGGTTCACATAGATCAAACCCATGACGACAGCCGCCAGGGGGTCTTCGGGGTTGCGCTTGTGGATATCACTCTGTTGAATTCTCTGCTGTTCGCTGTCGGGGATGTACCGAACGTCGTTGCCGAACCACTCGGTCTCGCCACCCCAGTAGACAGACTCGTCGGCCTCCCAGGTGTCGGGACGGCCACCGGCAAAACCAAAGGTCTTGAGACCCATGGACTCGAGAGCGACATTGCCGGTGAGAAGCAGCAGATCGGCCCAAGAGATCTTGTTCCCGTACTTCTGCTTGATGGGCCACAACAAACGGCGAGCCTTGTCTAGACTGACATTGTCGGGCCAGCTGTTGAGTGGGGCAAACCGCTGCTGGCCCTGGCCACCGCCACCGCGACCATCGAACACACGGTAGGTACCCGCGCTGTGCCAGGCCATACGAATGAACAGGCCCCCGTAGTGGCCAAAGTCGGCGGGCCACCACTCCTGGGAGTCGGTCATCAGGTTGTGCAGGTCCTTCTTGAGCGCATAGTAGTCGAGGCTCTTAAAAGCAGCGGCATAGTCAAAGTCTTTGCTCATCGGGTTGGACGCCTCGGTGTGCTGGCGCAGGATGTTGAGCTTCAAGCCCTCGGGCCACCAGTCCCGATTGCGAGTGCCGCCGCCGGCGACATTGGCGGACTTGTTATGAACTGGACATTCACCCATGATGCAGATGTGAGGGGGAGGAAGAAGATGGAAGAGAAAGATTGCAGGGTCCCCCGCAGTTTTTAAACGAATGACGGGAAACGCATTACAAGCTCCTCGGGGAAAGTTTGTCAGCGCGTGAATCTGGCCCCGTGATTCCTAAGCTCGCACGAATCATTGGGCCAGATTGGAAACGGTGGGGATTTGGAGAGTTTTTTTTCAAAGTGCGGGGAACTCCGACTTCCGATAGATATCATGAACGGAATTGCCGCAGGATCTGAGGATATTCCGTTTTGCTATAGCCGTGGAGTATCCACTTTCTATCATCACTTTCCAGTATCTATGAAACTGCCCGAGGATCAGCTCGTACAACCATCTTGTACCTTGACCTGAAGAACTACAGTGGCATCGTGACGTCAGCACCGCGGTTGGTTTCCTTACCCGTTTGGGAATGAATTACGCCGTGAATTTGCCGGGATTTGTTGGTTGACACAAGCCCCACATCCATCCGTTTAGGCAGTTGAATCCGATGAAGTCTAGATCGGGGTTGGTTTGTCAACATCGGCCCTCGGGGGCCTGTTTTGGAATGTAATTATGATTAATGAGATCTCGACCGGGAGCGTCTACGTCGATTAAAGCGGGACGTGGCTCGGCCGTTTTCCGTGTGCTCCTCCCTGGATTTCGTATGGGATGATTCCACAAACATCGCAGCAACAAGCGCCGCAAATGCAAACACCAAGGCCAAGCGGAAAGCGCCGTGGAGGGCATCTAAGTAGCACTCTCCAGAGTCCATGCATCCTGCCATATCTGTTGCAGAATGGTCGTTGAGTCGCCCGTAAAACACCGCACTCGCAGCCGACAGCCCAATCGTCGCCCCAGTCGATCGAAAGGCGTATAGTGCCGACGTGGCTGTCGCGTGTTCCTGGTGCGGGACGGCATGTAGCAGGGCGAGGATAAGCATCGTGAGAGCCCCGCCCATGCCGAATCCTTTGAATAGCAGAAACACCTCCGGAAGTATCCACGGGGTATGCATCGAGATGAACGAAAATCCCCCAGCCCCGACCAGTAGCAAGGCCGGGGTAATCGATCGGAAAATGCCGTATTTGCCCGTCACGCGAATCACCAGACCAACCAAGAAGGACCCCAGTCCCGCGCCGATCGAGTCGGGCAATAGACGAAGTCCAATGGCGCTCGTCGTGTGCCCCAGAAGCTGCAGATATAGTGGCACGTGAAAGGTAAGCGCGTAGAAGGCCATTGACATGAACCAAGCGGTCAGGCATGCAGCAACCACCGTGCGACGGCGGAATAGCGACAGTGGAATGATGGGTTCAACAGCCCAGCGCCATTCAATCAGAAGAAAGAGAGCGAAAAGCAGCATCCCAATGGGCATTGTAATCAAGAATAAGGGAGTGACCATCTCGCGGCCTTCATGATTGAGTCCGACTAGAAGCAAAACTAGAGACGAGACCAAGGTCGCGGCACCGGCGAAATCGATCCGGTTTAATTGTTTGTGCAAGCTCTGTCCGGTCTCGAGATGACGGGGCACGAAGATGGCGACTCCAATCCCGGCCACCAGAGAGATGGGCGCAATACCGACAAATGCCCAGCGCCAGCCCACGGCATCATTGATGGCGCCTCCGATCACCGCGCCCAGACCCATCCCGGATGTGTATACGACGGCTCCGATACCCTGCCACGTCCCCCGGCGACTGAGAGGGATATTATCCGATGCAATGAATGTTGCGATTGAGATACACCCGCCACCCCCAATGCCGGTCACGATGCGTGCCACGATGAGGAGGACTCTCGAGCGGGAAACCCCACAGATCAGATTGCCGAGTGTGAACATGCCCGACGCGAAGCAGAAACTTGCGCGGCGGCCGAAAATGTCACTCAATTTCCCACTCAGGGGTTGTGTCGCCGTGAGGCCGATCAAGTATCCGGAGCCGAGCCATGAGATAATGGCCAGAGAGTCAAACTCTTCCGCGATGGTGGCCGAGAGGGTGGAGGTGATGGTGCTGTCGGCGGCGGCAAGAAACGTAGCGATCCACGTTGCGACGATAGCAGCGATGATATTCGGTGCAGGCGCAGGATCCTCATCATCGTCGACTCTGAGGTTCGGCGATCCTTGTGATAAAAGTGGCGACCGATCTGAAAGCAGCGGGGATTTCTGCGAGAGGCGTGGAGAGTTTTCACCGAGGAGAGGCGACCTGGGGTCCACCGGCATGATGATTGTTCACCATAGAAGCGTGTCGGGAAATCTAAAAAGACACCGGCAATGGTGGAAGCAGGGCCTCGCGGTTTAAAGGTCACTTCGATGATGTAGCAAGGGATGCATAATTCTGCGAGGTGGATCAGCTTCGCATCGCGGATCGGCCAGTGAACGCGAGCGAACAGGCTTGAGTGTCGATCGTGGCGTTGCCGGCCAATCCGATCGAGAGTTTGCCTCTGCCGGACGGGCTGATCGGTCGATATATTCCTGCTGAGATGCTGCCAAGCCACTAAGTGGTTAATATGTCCATACATGTAGTTTCGGCTCAGCTGAGAAGGAGATTTCGGGCTCGGTGTTGGACCGAGGTATGATAACTACTGGAAATCAGAAACTCGCCTGTAGGGTAATCATCGACGATAGCGAAGCCACGGAAATGGGTCACTTCAAGAGTGTAGCATATAGGATATTATCGAAATGATGTACAGGCTTTGCTTGTTCATAAGCCATGTTCGGAGGCAACCCGGATCAAGGCGATCTTTATAGAACGGAATATTCCACAGCCAGACGAAGCCCATGCCAAAGTTCCTCGGGAATGACGGCCCAGTCCAAGATGTGGCCACGGCATAGAATGTCCGGTTTTCAGTCGATTTGAATTCAAAGTGGGACCCATTGGAAAACTTGGAAGTTGGGGGTGATACTCGTCTGAAGCCACCAACCGGGTCCAGGAGTCCTTAAATAGAGAAGCACCAAACAGTTTGGGATAACCCCCTTTTTGTGAGCTTGGAATGTACACCAAGCAGGTCTGCACAGGTGTGGTGATACTCATAAGTACCACTTTGAGCCTCATCGGGAGAATCGTACATAGCGGGCGGCCTCAAAGATCGGGGCTGACCAGCCTTGTGGAGAAAGGTGGAGAAGGAGCAGACATGAAAAACCGATTCATTACTCCGTAGTTGGATTTCTTCTCGCTTAATTTTATCCATAGTGCCAATGAAGCTCATCTTGGGACAGCTTTCCAAAAGTGAAAATAGCAGCGAATGTTGCCGTTCCTTCTCGCGACGCGCAGTTTATTTTCGCTCCCAATAACGCATGCCGTAACAATTGTGAACGGAAAGGACAAGAGGAAAATGTCAAGCCCTTCTAAACCACGAATGAGAAAGCTTGGGTAATTTAAATGGTCTAGTGGCATAATTTGAAACTTCAAGTACATCGCAAAGGCGTCAGGAGCGAAGGGAGAGAAAAGACCAGTCCAGCAGGTCAAGGATCGAAGTCCACGGGTAAACTCTCCATGCAAGCAAAGAATCGAGAAGCGCTAAAAGTTGACCCAGCGGAGACTGAATCCTGCGGACTTTCAGAACAGGTCCATTGCAAACCCAGCCTCCTGTACAGCTTACGCCATGCAGACTGTGAAATCGTAGAGTCATTAAAGCCATTCATTGGATGGCTTCAGTTCTCTCCACCCTCGGAGAGTTTCCTCGACTGTCAGGCCGCGCGGCGTTTTCTTCGACCTCTTGGGCGAAAGGGGCATGCGACCCGCTTGATTCTTCATCAGAAATGGGAGGCAGATGATCTTCGGCATCATTTTTGAGCGAATCGAAAATTTCCAGGCAACTTGACCGCAAGTCAACAGGCAAAGGGTCGTTATTCTTCGGCATGGCGTTGAGCGCATGTAAAAGAGAAGATATGAGATGGTGTCTACCAACCAATCCCTTTAAAATGCACTGGAGGCGCCTGATGCTGACCGGAAAGCACAGACGTTCGGGAGCTTTGCGTCTTCGAAGTTCCTCTTGCCAGAGGGCCAATTCTTGCGAGGGTCTGGTTGATTCATCCAGGAACGGAGCTTCGAGAGCGAATAATATGATGGCGAATATATCCGATACAGAGAGTCTGTCCCTGCTCGGGGAGAGGGCTCTGTCTTTGAGACTCAACAGTATTCCCTGTCAAGAAGATCATCATCGGATAAGTTGGGATTCGCATGCTCCAGAAATCTGCGGATCTGGAGACATTGCTCCCTCAACACGGAAGTGCTGATTGCCATTCGGTCTCCGAGGAACTGAATCAGATCTTATCGCTCCTGGTCCATGTTGTGTGGGAATACAGATGGCTGTGTCGCCGTCAAGCCACTGCTTTCCTGGGTAGTGTCCACGCGTTTCGGGCTGCGTTCATTTGCCTCATCTGGATCTCTGGGTCTTCTTCGAGACGACTGCATGATGGGAGAGATTTATCCTTGGAGGCAATGAGGCAATTAAAGGGTACTGCAACGAGCACCGGTAGATTGGACAATTGAAGATACATAGTCGCGTTGGGCGCGTCGGCTTGGCGTGTCTGGGGGAGGAAGGAAGCATGCGGCGATCTAAACGCATCTCGGTACTCGCGGATTCTTGCAACAAATAATGACACCTTACAGGAAGCAATCAAGGTAGGCCTCCAAAACAAAGATGAGATCCCTGCTATCTACAGTGCTGGAGAACCCAGAATCATAGAAGTGACAGCTCAGGGGTTGCATTTCAGATTTCTCGGTGCGTGGGCCACCGTGGGTACTCGTTTACAGCGGCATTTTCAGGGCGGTTGTACGCTCGACGAATAAGAGATTACCGAATGAACCCGAACCAATGCAAAAGGCCGTATCAAGATAGAATTGGTTTGACATAGAGGCAGGCCAAGTTCACGGGCGAGTCAGCGAGTCCGAGGAATCTATTTTTTCAGCATCATTCACCAGCTGCTCGACGTCTTGCTCGGTCCAGCGATGGAAGAGCTTCCTTGGGTCTGATAGCTCAGCCTCTCCGGGCCCATGTTCGGCTGATTGCGCATGAAGAACAGGAACATCAAATTCGTAGGCATCTTTCCACGGCTGGTTGCCTGATTCCATGATGTCCTTTTCGACGTATTCAAAAGGCCGTCGTTTTCCGACCTGGAGCACGGCGAGCTTTGCGGTATCACATAACCCACACCCCGCACGGGTGAAAAGGGTCAAACGCGCGCGACCGAAGAGTGTACGCGTCGGAAACATGGCGATTGCGGTGGAAGGGAGATGGAGAGAGCATCTAAAACGACGCGGGCGATGGAACCTTCGAGCTTCGGGGCTAAACCGAGTTAGGCAATCGATGCCAGCTCGACCACATGTGCATCGTTTTCGAGTTGCAAGTCTCCCCTTCTTCGATTATATCCGTTCGTGACACACAATGACCGGCAAGTGCGTCCACAAGGGCTGCGGGAAGACCTTCTCCGACCCAGAGGAAGACTGTGTTTATCATCCGGGTCCCCCCGTGTTCCACGAAGGGCAAAAGGGTAGGTACCTTGGTGCTTGAGCTATTCCCCATCCGTTCTGTCGCCCTCGTTTCACATCAGTACCAGCTGCGAGGGATCCCCAGAGGCGGACAGAATATGATTGTCTAATAGGAGGCTGACTTCACAGGCTGGAAATGCTGCAAGCCCCGCGTCTTGACCTTCGAGGAATTCCTTACCATCCCGCCGTGCACCACGGGCAAGCACTCGACTGTGGATGATACGCCGGCATCCGAGCCTCCCAAAGTCACGGAACCTCCCCCTACACCTGCACCGGCTATAAAGGAAACGACCCTCCCCGAGCGACCTGCAATCTCCCCCGCCATTGCACCTCCCGCCCCCGCGAAACCTGCACAAGAGGAGCCCGACTCCGACGACCCTTCATTGGAAATCCCGGTCAATGCGACATGTCGCCGGAAAGCCTGCGGTGCGACATACACGGGATCCAGTGCCCGGGAGGAAGAAAAATGCACCCACCACCCCGGCGCGCCCGTTTTCCACGAGGGAAGCAAAGGATGGTCCTGCTGCAAGCGACGGGTCCTGGAATTTGACCAATTCCTGAAGATCCCCGGGTGCACGGAAAAGAGAAGGCACTTGTTTATTGGCAAAGCTAAGCCACCGGGAGAGGAGAAGGTCGAGTCCGTCCGGTAAGCTGTCGAGGGCCATCCAGCATTCCACGGCATTTGCACTAGCTAACACCAGCTTCCTCCAGGAACGACTTTTACCAGACCCCTCCTCCGTGAACGTATCGCTCTATTTGAAGAAGATTGACAAGGAACGTGCTCGCGTCGATCTCACCGCGAATGCCATCACCTTCGATCTTCCTACGGCCGACAACAAGCGCTTCCAGGACACATACAAACTCTTTGCTCCGATTGACCCGGAGAAGTCGACCTTCCGTGTGTTGGGCACGAAATTGGAGCTGACACTCCAGAAGGCAGACAGCACGGGTTGGCCGGTGCTGCGGAGCGACGACAAGTGGTCTGGGGAGCGCATCCAGGTTGGTAATGCCGGCCGGGCATGAGAGGTCTATAGAATGCCATCAGAACATGGTGCTCGGCGTTCACACGGGTTGGGATTGGGAGGATAACCCAGATCGCACCAGCTATGAGTGACGAAGATGCCTATGCAGAACGAATCAAAAGCATGACTTGATGCCCAGCTTTGAACCTGACAGCTTGTAGGCACGGCCCGTACTCCGCGTAAACAAAGGCGATGGCCAACTTCTGCCGCTCAGCGTCGATGCGATAGGCATGACGCTGACCATGCTGAGCTACAACATACGAATGATAATCGAGAAAAGGAATATAACGCCCCCTCCACAGCTAAAGCGCATGGAGCTCCCCGTGAGGGGAACCCTAGCTTAGCCATAAATTGGTTGGGAAAAAGAGAGACGCCCGTTGCTCTCCGGAGCCGGGAACGGAGGAAAACCCACGGGAGTAAAAACCACAAGGATAACCCTCAGCAAGCCATCATTGATGGAGCCCCAGGATTGATTTACATTGATAGTAAACCTCTACTGATGATGAAGAAGAAAAAAAACAAGCAAGGGCGGGCGGATCGGCCGCTTTTTATAGCCGCCGAAAAAATTGAATAGCCGCTAGTTCTGATTGGGCCCGGGACATCATTCCTCCGGAGGCTGGCCGGGTGAGCCCAATTAGGAAAGTAGGGCTTTGCCCGGGGCTTGGTAGAGCCATGTGACATTGTCCATGTGAAAGTGGGGATGGGCTTCCAGTTGCATTATCAGTGGGACGATGGAAGTTCAAGTAGGTTTCGTTGATGTTGATGTTGATGTTGCCAAGCCGGAGTAAATAAAAAAAAAAAGTTAGCACGTTCTCCTCCATTAGAGATTGAGCCATGTCATATCTACGCAGTGGGCCAAACGACTTGTATGGAACCTTACACGAATCTTCCAATCATGGGTCGGAAGCACGAGACCATTCCCCCTCCTCCTTTCACTTGCCAACGTCAGTCTGAACTACCCAAATTGTCCCGTTATTCTGTCCAGGCTACCATTTATTTTCCCTTGGCCACTTGGGATCCATGAAACATCGAAGGTATGTGCGGTTGCAATTTCTGCTGTTGCCCCTCAAGACTGCCCCTGGCCCGGAATCTAGACTAACATCGCGCTCCCGCGCTAGTGCCAAATGATTTAAACTCCCCAGGATCGCCTCCGACCATCGCTTGGCTCCTTTTCCTTATCCTCCATTGCCATGGGTTCTGTGGAAAACCAGACCGACGCGCCGTCGCTGCGCTACATCCCCCTGTCCTACACCCCCGCCGACTCCCAGGCATCGGCGCTACGGCTCATTTTGACTCTCAACCCGGACTGGGAAGGCCCCGAGAACAAGATCGAGTTCGTGCGATTCACTGATGGAATTACCAATACTGTGCGTCCGGTGTCTGCTGTGCCTTCAAGCCTCGACTGACAGGTCTCATGCAGCTCCTGAAAATCATCAACCGCAAGCCTGGCTTGACGGACGAGCAAATAGACAATGCCGCCGTACTGATGCGAGCCTACGGAAACGGCACCGAGATTCTTATAGACCGCGAAAGTACGAAGGACTTCCTTTCTCCTTCCCCTCCACCTGTCCCCTCTGCGCCTTTGCTGCCCATTGCGACTTTTGCTGAAGTAGACCCTGTGTACCTTAGGAGAAACCACTTCCCACGCGCTCTTGGCCGCCCGCGGCCTCGCCCCTCCTCTGCTCGCTCGGTTCAAGAACGGTCTACTCTACCGATTCATTCGCGGAAAGCCCTGCGCTCACCAGGACCTTGTGGCGCCCTCGATCTTCCGCGGAGTTGCCCGCCGCTTGGCTCAGTGGCATGCGGTTCTTCCCATCAGCGGAACCGCCGACGCTTCCTCGGATCACCCAGAGACCGTAGCCCATGAGAAACAGGAGGAGGAATTCGCCGCGATTCGACCGCGACACCCCGGGCCATCTATGTGGGCAGTTCTCCAGAAATGGATTCTGGCATTGCCTGTGGCCACCCCTGAGCAACAATCCCGACGATCAAACCTACAAAAGGAGTTGCAGTGGGTGGTGGGCCAACTAGACGATGGCAAAGGCATTGGTGAAAATGGCGTATGTCCCCCTCACGACATCATACCACCTGCATCATGGTTGACATTGAGCTAGCTTGTTTTCTCCCACTGCGATCTGCTGTGCGCCAATGTCATTGTTCTGCCGACTGATGACGATTCGCCTTCGGACGACACTGCCCCGGTCAACTTCATTGACTATGAGTACGCCGTCCCCGCTCCTGCGGCCTTTGACATCGCCAACCACCTTGCCGAGTGGATCGGCTACGACTGCGACTATCAAATGATTCCCACGCAGTCGGTGCGCCGCCAATTCCTCACTGAATACACCAAGAGCTATTGCCAGCACCGCGGCCTCGAAGAATCGTCGCAGGCCGAGATTGTCGCCCGATTGTATTCGGACGTTGACCGATTCCGCGGTATTCCCGGCTTATACTGGTGAGTACAGCGATGCAGCCTAAATTTTTGCATTTCATCCCCATCCGTGCTAACCACACCAAAACCAGGGGTGTTTGGGCTCTCATCCAAGCTCAGATCTCACAAATCGACTTTGACTACGCCAGCTACGCTGAGCTCCGGCTAGGCGAGTACTGGGCATGGAAACGTGAGGTGGACGGAAGCCGGCAACAAGCCGGCGAGGAGAAGCCCCTGCGCGAACAGCGCTGGGCGCAGGAGGCATAATTCCATAGCCTCTCGCATCCGTCAGCTCCTCCCCACCGAGCCCCTCTCCTCCCCACAGCTCCCGCAGATGCCTGAATCTGCACGTCCAGCCCATTCGGGTCGGCCACTGCACCCACTCGGTCCACTCTTTCTTCGCCTCGCGCGGCATCCCCTGCATACGTGGCGGCCCCAAATCCGCGCACGGGTATTTGCCGCTGGGCCGGGAATTTCAACAACATTCTCTACGTCCTTGAAGAAGAGCTGGGCCCGGTGAGCGTGCTGTAAGGCCAATGGCCTCGGGGAGGCGGCGCCACGTGGGGGAGTGGAGCTGGCAAATGAGGGCCTTGCAGTTCTCGTGCATCGCGACGTCATGGGTGGTGTTAGTCTTCAACGACGGATTCAAAATTTGGGTGTTTTTCTTTTCTCTTGTGTTCTTTCGGCTTCGGCCTTTGTTCATGATGTGTTGCTTTTATCTAACTATACCTTCTCTCTTTTGCACATAGCTTTGTGGAGATCCGCGATTGCATCCGACTCTGCCTTGATCAATACAATGAAAACTAGCTAGACGTAATTATAATTTCTTCATTGGACATTAGTACTGAAGAGTATGTAATGGGCGTAGATGTTGTCTTAGGGCATCTTGTCCGTGCTTCTCGGCTGTCTTCATGCTTTAATTACAGATCCAAAAGCCTCGAAGACCGGAATGCAGCGGATTCTACGATAATCTTGGAAGATTTACTTGGAATACAAGGGTCGCTAATTCTGGGCTAGAAATAGCCCTTTACTTCATGTTCCATTGCAAGATTTCGACTCGGAACATGTAGGTATATATTCCCCTGAGCCTTTGCTAAATCTTCCATCCTCGACAACGAGATCATCACGACAATAATAGCCGTGGAATCAAATTGACTCACAGCTCCATGCGACCTCCAAGCCCCAAGATCATCTGAGCCTGAAGATCGAACTCATCGTCATCGGCCTCAAGCTCGTCAAACTCGCGGTCGACCCCGATGGCATCCTCATCCGTTTCGCCCAGAGAGGCCTTCTCCTCGGCATTCTTGAACCGCCAATTAATCCATCTCCACGCTTTGGGCAAGCCAGGAAGCAAGGCGGTGGTATGTGTTGCACGGGGAATCTCACGGGACGCCACCAATGCCACGCTTCTCCATTTCTTGACCAAATTCTGTGTAGCTTCCACCGGGGCCGTGACCTCGTCGTTGGCACCGTAGAAAAACATCAGCCGATACTTGGGCCGGTTGGCCCAAGTGATATTCTGTCCCATCACCCCGATCTCCTCCAGACGCTCTTTGTACCGGTACAGGAATTTGTCATAGCTCTTGAAAAAGAAGGATACATCCTCGCCGGCCAGCGACTCTCGCACGTCCTTGCATAGTCCCGAGCACTTTTCCAAGGGAAACAGGAAGCGGGATTTCTGATATTCGTCGTCCTTAAGATCCGCGCGCATCCATTCATCCATGTCGGGAAAGGCATTCATCACGCCCAGCATGGCGGCGATATTCAGCTCGGCCAGCGGCCCACCATTGACATTCTTATAGGTCTGACTGACATTCGGAGGGGGACCTCCCATCGCCGCGCCGACGATGGGGAGCTCGGGTGCATACCATGCCTTTTTCTCCGTCGCCCACTCCGTGGCGAATGCGCCGCCAGAGTATCCAAACATGATCACGTTGGCATCGGCGCTGATGTTGGTGTGTTCGCCGGATTGCAACGCCGCGCGAATAGAATCCAAAGTCTGAAATGCGCTTTGCGGACCAACCGTAAACGCGCCGTTCGAGCCCTCGTAATCGGGGATGTTCAGGATCGGTCCTTTTTGCAGGAACGGCATGACGAAGGCTAGGTTGAGCATGTTCCAGGTACTGGCCCATCCATCGACCTGGAACTGCATTCCGTAGGATGGGCCGCAGTTGATATCGGCCGAGTCGTAGGCATTCTGGTAGGACAGGACTCTGGTAAAGTCCGGCTCGACGGGGACAATGATTGTGGTAACTGTTGCGTCTGCCTTGCCGTGGACGTCCAGTGTCGAGTATAGCAGTTGGTATGCTTTTGCTTTGCTCGGCATGAGCGGGATCAGAGAGCTGATCGTCACCGGACGGATCTTCAGGATTGATCCCTGCGGTTTCTTGGTCCATTCATCGCCGGCGGGAGGCTTGTAAAAGGGATCATCGCTTGGACGCACCGGCAGCGGCCATAGATGAGAGTCGGACAGAGCTTGCTGGGCCCCAAAGATGAGGACTGAAAGACAGATGAAGAAGAATCGCATTGTGACTAAGAAGATCCTTAGTGCTAATGCTTGAAGGGTACGTATGCCGATGGGCTCCTATTTATGGGCTTCTGTCAGTCTCTGCTCGTATGTGAGGGGATCTACATTCCATTGCCAGCTCAGCTGGCACAAAAGAAATATGAGGATTGTATAGCTCATATGCACCCAATGCATTGACTGGACATGAGGATTTGGCTATCTGTCTCAGATCATGCCGCAAGATGCAGTGGTCGATCATCTTCAACGCCTGGGAATGTGATT
Organism: Penicillium capsulatum; assembly: GCA_028828875.1. Lineage (NCBI taxonomy): Eukaryota > Fungi > Ascomycota > Eurotiomycetes > Eurotiales > Aspergillaceae > Penicillium > Penicillium capsulatum. The sequence goes on along the minus strand of JAQJZR010000006.1, from coordinate 1,473,859 downwards.
GTGTGACTACTTGGTACATCCGACTTGCAGTTGTTGTTCCTTCGATGGCAACTAGACTTCCAAGGTTCAGATCTCTGCTTGCGTTGCGGGGTTAAACTCAGCCGGGCGCATGTCAAACACGCATTCCTCGGCCCTGAATGGGTCATAGATGTTTGGAGGCACCCACATTTTAATTCCTGGCTGGCTTTGATGAGTCCATATCTGAACGTTCAAGGTTGGCGGTATCGGGGAGCATGACGAGGGGAAACATATTCTGAGCTATAAGCGCAAATCGGAACTCGATCAGGTGTCGATCTACCATGAGAACCTTGAAAGACCTCTATAACATTCAATAGAATAGCAATGGTGTAACACGGCATATGAGCTCCCTGATGTCATTCTCTGCATCTTTATTGCAGATGAAGATCATGCCCTTGAGTACAACATGCTGTAGCTGCATGATTGCTGCAGGGTTCGTAAGACTGTCGCCAATACCCAAGCTTGCATCTCGCATGCAACTCTATGCATCCTTAGAAGCGGGGGAGTCGGCTTGCATTGAAGCGGGTAATCTTGTTGAACTAGCCGTGTTGATCATCATCGACGGGGAGAAATCAAGCCCTCTAATTGAAGATCCTCTTATTTGGATCACTTCTTTCCTTACTTTTCTTATCGAGTGAAAAAAGCAAGCAATGATCACCAATCAAAACCCAGAGAATGCAGGTTGCTTGCTATTGCTGTTCAAGAAAACAGACAGGTCGTAGGGGAAGACAGGGGGCATCGCAAAGAAATCGTCCAACGTGTCCATCTGTTCGAATGGCTCTAACCCGCTGTCGTCGAAGGTCGACGCCAGTCTGTGATTCACATCGGATCCAAGGAATGGTAATTACCCCGCTGTGATTCCTTCTGCAGTATGGGGATCCAATCTGTCATGTTTATTGATTTCTCCAAGGGGCCCAGTACGATGGAACCAGAGGCCCTGGAGTAGCTTAGCATAGCGAGATGCAATATGATTGTCATCAACGGCAATCTCCGTCAGATGTTTAATAACCTCTTCATCAAAGTGGTAGTCTCGACGTGTCAAGTGGAGGAGATTGCCCCAGCAGCATGGGCCTTGAAAGGAAAAACGGAGGAGTGGATCTCGTATCTGCTGCTGTGGTTGGTTTTCTCTGTTCTTTTCCTCGATGCAGACGGCAGACTTACAGGTAGAAACCGCGAAGGCATGTAGCAAAGATGGTTTTGCGGATTATCATGAATTCCGGGAGGATGAGGGTTTGTGGATAGAGTAGAGGTGTTTTCAGCGGGTAGAACCGATATAGCTTTAACCCCGGTATTCAACTCAGCATTGTGACTGGCCTGACAGTGAGTGACTTGAGATCTTGTTACAGTCGTTGAGCCTGTACTCATTTTAACGCAGCTTGCTTTTTGGATCAACTACGGTTGCTCTCTCCATACAAGGACATGCCCAGTATATAATTCCGTTGGCCCTCCAGGCACTTCCGGCAGTGGTTCTATTTGTTGGAATGATATTCGCCAACAAATTCCCTCGCTTCCTCGCTATGAAGACACCTGAAAAGGCCCTGGTTGTCTTTTCAAAACTCCGAAACTTGCCCATCGACCATCCCTATGTCCGAGACGAGATGGAAAATATTCTCCTCCAGTTGGAAGAAGAATGGTCGTTCACACCGAACAATTCTATCTTCACGCTTATGAAAGAAGCGCTTACTGTGAGATCTTATCGCCGGTGCAGCTTTCTCTGTCATGCTGATGGCTTGGAGTAACTTGACTGGAATCAATGCGATGACATATTACAGTCCCAAGATATTCAAGAGTGTCGGTCTATCTGCACCCCCGTGGGTCTGTTCGCCACGAGGATTTATGGAATCGTCAAATTAGTCGCGTATTTTATCTTTATCATGTTCGTCACGGATTCTTTGGGTCGCAGGAAGAGTTTACTATGGACTGGTATTGTCCAGGTCAGTTACTTCGACGCATTGGAAGGAAATATTCTCATAATAGCTAGGGAATTGCACTCCTCTACATCGGTTTCTTCATTCATTTTGATCCCCCAGTTGAAGGGTCCGATCCCACTGCATGCCATTTATATATTCGCAGCCGTGTATCAATTTGGCTGGGGGCCAGTAGTATGGATCTATTGCACTGCGAGCCAATGGCTATTCAATTTTGTAGTGGCCAAGGCAACCCCGAGTATGTTCGCAACACTTGGCAAGAATGGATTCGGGATGTATTTTGTCTATGGATCTTCTTGCTTTACGATGGTGGTTTTCACATAGGTTCTTGTGCCTGAGACAAACGGTAAAATGATTCCTCTCACTTTGAATACACATGCTGGCCGGACCGGGGCTCTCGTTGGAGGATATGAATGAATTGTTCTCCCACGACAAACTTAGAACCAAATTCGTTCCATTTCAATTGATCGAGGCCGAAGTGTAACGCGACATTAAAGGGGGAAATAGTCCAGATGCCCAGCGCGTTGATGATGTGAGTCGTGTTTAAGGCCTACGAACTTGAATTCAATCTCTGAAATGTGTAAATGAATAAGATGAACATGTGCGATAGGTACAAGCAGAGATTATTCTGCGCTCTGTCGTCGATAATCATGATCAAATGGAGTATATACAGATCAATGAAAAATAAGAGTCACAATCAAAGTTATCATGTTGAAATGCCGATCATAGACGATGCTGCACCAGGGAAGTTGGCTCAGCAGCTGGCGCAAACCAGGAGGGTTTCTTCTCTGTTTGACCCTCCCATTTTAAAGCACGACTCATCTTGTAATATGACTCCATACCCCGACGGGCATGATCAGCGGGGGTGAATGGGTCAGGGTCAGCAAGGGTACGACTGAATAGCTCCAGGGAGACCCAGCCACGAAATCCAAGGTCATCAAAGAAGGCACGAGCGATATCTAAGATGGGCAGGTAACCGCCGCGGGACTCTTCAAAGGGAAAGAGACGGGCATTTCTGGACCATGACATACGGGCCTTCTGGCCTGGCACGTGGAAGGGATGGTCCTCGTTCAGAGGGGCAGTGAGACGTTCACCGTCAACCAACTGCACGTAGAAGATCTTGGCAGGATCGATGTTGGCGGTTCGCAGACGCTCCAGGGACGCAGCGAGGTCTGCGGCGGCGTTGGGAGTACGACCCGTTGGCGAGGCTGGGTCGGCATAGACCCGACCAGCAATATTGAAGGAGTCCAGACATAGTCCAAAGTTGGATCTGTTGACATCGCGGACCACTTCCCATGAGGCCTCCCACGTGTCGACGTGATCACCAAAGCAAAGAGCCTCGTACACAAACCGAAATCCGGCACCGGCGCCCAAGTCTGCCAGACGCTGGAGATCGCGCACAATCACTGCATGATCGCCGGTTGTACGGGCTTGTCCGGTCTTGGGGTCTGGGCCTAGGAATGTTGATGGCACTTGGATCATATCAGTGCTCAGTGCCCGAGCCAGTGTGAACCATCTGGGCAGCTTCTCATTGATGAGCCGGTTGGACTCGGCACGGTCCAGCAACCCCTCGAACATGGAAAAAGGCTGCAGGCAGATGATAGTCATGCCAAGTCTTTGGCACATCCTGCGCACTTGTCGTGAAGCTTCAAGATGGTCGCCATTAAATGTCCTCTGGGCATAACAGTCCAAGTCGTCGAAGAACAGTTCGATGCCCTCAAAGCCGTGAGCAGCGGCTTGCATAAGCTTGCCAGGAAGATCGTGAATCCATGGCCGACCCAAGGACATGGAAGCAATACCGGGGCGGTTGAGCGGCATTTTGACGAGAATATTATGTTTACTCTTGCGCAGGAGAGACAAGACAACGGTATAAGGGAACGGATGCAAAGCCAAAATGCAGTTAACAGTATTAATTCAAACCGGAAAACAGCTCGGAATAAGGCAAGTTCGTCAGCAAGCGCCCGTCGACAAACCAATCTGCCCTTCGCCTCAACTCGCCCTCATAGATGGGCCGTCACCTGACCGGGTAAGCGCTCTTCAACCTTTATCCGCTCTCTACCCTCTCTCCACTTTCCTCCACTGCGCGTCGCAAGCCGGTTCTTGTCAGTCGTCTGAATGATTTGCCTGGAATGGTCCCAACATAATAACCGAGGGTACCCGGTAATATTCGTTGGCATTAGAAAACTCTCAACCCCGTCGTCGAGATGCTTGCCAAGTCAGCATTACCGGAGTTGAATCTCCACTGGAATCTTCAAACCTTCCCATCACCGTGACATCTCAGTGTGACACATTGGATCATTCCATTTTGACAACAAAGAGATACACTTTTCGAAATGCCCCTCAAGTTTGCAATTGTCGGCGCGGGACTTATCGGGCCTCGTCATGCTCAATCCGTCATCGCCAACCCTTCTACGGAACTAGTCGGCCTTGTTGACCCGGCACCGACAGGCCAAGAGACTGCAGCTTCGCTCGAGACCAATTACTTTTCTTCCGTTGCCACACTGCTGGCTTCTTCGCAACGACCCGACGCAGCGATTGTGTGCACTCCGAACCACACCCATGTCCCCGTTGCAAAGGAGCTTCTCGCAGGCGGCATCCACGTCCTCCTGGAGAAACCGGTCAGCGACACTCTGGAGACAGGCCGTTCGCTTTTAGAGTTTGCCCAAGCTTCGGAGCGGGCACATCTCAAGCTACTCGTAGGCCACCATCGTCGCTTCAACCCTTACGTTCGCGCTACCAAGTCCGTTCTTGATGCCGGATCGTTGGGCCGACCCATTGCCGTGAATGGACTCTGGACATTGTGTAAGCCGGATGCTTATTTTGCTTCTCCGGGTGACTGGCGTGCATCCCGGGATCGCGGCGGTGGTGTCATTCCGATCAACCTAGTACACGACATCGATCTGATGCACCACCTCTTTGGCCCGATCGTGCGTGTCCAGGCTGAGCGAACACTTCCCCAGCGGCCAAGTCCGCCTCATAACGCTGATGAAGGTGCCGCTCTAACCCTCCGTTTTGCTTCTGGTGTCGTTGGAACATTTCTCGTCTGCGATGCAACGCCGTCTCCGCACAACTTCGAGACAGGCACGGGTGAGAACCCGATGATTCCCCGCTCGCCAACGGGTGACGGGTCAGACTTCTACCGGATCTTCGGCTCGGATGCCTCACTCAGCGTGCCGGATCTCACGCGATGGAGCTATGATGGCCACCCTGAGAAAAGTTGGTCTCATCCCCTGGTGGTAAATCAGGTTCCGCTTTCAGACAATGCTGCGCCCTTTGACCTTCAACTTGCACATTTCGTGGATGTGATTCGTGGAGACGCGAAGCCCAGTTGCTCTGGTGAGGAAGGGTTGCGAGCGCTGATTGTTTGCGAGGCCGTGCAGAAAGCCATGCAAACTGGTCAGCCGGTTGACATCGCTGTCGACTTGCTGGCTTAGATTGCCATATACTAGTCACATTTATCTGCAACACACCAACGAAGCCAGTTGACTCCCGTTGTACATATCCTGGACGTGGAATCGGCATTTCTTCCGCAATACATTTTTCCATGCTCTTCCTTCCTCTTGCGGTTTCCGGTCTACAGTGTATCTTACTCGGACGAGTCTTTGAAAATAATCGGATTTTACTATTCACAGGCATCCAAGAGGACTCTGTCCTCCATTTAACTAATCTTTTTCCATCTATCAAACACCAACTCCACAGAGCTCAAAAACACAACAAACATTCCGCATACATTCATCATGCGTATTTGGCGGGCTCATTGTGTGCATCAGCGTGCTCCACTTGCTCGGCGTCAATCTTCGTCGCGGCAAGTCCTGACTCTTCGATATCGTGACGGAAACGCTCCTCTGCTTCGCGAAGTCTGGACACCATTTGCCCGTGTGCGTGCCAAACGGGTTTGATCTCGAAGAGCTCGTCCATGCTCTCGAGCGGCAAACCCTTGGTCTCCGGGATGAGAAAGTACACAAACACGATGGAGCAAATCATCAGCGACGCGAAGAAGAAGTACACGCCGTATCCCATGGCGGAGAACATCTGGGGCGTGAAGCGCGAGATGAGGAAATTCCACAGCCAGTTTGACGCGGCGGCACAGGCCTGGGCCAACGAACGCATGTTTGGGTCAAACATTTCCTAGGCTGATGTTAGTCAAAGCTCGCCAAGGGTTGTGGAGCTTTTTCTCGCTCCATCACAGTGCTGACTTACGGAGTTGAGAACCCACGGGGTACCGTTCCAGGTCGGTGTGTAAAACACCGTCCACAGATAGAAGAAGAACATAGCAGCGATGCCTCCGCCATCCATCTTGCCGTTCTTTTTGTTCTCGGGCTGCGCAATCTTGATATAAGCACCGACGATCCACAGGCAGACGGAGCCGCCACCAGCACCGACTAGCAGCAACATACGACGACCGACATGATCGATGAGGTATAGCAGCCAGACGAAAGTGACAACGGTCTTGACCACACCGAAAATGCCAGTCGTGAAAAGACTTGCGTTGGTACCGCGGACACCGATACTCTGAGATGTTTTGTTAGCGATGGGTTTCTTATGCGAGATTTCGAAAACCTTCAGGGCTGGCCTAGCTCACCTTGAACACGGTTGGTGAATAATAGTTGATGGCGTTGATACCCGAGCCATTCTGCCAGAAGAAGAGCATGCCGCCCAAGAACAAGCGCCACATGACTCTTTTACTGGTGCCAGCTGCCTTGAACGGCTTCCAGAAGCCAATGCCGATAGTCGAGCGTTGCTCTTCCAATGCTTGGTCGATAGCACCAATCTCCTCAATCATATAAATATCATCTGCGGGGAGATTACGCATCCAGGAGAGATTCTTGATTGCCTCTTCACGGCGGTCACGCAAAAACAACCAACGGGGCGACTCGCGGATGAACAGACCGCCGATCAGCAAAAGTCCAGCTGGGATGAGCTGGACCGCGAAGGGGATCAGCCATTGCTTATGGCTCGGGGCCATAGTGGTGTCAACACCATACTATGCGCATGCGTCAGAAACAATGCAATCACATATTCGTTGGAGGGGAAAGACTCACGTTAATCCAGAAACCAACGAGACCACCGATTTGCCATCCGAGTTCATACACACCGACTAGTCGACCACGGATGGCCGGCGGTGATAGTTCGGAGATGTAAATCGGGGTGATGTTCGAACCAGCCCCGACACCCAAGCCGGCAAGGACACGACCACCGTAGAGTAGACCCAGACCACGCTCGCCATTGGCACCCAGCATGATGCCGGCGCCAAGGGTAAATACCAGCGCAGAAATCATGAGACCAATCCGCCGACCCCAGAAATGACCAATGGGGTACGCGAAAAAGGCGCCGAAGAAGGCGCCGGCCTGGTAGCAGGAGACAATGTTGGCACTAATCAAGTCGTTCTCAGAGTCGGACATGGAACCAAAATCGAATTCCGCTTTGAAGGAATCCAGGGCCAACGTGGTACCGATGAAGGCACTATCATAACCAATCATGCAGGAGGTACAAGACGCCACGGCCGCCAGAAGGTACACCTTCCAGTTGTAGACGGCCTTGGGAGTCGGCCGGTCCTCGACCAGCTTCAAGATAGACATGGTGGCAGTAGGTCGATGACAAATATAAGGAATGAAACGAAGCAATGCGGCGCACTCGTTCTGCCAATCCAAGGCAATTGGGTGTCCCCGGAAGGGAGGATCACCACGTCGGTAGGAAAGTACAGAGATCAAGGATGAGACTGGGGCAGGGTGAAACACAAAAGAGATTCGCTGCAGTTGATGTGGATGGACACGCGGGATCTAAATAGCCACGAGGTTCCCCGGACAGGAATAGGTCCCGGGGAAAAGAGAAAATCTGGGGTTAACCAGGCAGGGGGGCAAAAGGGAAAATCGTGGAGACATGGAGGCGGAGAAAAGTATAGCACAGATTACACTCGCCTGGTCCTTGGGAGCGATGCCAAGCTCCGGCAAAACGATGAAGGAGTATATATGCTAAGGGGACCAAGCGCGCAGGTTCAAGGAATGTTGAGTTTGAGGGAATGAGCGAGATGGCGTTTTCTGCGTAGAGAGATTGGGTCCATGATCGGGACATGGCTGCTGGTTGGATGAATGATCTGTGGGGAACGCCGATGCCGCTGTGGGGTTGAAGCGTCTGGGCCGGGGAGATTGCCTCTCTGGCCATTGTCAGTTGCACTCCATACGGAGTACCCCGGGGGAACCCCGTGCACGTTCCAGTGGGAACGGTCGTGGCAGGACGGAATTGCGACGCGGTGATTCGCAGACAACAAGGGATCCACGCGGTCGAGGCTGGCTGGAAAGGCCAATGATGATGGAGGTGGTTTGCATGGCGGGGAAAAGCGCTTTTCCGGCGGCGTGGGTGGCTTCGGCTGAGGGACATGGCATTCCCTTCCTTGGAGATGCATTAGCTTTGGTCAATCTGTAACGCCGGTCAGTGATTGGACCGAGCCTGATCGTTACTTTTGAACGGAGGAGATGCCAAGCGAATCCCCCATGGGGTGCAGGGCAAAGCACTTTGCCCAAGGGAAGCCGTGATGGGCAATGTTCAACCCAGGAGGATGAGTAGATAGACATGAAATGGGATCAATATGAAGCCATGCTTGATGAAGGCATCTCTTCCCCATTTCGCAAGTCTACGGAGGAGCGTGAACTCGGACATGGTGGGGGACAGAATGGCGGATATTGTTTCTCCGCCCGCGGCTCTACTTTTACCACGGAAAATCCTGAATATAGCTTCAACTCCCCGGTTTAAAACAAAACTTCTCCCCCTGCATCTGGTCTTGCATTTTCAATCCGCGCAATCATGGCTGCAGCCCCCGTCTCATTCAACGCTCCGCCCGAGGAGCCCATCTCCAGCCCCGCCCACCTCGATGGAGTCGCCTATCTGTACGGCCACCCTCTACTAAACTCCCTATCACCGCCGCTACACAAGACCGTCTACAGTGCACTCGGTCTCAACTGGCAACAAATCCCGCTGTCCAGTGTCACTGGCTCATCTTCGACCTACCCGCCCCCGTACACACGTTCGCCGCCCATTGAGAAGTTCCTCGTCTCCATTCGCTCCAATCCTAAGTTCGTCGGCTCGTCCGTGACGATGCCCTGGAAGGTCGCCATCATGCCTCACTTGGACGACTTAACGGAGCAGGCCCGCCAGGCCGGTGCCTGCAACACGATCTTCCTGCGCACCGACCCCACAACCGGTCAACGCGCCTACGTCGGCACCAACACCGACTGTGATGGCATCCGCGAGGCTCTGACCAAAAACTCGCCCGACCCTTCGCTCTTCCACGGCCGGCCCGCGCTGATCATCGGCGGTGGCGGCACTGCCCGCACTGCCATCTACGTTATGCGCCGCTGGCTCGGCTCCAGCCAGATCTACGTCGTCAATCGCGACGCGAGCGAGGTTGCAAGCATTCTTGCCGAGGACCGTCAAAGGAACCCCGATCCCCGGGGCCAAGCACCTCTCATTCATGTCACGGATCCCGAGCAAGCCTCGCGGCTGGAACCCCCGCCGCGATCGTATCCGGCATCCCGAACTATCCGCCCAAGACTCCCGAGGAACTGCGCGCGCGCTCGATCATTCAGATGTTCCTGGGGACTGAGGCTACGGCGGCGACGCAAAGAGGTGTCATCCTGGAGATGTGCTATCACCCCGTCCCCTGGACCGACATCGCCCAGATGGCCTCGACGGGTGGCTGGAAGGTGATTCTCGGCTCGGAGGCCCTGATCTGGCAGGGACTTGAGCAGGCCCGTCTCTGGACCGGCCGAGATGTCGTCAACACCCCCGGTGTCGTGCAGCAGGTGAAGGATATGGTGGCGAAGACCTTGGCCGAGCGAGCTGCTGAGCGTGCCGCAGCCAACAAGTCCAGCCTGTGATGGGACTCCTTTTGTATCTTATGCCATGTGACGAGTGTATAGAGATGGTTCTGCATGATAGATGGAGGCGTCGGTTCTGGAATATATCAAATCTTCTATGTACCAGATTTCCCTGCCATTGCTCGGCGTTCGATGTGATATGCCCATGCATATAAGGGGAATGGCCATAAGTCCTGGACTTCATCGGGGGTCTTTTTAAGACCCGGTTTAGAAACATAGTAGTCGAACAACATCTTGTTCCGAGACTTAGTCTCGGTGAAATCGAGCTCGGGAGGACCCCAGCCATCGTCGTCGGTATCGAGAACTTTCTTGACGAAACTGCGCATTTCGTGCCATTCTTGGTAGACTTGAAACTCCTTCGTGTGTGCTGCGATCTGCTCGTCATTGAAATTGAGCGACAGACTTTCTGTGAACCCGAGGTCCCCCTGGCGGCGAAAAACTTCAATCAACGCTTCCCGGCGCGGGAGAATTCCCTCGTCCTAAGTATCACCCCGACGGAACAGTTCCTTCAGTGGCGAGTGGACTTGCATCGCTCTCTAGGCTGTTCTATTATTGAGAAAAGATGCAACCTCATAAGCCTTTGTCCAGGTAGCCTTCTCTTTATTATATAATGCAATCTCCTTGTCGTCGGCGTTCATATCTTCGTAGTTAGGTGGAAGCTGAGGCAATACCTGGCCCTCTTGGTAATCTTCGGGAGGGGTGAGAAAGACAGGCCATCCGACTTGCAAAAACAAGGGATTGATAGAAGTATGCTGCCAGTTAATAAAGCCAGTCACCTCGGCTGGATTATCTTCAGCGACAAAGATATTCCCTATATGAAGGTCGGTATGCCATAGTGTGGGCTAGGACTGAGCCAGCAGCTTCGGATTATTTGCCACCGCTAGCATTATCTTCTTTACTATGTCGAGGATTACTAAATGTCCCTCCAAGGAATTACTCAGAGAGACTGATAGGTCTAGATTGAGATCATGTTGAGATTTGAGGAGTGAGCAGTTAATAAGAGATTCGCCGAAGTCTTTGGTTGTTTTCCCTACAAAAACATATTAGCTATAGTCAGTCCAGGAAAAGGAGCATACTTACAAGGACCGCAGTGAGCACCAAGACTATGCTGTATAAACCAGGCAGAATCACATGAAGGACCGATACAAAATAGACACTCAGGATCCACGGATTGATCTAACGAGATCAATTCATCCTCAGCCAAGGAGCCACTGAGGTTTTGTGGTACAGATTTCCAAAGGCTGGAAATCGAATCTCAGCAAGTTCACGCTCCCGCTGCGTGAGGCGTTTAATGATCGATATTCGGTTGCCCTCTCCCATTTCATCCCATTTCTTGAAGATCTGGACACCGGGCACCCGCTCCATCACAATATACTCAGCGCCTACCGGGTTGGTGGAATCGGAACTCCAGGCTAAGACCTTGGGCACAGGAATGGTAGTATGTGTCTTGACTGAACCAAGAATTTCTATCAGTTTCATGCTTGCCGGCACCCCAATAGATCAATCCTACCGAAGTTCAAGACCGCAACCTCGGAGGCTGTGCAGTACATCGGCCTTCCCGCATTCGGACACGGAATTTTGACGATGTATTCCGCGCCATCTGCGGTGGTCACTAGGAGGGCCTTGCTGAATCCGTCCTCCATCTTCTCTATCTGCGAAACCTGCAATGCCCCAGCTCCGGGGATGCTTGCGATCACATCACATAACCGGTTAACGTCAAAACGAACATAGCGCTTAGAAAACTGGCGGTCTTCCTCAGAGAGAAATCGGCCATTTGTGTACTTGAACAGCTCCGCTTGAAATTGGGGTTTTCTGGGGTTTTACCAGCATTGTCGACTCTTTGACCTTCTCACTGAATGTTGAATCATTAGAAGTGTATACATAGTGACCTATAGTTGACGGGATCGAGCATGAGGGGTTGATAAGTTGGATCCACAAGTGGAGCAAGCCCGATAAAGCACGGCTACCGGCGGTGCGTTCTTCCATTTTTCACTCCGCGCTTTCTTACTGCTTTCACCGAGCTATTCGTGTGACTATCTCTCCGATCTCCGATATACAGCCCAGCCCTCCGAGTCGCGCCTGTGCATCCACGCTATGGCCGGACACCTCTCGCAAGATGAACTCGATGAGATCTACAGCTTCGCCGTGGACCTGGGCCGCAAAGCGGGGGATCTACTCATGGAACGAGTCGAGCACCGGATATCCGGCGAGGAGAGTCCCCAGAGCTTCGAGGTGAAGGAAAACGCGGTGGATATCGTGACGCAGACCGACGAGGGTGAGTCAAGCCCACGTCGACTAGTACCCGCGACTGACGCCCCGCAGATGTGGAAGTATTCATTAGAAATGCGCTCCAGCGCAAATACCCCTCGCACAAGTCAGGATGCGCTTAGAAGATGCGCCAAGGTCCACGCTGACGAGACCAGATTCCTCGGTGAAGAAACCTACGCCAAAGGCCAGTCGCGCGACTATCTGATCGACGAGCAGCCGACCTGGTGCATCGATCCCCTCGATGGTAACCATATCCTTTGTATCCCCGGGCTTTCTATATAGCTGACCAAAATCAGGCACTGTCAACTATACCCATCTATTCCCCATGTTCTGCATCTCCATCGGCTTCATAGTGCAGCACCGGCCGGTGATCGGGGTAATCTATGCCCCTTTGCAGTCACAGCTGTTCTCGGCTTGCAGTGGGCGTGGTGCATGGCTGAATGAGTCACGCCGGCTCCCTCTCATCCACAAACCCTCCATCCCGCCCATGCCGGCGAACGCGCCGTCGCAATGCATTTTCAGCTGCGAGTGGGGGAAGGACCGGCGCGATGTGCCGGATGGCAATATGCATCGCAAGATTGAGAGCTTTGTCAATATGGCGGCCGAGCTAGGCGGGCGTGATGGCAGGGGTGGAATGGTGCACGGGATGCGGAGCTTGGGGAGCGCGACGATGGACTTGGCGTATGTGGCCATGGGGGCATTTGACATCTGGTGGGAAGGAGGATGCTGGGAATGGTGAGTCTGGCTTGGAGGGTGTGGCATGGGCAAGGTTGGCCTTTATACTGACTTCGATCAGGGATGTCGCAGCTGGTATTGCCATTCTGCTTGAGGCCGGTGGGCTGGTTACCACGGCTAACCCGCCCGAAGATCCGGAGGCGGCGCCAATCGAAGACTTTCGACTGGGGAGTCGACTTTATCTGGCTATTAGGTGGGTTTTGTTCTGGTTAATTTGGGAATCCCACTCACGCATCTCTAGACCGGCCGGGCCATCAGCGACTGAAACGGGTCGTCAAACCCAGGAGCGTACAGTCCGGGAAGTGTGGCGGCGGGTCCGCAATCTCTCGTACAGTCGCCCGGGGGCGTGAACATAGATGCTGAAAGCATTACCGGTGGGAATAAACTATCTAGAAGAATTGGCTTGGAATGAGTGTTGAGCCGATTGACTGATATACACCGAACTACGTCAAATAAATGATATAAAACCTATAAAGAATAAGAGATGAATTCACTACGAGAGACTTCCCGGCATAAAGGAAATGCCAGCCCGATGGATTCTCGACCCCACACGGCAAAGCGCTCACCCGCAGCCGAGCGACCCGCCCGAAATGCGGAGAAACCCCGCGCGAATCAGAGCCACCACATTAGCCCGGCGAACAATACATGTACTCAACCAGCCGCGAGGACAAAAGAAAACTCCCCATAAACCAAATCCAAACATAAACGAACCACCCTCAAAGCCAACATCAACACAATCAAAATGGGCAAATCCATCCTCCTCATCAATGGTCCAAACCTCAACCTCCTGGGTACCCGCGAACCACACATCTACGGCTCAACGACCCTCGCCGACGTCGAAACCTCCAGCAAAGCGCACGCCGCCAGTCTCGGCGCTACACTCGATGCCTTCCAGAGCAACCACGAAGGCGCCATCGTGGACCGGATCCAGGCGGCGCGCGGCCGCGTCGACGGCATCGTGATCAATCCCGGTGCCTACACGCATACCTCGGTCGCGATCCGGGATGCGCTGCTCGGTGTGAGCATTCCGTTTATCGAGTTGCATGTGAGCAATGTCCATGCGCGGGAGCCGTGGAGACATCATTCGTATTTCAGTGATAAGGCGGCGGGGATCATTGTTGGGCTTGGGGTTTATGGGTATCGGGTTGCGGTGGAGCATGTGGCGGTGAATTTTGAGGAGAGGCAGAAGGAGAGTAAGGCGGCGTTGTAAGCCCTGGAGGGTTTGGGTTTGGAAGTGAGTTGCTTCCAAGGTGGTTTGGTGGGATGTATCTATATATATTTTCCGGTTGAGGGTGGGACAACATGCTAGTAGCTAAAAGTCGATGTCCAGCGTGATGAACCCGCTCGTTCTACCCGTAGAATTAAGCTTGTACTTTTTTCACCGTGTGATGGGCTATATACATAATCATACATGGATCATCTTCCTTGGGATTGTGGAGACGCACCCGAAGGGTTGGGCAGGAAGAATTGGGATGACCAAACAAGGCAAATCACCTTCAAAGAGTCTGCAGCATCATCCACGCAGAGTACCGACCAGCGGCTACCCTTTCCATTACAACTAGACGGTGCGTTACCGCTTCGATGTTCCGGATATGCTCACCGTCTGCGATTCCCGTCGAACATCCGGCGAAGGCCCCGTCCCCGGTAGTTGCTGGGTTTGTGCCAGCAGAAACGGCTCGATTTGGTTCGAGAAGGAGTATATTTCCGGAACGCCGGAGTCGGACACAAACCCAAGATTTTGCATGAACTCCGGCGAAGTGTCGGCCCTACCAGGAAAGATTTAGTCGTTGAAAGCACGCATTTCATCGTATGTCGACTTACTTTTCTGCGCCGTCCAAGGATGCCAGTTCGTCAAACAAGGCGTCCAGATCGGGTGCGATTCGCTGTTGCGGTCGGGGTGGTCTATATCCATCCATGTCGACAAAGGGATGGAGAGCAAGGCTGGGGTCTTGATAGGGCGCATGGTACTGTCCGTGGGGGAATGGAGGGGTGAAATTGGGCATCAGTGTTGCTCCGTGCTGAGGCTTGGATGGCCCGGACGTCGATGAACGCAGCCCGCTTCCCATGCCACTGTCTAGCGGCCCCGGCTGTGCCGAGACCTCCGAGACTCCACCTACGGTGGTCAATGACGGAGTGGGTGTAGGAAGTAGAGAGCTCCCATCGTCAATATTCTGAATGGTTCGGGGCCAGGGGTTAGTGAGGAAAGCATCCGGTGTTGATGTCGGATGCGACGTGTTTGGTGGATGTCCATCTACCGATGGCGCAAAAGGACGGGTAGTTCCCATAGGTGGCAGAGACTGCTGAAATACCGAATCCTCGGGCACCGTAAGGTACGGTTGCTGTGTGGAAGCAGGTGATGACATCGTTCCCGGTGTCCTCTGATCAGCGGTCTGACCAATAGAGGGGCGATCCGGGAGGGTCCAGAGATTCGCCAAATGAGAGGAGAAAGACTGAAGCTTATTCCGTATCCCCAAGTCCAAGTCCGAGCCTTGGTCTCTGGCACTAGGACGAGGCATGCAATACTCCAGGATCATGCCAAATGTTGGCACTGTGGCTGAAAAGCTGTAGGTTTCCATATACATCTGAACAAGCTGCAACAGGCGTTTTGAGCTCTCAATAGCCCGACCTCGGTATGGGGTGTCCGGCAGATTTTGGTCACTCTCACGAGCCGCAATCTGTAAACTCAAGGCACAAGAAATACCGTGGTAGGTCATTTCCAACCCAAATATATGCGGTGATCCCAGCTTGATAGGACGACTTTGGAGGTCAACTCGATAGCTCCTAGGAAGAGCTGCCTCCCAGCGTTGCAATTGGAGCTCCAGATATTCGAGCTGTGATCTGGAAACGGTTGGATCCTGCCTGTAAAAGCAAAGGTCGTTCAAAACAGCAACTAGTGAGACAAGACGATTGAAAGTACTGAGCGAATGGAGAGGTCCTCGTTGCATGGCCGCTCGAGCGGATTGCGTTGATCGAAGACCGGTTTGATCCTCCCATGGGTGCCACTCCTCTAACCCATCCTCGTTGATAGAGCCTACTCGTGCCAAGTCATCCTTGCGCAGAGAGGGACATTGCGAGGCCTGTTCAGCAATCAGAGTTTCAAGGAGGAAGCATCCCAAGAAAACATGCTTCGCCCGTCCCCACTGTTTGCTTTGTTCGGGAGATCGCGATGATGGCAGAAAAGACGGTTGATCGAGTCCCAAAGTCTGCGCAATTCGGACACCATGGCCGACAAGCATCCATGCAGTGGTCCACTCCTGTTGTCCAAATTTTATCAAGGACAGAATGAGCAATGCTTGAACATGCCCAACTTCGTATGGGCCATTCTCGGCGGGTATAAGGTCCCTCGCGGTGCAATACAGGTGTGATGAATTCACCGGAGAATCGGAATGGCTGTCCGTCGCGCGAGGTGTAGAAATGGAGGCATCCTGGAGAGATGCGAGCGTCAGAGCAGCCCAAAGAGAGGCATGATCACCGGAGCCGGGAATTGTGCGAGACATGTATACGTCGCCCTCGGTAT
The DNA here is from genome assembly GCA_028828875.1 of Penicillium capsulatum. NCBI lineage: Eukaryota > Fungi > Ascomycota > Eurotiomycetes > Eurotiales > Aspergillaceae > Penicillium > Penicillium capsulatum. The sequence goes on along the minus strand of JAQJZR010000006.1, from coordinate 1,457,519 downwards.
ATTGGAACGCCGTGCGGAGGATATCGTGCTTTTCGAGTATGGGAAACCAGCATTGTGTGTAAGAGAAGTAGATGTCGAGGAGAGGCCAGGCGTTGTAGGGAAGCTGGAGAGAAGAGGCGGATGTGTCGATTTGGGGGTGGCCGGAATCTAGGGCAATGGCGAGCGACGATGGTTGGAACTCGCCGGGGGGTGTGGTTTGGACGCCGGAATCTCGGGTGCCTTGCGGGAGGGGTCGCGGGTGCATAGAGCTGATCATTGAGATGCGAGATGGTGATACCCCAGCCAAATATGTCTCGCGATTTTCGAGTCTCTCTGGAATTTGCCATTCGTTGGCTTCCGATGAAGTAAGAATTCCTTCGACGTCCAGGGGGGTATCTGCGTCTGCGTACGCCTGGAGGGTGCGTTCCCGCTCCTCTTCAGGCAACTCGAGCACGAGCAAAATGCGCTCAATGTCTCTAAGGACTGTACTATTCTTGAACGAGGACAGCAGTGTGTCGGAGCCTTCGGCTTCTTTGCCCATCGTCGCCAGATGACTTGGCAGGTTGATGGATCTCATCAAGGCTCGCATCACGTCCTCGCTGCCTCGGATCTTCTGGAACACCAATCCCCAGAGCAATTCGAGCGACCGGATATAACCCGTGGGAAGACCACGCTTTTTGGGGTTCGCTTTGTAGGTACAAGGGCGACAGAGGGATGCGCATGTCGAGCACACTGGCTGGAGGCCATCGCATTTGTCTTTCTTCGAGCGACAGCTGTCGCACGCTCGGGACACCCGCTGTCGCTTAGGTAGGGCCGTCGAATCTTCCTCCGGTTCAGCCCACCGACGTTTGGATTTTGCGCCGGAGGCTTGGCGGGAGTCAGCACTCATGGTGATTGTGTCGATGATCCACCTGGCGGTTTGAAGCGCATGTTCGGAGCGATCGATGGGCGTTGAATCTTTTGCCGACGGGCGTGGTCAAGACGAACTACGCCATCAATAACAGCCCCACAGGAGTCAAGGACCGTGCGATTCGGAGAAAGGAGAAGCAGGGACTGGGGGAAATGGGGGAAGACTCGAGGGATCCCAAGAACCGGGGAAGACCGAGGCCAGCGGTGAACCAGTCGCGGCTGGGCAAAATGTCAGACTGGGGCGAATACACTCGAAGCCCTGAATTGATGCAGAATGAGGGATATGGGAAGGCAAGGATGGAATCTATCTCCACTGGAGCAATGTTATCCCCAGCTACCAATCCCCTCAGAGTTTTCTCGATGCATGAAGCCGAATACCCCGCGGGGAAATCGACGGCGGGTGAAGGCTTGTCCGGCGTGTAACAATACCGAATTACGAAGTTTCGTTCCCCGCAAATCTCAAATTCCCCCATCACTTCCCGGCCATGCTCGATACCCCCAGACCATCCAGGCCACCATGTCAATAATTACCCGGCCGCCCAAGCGCAAACTACTGGAGACGGAAGATGAAGGGCCTCGGGCGCAGAGAGCGACCAGCATGGCGTGGACGCGATCGCCCTCTCTGCACTCTCCTTCCAGGTCCCGCCCAGCCAGCGAACACGCGGAATCGCATGGCGAATCCTTTGCACGAGGAACATCATGGCAGGAACGACATTCCGACGGTGCCTCGCCGGTGGTTTTTGATAAGGGCTCGATGCCCGCTCCGCGGAAGTTTCATCCCAAGGCCTCGGTCGTCCTCATCGGAATTCGGGGCACGGGAAAGTCAAGCCTGGCAGTCATTCTCGCGGCTACATCGGGACGGCGTCTGATCGATGCCGACCGCTACTTCCAGCAAATGACCGGATGCACCCGTGCCGCGTTTAAGAAGGAAAAGGACCACACAGAATACCGGCGGCAAGAAGCAAAGGTGTTCGAGTCGATGCTCGCTGACAACCAAGAAGGTTGCGTTATTGCATGCGGCGCTGGATCCATGGAGCATGGAGGCCAGCGACTTCTTCGAGAGTATGCCCAGACGCATCCCGTTATTCACGTCATCCGAGATCCGGACAGCATTCAGTCCTATCTCAAGGCATGGGATACGCAGAAAGTTCGGCACTTTTTGGAGCTGTCTGGGCCAATTTTCCGAGCCTGCTCTAATATGGAATTCTTCAATCTCTCCGAGTCAGCTAGAAGCGATCACGTGGAAGAGGCTGGGCATGATTCGTCTCCGGAGGCGAAGCTGGACCAGAGATCACATGCGCAGACACCGTTCCTGACTTTGAAGCGCGTGCAACGGGATTTCCTTCGCTTTATTGCTTTTGTCACTGGCGATCAGACGGAGCTCACCCGCCAGCACGCATCTTTTCCTTTATCGTTGCTGCCGGTAGAAACACGGCTGTACACATCTGCAATATCGGTGCCGTTCTCCGCCATCCGGGATAATAGACTCGACATTGAAGAGCTGGAGTTTGGGATAGACGCATTTGAACTTGTGATTGATGTCACGAGCCCATCGGCCCACTTGGGCGCTGATTCCAATCTCGCCGATAGCATCAGCCAGGCTGTGGCCATCATTCGACGCAATGCCATCGTGCCATTGATGTATCACGTTGAGAGCTATACTACACCCAATGGCTCTTTATCGCCGGTCCAAGCCGCTCGATCCACAGATGAGGCTTATCTCAATTTGGTTCGGCATGGTCTTCGGCTTGCACCTTCATTCTTGACGATTGACTTGTCTCGAGACGATGCCGTTCTTTCACAGATTGTCTCTGCTCGAGGCTGTACTCGAATTATCGGTCACTTTGAGACATTTGAGCCACTCCCGGGTGGCTGGGATGGAGACGGATACATGAAGGTTTATGAGCGGGCAAAGACGATCGGGTGCGACATGGTACGAGTATGCCAGCCGGCTGGAACGATGGATGACAATTTGGCTGTCCAACGATTTCGACACCGTATTCAACGGCTCCCGGTCTCTGGGATTCCCCTCATCGCCTATAACACTGGATCGCTTGGACGCATGTCCCGCTGCTTCAACCCCGTCTTAAGTCCAGTCACCCATCCAGGCCTCATCGGTCAAAGTCCTCTACAACTACGCCCATCCCTTACTGCCCATGATATTCAACAAGCGCTGTATGGCTCTTTTGCACTGGACCCAATGCAGTACTTTCTGTTCGGTGCCAATGTCAGCTACAGTATGTCACCAGCGATGCATAACACTGCCTTCAAACTTTGTGGTATGCCGCATACCTACACGATTTTTCAATGCCCAACCCTCCGTGGTTTGAATGACCTTGTCGAAAACCAATTCTTTGGTGGATCTAGTGTTAGTCTGCCCTATAAGACCGAGGTGATCCCTCTCCTCCACTCCATGTCCCCCCATGCCCGGGCAATCGGTGCGGTTAATACGTTGATCCCAATACGCAACAACGACGACTCCGATCCACGCCTCACCCAAGAATCCTCCATTTACCTGGAAAAGTGTCGGGCTGGCCCGATCAAAGGCTTGCATGGTGATAATACAGATTGGATTGGGATATGCAACTGCATTCGTCGCGGGCTCTCGCCTGCAAATGCGGTCAGGCCCTCTTCTACCGGTCTTGTCATCGGATCGGGAGGTATGGCTCGCGCTGCCATATACTCAATGATCCACCTGGGTGTTCAGAAGATCTTTGTGTATAACCGTACCCCGGCTAACGCGGAAAAACTTGCACATCATTACAATCGACAGGACCTTTGGGCCAGTGAGCATAATGGTGCCAATGGTCATCCGCGGGTCAGCATACTCGACTCCCTGGACGAGCCGTGGCCAAGTGCCTATAAACAACCCACTGTCATCGTGTCCGGTATCCCAGCTCACAGCATTGGGGGCCAACGGGCACCCAACTTCCACGTTCCATCGCAATGGTTAGAGAGTCCCACGGGTGGTGTTGTGGTCGATGTAAGTTGAGCTTTCCCCGCGAAAGAAATCCCACGTATTGATTACCCCTTCTAGCTTGCCTACAAACCTCTCAACACGCCATTGATGAAACAAATCCGCGCCCTGTCACACCGTGGCTGGGTTGCCCTGGATGGTCTGGATGTTCTACCAGAGCAAGGTTTTGCTCAGTTTGAGTTATTCACAGGCCGCCGCGCGCCCCGTCGTCTGATGCGAACCATCGTCCTCCAGGAGTACAAGGACGAGGACCGTGATCTAAGTGCTATTCAGGATCGCCTGCAACACTTGGATGGCCAGCCAACCTGATCAATTCCGGTTTTTAGGTCGCCCATCTACAAATCCCACCTCGGACTTCCCTACTTCGTCCTGATCTTGACGCTGCGACTGAGACGGGGCATAGTCTAAATGACTTTTCCCTGTTTATGACCGACACATACGTCGCTAAGGTGACGGCTTGATCCGGGCGCTCTTGACGGGCTCAGGATCGATTTAATTCGTCGCCGCGTCAATCCTGCAGCTCTGACACCTAACCGCCGGGCGCAGCCCGTTGGTGAAGAAAGCGTCCAGGTGGGAAAAAAATTGTAATTATACGAAATAAATGCCCAATAATATAGACCGCCACGAGCGAGTTCCATCATTGACACATTTGCATCGCTATTGTAGAAAATCCGTTCTTCTACTTGTGCACCCGAGACTCCTTCGGCAATGGTTGATCACAATCCTGACTGCACGCAACGAGCACCAGGATCCCGCTCCATGCAGCCAAGCTCCTAGACCGTTAGAAGGTTCCAGGGTGGATCTAGACCATCGCGCTCGCGATCACTACTGCAAAAAATTCCGCATCCAGGCCTGTCGATCACTTTGACTGGGTTTTCCACTTGACCTTGTCGGTTGAAACAAGACATTCAGGATTGAAATACTCCGTATATGTCCTGTAGTTGGAAATGAACATTCTATTTGTATCTGTGACATTTTGCCCGAGATGATCAACCCCGACCTGGATAGCAAGGATTGGCAATGGTCTTCTGCAAGGGTCTTTCTCTTGTAGACTTTCTAGCCCCGCTAAAACGCCTCAGTGAGCTTGTCCTTGGGCGGTATCAAGGAGTCCATCGGCCGCGGTGTCATGAGGTCTTAACGACGATGCGATGCAGTGTACCCCTGGATCCAAGTGGACAGGGTCAGGCCGAAGATCCTGGAACCCGCCCCGATCAGCCCGACTCGATGGAGACGGGCCACATATAATCAGATTGTGAGCCAGGGTCGTCGGGGCCGGGGCCACGTGACACTGGCGTTTCAGGATCGCCCTGAAACACAAGCGGCCTGAGCTACGGGCAGGATTCGCCCCTGATGACGGCGAGTCCGACCTGCTCTTGACTCAAGGGAATTATGGTTTGAAACTCAATGTGATCCTCTGTACTGAACATCACCGTTGGGTCATTTGTGGCTTATCGATTCTCCATAGATGGGTGCCGATCCCGTGGATGTTTGGAGGGACACCAAATACCCATCAGGGGAGAGCGGGGGGTTCGTCAGCAAATGACGGGGGCCTGTTTGAGACAGACGAGCCGTTCCATGGACACATTGCCAGTAGGGCGAGGGGATGTGGCCCCAATTGGGATAGATCCGGAGCTGATTGCCCATTGCTTCAGCTCCAACTGCCGCTCCGATCGGGAGTTGGACTGTCCATATTGCGTAGATCGGTAGATGAGTTGTATTGCAGGGGGAAGGCGATCATTGGACCGGAAGGCAGCACGTTCGAAGGCTGCATCTGCAGGAGAGAATAATCGGTGAAGTCAGGTTGTTGCGTGGGGGAAAGACAAAGTGCAGTTCCAGACTTGGGCCTTTTTCTGCCACTTCATCTCGACTCCTTTCCACTTCCCTCTTCCCCCCTACTTTGCTGCGTTTTCGGTTGCGGTCCCTGGTTTCTTTTGGTTTGTCGTTTTTTTCTTGTTTCGTCACGTTGCTACGATCTCTGTCTTCCCTCTGCACGTTCCGGCCGGAGTCGCTCCCCGATCCCCAGTCCCAACTACGATATCGCGAGTGCCCGCGAGGGGTAATCCCCAGAACGAGCTTCGTTTGCAGCGCTTGTCACAACCGCGCTGGTCTATCTGAAACGCCGTACGGCTCTAGAACTGGACATAAGTATGTGGGTTTGAATTTCTCCTTGTTTGTTTCGTGCCCGCGGAGATTCATCCCTGGAGGGGCCAATGAATATAGCCATCTCAACCAGATCCTCGGTCCTGCTTCATCACACTCAGTTCAGCTGGCGCTGTTAGACCTCAAACGGGGCGAATGTTTCATGCTTAAGCCGATCATGGGCCCCTTTGCTAAACTAACGCCTCTTCTCAGCCACGGTCCTTTCAGCCCCCTGTCGCATTCCCCTCCGATCCCGCGCATCTATCCTCCTCGAACTTAACTTGGTCATAGTCGCTCGCCACGGTCTATTGGCGTCCATCTCCAGGGTAAACGCATGTCTGCATCCCCGCGTGCCTAAATCCCGCTTTGTCCTGGACTCGCCCCCCGCCACTGGGTCGAATCAAGTGGGATCCCATTCGCCGGCGACTCGATTGACAACAATTTCTGGCGACTTTCATCTTTAGTGGAAAGCCTACACGATGGAATCTCCGGTCAATCATCCGGAATCGCCTATGGAACAGGAGGATGTTCCCTACCCATGTATGGGTTGTGGAGATGTATGTGTCGCTCGAGAGGGGTAACAAATGAGAGCATATCTGACAGATTCCCAGGTCCTCGAAGAAGGCAAAGCTTTTGAACTTTGTATGTTTCGTGCCGCATGGGTCCACTAATCTAGCTAACATCTCATAGCGGGGCAACGATGGCACATCGATTGTTTTCGGTGCAGCACTTGCAACACTCTTCTCGACTCGGACGCACACCTCTTGCTTCTTGGCGATGGCTCGTTGATCTGCAGCGGTTGCACCTACAGCTGCAACTCCTGCGGCAACAAAATCGAAGATCTGGCCATCCTAACGGGCGACCAGGCCTTTTGCGCTCAATGTTTCCGGTGTCGTAATTGCAAGAAGAAGATTGAAAACCTACGCTATGCTCGTACCTCGCAGGGTATTTTCTGTATGGACTGTCATGAGTCTTTGATGCAGCGGCGACGGAAGAAAAAGGCGAATGCATCCAGCAGGAGAGCCCCTCCACCGGGTGCAAAACTGGACAAGTCGTTGCCATCCCTCCCACCCAGTATGGAGGAGGCTCAGTCCATGGAGGGCGAAACGCCCAATGAGGCGTATGCCGAGCCAGCGACGGAGATTTCTCGTGCTAAGCTGGACGGCGCTGGCGAGGCCCATCGGCCGGAAAGCTCACATTCTCGCCAGGCACCTGGAACAGGTAAGGAAGTCACGAAGCTACCACGGCAAGACATACCAACTAACCTTCCTTGCAAAGATGATCTCCTTCTCCCTTCGAGCACCTACCGAAGTAGTCGCCAGATCAATACACAGCGCAATAACGACTCGGACGGTGGCGAACTTCTCATTCCTCTTGCCTTTGACCCATCTGAAACAAATCGATCCTCGTCCCGCGCCCAATTGCAAACGATGCTAGAGCAACCTCGTGATTATTTCGGAAATGTCCGATCGGGAGAGTCATCCATCCGAACTTCTCGCGATGGTCTTGAGCCTCCTTCTCATGCTTCATCCGAGCACCCATCTCCACACATTGCCTATCAAGAAAAGGGTTGGGAGCGCTCGGAGACTGAAGCAGCCCGCCGCGATCTTGAGGGCACCAATGGTTCTACCGTGAAACCATTCTCATTGAACAATGTGCCTTCCAAGCTGGGCAAGTCCGAATCTGCGCGCAGCTCTCGTTCCGATCTCCCGCAGGCATTAAGAGAGACCAGTGCTTTCTCTGGAGCTACTAGCCCTGAGAGCTCCCGATCGAAGGAGCCCACTACTCAGCCTAACTTGGACGGAGCGGCGTCAGCACGACCTTCCAACGAATTACGCAGACTACATGAACTCGGATCCATGGATTCATCTCGTTCTCAATTTTCACCTAATGTCCCCCATCATCCGAAGAGAGGTGATTCGCTCGAAAGCAAACCTCACCAGATTCCACGAAAAGAAGTCGGGGCATCGCCTGGATCTTCGACATACGGAGGATCACCCAGAATCCCCGAGGCTTCTGAACAGCCGAAAACAACCAATGCGCCTTTCCTCGATGCCCAGCGGCAGGTGGACCGCGCGGGCTCACCTTCCCTGCCACGGTATAATACAGGAAGTGACTTCTCTGCGGACGAGGACTTGGCTCGGTTTGCGCCCACTGAGGAAATGAGCGATTCTTTCCTTCGGCGCGTCTCCCACTCCGTTCGTCATGGTCGGAGCTTTAGTGACAAGAGTGTGCGCATTGGAAAGGATGGGAAACATGTGCGATCGTCGGCAAATGGTAGCTCCACCGGTACAGATGTGGGCAGTCCTACGGCCAGCACCTCCCAGTCTGAGGAGATTGCTTGGCTACGCAATGAATTGCGCAAGGAGCGCCAGCGCGCCTCGGAGATGGAGTCATCTCTTCGCGCGACTGCGGATGTCAAACAGGTCAACACCGAACTTTCAGAGAAGCGATCGACCATGGTCGTGCTCGATGCCCAAAGGGAAATCGTCTTGCGTGAGCTCACAGTGCTCACTGATCACCTGGAAGCGGAGAAACGCGGTGCTGCTGGTGGCCCGTTGGACCTCGGGAAACTTTCGAATCACGTTCTTCGTGAGCTTGCCTCGTCGATTCAGAAGTTGAAGGAGTCATATGGGCCTCAGATTGAAGAGCTCATTCAAAAGCGCAACGACCTCTCGGAGGAAGTGGCCCTCATCAATCGTCAGAAGGATAAGGTTTTCCAGGAGTTTGAACAACTCTCCTCCAAAAATGCTCAGTTGGCCGAGCTCAACAACCAGTTGGTACACCAGATTCAGGAACTTTACAAGTCTGGTCCGGGTCAGCAGGGTCAGAATGGTCTCGGCATTTCTCATCAGAAAGAGAAATCTATACCCTCCGTGGAGACCGTTAAGCCCCAGATGAATGATTTTTCTTCATCGGTCTCAACTGCCCAGATTGCTGACGAAGGCGAACCTGCCACGGCAACAATTGTTCCAGGGCCACAAGTTGTCAGCATCCGCAAGGGGCAGCCCCGCAAGTTCAACTGGAAGAAGGGTGGGCAGAACGTTGCTAAAGGTGTCAAAGGCCTCAAGGGAGCCTTCATGTCCAGTGATGCCCAGGAGGGTACTGGGGGTCTGCCTCGGTCTCAAACTCAGGATCCTAGTCGACAAGGCTTTGGCTTTTTCGGTAACCAGAGGAATAAGCAAGGCGGCAAGATGTCCCAGGCTGATAGCGTCCCAACTTTGGCCGACGGTGGGGGTGCAGGTAAGCTTCTCATATCGCCAGCAGCTGGCATCAGATCGCTAACTTATGCGTCAGGTCTTTTTGGTACCGACCTGGAGGTTCGCATGGAACATGAAAAAAGCATCATTCCTGCCATCATCACTCGCTGTATCCAGGAGGTTGAGTTGCGAGGTATGCAACGCCATCATCTGTTGTAGGGGTTCATTCTAATTTGGTCTAGGTATGGACATGGAAGGTATTTATCGGAAGTCCGGCGCCGCCTCTGTGATCCAGGGTATTCGCGATGGCTTTGAACGATCTCCATTTGATTACGACATTTCCGACCCTGATCTTGATATCCATGCCGTCACATCTGCTCTGAAGCAGTATTTCCGAAAGCTTCCCACGCCTTTGATTACCTATGAAGTTTACGAGGAAATCATTGACTCTGGGGAGATCCCCGATACGTCCGCACGAGTGCAGCTCCTGCAGAAAGGGTTGCAAGAACTCCCCCGTGTGCATCGGGATGTCCTCGAGTTTCTCATTTTCCACCTGAAACGTGTGGTGGAACGCCAAGAAGAGAATCTCATGACCAGCCAAAACGTTGCTGTTGTTTTTGCGCCCACCATCATGAGACCCGAGAGCCTGGCGCGCGAGATGACAGATGTGCAAAAGAAGAACGAAATTCTGAAATTCCTTGTGGACAATTGCCAGGATATCTTCATGGGCTTGTCAAACTAACACCGGCTCTCGGTCACCCCCTCTATTTACTCTGAATCTTGCCGTCCTTTGCCTTTGTGCACCACCCAACGTGCGAGGCCGCCTTTGTCGACATTCTCCATTTCATGTCTGTTTACCTTGTCGTCGCTGTTCCATTCTACAGATACCATCCTTCTTTATTCATTCAGCCCCCTTCTTTTCTGCGCTCTGTTTACGATCAGCACTGCACGCTCGATACAGATACCCTGCCGTTTTACCTTTCTTCTTGATTCCTTATTATGTCTTCCGCAGGTTCGAAGCTAGTCATTCTCTCGGGCCCTTGCGACTGTACTTCTTTGAAGTCCCTCGCCCGTCCGAGTCGAGGAACAAAAATCTCATTGGTGGCTGTTTGTTTGAGTTGTTCCCAAGTTGAGCGAGCATTGGATCGTGTCTAGCGTTATGCATCTTCATCGCCGGTCGAAGAATTGTGTAGATTGAAATTCAATTATTTATCGCTGCATTGAAACGTCGTTATGACCACCCATTCCCCGAGTTTCTTTCTCTTTGGTTCGTATTGGTCTGATACTGTATAAAGTCGGTGCTACGATCAGCCCCGCCAATCACCGCCGACCGCCTACGACATCACCACTCCAGCTCCTCCGAGCTTCAACTATCCCAACCTCCCATTCCTGCCCGCGCCGAGGGCTCTTGGTTCTCAACAGTATCAGAGATATTGAGCCGCATTTGCAGCTGCCAACATGTCCAAGTCCACCAAGTACCTCCTCCTCTCGCTCCCCTCGTCCATTGTCCCCTCTCACCACCGCGACGACGCCCTCGACGCCGTGTCGGCTACCGTCTCCCCCGACAATGGGTCCACCGCTTCCTTTTCCATCCCAGAGTTCAAGATCGGCACGCTAGATGCATTGGTGCAGCAGGCAGACGAGCTCGCCAAGCTGGAAGCTTCATGCCAGGGTGTCGTTGCCAAAGTCGGGGACGCGCTGCGGAATATTCTAAATGGAGATGAGGCACAGATCGAGCGCATGAAAGTCGTCAATGATAGTAGGTTCTTATCCGCGGTGGCCTTTCATCTCGTGGACAAGTGGCCGGGTCATTCTGACACTGCGTACAGAGCCCGTCGATCAATACCTCAGGACTTTCCAGTGGAACAAGGTCAAGTATCGGGCTGATAAATCCCTTTCGGAATTGATTGACCTCTTGCAAAAGGTCAGTCGAATGGGCCAGAATAGGTCCGGTGAAATTGCTCACGTCGTTGCAGGAAGCCGCTAGCATCGACAATGATATCAGGTTCAAGTACTCGCAATATAATCAGGTTAAGAATACGCTGGCTACGCTTCAACGGAAACAAACGTGGGTTCTTTCTACTTGGGTCTCAGTTTGTGCAGCCGCTGACCTTGTTTGTAGAGGCAACCTTTCCACAAAATCCCTCGCATCGGTCGTCGACCCCCGCTCGGTCGTCCAAGAATCCGAGTACATCGAAACACATCTTGTTGCGGTGCCTTCGCAACTAGTGAAGGAATTCCTCAAGATTTACGAAACTATTGCCCCGATGGTCGTCCCGCGGTCTGCGCAGTTGATTGCCTCTGACAGTGAGTTCTCGCTGTACGCCGTGACTACGTTCAAGAAGCACAGCCTCGAGTTTGTGCATAAATGTCGCGAGCAAAAGTGGATTCCTCGCGACTTCAAGTATGTCGAGGGTGGCAAGGAGAAAGAGCGCAAGGAGGTCGAGCGGGTCGGTGGTGATGAGCGCAAGTTGTGGGGTGAAACGCTGCGGCTTGGCCGGACGGCATGGAGCGAGGCTGTGATGGTCTGGATCCATGTCCTGGTCTTGCGAGTATTTGTTGAGACCGTGCTGCGGTACGGTCTTCCGTTGGATTTTGTTTGCGCTTTGATTCGGGTATGTTCCTTGATTCATGTTCTAAAAGGGCCAGGTCAGCTAACCATGGCACAGACTCCGTCTGCAAAGCAAGCAGACCGCGCCAAGCGCAACCTCGACGACAAATACTCGTATCTCGCCGGGAACGCCTTTGGGCGCGACAAGAAGGGTCGCGTCCAGCGAGATGACCCCGGCGAGATGCACGCGGCGGGCGAGGGCAGCGCCGAGTACACGCCATACGTGTTCTATGAATTCGAGTTCAGCTAAGATTCTCACATGGAGAACGGCGGAGAGGCTTGCGAGCAATGCGTACATATACCACCTCGGTACATCGAGAGCATCAGCATCTATGATTCTTTTTCTATTTCGTTTTGGTTTCGGGTGTGACTATTCAAATCTATCTTGCTTCCATGGGGATACAAAAGACTTGAAGCGATTCCGTGTCATTTCCAAATCCATCAAGTTATCCGGTATTTACAGCGGCTGTACATGCGGGGGGAATTCGAAGCCCACGAGGACAGCGGTCTTGGTCCGGGTGCATGCTATACACACTTTCTTCCCTTTCTAACTCTAGTCCTTCTTCGGGGGCAGATACCCCTTCGAGTCGAGATAGTCAATGATCTGCTTGACAGCCTCCTGGATGGGCGTCTCGTGGTTCTTAATGTGCACCTCGGGCTTCGCGGGCGCCTCGTACGGAGCACTGATACCGGTGAACTCCTTGATGACACCCTCGCGCGCCTTCTTATACAAGCCCTTGGGGTCACGCTGTTCGGCGACCTCGACGGGGACATCAACGTAGACCTCGACGAACGGCAAGCCAGTCTCCTCGCCGGGCGTGGGCACCTCGTGCAGCTGGCGCGCGGTGTCGCGGTCCTTCTGGTAGGGCGAGATGAACGAGGTGATAGCGATCGACGCGCTGTCGGCGAACAGCTTGGCGACCTCGGCGATGCGCCGGATGTTCTCGTTGCGGTCCGCCTCGCTGAAGCCCAGGTCCTTGTTCAGTCCGAACCGCACATTGTCGCCGTCCAGACGGTAGGCCGAGACGCCACGCTCGCGCAGCAGCTGGTGCTCCAGTTCCACGGCGATAGTGGACTTGCCCGAGGCCGACAGGCCGGTGAGCCAGATTGTCAGGCCGCGCTGGTTGCGCAGGGTGCTGCGCTCGGTGCGGGTCAGGCCGGAAGCGTGGAAGGTGATGTTGCTGTGGCGGTGTTAGTGATTCCATCCTTTTCCGGTGGTTCTTTCAGCAACGACCGCGAGGGCAATTGACATACGTAGCCATGGTGGGTGGTTGGTTTGAAGAGGAGAGAAAAAAGTCCGAGAGGGAGGGGCAGAGATGAAACGGGCCGCGTCAGAGTGGGAATTCCAGCGCCGATCGCGGGGCTCCTTGGCACACTCGTAAGGGAGGTAGGTATATATGTCAAAAGGAAGAGTAGAAGAATCGTGAATCGATTGACAGGTGGTGTTGGAGTTGCAGACTTTATAAAGTGGGGGATCCAATCACGCCATCGTGATCTATACGTGGAATCGACCAGAACAACCTAATGGGCTAGGGTGTGAAGAACGGCATTTGTCCAAGATGTAGATGATTTTTCTAGACAGATATATGCATATCTACCTATGATCGCACTTTAAACGGGCCTAGACTGTCCAGTAGGGACCTAAATGGCACACGTCGAAGGTCAAAATTATAGATCCAGCAGGATATTGAACCATCAAGACTGTTATCAAAAAATACCAGAGCTTGCAACAGGAAAGGTCCCAACAGCAACATGCATAATATTATTGTCTAGCCGTACTTCCAAGCCCATTTAGTTACAAACTGGAAGAGGCACTTCATTCCCAGGCCCACAAGACCCAGCAATCACTGGAACTAGTACAGAAAGGACCCTGCGCAGTACATTTGCCCTTACCACAGCATCTCTGTCCCTTGGGCGACGAAATGCACTGATATCCATTACTGCAGTGACTATCGTGGTGACAGTCCGTCCACGCCTGCCCGGGCATCCGTTCGTACAGATCTTGTCCTTGTCCAACCAGTTGTCCAGGGTATGGCCAGCCAGGATTATACTCGTTGTTTCCCGTGCACTTCGTGGTAAAGTCCCGGTCAGTGTTGAATTTTATTCAACATAAGTGGGTGGGCAATAAAACCAGATGGATCCCACTCGGCATGACTCGTCCAGTCTCGTTGATCTTGGGGTCGGACCTTTCACAGGGATTGCGAGGGTGACAATGGTGGTCTCTTGCTGACCTTGACCATCAAATGTGCCAGAGACCATGGCCAAGTCTCCTCGGGACTGAAGAATGGTAAAATTGGTGGTTTCCCTGGAGAGCTGACTGTGGGTCCTTCGGTGGACGGTTGATCGGTCTTTTTAGATGAAAGCGACTATCTTTTCAAAAATACGTGGACACAATAATTCAACCCGAGAAGGATAAAAGACAGCCACAGCGAGTAATGCAAGCAGGATCGTCGCCAGGAGGTACGCATTCTCAGCCATGGATGTTCTCTCTCCATCACCCACGCCACCAGCGGCACGACTTGATATATTCATCGTACTTGTCCCAGCTCCCATCGTATATATGTGCGAAAATCCCGGGATTAGTGCTTCTTGCATAGCAGTACACCCTTTGCACCATTCGATGCGTTGTTGCCCCGTACGCATTGATTCGAGCAACAATCCGCGTTGACCTTGCAACTCCCCTCTATATTCAGAACACAAGAAGTCAGCCATTCTATACTTGCTCCCCAAGAGACGAATCATCCTCGCAATACGACAAAGCTTCATACCATTAGCACATCGGGCCTCCAGATGGTTCAAAGAGCCGGTGGGGTTCACCGCGGCGGCGCTAGCTAACGCAGCCATCGAGCCAAGAAAAAACAGACTGAGAAGCTTCATTATGAAAAAGATCAAACTGTCACGAAGAGGGACAAAAGAAGTTACATTTCAGAATAATTGTCTGGGGCCCTCTTCTTTAAAAGGGGCGGCCCCATACTAAGCAATCTTGGAACGGGGCAATCCCACTTTGATTCTAGTCGTCCCGTGAACGAATCCACTAAGCTCTTGCTAACAGTGCAGGGTCCCTTCTTGGCCCCTATAGCAGGAACAGGAAGGAACAGGAGTGCGAGGGTCCGTTATTTGCAAGGTTTGTGGAACGGGCTGAGAAATCCAACAGAAGTCGCGGTTATGTCTCTCCGGTCAGATCACCCCAGGGCACATTTTGTAATGAGTTCTTAGACGATGTATTTCCAGCATCCCGTGAGAAAAACTCACTTGAAATAGACTAACCAGTTGTGACAGCGTATGGCGAATTGGATGAAGGAAAAAAGCAACAGTGCCAATGGTATCAATGTTGACAGTGGCTCCAGCCTCCACATTTCTCGATGGATAAGCGTCCGGCAACAATGAAGCCTCCACTGTCGTCCAGCTATGTGCACGCCTTGTTCTGACTCGTGTGATTGTTCTCGTTTACTGGAATCAAGATATTGGTCCCTTCGCTTACAGGAGCCCCGCTAATCTTTCTATGGTACGGAGTACAGGTTTCAAGAATTTCGATCTGCTCGTTGCCCTGGTGGGTCCTGTCATCCCCCAAAGTAATTTGGTATTTGGGTCCTCAGATGTATTATCCTTATCTAAATCTCATGATCTGGATATTCCATTCATAGTCAAGGCCGGGGCTTGCGTATATCTATAAAGAATGAGTCTGTAGACTGATTCCGCACGTCATTTGTAACAGTGCATCAATACCGACGCATGATTATACCATCGGAATCCTTCAAGATACCCCGTGAGCAATTAACTAAGCGTATGGCGTGCTCTCTCGCCCCGTCAAAACATGGCAAGGCCCACAGTAGAGTACAGAGTACGTACTCGAACATGACATCAGTAGGCGCTCGAGTAGATGCGATATCGCAAGCCTAAGCTGGTTTACCGAAAGACGCTCGTACATCGATGAAAATTAAGCGTGTGTCCCAAAAAAGACATCATTCGGAATCAAACCTAAGACCTCCCCTTTCCATCATTTTAGCCAAGTGAATGGCTTCAACAAGATCCCGGCTCTGACTCAAGGAGCGGTCCAACTTCAACCCTCGATATCTCAACGTCTTATACAACGACTAGCATCAAAAAGTAGATCATTAAAATCTCCTTCTTCGAAAGAGTAGAAAAAAGAAGAAAAACTTTGAGAACCCCAGAGTTTCCCCTGGCCAATCCCACCGACCCCCTCCGAAAACTCCCTATCATATAACTAGTAGAGCCGAGGTCGCTCTATACCTCACTTGGTGAGCAGCGCATCGACGTGCCGCGGGCAACTCGCAGACACCGTACCAACAGCGCCATCGGATAGGGAATTGAAATATTACACTTCTTATAGGATTTACCCCTCCCACGGCCACGCTATTAACGATTTCTCTGGGCTACGGCCTGTACCCTCTACAGAAGGTATCCACTTGATTGACATGAACACACGCCAAATGTCATGCACAATTCTCATAAGTCTATGCTATACAGTTTATGTCCTAATTCATACAATGCTATCTACCAGAAACAATAATCCAGACGCCAGAATGAAACCCACCCGTTGTAGTGCTTCACTCGGTGACACCACGGTACAGGTTCGAGAGTGCCTGGAGATAAATTAGCGCATTCCGAAAATCCTGTACAATGCTCGAAAACTTACAGCGGCTTGCTTGGGCTCGATGAACAGCGCCTTAGCCTCAACCAGCACAGTTGGCTCCGTTCCATCTTCGGGGAGTGTCTCGATACGACCCTCAACCCATGCTTTCCGGCCCTCCACCTTGACCGTTTCCGCGCGCAGCGCAAAGTACGACTCGGCCCGCGCGGGCGAACGGTAGTCGATATTCAGATTGGCAGTCACAGCAACCTTGTTCGGTAGCGCGGGAAAGCAGCAGCGCGCAAGACCCTCGTCCAGTAGCGTAGCCAGCAAACCGCCGTGGATGATCCCGGGGTGGCCGCAGATATCGGAACCGAGGAACATGAGCTGGACCATGCTCTTCCCGTCGCGCTCGCTGAACACATACGGCGGAACCACGATCTTATTCGGGCCGGCGAGCGTGCCGGCAGTCAGACTGCGCTCACGTAGTGCTTCGGGAATCTTGAGATGCGGACGAGCCTCCTTGTAATCTGGGTTCTCGCGCAGCTTAACGGCCTCGGGATGGTTGCGGAGCCGCTCGTCGATTTCTTGCGTTACCGAATCCTCCGACGTGAATGCCGCCAGAGTCTCGGCGTCGGTGGGAATGGGCGCGGCCATGATTCTTGAGATGGTGCGTTGCGTTTGATATGTTAGGCCTGTAGCGAAAGCTATCCCCGCGATAAAGATGAAGCCTGCGAAACGGCGGAGGCGCGAACGTTGCGGGAGCGGCTCGGGTCGGACAGAGGCGGGCGCTTCTGTAACGGACGGGGCGTTAGACTTTTCCAATGCGCGATCACGGTTTTCGGGGTTCTTTCGAGGGCCAGGACATCACCTACCGGTCGAGTACAGTCTCCGAGTATGCCGTGGTCGGACAAACGAGTGTGAGTTTGAGATGTATTGACGGGTGAACGATCGGACAGGGGTGGGAATTCCTCGAGGGGGATTGCGAGAGAGAGAAAAATTTGCAACAGGCGGACGGAGCATGGTCTAGGCTGAGAAATAATGAAACGTTGGGAGGCAAAGAGTGGTTGAGGACGGACAGAGTGGACTCCGATGCGGATTGACCTCGGCATCGCGAAGTCTTGGCACGGGATCCGCCGATTTTGTGCTGCATAGTCAACTTGCCTTTTTATGCTCATGGATGGGATTCATTCGGATCAAGGTATGATTTTGGGGGTTTTCAATGGTCTCCCTTTGTGACCCTCTTTAGGGTGTCATAAAAGCCCTCATTTTAGCCCGTTGGCTCGTCTCCATCTCGAGGGCTCCTACTCAGAGCACAATACGACTTCGCAGTTTATGCCAGGTCCATAATGGAAAGCGAGAAAGTTTGGAAAAAGGAACATCGACATTGTTTTAAATCCAATACCCCGCGCGGACAAGTTGGATTATCAACGAACCCTTGAAGGGCTCCCAAAAGCCCAGCTGTACATCTAGTACATCTACCAATCACGATTGACGAACCAATGGCACAACATATTACAATTGAAACCCTTCAAGCCAACAGAAGTTCTCGATTTACAGAAGACATACGAATATGAACAGGCCAAGCCGAAACGTGACAGGGGCAACATGCCAGGCGGGCACGACGCGACAGGGCCAAATACCAATGGGACCCTGCATCGGCCCATACTCGCAACTCCTTCCCCAAGCATCAACGCACCATGTCGAGTCGCCTGGTTCTGCCGCTACTTATGGTCGGCAGCAATGTGCTCGTTAGTGCTGCCAGTGGTCCAGTCGAAGAGTACAATGTGCTACAGTACATCGATCCATTGATCGGCAGCGCTAATGGAGGTGCGCGATTGAGCCAGAGCCTCCTTTGCATTTAACGCCTGTACTTACCCAAACTTAACTCAGGAAATGTCTTTGCTGGAGCGACATTGCCCTACGGGATGGCCAAGGCCGTCGCCGACACCGACTCGGAGAGTAATCAGGGTGGATTCGCGTATGATGGGAGCAACGTCACTGGCTTTTCGAGCATGCACGACTCTGGCACCGGCGGCAGTCCCTCCTTGGGAAACTTCCCTCTGTTCCCTTACGCCAAATGTGACGGTGACGACGTGAATGGCTGCGTCTACCCGAAGAAAGCCCGAAAGTCCAAATATAACCCAGATTCCGTCGAGGCCAGTCCTGGATACTTTGCCCTGACGCTCGCGTCCGGGGTGAAAGTCGATATGACCGCTGCCCATCATACGTCTTTGTTCCGTTTTCACTTTCCTAGTGACAGCAGCCCATTGATTCTTGTGGACCTCTCCGACTTGTCGGACTCGAGGCAAGACAATGCGTCCATTTCTATCGACGAATCCACTGGCCGTATGACCGGCAGCGCGAAATTCTTGCCAAGCTTTGGCAGCGGTTCCTACACGCTGCATTTCTGCGCCGACTTCCAAAGCTCTTCTGGACTGCGCGATAGCGGAATCTTTGTTGACGCGCGAGCCGGTACCGACGTCCATCATTTGAAGATTTCACGGAGTATAAATGGATATCCTCTTCCGGTGAGTTTCCCAGGTACTTTTCATCAAATTTGATCTGACTGGACTAGGGGGCGGTTTTGTTCGCTTTAAATCTCCTCCCGATGGGAAAATCCAGGCTCGTGTCGGGCTAAGCTTCATCAGCCCCGAGCATGCTTGCTCCCATGCTGAGTCCGAAATCAAAGACTTTAATTTTGAATCCGTTCACAAGACTGCTATACAACAATGGACCGAGAAAATGCGCCCCATCCGGGTCTCTCGCAAAGGTGTCAAATCGGATGTCCTAACTAACTTCTACAGCGGAATCTATCGAACTATGGTTAACCCACAAAACTACACCGGAGAGAATCCCTTGTGGCAGAGCTCCGAGCCATACTTTGATTCCTTTTATTGGTATATAGTAAGCCTTAAGCAGCTAGCAGCATTTCGCTAACAACTACCAGTCTTTGGGACTCGTTCCGCTCGCAAATTCCCTTCCTGACCATCTTCGACCCCAGCTCGGTTGCTCAGATGATTCGATCTTTGATTGACACGCAACGACATCTTGGATGGCTCCCCGACTGTCGCATGTCTCTTTGCAAAGGTACATGACTGTCGTATCATCTGGGAGGATTGGCTAACGCCTTCAATTCAGGCTTCACCCAAGGTGGCTCCAATGCCGACAACGTTCTTGCGGATGCATATGTGAAGGGCATTGAGGATGGAATTGACTGGGATGCAGGCTATGCAGCTGTCAAAAAAGATGCAGAAGTAGAGCCCTTCGATTGGTCAAACGAAGGTCGTGGTGGACTTCGGAGCTGGAAGAAACTCCACTACATCCCGGTCGAGGACTTTGATTATGAGGGATTCGGTACTATGACTCGAAGCATCTCCCGCATGCTCGAGTACTCGTATAACGACTTCGCCATTGCGCAGATGGCGCGACGTATGAACAAGACTGACGATTTCGAGCGGTATGAAGCCAGCTCTTCAGCCTGGCGCAATTTGTTCAAGAGAGATCAGGCGTCTTCCTTGAATGGCACCGATACTGGTTTCAAGGGCTTTTTCCAACCCCGGTATCTCAATGGGACGTGGGGCTACCAGGATCCCCTCAAGTGTTCGAATATCGATAATAGTGGAAGCATTTGCTCACTTCAAAACACCGCCGGAGAGACCTTTGAATCCAGTATCTGGGAGTACCAATTGTATGCTTCGTCATTCTTTCTCGACCAGCGTCATGCTAACAGATTCAGTTTTGTCCCTCACGACATGGCAGCCCTGATCACCCTGCTTGGTGGTCCAGACAGCTTCGTCAAACGCCTGGACTATCTTCATGACAAGGGGATCACATACATTGGCAACGAGCCGGCTTTCCTTACGGTTTACCAATACCACTATGCAGGCCGGCCATCAAAATCCACTGCCCGAGCCCGCACCTATATTCCAGATTCCTTCTTCCCATCGCCAAAAGGACTGCCTGGGAACGATGACTCCGGCGCCATGGGATCATTCGTGGCAATGTCCATGATGGGTTTATTCCCCAATCCAGGCCAAAGTGTCTATCTGATCACAGTTCCCTTCTTTGAGAAGGTGAGCATTGTCTCACCGTTGACCGGCAAAACCGCAACCTTGCGTGTCAAAAATTGGGACAAGTTCAATTCATTCAATGCAACGTTCAACAATACCGGTGGAACAGGCTTCATCCAGTCTGCTACCTTGAACGGTAAACCTTATACCCGCAGCTGGGTAAACCATGACTTTTTCACTGAAGGTCAGGATCTGGTCCTCGTGCTAGGCCGCAATGAAAGTACTTGGGGCACTGCGCCCGAGGATCTGCCGCCTTCTTTGTCGGAAACGAAATCTGATGGGATTCACGGGCGTGGAGTTAGTTCACCACTGGGACAATCATCGCAGCATGGACCGTTCCTTCCCGGCAAGGGTTTTAGTCCTCGTCTAGCATCGCACATGCATCAAATTGCTCATGGTGTGGGAAACACCCAGTGGCAGGGTTGATGAAATGAGATTATTATGGATATCGATCTTAGCTTTCATCCTACCATTTGCTTGTTTAGCTGGCTGGTTGATGCTGTCTCAATCCATATACCGGTATCAATTTTATTCCATACTAGTCCCTGGATCCATAATAATTAAGAATACTTTGTCAGAGCATAAATTGAATCTCTTATTAGGGTATATCTACACTCTATTTAGGCCGGTCTGCAATAGAAGATACTAACCAAATCGTGTACAAACAGATAGGCGGAGTCAGTCTTACAGTCAATGCTTACCGTGGATTCCATCGACAGTTAACTCTTTTCACCGACACGACTTTGACTTGACTGTTGAACTGATTTTGATTGAATAGAAACAAGGTGTTGAACATGAAAAGCACCATGGTCACGGGGGAAAAAACTTCTATATACAAAAGCAACTTTCATAGCTCATCTCAACGCGGCTCACCCACCGGCAAACAATGCGAATAAATACATCATGATGGGCGGTGGAACTTGCTCTCAACCCATGGCATGCCCACAACACTAGCCTTGCGCACTTTGTTACGCACCCGCACGCCAACCTCAGTGCCCTTCTTGTGCAGACCCTGCTTCACATAGGCCATAGCAATGTTCGCGCCACCGAGAGACGGGCTAGGCAAGCCTGAAGTAACAACACCGACGTCGACCGGGCTCGCCGGGTCGGAGAGGTCAACGACAATAGCGCCTTCACGTGCAGGCGGGCCCTTCTCGACGGACAAGCCCACACGGCGCTGGGTTAGAGTCTTGGCGGGGCTGGCGATCTGGGGCAGGATGGCGGAAGCGCCGTTAAACGTAGCTGTTGCTGCGTCACGGCGATCACGACTGACGACCCAGCCCAACGCGGCGGCCGGAGGTGTCTGGGAGGTAGAGATGTCATGGCCATACAGACACATGCCGGCTTCGAGGCGGAGGGAGTCACGCGCGGCAAGACCAGCTAGGCGGACGGTGTTGTTGTCGCGTAGCAGGAGCTCAACGACTTGCTGGGGCAGGGTAGGGGCCCCCGACGTCGGGATGGAGATCTCGAAGCCATCTTCGCCGGTGTAACCCGTGCGCGAGATCAGAAACGGGTGCTTGGTGGCGGTACCGTCGGGCAGAGTGAGATGCAGCTCGCGGCATTGGCCGAAGTATAGGGTGCTCAGGTCAGTCTCGGCGGTGGAGGTATTGGTCCCGTTGATGAGAGGCTGCAGAGCGCCGACGGCCAGCGGACCCTGGAGCGCGATCAACGCGCGGTCCTCGAGGATATCCCACTTGATACTGTCGGCACCGTTCTGAGCGCGGTAGGCGTCGATCTCGGCCTGCAAAAAAGCAAGATCCTCGGCGCGACGGCCGGCGTTAGTGACGAAGTAGAACTGGTCTTCGCCACGGCGAGTGATAACAGTATCGTCGACAATGCCACCTGTACCTTCTTCCAACAGGCACGACAGAGTGGAAGTGTTTGGAGTAAGCTTGTCCAGAGACGATGGGGTTATTTTCATGAGCAACTCGAGGGCACCGGGGCCACTTAGATGGTGCTGCACCCTACAATACAATTAGCTCCCATTGAAGATGGCAGATCGCAAGCACGCCGGACTTACATATGGCTGACATCAAAGAGACTAGCCTTCTCGCGAGTCCACATGTGGCTTTCCACATGGCTCAGGTCGGCATACTGCAGCGGCATAGAGTAACCGGCAAACGGCACCATCTTAGCACCATGCGCCTCATGCAGGTCATACAATTGCGTCTTATGCAACGCCTCGCTGGATCCGGAGGCATATCGCACAGCCGGGGCCTTGACCTGGGAAATAGCAGTCGGCACAATGGATCTCTTGCTGGCAGTTCGAACTGCTGGTCGCACCGCGGAGGAGAGCTCCCGCCGCAGGAAGGTGGAGCCGATAGCGACGCGGGGTGTTTGGAGGGTAGCTGCTCTCGCAGCGACGAGGTCGACACCCTTGCGGAGGTTTCGAACGCTAGCCATGGTCATGGAATGCTAAGGAAATGCAATTGAGGAGATGAGAGGGAAAGAAGAAAAGAATCATGTCGGCGAGGTGCCTCTCCGCGGTCGGGGAAGCGCAGCGGGAAAATCACGTGGAGATAGGAGATACCCGGCGAGAGCTACTTTCCCGATTGGGCATGATCTAGAGAAAGCCAAGTAGTATAAGTAGAATGGCAAGACTTGCTTGGATCCCAAACATTGCCGATTTCCTTGTTCAGAGAAGTGCTTTCGGTGGATTTCCCGTATCTACTCAAGACCTCCAATGGTTGTCCCTACTCATGTCTCATGCCATCGACGTCTCTTTTACAATCTACGAGACCAAGAGAAATGCCAAACTGATGCATGGCATAAAGTCAGAACCGTGTAACAAATTGCGGTATCAAAACCAAGGCCAATTTCAATTCAAAGCCATATATGTGCAAGGATGCTAGAGCGGCAAACGAGCAGCAGCAGAAGCCGACACCCCTTACCAACCTCCCACCAACAATTATACAAGTGCACGCGCAAACTGTTCCATTTCTCTTTTTCGTATTTTCACAATCGGTTCATCCGAGGCCTTTCAAGCATAAGTCACAAATCAGAGCACATAGCCAATGCAAATGCACATCTGTCGGTCATCACGTCATAGAACTTCAGTCGGCTCGAAATTAAATGTGGAGAGCGGCGTAGATGCGTAGAGTCGGGGATTCTCCCGGTCAACGGGAGGTTTAAACGCCGTTGGATTGGCAGGTGAAGACACCGCCGACGTCGCCGGATTGGTAACTTTGTACCACGGCCATCACAGATGCCTGGAGGAGATTAGCGTTGGAAGAATCGAGCGGTGGAATCACGGGACTCACGTAGGTACCGGGGCCTAAGAAGTAGAACCCAACACAGATCAAGAAGACGTTGAAGATGAATCCCAGCCAGCCGCGGATGCCACGGGTCTTGTAGAAGTCGGGACCATGGTCGGCGTGGCGCATCCGGATATAAGCGACACCCCAGAAAATGAATCCAAAGAAGGAATCGAAGAGCGAACTCATAATAGACAGAAGGTCCGAGAAGAAGGGGATCACCTCGGAAATGATCCAGGCTACCAGCCACAGAGCGGCCAGAATGGCACCCCAGGAGACCCAGCCGACAACGGTGTTGTTGCCCTTGTGGCGGGTTCCCTCGAAGATACGGAAGAAAATGAAACGGGCCGACACGGATGCGTACAGAACACCGAGGAAGATAATGGTGGGGATCATGAAGGAGAACGACACCTTCTTGAATGTCACGTTGGAGATCGAGCCAAAAGCGGGTGTTTTCGTGTACTGCGTGCCGGTGTAGGCATAGACAACGGATCCGACAAGACTGAACAGGATAATCTCGGCAATGGTGACAGCCGTGACGGACTTCCAGAAATCACGGGGTTCCTTCATCTCGGCGATGAAACTCGGCAGGGTGATCTGACCGATGAAAGTGTAACTGATGTTGAGGAAGGCGTTCATGCCCTGAATATAAGTGGTGCCCTTCTCGGGAATCGCCAGGACTCTCGGGGGCCCCTTTTCAGGCCATCCACCGCCGGGGTGATCTTCAATCCCGACAAAGATCATGGCGAGCAGAACCGAGATGAACGTGAAGAAGGCGGAGAGGGTCGCGACATGAGACAGAGCGCTAAATGTGCGAGGCAGTGAGAACACCCATGAAACGATAGCGATGATCAACGAGAAGACAATGGTGCATGCGCCATGGCCGGACATGGTGTTCAGGTACTGGGCTCCGACAACGCAGTGCAGGCCCTGGATGAAAGTATTGTTCAGCAAGAACATGACGGCGGTACCCCACCAGGCGATCTTGGAGTCCCAGAAGAGATACTGGCCAATATCGCACACGTCACGGATCTCCGGGTGTCGCAGACAGAATCGCCTATAGTGCGACAGATGCGAATTAGCATGCGATCGTGACCCACATCACGCTATGGCCAAGGGAATCTAAGAACATACCAAACGACGAGCGAGGTGTAGAGCACCACTCCCGCGATAAAAACGGTCAAGATCAGACCCGGTACCAGACCGAGAATGGAGTAGGACCAGGGGAAGGACATCATGGCTAGACAGATATACTCGGAGAAAAGCAGAGCCGCAGTCTATGCCCGCGGTCAGCATGCTTCATGCCCTATTGTGTCTCAAGGAGGGATTGTATAGTTTACCTTCTGCCAGCTGCATGTGCGGTACTTGATGGTATTCTCCGACTCCATCTCAATCTGGCGACCGATGCTCTCGGTGGTCGAGGAGGCATCGACCGAAGTGATGCGGGACCGGCGACGGCCATGCTGGTTCTCGACATCATAGTTCTTGAGTTTGGGGTCATCCAGCTTGTCGCTCAGGTCGGGGGAGCGATCGCTGTCGCCGGCGCCAGCGTCCACTGCTGGGAAGTCTTCTGGCCGAGCCATTTTAATCTTAACGAGCGGGCGAGCCGCAGTTGGCGGTACTCGGCGGAGGGAAAAGAAGCGGATCCGATAGCTCTCGGAGACATAAAAGAGGCCCTGCCTAGGAAGTCGCGATGGAAAAAGCCGGTGCTTGCGGGGGGGACGATGTCGGGTACTACGAGAACGTGGAGGGTTCAAGGTCCAGTTCACGAATGGTCGCAGATGGGGAGAGGCGCGGGCGAAGGTTGGTTTAAGAGGGATGCACGCACGAGGCTAGCAAGAATGGCGTAGAAAAGGAAAAGAAAAAAAGAAATGAGATCAGGAAAAAAAAATGGGCCAGAAGGCGAGCAGGTAATCTGGTATGCGATGGTATGGAAACCCCTAAAAATGACGGGGAATTCCCCACTCTGGATGGAAGTCAGAGTCCGGATGGGAAAGCAGAAGCGTCGATCGAGAACCGGGCAATCCTGACTGCAGGTGCTGCGATCGGACCTTGGCAGAGAGATCCGATCCTACGGCGACTCCGAGGCCCGCGTCAACTGATAACGACTCGCGAGCTGGTCTGACCGAGGTGCATTGAGGATAGGTACCGAGTATAGATCGATGCCCTGTCGAGAACCAGAAAATCTCCGGGGGGACCTTGGGTATCGGGAATACAGAAATGGAATGAATCATGCAAGCGTCGCAATGGAAAAGAAGCATCCGTGGCGCCCGAAAACATGGAAAAGTGAGCTGGGCGCCCTCGCTGATTCGACTCTGGCGCAACTTGGCTTTAACCGCATGCGGGCGGGGGATTGGGATCCCGGTTCCTCGTACCGCGAGCGACTTGGCAGAGATGTCTCAACTGGCTGAGAAACGGGGGAAAGATGATCGATTCCGGTGTTTCTCGTGCATGTCGATTTTCCATGATTCATTGGATTTAGGGTGAATCTCGTCCCTGATCGCGAATGGTGAATGATGAATCATGACAGCCTCGCTCTGATTGGCTGCCAGCCACGTGTGCGGGTTCATCACGTGATGGGGTCGAGACCCAACATTAAATGCAGTTATGAAGCATTATGTACATTATTTTTGCTATTCTTCTGGGGAATCACGATCTCGTGATTATCAAGTCGAGGCCAGGAATACTAACTATCCTCGATCTGATCCATTTACTAAAACAATCCCCGAGTGGTGATGGAAAAATACTCAAGTACTCGGCCATACCGTCGCCCCCAACCGATCACCGAAAATGCCTCGTCCATCACGCAAGAACGACCCGCATTGCGGTTGCGTGCGAATCCGCTGCAATCGCCTCATCCCCGGTCCATCCAGCGTCCAGGGTGCCTCCAGCCAGCCTCCCAAACAAGCCCTTGCGTCTCCACCAGAGCTCCCCATCGAACCACTTCTGCTGCGTCCGATTTCCCTTCGAGGCAGCTGGACTCTTCCCCTGGCATTCTTCTAGAAGCCCCCGGCCCCGCCGCGTGGCGGGTTGCGCTGCAGGACCCGATGGCACCATGCAGCCTAACGGCCAGCCGAGCATCCTCATTCACTAACACTCGGCTCTCGGTTCGGGGTCCCGAAATGGTGCCATCGTGTGCCCAGCTCGCTCTGTAGATCGAGGTACTATAGTCGAAGTAGATGCCGGTCGCATACGAACCGCGTGGGAACCGTTGCGAGGATCCCTGCCTAGTTGTGGGTGGGAAGTGTTACAGAAGTGGCACTCAGGATGGCAAAGGCATAAAACGCCCGATACAATGGTAGTACTGGTGCTGTAGAAAAAGAAAATATGAAACACGGTTACGTCCATCGCCCGGATTACATGCCCTCGTCTTCGTCCGCCAGAAGCGCGGCATAGTCGTCCGCCGAGGCAAACGTCGGCAGGTGCTTGAGCTTGCGGCGCTTCTTGCTGTCGGACGCGGTGGGTGCCTCCGGTGTTTCGCTCGGTAGCTCCACACCACCCAGTTCCATGTCGGAGGGCAGGTCTTCGTCGCTGTCCAGGAAGGCCTCGTCGTCCGACACGTCCATGTCGAAGTCGTCCTCCTCCTCCTCGTCCTCCTTGGCCTTGGCCTTGGTCTCCTTGCCTGCCTTCTTGGAAACGGCGGGCGGTGACGAGACATCCTCGTCGTCGTCCAGACCCTCAAACTCAGCCATCTCCTCGTCGGACGGTTCGTCCGACTCGTCGTTGAAGATAACCTCGTCGTCATCACCTGCTTCACCCGCGCCAACATCCTCGTCCTCGTCGTCATCGTAGGCAGAATCCAAGTCGTCCAGATCGAGGTCATCATCACTATCCCCAGCCTCGAGTTCCGGTCGGGAATCCACGAGAGCCTTCCAAATCTCCGACTCGGCGTCGCTGAGCTCATCGTCCTCCTCATCACGTGCGACGGGATCTTCTCCATCCTTACCCTTCTTCGCGCGAGTCTTGTCCTTGTTAACACGGTTGAAATACTCGTGGAAGAAGACATCCTCCGCAGCAACTTCGTCTGCCTTCTTCTTCCAGAAGTTCTCGGAGTTAAGGGGCATGCCCTGAGGTGCCTTGCCAGCTTCCACGAGCCGATCTTGCGTGTCGCCACCTGCAAGGGGTTGCATGATCGAGGCGCCACGTGCAGAAGCGGCGGTCTTGGGCGTGCGATACACGAAGCGGTCAAGGAAGTGGGAGAGGGTATGCAGAGTCAAATCAGGCTTGCCGCTCATGGGCTCGTGCTCCAGCAGACGGCCAGCGTTGACCGACACTGACGGGTGGAAATGCGTCGTGTATGGGAGCTATCAATTAGATTAGCGTTTGAAATGACGGTAAAACGGATTCGTAGAAACATACCAGCTCCCAGATGCATGTCTTGTCGGCATTGCTGTGCTCGGGGTCTCGCTTGCGAGGATCATACCCGTTTGTAGGCTTGGTCTTGGTCTCTGCCACAGGCGTCGGCTCCGGCTGTTCGTCGTCTTCATCTGGGACATCCCGGAAGACTTCTTCTTCGTCGCTCTCGTTGTCTTCAGGTTGGTCGAATAAGGATTGGAGACCAGTGAAAGTCTTCTCCAGTTCTCGGATCAAGTAGAAGACACCGCAGATGAAGGATGGCTGATGCAATCCTAAGACCTGCACAATGCGCTTCACGAATGCCTTGACCCGGCGAACATTGAGATCACTCTTGAGAGCCTTGAATAGAAGGTTCAGATAGAGCGATTGCTTCGAGGAGGTTGCGACCCGAGGATCCAGTAGAGACTCGTAGAGGGTGCGGTAGAATCGGTCATTGGCAACTTGGTGAGAAGACGTCAATTGCTGGATCAGCATCAGCGCTTGGATACTTGTGTTGAAATTGGACGAATGCGTGATGCGGAACAGTGTGTCGATGTGTTTTGAGAGGCTGTCGTTCATGTCAGTAACTTGTTGAATCTACTCTCAATCAACGAACGTACCGGTCAGAATCGGAGTCAGTGAATGGGTATGCACGGTTGACACCAGTCAAAACACCCGAGGTCAGCTTCTCCTGCATCTCCTCGGTCTGAGCTTGGCCCTTCTCGGGCTGGTTTTTGCCCTTGCCATGCTTGCCGGGTGGCTTTCCTTGGGGCTTGCCCTTGACCGGGGCCTTCTTGGAAGCCGAAGGCTTCAGTAGAGTGACAAAGAGAGAGAAATATATATCCAGCAGCTGGATAGCAACCTTTCCTTCCTTCAGGCTGAGAACTGTCTGGTTCAAAGTGATGATGGCATAGTACTTGGCATGCTGGCTTTGGCCAGGTCGGAATAGCAGCTCCTCAACGGCCTTGATAACGGTGGGTTTCATCAGTGGGTGTTGCTGCTCGAGTTGCAGGAGAAGGTAGGAGGCACGCGAGGCAATTTTCTTGCCTGGGTCGCCAAGTTTGTTGACAAGGAGGCGTAACAAGTTGGCCTCTTGTTCCGGCTTCTCCTTGAGCAATTCATATACGTAACTAACGGCCCGGGATCGCGAGAACTCGATCTCGTCATTGCACCAGACCTCGAGGATCTTGAGAACCTCGAAAAACTGTTCCTTGACGAAATCCTCAAACGCCCAAACCATCAGGTGGCTTTTCTGAAGACCCCCAGGAAGCGGGTCCCGCTCGGTCCATCGGCCTCCAGCACCCTGGAAAGCCGCGACAAGAGCGGGCTGGTTAGAAAAAGACTTCAACCGCCGGTCAGCCGGCAACAGGGTACCCTGAGCAAACATATCCTTCAAAGACCGAAGAACTTCGACAGCTTGCGCACGGCTGCGCTTTTTGCCTAGTCCAATGAGCGTCTCAAGAGACTTGGAGTTGTGCAGTGGGGACTCCTGTACAGCGAGAGTCAAGGCAGAAATCTTGTCGCTCAAGGTACCAGAGGACATGATAGTAGCGTAGAACTTGTGCGACGAAGAGGCAGATGCTTTCTGAGCTTCCGCATACTTCTCACCCTCTTCTTGCAGCAGGGAGTTGGCGAGTTCATGGACGCGATCAACGAGGTGTCGAGGCAAGGCGTTCATTTGCTTCGCACTGGCCACGGGAGGGAGCGGGGTGGCGTACCAGTCGGATCGAGGCATAACAGACTGAGTTCATTAGGATTAGCTTGGAACCATTCAAAATTTCGGTCATAAAACTTACGAGGTTTGCGTATTCCTTGGGAATAGTGGCATCGACCCCTTTCGCCTTCGGCGCACTCGCTTTTGGCGCTTCTTCGATATCAGAAACATCGGAGACATCTTCTGGTTCGCTGCTGTCTTGGACGTCGTCCTCGCTGACATTTTCTTCCTGGTCCTCCTCGATATCGTCTTCAGCCGGTTGCTTCTTTTCTTCGATCTCCTCGTCCTCCAGATCGTCGGGAACAACATGACCAGTAGCCTCCAGCATTTTCGACAACTCCTTTCGAAGGTCCTCGTCACTTCCCTTGCTCTTGCCCTTGGTCTCGCCCTCGACCTCGGACTCGGAATCGACCCCAGCGAGAAGGTTGAGATCATCCTCTGTTCCTCCGAGGGCAAGAATTTCCTGTCGCAAGGCGTCGTCATCCTTTCCGCCCTTCTTCGGCTGCTCCTTTTTCTTGTCTCCGCCCTTCTTCGCATCGCGGGCAATCACCTCGCCATTGCGGTCTCGCTTCTTGCCCTGCGCGGACTCCTGGTTTTTTCCGGGCTTAGGACCAACTTCCTTCTCTTTCTTTGCGGCAGGCTTCTGAGTTGGTTTCGCCTTATCGTTTTGCTTTGATTTTCCCTTCCCGGTGTTCTGGTTGTTCAACCGTTGCTCGATTTTTTGTCGCAAGCCAGCGAACGCATTGTCGTCGAACTCGGGCACACTCGGGGTCGTCTGGGGCTGAGGGACAGAGTCGCCAGCATCCGGCACAGTCTCGGTTGCTCCAGAAGAGCGCTTGCCTTTGCCTTTGGCCATTGTGGCGAGACTGAGGCTGCGGGATGTTTTTTAGACTTGGAGAAGAAAATCGGACGGAGAAATCTTTTGCGGCGGGTTATCGGGGCGCTCGGGCCACCCCGATAAGAAACTCGTCCCCAGCACCGCGTCGACTCTGCAACTTGTCTATTGATCGGGGTTTCTCGATTGCAAGAGGGGTTCGGCTCTCAGGTTGTTTTCCGCAATGCTTTCTGGACTGCGCCCCGTGTCCAGTCGCCAGTCCAGGTGGCGATTGGCGCTGAGCTCTCGCGTCCAGCACTGCGGCATTCATGTACGTGCTCCGACAACCTGATTTTGGCACAGTTGCAGGCACTAATTCTTGCAGTACGATGGTCGAAGCCGAGTCTCCAATTTCTGGATCCCCACAGGGGGGATTTCTAAGAAGCCTGTGGACGGACAAAAGGGTGCGCCAGCTACAATACTTGACCACGAATCAATGCTCACGACCTATTAGAAGACGCAAATGACCTTTTGGTTCGGGGTGGCTTTCTTCGACAAGTAATGCGTCGTTCAGCTCAAATTGTGTACAAACACTGATCAGGTTTAGGCCTACTCTGGTGTCTTTCACCTTCTCCCCTTGGGCTTGCGTTTACAGGACAAGCTAGAACGTTTGATCGATAAACACATGCGATCATTGGGTAGGAGCATCATACTCTCACAATACTACGCATTGGCTCATGATTCACAGGTGCTTCCAAGGTTTCCTTGTCCTCCATATCTTCCCAAGAGCTCTGGGAACAATCCGGTC
The DNA here is from genome assembly GCA_028828875.1 of Penicillium capsulatum. Lineage (NCBI taxonomy): Eukaryota > Fungi > Ascomycota > Eurotiomycetes > Eurotiales > Aspergillaceae > Penicillium > Penicillium capsulatum. The sequence goes on along the minus strand of JAQJZR010000006.1, from coordinate 1,426,115 downwards.
GGCTTACAGAGAACTCGGAAGTCTTTCGGTTCCATGATCGAAAAGATACCCGTTTTCTTCTCGCACCGACACATGAGGAAGAAATTACTTCTCTCGTCGGAAGTCTGACCACATCCTATAAGAACCTCCCTTGCGGGTGTATCAAATATGTAAGATTCATTGTGTCCGTTAAGAGCGCATGCTGATTTCTTGAAGCAAGAAAATACCGTGATGAACCTCGGCCAAGGCAAGGTCTCCTCCGAGGACGTGAATTCGTCATGAAGGACCTTTACACCTTCGACTATAGTGTCAACGAGGCACTCAAGACTTACCAATCCGTGAAGCATGTCTATACGAAGCTGTTTGATGAACTCAAAATTCCATACCTGGTCGCAGCCGCGGACTCTGGAAACATGGGTGGCAGTCTCAGCCATGAATTCCATTTTATCAGCGCAAAGGGCGAGGATCGAGTCGTGAGCTGCTCCAGTTGTGATCATGTCTATAACGAGGAGCTTGCCGATGGCAAGACTCACAGTTTTCATGCATCGGAGGAGGGCTCGTTGCCTGGTTTCAAAACGGATGAGGGTCCGATCGAGTCCAGCTCGACCGTATCCATTGGCATGTGGATGGCCATCTCCCACGACGGCTCAACTCTTCTGCGGGGCTGGTACCCGAAGTTCACTATGCAGAGTGGCTCCTCCGAGCCGGTCGAACGACATGTCAATTCACATGCCGTCAAGGCCATTGCGAGTGCGGCAGGTGTTGATCTCGATCTGGGCGTGGAGAATCCGCTGCAAAAATGGACGGCTCATTTGAAATCTGGGGCATCTTCGCAGCAACGACCTCGTGTCTTGGACTTGTATGACTCGCAAGTCCGCGTGTATCAACGCCCGCCATTGAGTGACTTGCTTGAAGAGATTGGCTGTAAAGCTGCGGACATCGATTACTCGATGCTGGACCAGTTCCCGGGTACCTCGAACAAGCTCAGTCTCGTTCGGGTTCACAATGGGGACCGGTGCGCCCAGTGCGCGGATGGCCAGCTGACCAGCAATCCCGCCGTCGAGCTTGGACACACATTCCATCTGGGCACGCGGTACAGCGAGGTTCTTCAAGCGTCGGTCTCAGTAAACCCAGCTGTGCTGGGTGAAAATGTCGCACCCGGGGCATCAAGTGCTAAAGAGCAGATTGTACCAATGCAGATGGGTTGCCACGGGATCGGCGTTTCTCGCATGATCTCCGCTGTCGCGAACCGGCTGGCCGACTCCAAAGGTCTCAATTGGCCTCGTGTCATCGCTCCTTATGAAGTTGTCGTTGTCCCCGGGAAAGGAATGGATTCTGTTGCCGAGCAGGCGTACGACAGCCTCACTTCCAAGGCCTCGAATTATGTGGATACCCTACTTGATGACCGAGACAAGGGCATGGGCTGGAAACTCGGCGATGCAGACTTGATTGGGTACCCAGTGATTGTTGTTGTTGGCAACGGATGGAAGAAAAATCAGACTCTGGAGGTGCAGTGTCGCCGGTTGGGCTGCAAGGAGGACGTCACGATGGATCAGCTTCCCGGGTATGTGGACAGCCTACTTTCGCAACTGTGAGGACGAGAGTGATGATCTCTTGCATTTACTGTACTATTAGCATTTCAAGTTCAGCCATGTAAATTATTTTCTTCTGATCTCGACTTATAATCATACTCTTCCCCGTTGCTGCATCCTCAAGGAAACAATTTTGAAGAGTGGTAGGTCTTGTGGACTGTCCATCCATATAACGGAAGTTATATATCTCCCCCACCCTAGCACATTTCGACAGCAAAGATGTTCATGGGTCACATCAAAGTATAGGTAGACATCCTCTGTACAAATGAGAGCCCTTTTTATATTCTCCCGATGGCCTAGAAAGTATTTTCAATGATTCATATACATTCATCTTTTTGCGAGGCCTGATGACTTCTGATGAGTCATCAATATCGACATCCCCACATCCCACTTTGGGCCCTATCGCTTCACCATTGACTCTTCCAGCACCGCTTACAATGGCGTCGCCCTCCTCAGGCTCTGATGGAGCGCCCCCGGGCACAGGTACTTGACTGCCTACCCTCCGTGCAGCTCCTGTCAAGACAACCATCGAATTGGCTAACGCGACCGCCGCCGCACCTAGTAAACCTGGCCTCCCTCTCCGTCCCTCAGCTGCGCTCTCTGCAAACCCGCCTCACCTCCGAATTGGAGCACCTTACCTCCTCTCACGCCAAGCTCCGCGCTGCCCAGGCCAAGTTCCGCGACTGCGTCCGCTCGATCAATGATGGCGTCATCGGCTCCGAGAAGAAGGGTACCAACGGTCGTGATGAGATCCTAGTCCCTTTGACCAGCTCGCTGTATGTCAAGGGTCGCTTGGCAGATCGGGAGAAGGTCCTTGTGGATGTCGGCACGGGGTTCTATGTTGAGAAGGTAAGATATAGTCTTGACAGGGCATGAGTGGGAATTGTGTTGCGGATGGACGAGTAATTGAGCTGACGGACCTCGTGCAATAGACACCGGCCAAGGCCGCTGCTTTCTACGATGACAAGGTGAAGGGCTTGGATTCGAACTTACAGGAGTTAGAAAAGATTGTTCAGGGCAAGAGCTCACAGCTGCGGGTTGTCGAAGAGAGTGAGTATTTCCAATTGACGACTGTATTTGCTTTGGCTAATTATTTCCAGTGCTTCGACAGAAGATGCTGAGTGGTGAAGGGGCACCACCTCAGGCAGCTGCTGCGAGTTAAACTTGAAATTAATGAGCCTGATGATAGTTTAGAGTGCAGCATGTAAATAAAACCCCAAACTCACGCTATACCTTTATATGCAGTGAAAAAAAGCAACAACCGCCTATTGTCTTCTTTTGCTTATTCGCTTTGTATATCTATAATATGCAGCTAGCTAATGAAGACATCCCAACCAGCTCTAAAGTGCAAGAAAATAATGATCAATGAGTCACGTGATTTTGATTTGGACGGTATCCTAAGGCTAGACAGAGAAGAGGGAATACCTTATTACTGAATGAGTTTTTCAATTGGGGAAGATTAGGGGGAATTTTCAAAGTGAAGAAGGTCGAACGGCACAGTAACGAAAAAGTGAGAGCTAAACGACGTGGTTTCGACTTCGGCTGCAAGCCATGTCGAATGGCAACAAGAAGCAGTCATCACCGAAAGGCGCAATTTCGACATAGGGTGTATGTCATATTGCGTGGGACATTATGGACAAGGCTAAAACCCCCTGACAATTCTCAAGATCACACTATCTTCGGTGCTAGAAGAGTGTCCCAAGCTCGGCCTCAAGCAGCCCTTCCATACTTGGCATAGTATGGGAGATCTTTTCCGACGTTGAGCTGGGCCGAAGGAGCTCCGAAACTCTCTGGACAATGGTGAGAAATTCATCAAAGCCCTGATTGCCAGTTTGTAGGACATTGCCTGCCTGACTCGGGGGGAAAAAGGCCGTGAAATGTTCCGGCGTGATGTTTTCCCCAGTGCTCGATTCTGTTGCGCTCCCCAGCATCTCGTCCCAGGCTGGATTAAACAAAGTGGCACCCCAGGATGTTCGATTTGCCTCGGGCTCGCTCACTCCGGAGAAATGGTCATATCGAGCCAGTTCGAGGACGTAGGGTGTGCTCTTGATCCGGAATTGGAGCGCGGCCTTTTCGACAACACTAGACACCTGGATCGCCTCACTGAACAAAACCTTCCTAACTGGCTTGTCAAAGATCGGATACCGATTATTGCAGGGCCTGAAATGTATCGACTGCACAAATTCTTCCATCTGCTCCTTGATGGCATTTGCCTGTGGCTGTAAAAAGAATTCGACATCAAGTTGCCAATCTGACCTGAAAAGAGAGGATGTGAGCACTGCCATTCCAAGATCTCCAATCCAAGATTTCTTACTTCGCAAAATCAATCATGCCCAGTTGTAGTGGCAACCGGCGGGAAAAGTCGTCACCTCCTCGGGATTTTAACCACATGAACCCTTTCTTCTCAACCTCACGGGAACCTGGTATCATTTGAAAGAAGACTTCGAGTCGAAGAGAACGGACTGTCCTGTCGGCAAACTCGAAGCTCGCGGAAAGAACAGGGTCACTATCCAGCAGAGCATAGAGAGAAGATGTATGGCCCATCGGCTCAAGAAGGTTATGTGCTGCCATGAATCGCCGTAGAAGCTCATTTTGATCAAGATTGAACCTTAAAGAAGTTAATTTTTGGAAGCCCATTCCATTTGAAGAAAAGAGGGGGCATACCCGGGGACTACGCGGCCCTCGGCCCGCTCATGTTGAAGCTGCGCACAAAACTCATCCAAGTCAAGTTCGGAACTGCCTCTGGGATCTTTCCGGAGACGATTCAGGATGAAGGTACCAAAATGCACGCGCATCCGTACCAGGCCGGAGAAAAACGGCATCTTGGATATGCATTCCTTGGTGCTATCGAGCAGGCGAGCGTAATTGTATTGCTGCATACGCTGGTGCTGGGTGCTGAGATCACGCCAATTCACACCACCCCAATCTAAAGACCTCGGCTTTTCATTCCGAATGTAAGGTCTGGAGGAGCGCCGAGGGTCCACGAGAGCGATCGTGTGCTTCCCGAGTGGCCCCGGAGGTGGTTCAACCAGGTAGGCTCGGATGCGAATGTCCGATCTGAAGGTCGTTCCTTTCCAAATCTTTTGTAGCTCAGCCTCGATCTGTGGAATGGAAGCTTCATCAGCCCCGGAAACTACTATTTCTGTCCGACGGTACATGTGAACCCCGAACTTGAGCCGGAGGCTATCTAGCTCTTCGAGGTGCTCCCCGAGAACTTCCTGTATGGGTGGGCTATCTTCGGGCCAGAAAAAGGCGAAATCCTGTGACTAGGTATAAATTTCCAAAATAAATAGTATAGAGAGTGAAGTATAACTCACACTAGGTTTGAGTCCAGTTGCTGGTTCTCGCCTCAATTTCGCCAGCTCAATGTCTTTTTTTGCTTTGGATTCCTGTTGAGCCTTCTTCTTATCCAGGTAGGGAGCAGTTTTAGCCCAGCGCCTGTGCTTTCTTTGATGACTTTGTGAATGACCGCGACTCGCTATGTGTTGCATTCGTGCTTGAGGTACTACAACGGGGCGCGCCTGCACGGGACGAGGCGGTTTTGAGGATGGACGGGGCGAGTCCGGGAGATTGATATGGAGATCGCGGGATAGATTTATCAAAAGCTCTTCCTGCTCATCGACTGCACTGGACAAGGAAGATTGAGTTCCCTCGCGGAATGGAGGCTGTGGAAAGCTTGAGCGGCTGCTATGGGTACCACTGGGCAAGTCGCTGGAAGGCTCTTCTGGCTCTTCCATTGCCCCCGGTAGGGTTTCCCGACGTAAAGGTGGCGGCACGGCGCGTGGGCACCCTGAATGCCGTTGAGGCGAGACTGAACATTCCATAGGGCGACTGCTGGACAGGTCTACCAAAGACGCGAATGAACCTTGCATACTCTCTGCTGGGTTCATAGAGGAGACCGCTGGCGGCACTGGGTATGTCATAGCAGCTGTCAAAAGGACCTCAAATGGACCATCCGTGGGTTGTTCTGTTGGATCAGGCTGGGAAAGACTGGTTCCTGCAAGCGAACAAATCTTAGCTTGGCGTCTGTGTTGAATCGGATGCGTGGATTGTAGTTTTACCTTGAGGCCCTTCCTCCTCATCTCTGCCATCGCGGTCAGCATGCGCGTATTTTCAAATTTAGCAAATGTACACCAAATGCCTACCCTGATGACATGCGCCCCATTGAGATTTCTTCAATTCTGACCATCGAAAGGATAGATAGATTTGAGGATAGCTTGGGTGGTGGTTTGTTGATGAAAGATAACAACGGAACGGAGAAAAAAGCAGTCGAAGGGAGAACGGAAGTTGCAAGGTTTCTGGGAAAACTTGGGTAAATTTCGGAAAGGTCCAGGTTTCCCCCTCACACGTGGACAGCTTTCGCGTATCGATATGATCGTTTAGGCTTGTTCTTTGGACCAAAAATTATGGCTCCCGCACTCACCACCACTCTTTACAATCCGCCTCGAAATATGACATCATATAGTCCCTATTTCGTTAATGGCCTACCTTTAAATTTGAGGGCTTAAATTATATCCTAGCCTTGCAGATCTAGAGATGAGATGGAATGCAGATGTGTACATGATTCTCGGGTGCTGATTGGTTCCCCGTTCGGGACCTGACGCTAAACCGTAAATGGAGTAAAGTGGACAACGCGCCCCCGAACGCGCCTCGGATTTTTGCCCTTGACAGCAGCCAGCACCACCCGATTCCCCTGCCTCGGTCCCATTGATCAGACCATGGTCGCCTCTTCGGATAGCTCCAGTGACGCCGAGCCTCCCAAACGCCAGAATGCCCGCCAGCGCGCCCAGAAGTGGGTGACCAAGGGGGCATTGGTTCGTGACGACTCCGACGACGAACTCGGTGATGAGGACCACCCCTGGGATTGGATATACGCAGAAGAGCCCGAAATTAATGATGGAGCTGATGGGAATGATGTTCCGGCAACAAAATCTCGCCGGCGCTCCTCTCGACCGGCAAAGAAGAAACGAACGATCGTCGGAGCGCGGATGGGTTCCTTCGAGTGCAGACTGGGCCAGGTTGTGCTACTCAAATCACCCGAACCGGGTAAAGACTGGGTCGGTATTATCACCGAGTTTGTGGAGGAAGAAGATGAAGAACAAGAAGGCGAGGTCCTCAAGTCCGTCAACATCATGTGGTTTGCTTCGCCCGATGAGTTTCTTTCAACAAGAAATAAGCGGAGATCCGATGCTTTGCCAAACGAGCAGTATTTGACTGCAGATTTTAACTGCAATCCTCTGTCATCCATCAATGGCACAGGCATAGTCATGTCAAAGGATGCCTTTTATGCAAAATACCCCAACGGAAACCCGCCGAAGGACAAGGCAGAACTTGCCGAGTACAACAAATGTATTGTGTGTCGAAGAGGTGTCAGTCAGGTTCAGGGTCGATATACAGAGGAGTTCGTGTGGGAAGATGTGTATCGCGAGGACAACATCTATCAACTCATTAGTATGGTCAAGGACGGCTTGAAAGCTGCCAGGAAGCGCAAGGCCGTTGATGCCGACGTGAGTGGCTTCTTTTATTCTCTCATAGTTGAAGATTCTATGTGCTAATCCTTGGCTCCAGTATGTCGACCAAAAGGATGAAAGTGCCGCTCCTACGACGCCCAGAAAGCGACAAAGAATGGCCTCGACCAATGGTACACCCAAATCACAGCGCAAGAAACCCCTCACAACTCCCACTCACAAAAGGTATGTATACCGTCTCATTTATTCAAGAATACTTATTAATTTTTATGTAGAATCGTGGTTAAAAAGCCTCTCGAGTTCACGCCATTGGGTACTCGTGTCCTCTCTCCAACCCATTTCGCTTCACCCTATCGCCAGGCTCGCACACTGCTGCATGTATCAACCGTACCCGAGTCTCTCCCATGTCGAAAAACCGAATTCAATACCGTGTACAACCATCTCAGTGCGGCCATCATGGAGGGAACAGGTGCCTGCATCTATATTTCAGGTACCCCCGGAACGGGAAAGACCGCCACGGTACGCGAAGTTGTCGCTCAGCTCAATGCTGCTGTGCATACAGAAGAGATGGACGACTTCATTTTTGTTGAGATAAACGGCATGAAAGTCACTGACCCTCACCAATCTTACTCGCTGCTTTGGGAAGCCTTAAAAGGAGATCGAGTGTCCCCTTCTCATGCGCTAGATCTTCTTGAGACGGAGTTTTCCCATCCATCGCCTCGCCGTGTGTCGTGTGTGGTTCTTATGGACGAGCTAGACCAGCTGGTCACTAAGAACCAGTCGGTCATGTACAACTTTTTCAACTGGCCTGCACTCCGACATTCGCGGTTGATTGTCTTGGCTGTGGCCAACACCATGGATCTCCCGGAGCGAACACTGAGTAACAAAATCTCGAGTCGTCTCGGACTTACTCGTATCACATTCCCAGGATACCGACACACAGATCTCATGGAAATCATCAGTACGCGTCTTGCAAATGTGCCCGGCAACATCGTTGACCCAGATGCTATCCAGTTTGCCAGCCGCAAAGTGGCCGCAGTCAGCGGTGATGCTCGGCGCGCTTTAGACATTTGTCGTCGAGCTGTCGAGATTGCCGAGCAAGAGGCCGATGAGGCAGCTTCTGCCAACGCAACGATCGAAGAGGAAACAGAATCTTTACCGGCTACGCCTAGCAAGACGCCTGCGCGACGCAACAAACCGCTGGCTGATAATGGTGCCGCGAGCCCGCCTGCTACAAAGCCACCTGGCAAGGGACAACCCGGCCGTGTTACTATCGCGACAATCAAACAGGCCATCCAGGAGGCCACCTCGACGCCTCTCCAGCAATCACTGCGCTGTCTTCCGCTTTCAGGCAAGCTCTTCCTCGCCGCACTGCTGGCTCGTGTTCACCGCACCGGCATCACGGAGGCTACCTTTGGCGATGTTCTCGACGAGGCTCGCCGCATCGCGGACGCCGCTGTGGCCGTGGCCAATGCAGCTGGCACAGGCGTGAAAGAGTTTCTCTTAGGTGGTGGCGCAGGGTCGAGAGTGCGTGCCCTGGGCTTCGCAGCCATGGAGCTCATGAACTCGGGCATTCTGGCATTGGAACAGGGTACCGGGTCCAAGAGCATACTCGCGGGCTCGACCATCCCCACGCGCGGTGATCGTAGTAGCAAGGTCCGACTGCGGGTCGCTGTTGAGGACGTTCGACTGGCATTCCGTGAAGATGTCGACGCCAAGGGCTTTGGGCTCGGAATTGACCAATGAAGCGGTGTTGGCATTTACGGACGCATTCCAGGCGTTTGATATCCGCAATGTGCATTACTGGTGTACTCTACATGGCATAAGATACCCTTTTGGTAAACCTCCATTACATTGTAGCGTGCAGTCAACGCTTTCCGCGCCGCAAAACATGTGGGCACGGAGCACTCATGGAGTAGTAGATGGTGATACTTGTACACGAATATTTTTCGACGTGACCCTTTCCAGGTAGCTCCCCATACCAAACAGATGGTCTAGAACCAGAAACCCACGCTAAACTCCAAATACTGCCAGAAGGAAAATGACATCAGACCGGGTGAACAAGGGTATTATAGACTGAAGAGAAGACACGGGTGGTGGCGGGATCTCCTACAGCCACGGCCTAATACCGCTGACGGCCCAGGGTGGGAGCCCAGGTCACAGGGTGAGTCTCGGGCGTGGCCTCGTCATCCGGCTTCCAGACCTTGATGGTCTTGTCAGCCTCACCGGTGAGAAGACGCAGACCCGTGCGATCGAAAGTCGAGGCCATGATACCCGCCTCGGCTTCCAGGGAGCCGGGTTGAGCCATGGTGTCAATGGACTGGAAGCGATAACCGGTCTTCCAATCCCAGAAAGACATCGAGCCGTTGTCTCCGCCGGAGAACATGACGTTGTCTTCATTGACGGCGAGCGAGTTGATCACGGCGTTTTGGCCCTCGAAGTTTTGCATAAAGTCTCCCTCGGGGCACTTCCACTGCTTGATACTGCCGGTGCTGGCACTGGCGAATGTGAACTCGCGAGGGTGAATGGCAAGACCACGGACACCCTTCTTGTGATGGGTTAGAACGCCCATGGATTTTCCGGCGGCTAGATCCCATAGTCGGACGGTGGCATCCAGGGACCCGGAGATAATCTGCGGGTCTGCTTCCTGACATTTGATATCGGCGACTGTGCCCTTATGACCTGACAGGACATGGATGTTGCTTCGCGTTCGCATATCCCACACACGACACACACCGTCGCGACCGCCAGTGACCAAAAGATCCAGACGAGGGTGCAGGGCAAGAGTGTAGACACCACTTAGATGGCCATGGTAATGCCGAATGACTTTGTTGGTTTCCAAGTCCCAGCATTTGACCATCTTGTCTTCACCACACGAGAAAAGATACGGGTGCCGGGGCGACACGGCCAGACCGCGGACGGTGGAGATGTGTCCGGTCAGAGTCAATCGCAACGCGCCTGTCGCCAAATTCCAAATCTTGATCGTCCGGTCGCCTGCGCCACTGGCAAACCACTGGTTGTTGGGCTCGACCGCCAGACTCCGCACCCATCCCAAATGTCCCGAAATCACACGCATCAGCTTCCACGGCGGGTGCCAGTCTGGCCGCTGTTGCTTCGTCGCAGATGGCCTTTGAATGAGACTCTTGGGTTGGTCTTCACCGGCAATTCCACCTGCAGCGGGTGTCTGCTTGACCAACGCTGTAGACGAGCCGCCCTGGTTGCCGGCTGCTTGTGACTGTATCTTCGGGCGTTTTGTGCGTCCAGCGGCCGCCTTGGCCTGTTTCTCTGCCAAAACCGGCGGCAATTCCTTCACATGCTCGTACTCTGCTTTTCGGCGATAGGAGACGCCGATTGAACCGTCGGTCAAGGTGGAAGGAGTGACCATCAGATAGTCGGTACCAAAGAGGTCAGCAGTGCGCTTTGCGGAGGCGCGCACAGCCTCGTCGGGCGTTTGGGAAGGGGCGTATTCCATTTTGTTCGTGAACAACGCGTTGTCGAAACGTAGGCGAGGGTCGAGGGTGTGTTGGAAGAAATCGAAGAATCTCCGAGCGCAGAGGCTATAAGCTGCGCGGGGCGGACAACCTGCGCCTAGGTCGCGATCTATTTCAGAGCTTGCAGCAGCTTTGGCGCATCGATTTCCAACAACTGCAATACCGAGGGTGACCCGAGTATTTGAAATGGAGAATTGGGGATGGAAAGAGCCGGACGGGAATCTCTGACGGAGGACGATCGCATGAATGCCTCAGGTGTCATCAGGTGTCGACTTCATCACTTATCGCGGCTCGATAAACTCTTATCTTTCCCCTGCACTGCACAATGGATCCCAATCACAACGCCAAATTTCCTCTTCATGAGGCTGCTCGGGAGGGCAGAAGTATGTGCTGTCTCATTGAGAGCTACAGGCATGGAGCTGATGGATTTCTATAGCTCAAATTGCCGAGTCACTGCTTAGTGTGAGTGGGATTGTTTGCCCCGCAGAACCCACCATCTACAACTCCATGAGCGGGATCAGCATAAGCTCACCATATAGCTAGGCCAACCCCAAGTCGGCCTTGTCGAAGGATGACGATGACCGCTTGCCTATTCATTGGGCTGTGGCCAACAACCGACTACCTATCGTGGAGCTGCTCATAGCCACCAAGAACTTTGATCCGGATGTGGAAGTACGTGCTGTCATCATTCAAACAGCTGGAGAGTTTACCGCGTCAAGGATGTCTGACTAGCTTCATAGGATGGTTCTGGATGGACGCCACTCATGATCGCTGCCAGCCTCAAGGATGCCGCGGGGGATCCTATCATTGACCTACTTCTGCGCAAAGGAGCCGATGTTGGCGTGAAAAGTGGCTCGGGACAGGTGCGAAACATCCACTCCAGGGATACTGCGATACTGACACGGCATAGAATGCGCTGCACTTTGCCAGCTCCAAGGCCAACATCTCCACTGTTCGAACATTGATCGCCAACAAATGCAGCGCTCGGGTCAAAGACATACGGGGCCAATTACCCTTACATCGGGCCGCAGCAGTAGGCTCCGCTCCCATCCTCAAAACTCTTTTGGAAGAGGGGAAGAGCCCCATCAATGCAACCGACCAGGATGGCCTGACTGCGCTCCATCATGCCATTTCAGAAGGGCATGGGGATGCCGCGATCCTGCTCCTGAAGTCCGGTGCAGACGCCGCGAAAAGAGACAGTGAAGGCAAATTGGCCATAGATCTTGTCCCGGATGCCAAGGTACGTGTGCACGCTGAGTCTTCCCCGTCAGCTTCTGACTCTGTCTTTCTAGGTGAAGCAGTACATCCTCCAAACAGCGGAGCGAGAAGGTATTGAGTTACCATAATTTGTACACTAAAGATCCTCCGCAATGGCAGTTTTCTGGCTCGCTCCGATAATGGCTGGTGAATCTTCCTGTATGCGTAGCGTAGTAACCATCTCCTGGCTAGTATATTGGCTGGAAAATGCCTGAAAACATAGATGCATTGATTCTCAGCACGTCCGCCACCGCTCCGAAGTGGAGTGGACCTTTTGCGACACTATGCCAAACATGCCGTGAGCGATGGCCATGAAATCGTGTTTACGCACACTCTGTGCCACCCAAAAGATTTTGTTCCAATATTCTTGGGGTTTATTCATTCCCCCATCACGTTCTTCTCGTCCAAAATTACACAAACACGACATCGGCCATAGTCATCACATTGGGGGATGAGATCCCCAACTCAGTCCCATCTTTGATTCGAAGCAAAAGCGGGTGTGGAACCAAATGGTACGATATTTTCTAGGAATAGGCCACCCCACTAATATGCGGATATTGGTTTTGAGTACGCCCATTCTGTCATTCATCGGTTGCCTCCAAGAGTACATCGGTCATTTGGTCAAGCGCATTTTTCCTCGCCGAATCACTAAGAAACCCGCTGGCCACCATTCGGACCAACGCATCAGACACCCAGCTCTGGCAGTTCCAATCTCGGTACTCGGGTCCATTTTTGATTGCCGTGTTCGCGATCACCGTTCGGATCATGGCTGCGCCGAAGGAGTCGGGAATTTGAGCGACGGGGATATTTCGCTCGAGGTTTTGGCTGTAGTCGGGCTGATAGCCATCCACTTTCACTAATTCAAATATTCCAGGGGTCCCTTCGATTTGGAGGACAGTATTGGAACCGTCGGGGAATTTGAAGAATAGAGCGGTGTGGCGGTACTCGCTGAAGTCCAAGGGTTCGCCCCTCCAGATGAGAATAGATGTCTGGGTGGGCATGGTAATAGACCCTCGAGACAACCGCGGTGCAAGGATTGCCAGATGCGTAGAGTGGCATAGAAATGCTAGCAATGTCCCCACCGTTGTTTGTGCCCAGGTCAACTTGTCAACTTGTGTCTCAGCCTGCTGGACTTCTTGCTGAGCGGAGAACCCAACAAAGGTGGGTTGTAGGTTATTTGCTAGCTGACCTCGGGAGGAGCTTCGGCGCCCGATATCAGCCAAGGGTCCACTCTAGGCGCGTTGTCCCCGCCAGATCATTCGTTCGCCAAGCAAAGACAAGGCGCAGCTGTAATTCATCAATGTAGCACTTCCAACCATTTCCACTATGTTGTGTTTGTTCCAGAAGTAGCATGCAACACCTTTACTGAAGTATACAAACGAGGCAACCCCGACGGTCATAGGAAAAATGTGTGCAGACATAATCTACAATCCAACGCCGCCATATTCGCCGATATTGACAGCGCCCCGAAGAACGGTGACTGAGTTGGCCCCCAATGTTCGTTTCTGAATTCTCCGCAATCAGGGGATGCACGGTGACATCATCGGGCCGGCCCCTACTATAAAAGGTTGTATTTCCACGAGATCGCCGCAAACTACTCCAATCCCTCGTCGAACCATCAGAATCCGCCAAGCATCATGTTCAAGAAAAACAAAAACTCCAAATCCACAACCAAGGAGAAACCTCTGCCCGATCCTGGCTACAGATGGGGCATCACGCCCTCAAAACCATACGATCCAGACGCCAAGCCCGGACCAGACCATCCAGTTCACAAAATCCCGGCGGAAAAGCAAGAGAAGATGCGTGCCAAAGGAGTAAATCCAGTTCTCAAGGCCGAGATGGATGAAGCTGCGAAGGGAGAGGGGGGCGTCTGGCGCAAAGTAGCGGGGACCTCGATGGGGGGTGGATGGATCAAATAGCTGAACTGGGAGCTATTGATGGAAGACGAACCATATTTTGATCAGAGAGAAACTGGACACGATATTCCTGACTGCCAAAAGAATTTGGCAAGGATACTCCAAAAAGCAGCTGTGGATTTCATCGGCGATGTATGGCTGCTGCTGGGAGAACCATTTCATAACGAGCCCCGAGAAACTCCGCCAGATGGATCCAACCGGAAACCAAGCTACAAGCCTTTGTCAAAGAGCAGGACAAATGGGTGTGCTGCTGCATCTGGACAAATATACAGTCAGGTCAACCCGATTCTAGAGCCATTCTCAACAATAATCTGTATCCATTTTTGATCGTCCCGGTGATAAACACCATCTTATCTCCACACTGAAAAGAAGTATCTGAGATTAAAACCATCGAGGGCCATTACAAGACTCTCGTCTCATGCCGGATGTCTCAAATTACCCCTCTATGGAGAATTTCCCTAGATTGCCCCTCTTCATCAAAAGAGAGTCAATAGCCGTGAGATACTTCTTCCACATCCCCCCAGCACCCAGCGCAAATACCTTCTTGAGTCGGGTGTAGTTCCGTACGCTTTCATCTTCCTCTTCCGTCTGCACTCGTTGCTGGCAGTCCGGGCCCCAAACTTTCCATAACCCAGTTCCAGTTTTCCAGGGCTCTTGACCATACGTGAACTTGATCCAGGCTGAAGCAAAGTCCCGCGCCATTACACGCTCTTGTTCATCAAGCTCGTTGTCCAGGTTTCCAAACAGATAGACAATCTCAAATCCGTGATAGGCTTTGCCCTTGAGAAAATTGCCGAGGCGAGAGCGTTGGTCAAAGTGGTACTTGAACAAAGTATTCTCGGACTGTAGACGCTTGTTCAAAAGAGCAGTCTCATAGTTCTGGATCCTGAAGCAAGCGTCTGCCCCTAGAGCGCACACCTTCTCGATGAGATCATCCTTGGATAGATTTGCTGTGATGCCATACTCATTGAGCACTGTGTCCACAAACTTCTCGTCCAGAACATGTTCTTGGATAGTACATCGAACGGACTCGTAGGTATCCTTAGTCAAATTGGCCACAAAAATCACACCCTCGTCGTGCACATCACCTAGGATGAAGGATCTTAGCCAGCTCGGTGCCTCAGTCATGGCCTGTGGGTCGTGAGCATAGAACCAACCATCGAGGTACGGATTGCCCGTTCCTGATGGTACCCCCTGGATAATATGATCCGCATCTGCCAGCACCTGCTCAGGGATCTTCCGCAGCTGATCGAGTACATCCGGAGCTTGCGAGTCGATTGAGAAGTAGCGACATGTAGCGGCGAACAGCACTTCATGGTATTCCAAGCTCAATCCACGAAGCGTACTGCCCAGCCCAGACATGCAGACAGCGCGGTGGAATTTCATCGGGTCATTCGCCGCCAAATGATGGCCGATCGACACGCCGCCAGCCGATTGTCCAACCACGGTGATATTCTCGGCGTCGCCGCCAAACTGTCCGATGTACCTTACCACCCAGTCCATGGCCAGTTTCTGGTCGGTGAACCCGAAATTTCCGTTTCCTTCGAATCCATCCCGCTGTAAGTCTTCGGCGATCTTCGAGCTGGCGAGAAACCCGCCGAGCCCGAGCCGGTAGTTGAAGCTCACAAAGGCGATTGGGAACCCGATGGTCACGCTGTGGGAGACTAGATTTACGGCATCGTAGATACCATAATTCGAGCTGCCGTATAGAAGAGACCCTCCGTGGATGTATGCTAGAACGGGACATTTCTCGCCGTGATGATGCGGTTGTCGGGGAACAACAATGTTGATGATGAGCGCCGTCTTCTCGTCGACTCGGGGCTGCTGGAAATTCGGATTCGGGGGAACAGGAAGAAAAGGATTCGTTGTGCCGGCTGAGACTTTTGGGCGTGGACAATCATTGCTGCGTTGCTGTAAGTTGGAAATGTTGAACCAATCTATCTGAAAGTCACTGACCCCAATTTGGTTCCATCATGATAGTTATCCTCCCAAGAGGTCTTCAACACGGCGCGTGTCCAGCGCTTGGAGAGGGTGCCATATGGAATGCCGCAGAACTGCTGTACGCCGTTGCTGTACTGAAACCCATCGAGACGACCAAGACTTTCAATCTGTAGGGTCACTTTCGAGGAGGGGGTCTGGAACGACATAGTGAGTAGGTGGTTGCAATGATAACCGCGAGCAGAGATCAAATAGTTACAGCAGAGACCGGGTGGAATCAAGGCAGGTCGTATCTACCGTGGCGCCAGATGACCGGAGGATATTGTAGAATCCGCGGTGCAACGTCGAGTGCAGCATCTGATCGTGCTATTTTACCATCGGGCACGGCAACATTCCAGGAGTAATGGCATTCCATTATATAAGGTATACGCTAGAGAGACCAATTCGTTTCAAAAAACATGGGATATGGATATGGCTGACAACGCCTCGAAAATCTCCCAAATCAAATAGCAGCCATGTCCATCACAACGCCTACTTGCAATGCACAGTGTGGATAGAACACGAGAATTTCAAAGATCCATTTCATCGTCATCCCAGCCCAATTGATCATAGATAGACTGGGGCTTTTCGGGCGTCATTGGTACAGCCGCAGCTCCCTTGACAGGAGTTCCCATGACAGCCGGTGGGGATTGCGCGCGAGGCTGGGTTGTATGCGTGACAGGTGCACTTGGATGGAAGGGCACGGAGCGAACAGGAAACGAGTCTGCTTTCTGTTGTTTGGGGGGCGTCTCCATGATCGCTGAAGAGCGGGCGGCCTGGAGAGATTGGGTGAATTGTCTTGATGAGGATTGAATAGATGATGAAACGCTTTTTTGCCTCGAGGAGACAGGCGTCGTTGGCACCATCGACTGATCGGCAGTGGCACTGCGGGGTTCGGGAATATTGGGGACGCGGAATAGACTCCTGCCTTTGTTCAAGGACGAAGGGACTTGACGGACATCAGATAATACGCCACTTTTGCTGTCGCTGAAAAGCTTCGACGAAGGCCGGGTAGGTGTTTCCTGGATAGATCCAAGCTCGGTCTTCCCACTGCGGTCCACAGGACGACGTGAGCTGAATGGGTTGGAATCGGAGCCGGAGAATGAGATGGCTCGTCGACCTGAAGACGGGACAACAACAGGAGAGGACTCGGGGAGAGAGTCATCTTGCATCTCTCCCGTAAAGGACCGCGATGGCGCAAGGCTGCGGGGCATTGGTGGGAGCCCAACCACAGTGTTCTTTTTGCGGTTCCCACGAGGCGTTGCCATGACCTGCACACCTTGCCCCAGCGGATTGCGCACAGGGTTCTTGGGTTTACGTGAGCTGCCTCCGGTGGTGACTCGTTTGGCGACATCTTCGGCAATATCTTGCGCTACTAGCTCTCGATTCGGCTTTCGTAGGGTATGGATGGCAGCATCAAGCTCCTTTTTTTGATCAACCAGCATCTGCACCTTGCGAAGCTTGCTCTCGTGTTGCCTTGCAACGGCATTGAGATCAACTTCACGGTTTTCAGCGCGCTTCGCCTGTTGTATACCGCCACGGACATTGCCGCTGACAAGCATTGGAAGTAGCGGCTCCATGGAATCGCGATTCGTCTCTTGTTTGCTGGGTGCGGTATTGGACCGATGGAGCGTAGGATGTCGACTTTGAGATGCCGCGGCGGTTTTTTCATCCGTCAGCACCCTATGCAACGAACGCCGCGACTTTGGCGCAGGTTGTTGTCGCTTGATTTCTGATCCTGGTTCTGGGCGCTTTCCCGATGACTGTGACTTCTTCGCCGCGGGCGAAATACCGCCAGACACTCCGAATTTGCGGGTGATCAGCTTGCACTTGTCAGGCAGACGGGATGCATAGAACGGTATGACAACCTCTGTGCAGAAGTCACGGACCACATCACTCTCAACATTCTTCCCAGACATGTGTCCTTCGTTGAAGGCAGAGGTCTTCGCCGACTCGGCGGCGGTAGACTCCTCCATGCTGACAGCATGCCAAATGCAAAGACGGTCGAGATGTAATTCGAGAAGAACATTGAGATCCTGTGGTTTCTTTGCTTTAGACTTCTTAGGTGCATCCTTGTTTTCGGCGACGGCAGTTTCTTTCTTGGCCTTCGTGTCATCAATTGGATTCGATTCCAACGCTATGACCTCGAGAATTAACAAGATCTGCAGCTGTGTTTCCCGGAGTCGAAGTTCGGAAATATGCTTTTTGGTTTCGCCTTCTCGCGAGGTCTCCTGGGTTGAGGATTCCATCATACTGCGATCTTTCCACCATTTGCGGATAAAATCCTCTTCCTCGGGGTATAGTCCGTTCTTCCCAAGTTTTTTCTTCTTGCTCTTTCTTTTCTTAGGATTGGGTGCGTCTTCGCCATCAGAAAGAGCCAGAACCGCCTCGCGGGTAGCTGCTGGGAGTGCCTCCCGATATTTGAGATCCATCTTCTTCGCTGCTAGAATAGCTTCGCGGTAGAACTCAATCAAACCAGAGGGTGATTGAGGGCTTTCAGTATCACCATTTTGAAAGGCATTGCGACAACGGGTTAGTGGGCCTTTGGCAAAGTATGCCACGGATGTCTGCGAAGCAAAAGTTAGGACAGTATACCACAACCATTGGGGAGGTCCTTGCCTTGGATACATAGAGGGCTTGCAGATATTGCTCCCTCATGCCATCGAAAAGTTCTTCGGGTGTCTGTTTCACATCGGGCACACTTGTCTCATTAAGGTCAACATCCATGGCATCTGGCCCTATGACATCCTGCGATGCTAGAGCGCCGAACGACGGCCCAGCTTCGGTATTGAAACTCTGAGCAAGCGCCAGCGACTGGCTGCGATGCTCTGACGAATCCACAAAAGATGGCCCTTCATACCCGATCTCGCCCTCCGACGGCCCAAAGACAACATCAACCTGCAATCCTGCAAGCTCATCACCCAGTCCCAGGTCCGATGGGGGCTCCTCAACTTGAGCAGCCTGCCACCAGGTCACAGCGTCAGGTATAGAGCTGGCAGCTTCATCGGTCTCGATATCCATTGGCGCCGCCTGAATCCCCTGCCATCCCTTGACAGCAACGACGACATCGCCCTCTTGTACCCACGGCGCCAAACGGGAAAGAGAATAAATCCCTCTCTTAACGCGCTCAATCACATAAAGCCCTCCATGAGCTGTCAATCGCGCTGCCAGGACCGTCGGCTCTACACATCCACGCAGGTCGGTCTCCAGGGCCGGGATGTCAGCGACGAACAGACCGCCAGGCTGCGCATCAGAGTGCGACCAGGATGCATCCTCAAGCCATGAAAGCGGCAATCTCGAGCGGGATAGAGCGGTAATCGGATCGAGGACCAGCGGTTCATCTGATAACGAAGCGGCGTGCGCCTAGACAGTTGCAGGGCAAACGTCAGCAAGAACGACCCATGTCGTCATGGTCGGGGGAAACACGACTGACTCGTATAACAATTGAGGTGGTAGCGAGCTGACCGGCAGCGCTATCTTCTTCGAACTTGCGCTTTTTGGAGGGCGGTTGGGTGGGTTCGTGGATCTTGTTTAACGTGAAAGCACTGAGAGGGTCGAGGGCGCTAGGAATTGCATGCGCCGTCATGATCGCGTCTAGAAGGTTATGGGCATGGTGTTTTCCACCAGTTCCAGGCACACCGGCTTGTAGAGGAGGCAATGCAAGGAAGGCATATGCAAATGTAGGGTGGGAGCGCGAGGACGGCGGGCGGAGTTTGGCGTCACGCGTCGAGCTCCACGCATTCCCCACTTGTCTACAACTACATCATTGCTACATACTGCATTTTTGTCGAGCCTACGGTGAAAGATTGGATTGAATCTTGAATTTATTTATTATTGATTGCCAATGTTTGGATTAGCAAACCTTGTAACCGAAGGGAGCCTCGACGTGTTGAAAACACCGTCGACTCACTCTTCGGTACGAACACCCCGGTCTTCGAGCATTGCTACTGCATGCAGCACTCATTGCCCGTGGAACCGAGGGTAGGAAAGGTGAAGGTGGTATGGTTGTTGAAGACTTCGCTCCAGAAAAACGCCAAAAGCATCCCGTCCCAGCCGATGAAAGTGGTATCATGTTGAATTTTGTCTTCGCCGTAAAGGCCCCTCTCTGGGCGACCATGCAGATAATGAAACAGTAGATTAATTTCAAAGTGAAATCAACCTCGTTGGCAGATTTTGTTGTGGGTTTTTGTATAGTCTATGCACGTGCTTTGAGTTGTTGAAAACAAAGCAAACTCATCACAGTCGTCAAAACGTCTCCGGGGTCACCGGACGGAGGGGTCCGTTTAGAGGTTGAGGGTCTTGGGGTGCTCCCAGCTGAAAGACTGGTTGGTGAAGTGACCGTTCTTGGCGGTCTGGGCGTAGATGGGCTTGGCCAGGTCAAGGTCCTTGACGATCACACCAGGCCGGAGATCGAAGTTGTTACGGATGATCTGGACCAGCTCGTCCGAGGACTTGTCCGAGGTACCGTAGGTCTCGACGAAGATGGAGAGGGGCTCCGCGACACCAATAGCGTACGAAAGCTGAACGAGAGCACGACGGGCCAGCTTGGCGTTAACCAGGGACTTGGCAATCCAGCGGGCCACGTAGGCGGCCGAGCGGTCGACCTTGGAGTAGTCCTTTCCGGAGAAAGCACCACCACCGTGGGCACCCCAGCCACCGTAGGTGTCGACGATGATCTTACGGCCAGTCAGACCGGCATCACCTTGGGGACCACCGATGACGAAACGGCCCGAAGGCTGCAGGTGGTAGACAGTGCGGTCATCCAGCAGGTTGGCGGGGATGACCTTGCGGACAATCTTCTCCTTCAGGGTGTTGCGGACCTCCTCAGTGGAGACCTCGTCGGCGTGCTGGGCAGAGATGACGACGGTGTCGACGCGCAGAGGCTTGACGGCACCGTTGTCGTGGGCGTACTCAATGGTCACCTGGGTCTTGGTGTCCGGGAGCAACCAGGGGATGGATCCATCCTGGCGAGCGGCCTTCATGGCAGCGTTAAGCTTGTGGGAGAGCAGAATGGTCAAGGGCAGGAGCTCGGGAGTCTCGTCGGTAGCATAGCCGAACATGATACCCTGGTCACCGGCACCAAGCTTCTCCAGAGCCTCATCGTAGTGGAGACCCTGGGCGATATCGGGCGACTGCTGCTCGATGGCAACCAAGACGTTGCAGGTCTTGTAGTCAAAGCCCTTCTCGGAAGCATCGTAACCAATGTCCTTGATGGCGCCACGGATAACCTTCTGGTAATCCAGGCGAGCCTTGGTGGTAATCTCACCAAAGACCATGATCATACCTATCAATCCCAATGTCAGATTTAGGGGGTCATACATATGTTGAGGACGATGAAACTTACCGGTCTTGGTGGCAGTCTCGCAAGCGACCTTGGAGAGGGGGTCCTCAGCAAGGCAGGCATCGAGAATGGCATCCGAGACCTGGTCACTGTATGGTGAATGAGGTTAGGAGGTCGGGAATTGCAGAAATTGTCAGGGATGGCGAGAACAAACGCGATCTTATCGGGGTGACCCTCACCGACGGACTCGGAGGTGAAGAGGAAAGTGCCGGGTTGCGAACCGTTTGCAAGGGAACCCATTGTGAATGTGAATTGACTTGGACGAAGTCTAAAGGGGGAGAGGAAAGGGGGATGTAGAGAAAAAGAGAGAACGCAAGAGGGGAATTAGGGAAATTGGTGGGGTTTTTCTTCGACCCAGGCCGGCATCCGCGCGCCGTGGTTGGCACCGGTGGGGACCGGGCCCTTTCACCGCCTGCCTTCCCCTTCTATGTCGATGGCGCCATCTGCCCTGACTGCCCGCCCGGCAGTTCCGAGCCCCGCCGAGAAATGCAAATTCTCCCGATTTAGAACTGCATTGCAGAGAGCATCTCGTGAGTGCTCATCATGTCCAAGTTCGGGGTCCTGGTGATGGGCCCTGCTGGGGCTGGCAAGACCACCTTCAGCAATTCCGTCATCCAACATCTCCAGAATACCCGCCGGAGCTGCTTCTATGTCAACCTTGACCCGGCAGCCGAGACCTTCAGCTATGAACCCGACCTCGACATCCGCGAGTTGATCACGTTAGAGGATGTGATGGAGGAGTTGGGCCTCGGCCCCAATGGAGGTCTCATTTACTGCTTTGAATTTCTCCTCCAGAACCTAGAGTTCCTGTCCGATGCGCTCGATCCATTGAGTGAAGAATATCTCATCATCTTCGACATGCCCGGTCAGATCGAGCTATACACACACGTCCCCTTGCTCCCGTCGTTAGTTCAGTTCCTTTCTCGCCAAGGTCCGCTGAACATCAGCCTCTGCGCCGCCTACCTACTCGAAAGCACATTCATCATTGACAAGGCCAAATTTTTTGCCGGCACTTTGAGTGCCATGTCCGCCATGCTGATGTTGGAAATTCCGCATGTGAACATTCTCAGCAAAATGGATCAGGTACGAGAGATGGTCTCTCGGCGAGAATTGAGGCGGTTCGCCAACGTGGACGTTCAATCATTACAAACCGATGAGGAAGACTCGGCTGCGAGCGCCAACCCGATGGCCAAGGATGCCTTGATGAGTGGTGGCTCATTCAAGCAGCTCAATCGCGCAGTTGCACAACTGATTGATGATTTCAGCATGGTATCCTTTCTCCAACTGGATGTGCAGGATGAGGACAGCGTGGGCGCGGTTCTCAGCCACATCGACGATGCCATCCAATACCATGAGGCACAAGAACCTAGGGAACCAAAGGATGAACAGGAGGTCAACTACGAGGATGATTAAATTGCGTCTTACAAGATGGTGCAGTATCTCTGTACGGCGAGAGCCCCACGACTCGGGGATCCAACCTGGAACCAGCCCCACAGCACCCACCATCCTGTTTGATCGACCGGGTATCATGAGGCTGTTACCTACATCGAAGATCGACAATTCAAACACGTTCGTGGTACTACGTTGGGACATCGACGACATGTTCAAGAGCAGGAGTCCACTTCGTACACCGCACCTCCAATACGTCCGCGAGTTAATTGTCGAAGCCATCAGCCACACTTTGCCAGACTTAACACCACAACACATTGTCTGTCTTCCAACGACTTACAAGGGCTACAAATCCCACTAGGAACCAAAATCCAATCCTCCAATAACACAAAATGATGAATTATGAATTATGCAAAAACCCAACTCCACATCAAGCAACGTAAACGTAGACCAATGGAGCCCAATTCCCATGACCTACCCTAGCCGAAAAGAGATTCTCTAGCAATCGAATCCATTCAGAACCCAATTGTCATCTACCGGCCCCAAGAAAAGCCACTCTTGCCATCATGCGAGCTCGCATTCGAGGCGGTAACGGCACGCTGCTGGAAATCCTGGATAAATCCCGAAATGACCCCAAACAGCCAGCCAACGTCGCGTCCGGCGGTATCAATGCCCACGCGGTAGACGTACCAGGCGAAGCCAAGCACGGAGCCCCAGAAGACGAGTCGGAAGGCCAGCATGACCCAGAACATGATCACCCGGCGCGCATAGTCGAGCACGCGGAGCGAGATATAGAAAATAATAACGAGCAGCGCGATAGAGAGTAAATCGGGCATTGCGGTGGAATTTGTGAGGAAGGCGGATAGCGGTTCGATGAGGTAGGGTTGAATATACTCGGAGCGCAGGGCGACCACCCGGGTGAGAAAGCTTTCTTGTGTCGAGGTGTAGGCGTAGGTGACCATAGGGTGTTGAAGGAGGGTTTGGACGTTTTCTGCGACGTGGTTAGGGATTGGTTTGGCAGGGAGAACAGGCAGCGCGCAGATACCTGGAAGATGTTCCATTGTCGCAATATGTTAGAGCTTGAGATCTGTGTCTTGGAGACTCGGTTTTTCCTCGGAAGCCTTTGTTTCGGGGGGTTGTGGTGGACAGTCGGTATTTAAGGTGGTCACAAATAACACGCTCACGGTGGATTCAAGTCAGTTGATTCGCAGTGATAGGCGGTGCTATTTTGTGAGTACAGAGGGGATGAACAACAGAAGAGACACGCCTTGGCAGAAGAAAGCAGGTGGAGGACGAGGCCGAGTGTTTTTGTCTCGGGCCAGCGATAAAGAAGTGGATTCGCGCGATAACCGGTGCAAAACAAACAAACACTCCCCATTGGGTAAAAGCTGGATTGGATGCGTTGACTTGATGACTTCGAGATCAAAATAATATCGGAAAACACTGATTATATTCATTGAAATGGAATTTCACTCTAATATTCATTTCTAACGTGTTGTAATGTCACATTGCCATATAGACACAACGCCAAAGACCCGACTCGGCAGTGAACGGGCCACATTATATAGATCAATATCCGGAACGCGTGTTTTCGTCACCGGTGGGCAGCTCCATCCTTGGTGGATTCGCCTCTGTTTCCTGAATCTGCTTCGCTGGTTCCATGTCTGTCCCGGAAGTCACAGTCGGCTGGTAATCACTCCTCAGAGCCTCATATTTGGCGGCTGTCTTCCTTCCTCCCCACCAGAATCCCGCTCCCAGCATAGCGATCGCGATCACTCCAAGCGGGACCCCCACGCCCACCCCGATTGCGACCTTGGTCGATGATGACGACCCGTCGCTGTTCGCACCCCCGGCGGCTGTTGCGGTGACTGTCGTCGTAGCGGTGGCATTGCCTCCGATGTTGACTAGGGGGGATTTGAGCGTGAACATTTTATCCTTGGTACAACATGAAGGAGAGCTTCCACAGCACCACTTTCCGGGGCTGTCAGGACAGAATTGAACCTCGGTGCCCCCGCTGGAGCTTCCTCCATCCTATAAGTGAGTCTAGGTCAGCATATGGGTTGACTGCAACATAATCGAACATGAAGCTTCAGCGTTGCGGCTTCCACCACGTACTTTGTCATCCACACAAAGATTCTTGAGACAGTTCGGGCTGTTCCAAGACGGATCAGTGCAGTGATCCCGGTAGTACCTGTTCTCGGATGTGAAGTAGCACAGCCCAGTCTTATGACATGTGTCGACGTTGGTGTCATTGAGGCGGCAGCACATTGAATGCTGGCCTTCGATGGCGATGCACGGTGAGATATAGTCTTCCGCTTTGTCCCCGTTTGGCGCATAGCAACCAGAGCCCCAGGTAAAACCCAAGTTTGGAAAGATAAACACGAGCCACGGTAGAAGTCGGGCCATCGTGATGGGCAGGCCTTAGGGCCTATGCGTACCCAAGGATAGAGAAAAAGGGAGGTGGTTGCAAATGCCGAGATGGTCAGAGGCTTATTTTGGGATAAACGAGGAGCCCCGTTTATCCAGGGTCGTGCGCCAGGCAGACTGCTCCAAATGAGCAGGGGTCTTCATTGGTGGATGGTCATCTGGATTGGCCCCCTAAATGCAAGTTAGCCACGCTTTGCCTCAATTAGTTCTGCTTCGTGTATCCGCGCAGATCGCGAGGCTTTGGCCCATGGTCTCTTGTGCTCGGTAAACAGGATGGTCAATTCAAGCAGTCATAAACTTCACCCCACACGACAACCGCCTATCATGTGGTTTTTTAATAGATCCTTCAACACACGGAGGTGGTACAGATTATGCGACCCAAGCTTAGAAATACGCCCTGTCATGATCACTCGATCGTCTCCGCTAATTTCCCTCGCGGGTCGGCTCAGCCGCACGCTAATGCAACCCCTCACGATGATGGTGGAAGGGGCCGGAAGGGATCTCAATTTCCCCAAGGCTCAGTCTGTTCATGCCTTTCCCTCCAGTAGGGGCGTTTTCCGGGCGGCAAGAAATTGATTTTGTCGGTTGCGATTCAGGGGATGAGGCTCTGCGGAAAGCTGGTCTAGAACCACATCTGGCCACTCCGTCTAGACTTATATCTTCCACCTGGGCTTTATTACCTATTAGTACTTGCCTGCCGCGAGTAAATGGGGATTGAGAGAAGCCGACATTCGAGTCAGTTTAAGATTATGCCATCAAATGAACGTACTGATCGCATTGCTATATGCAGAGCCAGAAAGCAGAACAAAAAATCACAACCAATGACACAATACACACGCGTAGCAAATCTCATTTCCAACACCATGCAAGTGTTTGTGCCACTGTCTCTAGACCCCGACCTTCACCTTCAATGCACGTAGAACAGCCTCATTGCTTGGTGGGTCCTTGCCATCACCGGGCATTTCAAAGTTGATGACCGCAGCTTTCCCTGCATTCTCAACCTTGACCAGGTATCGCGGAGGGTCCTGGGAGCTCCGCATAGTCCACGTTGTAAAGGCTGCATCCACGCTGGATTTGTTGTCACCGTGAACTCTGCTCCATTTTTTGGCCCAAGTACATCCGCAGCTCTTGAGTTTTATACTAGATCGGTCTCTTGCGGGCTGGGGTGTTTTCATTAGCCATGGGATTTTGTCCGCGCCGAAGACATGGAGTAGTCAGATGCCACTTCAACTCAATCATGCTAAGGGGTCAACGTACCATCTTGCATGTAGAATATTACACTTCTGCGATGTGGGAGGATTCTCCAGTATCAAAATCCACCGCAGTGGCCGAGACGATCAAGGGAAGAAATGGCTGGGGCTGATCGGCCATTGTGCCAGGAAATCACGTCCTATTTGTATCCTCGACACTTTATGGAACGGCCCCATAAATATGTCCATTTATTCTGCGGTTTCTCTGCTAGGACAAGGCGGGGGAGGCGCGCGGCTTTAAATGCCACGGGAACCAATGAGAGAAATAGGAGCTGGATGCCATTGGTAGACAGATATGCGACGAGACGGTCCCTGCAATCCTGGGTATGCACAAATCTTCAAATGGAAGGACATTTTGCCAGAGCTGCTGGGTAATTGGCCGGCAGCATATGCATGATGATATCTGGATGCCAGAATACGATCCCGGGTGCATGGATCCTTGGATTCTCGAACGCACGATCGGAGGTTCAAAATGGACTGTGAAAGAAAACTCGCATCTTAAGGCTTGATAGCATTTCGACCTTCTTCCTGTAAGCATTCTCGCGAGGTAGCTGTCCTCGTAGTCTAGAAAGCAGGTTGTGGGGCCCTTGCCACAGCCTCTTCGTCGCAACTGAAGCCCATCACTGCCAAGAATGGCAAACGCTGAGTTTCAGCCTCAAGTCCTCTGCAGTTATTATTGGCGTATTGATCCCTTGGTGCAGTGTCCAATGACGCCGAAGATTTGTCTCGTCGAAGCGCCAGGATCACCTGACCCCACGACCTTTATTTATCCCTGCAAGGTTCAATTTCAATCATTCTTCAACACAAACTACTGAGCTCAACTAGACTCCACGACTTTTGGAATCATGAGCGACGTGGAATCTGCTCATGAAGCATGTGTGTTCCCCACTGTTTGGAGCATTCCTCGTATTCCCGTTAACAATTTACACAGCCCCCGAAGATGTTCATAAGACGGAGCATGATGCAGCATCTATACCCGAGTCAGACGAAGATGTCAGCGATCTAGATTCTGTTCTAGAGCCTAACCCACTGTTTGTCATTCAGTTTTCTTCGTCATTTATGAGCCTAGTACTGAATATTCCAGTTGCCCTTGGACGGTCGGCAGTAACCTGACGCTCTGCCTGAAGACTCCATATGAAGGCCAGACAGTTCAAGCCACTATCACCAAAACATTTGAATTTACGCTTTCATGCGTCATGGTTGTCACAGTTCAATCTGAGATACCTGGAATTGCAGGCGAGATGGTCTTGAAGCTCTTCGACAGGCGCTTTGCTCAGAGATGCAGAGTAGATGAGAACATCGAAGATTGGAGCCCGGAGTACGAGGAAGCCTATCATAAGTTTCTCTCAGATGGCCGTGCGCCCGATTTTATTTCTAGTCTCCCTCCGAGCTCGTTTGACGAAGAT
The DNA here is from genome assembly GCA_028828875.1 of Penicillium capsulatum. Classification (NCBI taxonomy): domain Eukaryota; kingdom Fungi; phylum Ascomycota; class Eurotiomycetes; order Eurotiales; family Aspergillaceae; genus Penicillium; species Penicillium capsulatum. The sequence continues at coordinate 1,398,622 of JAQJZR010000006.1, read as the reverse complement.
CGAGAAAACTGGGACGATGGCCAGTACGAGGCGTACTGCCATCATATTTTGAACAGACTTTACAATGCGGAGGTTGAGACATACGAAACTCTTCAAGACTTGCAAGGAAATGATATACCTCGGCTTTATGCCCGCGTGACCCTTCCGATTCCTGCGTCTTTCGAGGATCCATCTCTCCAACAATGGGTTGATATCCCTGGTATCCTCATCGAGTATCTTGATGGCTTTGATTTGACGGATCTGCATCAACATGCTCCCAAAGAGACTTGGCAAAGTATCGGAGACGAAGCCATGAGAATTATTAACGTTATCGGTGATCGAGGGATTTTAAACACAGATGTCAATCGGAGGAGCTTCAATATCAACCCGAAAGACTTCAAAGCGCGAATGATGGATTTTGGAAATTGTCGATTTCGTCGTGACTTTGGGAGCGAGGATGAATGGCGATCCGCGCAGGCCCACGAAGATGAAGAAGGGGCCATTGGAACTATGATGCAAGTGAAGCTGGGGGAAATCTCTCCTGGGGCCTTCACTTACAAACGATCTGCCAAATATGAACAACTCGACCAAGATTTTATGATGGAGGAGGTATAACGCCTTTGGCTCGAAAAGAATAACCTATTTGCGAATCCGTGAAATCGCCTTCTTGGCCCTCTACCAATTCATCATGTAAAACCTTGGGAGCTAGATAAATAGGTAGTATCCTAGAAACCCATCAAGCAGTAATAAATGCCAAAGTTGAATCCGGGTTGAGCCAGTTTCTCGAGGTATCCACCATCTTCAATCCCTATAGAATGGTAAGACTATCATTGATAAGTACTAAAGCTACGAATTCCAAAGTTATATAGATTTGAAGTTTGTTGTAAACAAAAATTGACTGGTAATTGATTGCGTATCTTTATTTAGAATTAACGGAGGGAAAAGAGACCTGTGAGGGAGGATAGTAGTACTATAGGCTGGTAAAACATATGCTGGTTTTAGGTGTACCTAGATATGATGTTTTAGCAAATGATCAACCAGATAATGGCCCGGTGAGTGGTGAAGTGATGGTTCAAATGAATGTCAAGTGAATGGATGCCAAGTGAATGCTCAATTTAGGGGCTCTCTACATCCAGTGATGAACATATTCCAGGGATTCTCCTTTTTATGTCTGAGGCTATAAATAGCACCCACTTTCCTATTTGGGGGTTCTATATCGACTTTTCAATCTCTTCAACACCTACGACTCTGAAATCCTCGTCTCCTTCCGCAATCAAGTCAATCTCTAGTTTGGACATCAAAGCCGACATGGAGTCGGCAAAGGAAGGGAGATATGTAATACATAAGCTTCTTCAACACCAAGCTAATGATAATTTTATACCAGCTGCCCCCACGTAGCCGGGGAGAGCTTGACGCTGTATCTCAACAAGCCACTAAGTGGACACGTTGTGACAGCTATAATTCTCGAAACATTCGATCCCTTCACCCTGTCATGCGCCATGCTGGTCTCTTTGAAGCCAGATCCCGGATCTCAACGGCGCAGTGGTCCTCAAGCTTTTTGACCGCCGCTTCGTTTCCGACCACCGCATGCATGAAAATATCCCTCCTTAGAATGCAGAGCGAGAGAAGCAATTCCATCGGCTTTTTATGGATGGCTCTGCCCGGGCATTTCTTAATTGGATTGATGATGGATTCTCCGAGACCAGCATTGATGATACGGGTACTGTCTGTCGCTCTACTGCGAGCGATGGTGACCCCTCGATCGATGAAAGAATTTCGCTTTGAGGGACATCGCGGAGAACGCCCCCAGGGATCTATGGCAGCCGATTGGTGAAGAGTGTATTCGGATCGTTGATGCCATCACAGATCTCGGGTTGTCAACCAGGACGCCCACCAAAAAAGTTTCATGCTCGACCCGAAAAATAACTACAAAGTACAGATTCTTGGGTTCGGAAAGTGCATGTTTCGCCATGAATATGATGATGGGCTCTCATGGAAAAAGGCTCAAGCTTGGTTTGATCAGGAAGAAGCCGTAGCTTGTGTCTTACAAGAATATACCAAAGGCGGCTTTCAATGGAAACAGCCCCCCCCGTTACCTAGAGCTCGCACGGCTAAGGCAAGACTGAGATTTGCTCGTAAATGGCTTTTTCAAGGTCCCAAAATCTCCTTTTCATCCCAGGTCGATGCCATCGGCGTATGAAAGGTTCACAGAAATCTGACTTTACTATCTTTCGATTATCACTAACTCTGCTATCGGAACCCCAGAGACTTGCTCTCTAGCTTTTACTAGGCCTTCCTGAATTATGGTCTCGTCTTCATATAACCGATGAAAAACAAGAACAAGACAAGGAAAAGTCAAGAAAAAGATAAGAGACAAATATTCGTTTGAAGCTATAATATAACTATACTCCATAGATACAGAAGATCCACCGAGGTCGAAACGCGCACATTCCTGGTTTTTGAGAGTTGAGCTTCTAAAATAGATTCCTGTTCCAATTGGGATCATATCCCGACACCGTTCCAAAGATGTTTGTAGTGGTATAATGCCCATTCGTCACGGTGCTGGATGTGACTCCGGCCAGACATCCAAGGGTGGTATGAAACAAGCCCGTGATGGTACCGTAAACTGCCCCCGCGGCCGCGGCTGCATTATAGGGACATACATCGTAACCTGGATGGTAGCCAGTGCATGTTAGTTGGGAGCAGATATTATCTCTATCGTCTGTGTTGTGGATATCCTCTATATGAAATGGTAATAACTGACCTCCATTGTGCGCCATTCTAGCAAACACATATCCTCCGAGGGCGTCGAGCCCTACAATAAAGATCTGGGAACCGGGTCTGCCACCGGTTAATCCACCGGCCGCTTTGGTCCAGGTGAACATGTTAGCAGACTGTTGTTTCACGAGATATGCTGTCGAATACAGAAGGACTCACATTGGTAGATGCCAATACACTCTCCCGCCAGTGGAATTGCGGCGACAATGGCGGCAATGAGCAATGCGCTGGGGGCTGCGAATGGACCAGGTCAGGATATGTCTGCAAGAAATCAGGTTCAACTCACCTTCCCCAAGCACCAGGTTGCTGATTTCCGTTGTCACCAGCACACAAATCCCAAAGCTACTCGCCAGCAACACCAACAGCATCCATGCTGACGTGGGCAGACCCCCGTATCCGAGAAATTCGACAAACGCGAGAACGCCGGATTTTGTGACCCCGGCTAGAGCGCCGAGTTGAAGCGCTCGTGCGGTTGATTCACTGCCATTGACATGAATCGCCGTCGCGACAGCAGCGGGACCCGCCGCTGCATTGATGGCGACATCGAGAGCTGCGAGGGCGAAGAAGGTCCACACTGTTTCTCACGATGAGTCTGGGATTAACTAAGGTGGTGTTTCCCGATGACACACCGTTGATGCGTGGGAGAGGAAGGTCCATCGTGCGTTAGAGCCTCGCTCGCAGTTTGCATTGCCCATACACTTCCATGGCCATCGTTTATAACATTCCCGGTCAGCGTCTAACACAATCAAGACCACGAGCACTGGTCTCCAGTCCGAGTCCGCCAAGGAGGAGGCTGGAAACAGGTTCAGTGGCTTGGAATGACTCTCGTTGAACGATCGCAGCGGGATAAAAGGGCCGGCCGAATAGCCAAGAGATCTACTTCGTTATTGACCAATCGATGGGTCCAATTGGCGAGCCTGACGTCGTTTCATTCGTTCATGTTCATCCTGCAGTAAGCATCCGCAGGCGCCACATGAAGCCAGGGCAACACGAGGCGATCCAATCGCGGCTCAGGAATCAGAACCGTCATGAAGCAGCTGAATGGATTGACGCTTTCCGCGTTCAGATTCAACCTGCAGCCGTCGTCTTGGAGCTCGTGATGCTCGTTGGATTTCCCGTGGCGTAATGCTGTGCTTAGCCATGCTCTCTGGGAACAAGACTACTTAACCGCTTCACACCTGAGCATTACAAGAAGGCTGGATCAGGGTGTTTGAAGGATCCAGGATGCTACACGCTTCCACGTAACAACATCGCCGGCTCTGTGGCATACCAACAAGGCTCATTCGGCAACCGGTCAAAATGAACTCGACACAGTGCGTGATTGAGGCCAATCCTGACGTTTCCGGGACTGGAGTATGTTTCTATATGGCTGTTTGGCTGTGCCCTTGATAAACATTCCCAAAATCGGCAGCTAAATTACGCGTCTCCAGATTCGAGCTTCCATCTACGCCCTCTGCCTAGGCGGCACCGTCGTGAGCTACCTCTTGCGCATCATCTCCCCCGGCGAAGATGAAGCAGAGTTCGCCCGCGGCGTCTCCTCCGCACTGGGGATGCAAGGCCTCGCTCTGCTATGCACCGCGATCTACCAAACCTTCCGCAACGAACTGACCCTCTTCCACGCAATCTGTGTTGTGCACCTCCTCGCCCTGCTGGGTATGGATCTAATCAGCAAAGGTCGTTATGCCGGCTTCGGACCCTGGCGCCTATGGTTCTTTTCCCTGATCAACATCCTGGCACTAGCAGCCTTCATCGCATTCAATGTCCACCTGTGGATCAGGGCGCCGTATTTCGGCAGCCAACCTTCCTGCAACCCAGATACCGTATACGTTGTGTTCGGGGTCAGTATCAAGGCGACATCCCCCATGTTCCGGTATATCATTCTCGGGACACTCGCATCAAGCGCGGCGGGCTTCATCCTTGTATTTACCTGCATGCTGCCATGTATGTGCGGGATGTGGATATGCCAACGACGCCATCCCGATGAAGTGACCCAGACACGTCGAAAGCGAGACTGCTGTAAATGGAACGTGCAGGCATACAACGACGCCGAGACACAGCCGTCGAGCCGAACGGAGAGACTGGCTGGTCAGGCACTGCTGAACTTCACATTAAACAAGCTGGCATATTGCGGGTTTTGTATCTACTTGATCGTGTCGCTGGAACAGACTATCTCGCGCAACACACTTGATCCGGAGGAAAAAGCGTGGACTTTTGGACAGATTATTGCAATTTTCTTGTTGCTTGGGGTCGCGAATGAGCTGCTGAATGTGGTTCTCGCGAGTTGGGATCGGCGCGCTGGGAATGGGGAAAGTAGGCAGGAGCTCGTGCGGTATAGACCCGGGTCCAGCGATGGAAATTCGATACATTCAGTCTATGGAAGAATCTAGACCTCGCAAGGCGTTATATTAGACCTTCATAAAAAAGTTGAAAAGTTGACATTTCTTTACTGGACATTTTGACGTGTTGTTTCTGGACAACGAATTCAAGGCTTACCTCCCACGAACGCCGGGCCGGCCGTATATACTCCAAGGGACCATGCACCTGGGGTATGACGGGGATCAGAATAGATGACAAAAAAAAGCCAGCAACAGTATAGATTCAGAAAATTTAGCCGTATATCACTCATCACGCGTAATTCATATTGCGGGAATACCCCCACTTAATAAGGAATGAAATCAAACCTCATCCGATCTGGATCTGATGTCAGTAAGAGATATATGCCTGATCTTGTGCGGCAACATACCAAGGAAGTTATTCCAGTCTTCATCTTCACTGAGCTGGTTAGACCAGTATTGCTCGAGGAACTTCAATGACTGCAGCACGTTCGGCACTCGGATGGTATCATGCAACGACGCAAGCAGCCGCCGTACGGTATTGCGATCTTCGCCCCGTGCTTCGCAGCCCGCAATGAACAGGGGTGTCGTCAACAACACCCACGGACTGAGACCGGCCGAAGGCCCAATCCGAGCGGTGCACTCCAGGATCTGCTGCACCGAGTGCTGGACCTGAGCAGAGGTAGTCGGTGTTTTGCGGAGTCGTCTATGAATTTGAATCAAAGCGCTATGCTGGAATGCCTCGTTGCAGAGTGCCAGTTGCTGTACACTTTCCGCCGACAGACCCTCTGCAACCCCGGGATATAGCGATGGCTGCGAGCTGGCGCCGCGATCCATTAGCTGGCGAATCGACAGCTCGAGTAGCTCAGCGTCGTCCTCGACACTATTATCGACTTCGCCTGCCACGAACCCTTGGCCATTCTTTTCAGCTTGGTGGCTGCGCCATGCGGCGGCGCCGATCTGTCGAAACACAGCGGCCAGATCGACTGTAAATCCCCAATAATCGTCCAGATAGTCCGGGGGGTCCTCTGAATCAGCACAAGCCGGTGGTGCAAAGTCCGAAGTGTCGCCAATCGGCGGACCATTGCCAGTCAAGGCCGCCAGCGACACAATCGACCAGTACCAGCGATCGAGATACCGACGAAAGCCACTCGCAGACCCGATCGGTTCAGCACCCGCGGCATCGGATGACTTCATCAACGCCCTCGCACCTTCGATGTGCGCGCGCCATGAGTTCGGATTGATCGCGCCGGAGTGAATTTCGGCGAGACAGAGCGTGCGTGCCGTCGCCACCAACGCTTCGGAGTCCCTTCCGGAGGGGTTTTGAAGTTCTGTTCGAAAATGCTCCAGACTAAGCGCCATCAACCGCGCGATATCGGGCGCAGACTTGACGCTCTCGGACTGGTTGTGCAGGGCTTGTATGTGAATTGCGGACAGGGCCGTGGTGGCGTAGAGCAACGACGGTGTCTGTAACGCCATGGGTACCAGCATTCGACAAATATCCTGCTGCATGCCCGAGTGACAAGCGGTGATTTGCGACGCATCTTTAATAAAATGATGCAGCAGGGCTTTCTGATCGGATGAGAGAGACGAGAAAGGATCGACCGGCTGCATCAAGGTCGGGTCTCCGGGCTGATCTGCCTGCTCGGACTTGTTGGTGGTGTAAATGAATTCTCCGGGGGAGTATTCTTGTAGAATTGTTAGTAGATCGATCGTCCCAAGTGAAATTCTGTCCTCATACCGAGTCTCTGCATGCCTCCAGTCCCCACGCAGGCGCCAAATCGCGATCGCGAAAACGCCCGACCTCCCCACTGCAGCTGCATCGCGTACTTGCACTGCATCCCCGCGGACTGGCAGCGCCCACAGATCGGTCTCTGTTCATCACATTTTTGACGTCGCGCTTTACATCTTGTGCAGCCGGTGAAGGATCTCGACATGGGGGGTGTGGTGTGAAGGAGGAGTGGCACCTCGGAAGAAATTCTGCGGGGAATTTGACGGTCCCGCGTGGCGAATTCGAGTCTGGGGAAGAATCTGTGGCTTTTTTTTTCGGGGAACCGGATTAAAAGAAGAGATAACAATGCTCGAGGCAGTTCATTGTAGCCCAATGATATTCTAGATAGACCCGAGACAAGCGTAAAGATACACAGTACATGCCAACAATATGTTCGACTGGGAAACCATGGAAACCCCGAAGAAAGTATGAAAAAACGGCCTTTACGCGTCAAATGTATAGCGGAGCCAGTCGCCCACGGCTCGCAAGCTCTCCCATCGTACCGATTCATCCTGGTCGGCCATGAGTTCCATCACCCGGGTCTTCAGACCGAGTCGTTCAAGCTGCGTCCGACGTTCAGGGAGTTCCTTCACCAAATGCCCCACGTCATTGCAGGCAATGGCTAGGACCTGTTTGTCGTTATCCCAGCTCTTGGACAAGATTTCGGCCAGTTTCTTGGGGATGGCGCCGTTCGATTCATCAAGGATGCGGCGTGCATTATCCTTCCAAAAGGTAGGGTTCCTATGCGGGGGCGACCAGCGCAGATGGCCGGACTGAACCTCGGCGGCATACTCGTCGAAGGTGGTCTGGGTCTTGGTGTATTCGTCCAGCATGCTCGAGACTGCATTGAGATCCTCGAGGAGATCCGGGTCGGTAAGGTGACGACCAGCGAGGTTAGTGAGAAGAGGGGGCAACCGAACAAAGACTGCAACGGGGAGCAATGTGTTTCGGTTCTGAGAAAACAGATTATACAAGGTCCCGAGAAGCAGACGAGTGGTCTTCTCTTTCGGCGACAGACGGAGGAGTTGAGTGTAGAGCTGGGTGATCTCATAGTTCCTGCGCAATGTCAATATCTTGAGCCAACGCGCATCACTCGAGGATGGACCCACTCTTGTAGTTCTTCTCCAACTAATGCGCTCTCAAATGTAAGCTGCCAAACGACCAAAAGAACCCGGTACAGTAGTTGGAGACCAACCCCACCCGCTAGACCGGGCTCAATGCCGCGCGTGCTATTTCCGGCCGTGCTTCCGTTTTCTTTGACTCCAGCAGCGGCCTGTAGAGTCTCAATTAAAGGATCCAATGTCTCCGTCCTTTGGGCCCAAAAGATCTCACGGGATCGTTGCTTGCGCAGCAGCTCCGAGAATCCTTGTACACCAATGTCCTGAAGACCGCTATCATGGTTCTTGGTCAAGGTGGAGAGATAGGTATACAGCTGCGGCAGAGCTTCTTCATCTCGAGAAGCGGGTTTGGATGTAGTAGTGAGGCTGTGCGATACCAGTGCGATGAGAAAGGTGGATGTGAGCAGCGGGATGGGGTCTTCGGCATTGGTCGAATGGTGCAGGAAGGGTAAGAACGGCTTGTAGGGTTCGGGGTGGGAGACGAGAGCATCGGCGAGCGAGGGAACATCTAGGAGGATCCAGCACAGTCAGCGTATAGTTTCAAGAGGGCAACGCTTCTCCGCAAGACATACCCTGGATCAAGTCCGATGCCAGTACCAGTATGTATTGAACGATATCTGTCCTCCGCGACGCCGAGTCCAGGACACTTTTGCCCTGGGCGCCACCAGCTAACAAACCGACATATCCAGCAAGATCCGCGTTTATTGTCTGGATACGCTGCTCCTTGCGCACCTTATCCACTGCCTTGATCTTCTTCAGGTGGTCGTCGGTGATGTTACCCGCACGGACGGCGCCCTCCCAGGGAATGGGACGAGCTCGAATATTATTCTGCAGGGAGCTGAGGTATGTGGGCGGCTCCAGCGACATGATGATTGGAACAGACCCCGGGGAAGAAGCGTGAGAGGGGTTCGGATTGAGGATGGAGAAGGAGAGGAACCTGGGATGACGGAAGCGCCAAGACTGACCCCGTCAACTCCCAACGCTTCTGTTTCATCCCGCCTTCGCTTCTCTTCGGCTTCGTCTTCTGTTTGATCGGTCCTGCAGTGCGGGTGCATTTGACTGCTGCACCGAACTCGTGCGACGGTTTCGCTTGACTTGCAACGTGGTCGTTGCCGGGTACTTCTACGTCGAGCTCGATCGCGATTCCCACCTACACTATTTTGCGATTCGCACTCCAGTCAATTGGCTCCATTATAAGGCGCGAATTGATCCGCAGAACTGTCTTTCTCGTCCCAATTCCACCCAGCGAGCCGTGTCCGAGCGCAGCCCCCCCGACTTCATGCAATTTGAACACGAGGCGTTTGCTGCGCAATAGCCGAGTCACCTTCCTGCGCTTCATACCCCCATGGCACAGAACTCACAAGCCCAAAAGCCTAAATGGGGCGTGGGCAACTTCTTTCAACAGGCCGTCGCTGGTGTCGAGTCACGATTAGACAATATCTTGTTGGATCAGGATGAGGCTCCCAAGCCGCCCGCCGCGAAGCCGGAGAAGAACGAGAGTCCTTCGCCGGTGACAAGGTCTCCTGCTGGCTGTACGAAATGATTGCCATCGTCCTGCTTTCATGAGCTCTGCTAACGGGTCTTCCAGCAATTTCACGCACCGCCTCCACCGCGCGTCGAAACGATCGCCTTCAAGAACGCCTGGCGCGAGCTATGGTCAAATCGAACACAACAAATCGGGACTCCCAGTCCTCGCCGAGTCGCGTCTCTTCGAGGACATCTAGTCCGGCACCAAGCAATGGGGCACGATCTAGTATGGACACCGACACGGGAGTTGCTGCTTCAGCGGGTGTCGCCGAGGACACCAAAAGCCCTCCTGTCGAAGAAAGCAGTGCGAACGAAATCAATGTACCGCGGGCCAGCTATGACTCTGGTATATCTGCAAGGAAATCAACAGAAATTGATACGACAGAGTCGCTCCCCAGGGCATCGGGTGATGCAGGAGATCAAAGTTCAAAGTTGGAGAAGCTTGATCAGGGCGTGCTTGACTCCAAGCAAGAAGATCCAACCGAAGCTCGGGCTTCTCTAGATGCTGTGCGACCCAGCCTTGATATTCCCTCGGGTTCCAGCCCGGAGGACAGCACGGCAGAGTCGCAGCGACAAGAAGAAATTCATGGGTATATTGAACGCATAGACGCGCTGCAATCCAAGCTCAAATACCTTGCGAAAGAAGCAGCCGACTCCGCTAAAAACGCAGCGGTCACTGCGACCCCGGGTAGTGCCAAGAAACAACTTTTAGAGAAGGATGAAAAGATCGCGTTATTGTTGGAGGAGGGGCAGAAGCTCTCGAAATCGGAGATGGATCACCGTACCGTGATCAAAAAATTACGCCAGCAACTTACGGAACAGACCAAAATCCAGGCGGAAATGAAGAAAAAGACAGAGAAATTGGAGAGAGATTTGGTCAGCTCGGAGGCCAAACTGAAGCGGGTGGAGGCCTCCGAGAAGAGAGCAACTGACTCGCTGGCCTCTCAAACCAAAACCACCAAAGATCTAGACGCGGTGACGAGTGAGCGAAATGCTTTGAGTCAGACCGTTCAAGAGATGAAAGCACAGCTCACTCGAGCTGTGGCGCGCGCTGATACTGCGGAGACCAAAGCACAATCAGACGCCCTGGAGCGAGAGAAGCGGAAAGCAGAAGAGCTCGAAGAAGAACTATCAAGCACCAAGATCGAACGCGATATCAGCGAGGAGAAAGCAAAGAAGGAAATCGGTGAATTGAAAGAGAAAGTGGACCAAGAGAAAGAACGAGCTCGTATGCTTGAGACCGAATTGAAGGGTGAGCAATCCGTCTTGGAGTCGAAGATGGAGAGCCTTCGATCTCGCGCCGAGGAGGCTTCTTCTGGAGCCACTGGTGAAACCCAGGCCAAGCTATTGCGCCAGATTGAGACCCTTCAAACGCAGTATTCTGTGGCCAGCGATAATTGGCATACCTTGGAAGGATCTCTGCTTTCACGACTCGCCAGTGTGGAGAAAGAGCGTGACGATATGGGACGAAGAGAGTCGGAGCTGCGTAAGAAGATTCGGGAACTCGTAAGGACGCTATCCCATTCACCCCTCATGCACTTTTCTAATCAAAACTTCAACAGAATGTGAGGACAAAAAGACTGGAGGAGGACGTGGAAACCGCCAAAGAGACCGAGCAGGACTTGGAGGGCAAGCTCGAGGAGCGGGTCGAGGAGTTACAGAAACTGCAGCAAAAGCTTGAAAAGACAGTCGACGACCTCTCCATCGCCCAAAAAGATGCTACAGAACAGAAGAGAGTATGCGACGCATCGTGGGCCCAGAAACTCGAAGAAGAACGGGTTAAGTGGAGGGACCAGCTCAGCAATATGCAACAGCCACGGGGGATTTCACCGGTCCAATCGACACGCAGATCAAGCAACCTCGATACTGCGCTCAGTGGTCTTTCCGATTCTCGACCAGCCAGTCGCCGCTCATCGACACTGCCATTTGCCTCTCCTGAAATTGGCACGCCTCCTCGCCAGAACTCCTATCCGGCTTCCATCACCCAAGGAACGCTTTCTCCTCCCCCGATTCACACTGGGGCGGCCTCTTTGATCATGGAACCCCCCTCGATTACTTTTGAGCCCGACGATCTCGTGGACTCTGGCACGCCCGCTACACCCTCCGCGTACGGTGGTACCCAGGCAGCCCCGTCTCGCGGTATCAACGATATCATCTCGGAATCAACCGTTGGGGCTGGGCCGTCCGTGCAGCTAGTTGAGCGCATGAGTGCAACAGTGCGCCGCCTGGAGAGCGAGCGCGCCGGGTCCAAGGACGAACTTGCGCGCGTCACCAGCCAACGCGACGAGGCTCGACAACAGGTCGTTGACCTCATGCGCGAGCTTGAGGACAAGAAACTTTCTGATGATCGTGTGCAAGAGCTTGATGCCAAGCTTGCCGACCTGGACCAACGGTACCAAACTACCCTGGAGATGCTGGGCGAGAAGAGCGAGCAGGTGGAGGAGCTCCAGGCGGACATTGCTGATCTGAAGAAGATTTACCGCGAGCTCGTGGATAGCACTATGAAGTGAGCGGCTTTGCTGGACTCTTCCGGTGAATGCTTCCTTCGGCACGATGATGACTTGAATGTTTTTCTAGCAGACGATTTAGATGTGTATATACAATTCCCACTCTGTGCAATTGCAAAATATGAATCATTCCAAGAGTTCAAGGACTGCGACTAGCTGCCTTCGGATACATCGTCGAGCCCTGCCCGCGCTATCCATGTTTCCATTTAAACAAGCACGCCTCCACCCAAGCAACCCCAGGTATGAAATACTTTTCGAATGTCACCATCCCTGACTATTTTCCATGCAGTATTCGGTCATTTCGATCTGCTTATGCAGCTCGTCTGGGTTGGAAAACGTAACAGGCTTAAAGGTTCGAAGCCCATTTCGTTCTTTTTCTGACCTCGAGTCACCCGGTTGAATGGAGATTCGCATCCGCAGTTCTTTCTCCCGGCAAATAACAACTTCCGTGGTGTATTGGGAGTAAATGTTGCCTTTCCTGGTGAAGCGTACCCCAGAGATGGTTTCCAGCACAGCGATCTTCTCGTCAGGTGGGCAGCCACAAAGAATCACCTGCGGCAGGTCGACGAGTTTACCAACTCCCAGGCTGCGCAGCTTATCGACCACGTTCAGCAGCTCCCTTTCATGCAGCTGCAGATGATCCATGATGTGAGGAGATTTGTGGTTTTGGTAGGATGTGGATGTCGGGTAAAGTGGGTATGGAGAGTGGGTTAGGATGAACAGGTAGAAAGTTCCGAAATCACTTTGTGGGGGGAGGCGACATGACCTTAAGTCTCATGGCAGGAACACTCTTTCCTGAAAAGTCGAAGCCATTATCTATTGCAGAAAATAGTCGAGAAAGATATAGTGATATCTTCTGAAGTGACCAGCAGGTCCCATCACCGTTTACTATTTACGTTGCTCGATCAATTAATTAGCTGTTAGTATATTTTGCTTCAGAGTGCGAGCATGTTGAATCATTTCAGTTCCGAGGTCTACCCTGGTGACATATATCCATTCATGATCTTGGCAGTCTGGTCAGTCTAATGCCGGACTGCATCCTGCTCTACCCTTGTTGATAAACTCGAGTCGTGAATGCTTCCACCAGGGAAAGGATTCAACGGAGTGTTCCAATGTGTACTGTTTGTAATCCAAATCAATTGATGGTCTTATGCACTCGTACTTCATGTACACAATGTATCCCCCGGCCACAGAAATTCCATATCGAAATCATTTGGAATCTCCGGGATACTCAAAGACCCAACTTCCACAGCCGATTGCATCAGAAAATCTGCCATCAAAGGATTATCCAGAGTCATCTCGGTCGTCAAGTCCGGACTGGGCGCTTCAACGGGAAATGAGTGGTTGAATGATGCATAACCCGTAGGGTCTTCGTTCGTCGGTAAATAAAGACGGCTCTGAAGGGGTATCGGACCCGATTGATTGGACTCATGCAGTGGGTCAACAAGATTATTGACACATTCGTACATTGGGGTCCCCGAGCAGCGGTCATGGAGACACTGTCGAACGTGCTGAAGGTGCTCATAGAGATCTTTGGCTGCCAAGTTGTCAGAGGCACTGAGAACCCTGAGCATCTCCATGGCAGTGTCGACGGATGCAAGATCATTGGGATGTCCTAGCGGTAGAAGGCTTGATATAGTTAATACCAAGGCCGAGGAGAACAGGTAGGCTGAAAAAGCATAGCCGTAGACGGCGATGAACCCAGTCGTCCATTCTTCCGAGCATATTTTGAAGGAGAAGCGCGCAGCATGAATGCATGCTTCACTGAGCGTAGCCAGAATCGGTGTTACTTCTTCTCTGGACTGAACCGGGTTGCTTTTAGAATGGCATATAAGAAGATTAAGCAGGACAGGTCGAATTGCCAAGATTACACACTATGCCAGTCAGTTTTGAAGTGTGCCAGGGCGCTAGCACTCACATAGCTGAATTGCAGATGCAAGTGGAGTGCATATTTTGAATTTGGCCTATCCGGATGAAGTCGTATCTTTTCCGGTAGATTTTGCACCCATTTTTGCATCTGAATCAACAACTTCTGCTCACGCTGCAGGAAGCTCTCGGTCGACTTCTTCCGGTTGTAAATTTCTCTTGTGATGTTGCCGGTGATTCGAGCAAGCTCAATGGTCACTGTTTGGTATACACTATCCCCGAACTGCTCACTGTGATTCGCGGGGGCTATGGGGGATGGCAAATCAACGTGTAAATCGTCGTCGTGGATCTGGACGGGGAATCCCGATTTGCATCCCCAGAAGCGATCTAAAACATAGATGGTCCACCAAACACGAACACGATGCTCGCGCTCCATTGGACCAAGGTTTTGGTTTGCGGGGACATTATAATTGAGCCCAACACTGAGACTCAAACGCAGAGCATTTCCTACCAGGAGGTATGAAGAGTGGAATCGGTTCAGGAATTGACAAAAAAGAGCCTGGAGAGACAAAGATTAGTGGGTTGTAACCGACTTGGGGGCAATGCCGAATACCAAAAGCAAAAGACTCTCAATATGCACCATTGTAGGTCTTTCTGGGATAATATGCAACAGATTCATCGCTTGTACAAAGTATGTTGACCCAGGCACAGTCTCCGGAGTAGTCGAGCCAGCGGGCGGGTCTGGGTGCGTGAAATACGCCTGTCCCATGGCGAAAAGAGCAAAGTACTTGCATTTGAGGCTCTGATTCCCAAAATCCCTTTTCTGGTAGACTCTGTGGAGCACATCCATAGTCTCCTTCCGGAGTACTACGTGAAACGCCTCGTTGACATGGCCGAGTGCGCTTCTCACGAGCAGTTTGGCGGATGCCAGACTGGGCCATTGGACATTCATACTCGCTAAGGATGACAGTTTTAATTCGTCCATATAGCGTCCTCTTAGTAATTTAGATGGCCGCACGTCCGAGCCTCTCAGGCACTGACAGAGGCGGGTGGCAAAAGCCGTACAGGCTGCTTCACTGATATAGATTGGAAGAGCTGAAGAGTCGCTGGACTGAAACCAGGGACCTTCGTCAGTAATTTTGTCTTGTGAAATCGATTCATGATCATCGTTCGGAGGCAAAGAGGCATTTCTTGAGCTTTCAGTTGCAGGGTGCTGCGTTTCATGGGTGATGTCAACCTGTTTGCCATGAAGCTCCTGGCTGTCCTGAATGAGCTGCTCCAAATAGCTGGAAGAACGATCAGATTCTCACGTAATCTAAATCCGCTTGCTCTGGGATGTTACCTTTCATCGACCCGGACTTTGCGGTCTCGGTGTGCGTACCGGCACTGCGCGGCATAGCCAGCTCGGCGACATCGTGAACAGGGCTTCTCTCCAGAGCATTTGATCTTTTGCGCATGGCATCGATGGCATCTTGGGCCGGTTTAGACTTTCAAATCCTTCATATCTTGGGAAACGCTCACGCTATGGACCGCTTCTGCGGTAGTTCCGACCCTTTCGAGCGAGGTTCACGATTGCCTGTTCGCACTGCGGTACGCATAGCTCCTTCTCGCTCTCTTTGGACTTGCAGCATCCGATGATGTGGAATGTTTTGTCGAAAGAATGACTCAACGGTCTCGTGAAGATTCGCCGTCGGGAAGTGGCGAGCCGAAAGTAAGCGCGACCGGTCAAGTTCGATTTGGCCGTAGCGGCTCCACCAACAAGTATAGCAGCTTCACTCAACCGCGGTCTTGCAAAATTCAAGCTTTCCCATGCTCAGTTGGTGCGTTTGACATGTCGAGCCACACGTACTCGTTCTTTCGCGTCTCCAAAACGGACGACGTCCACGCCTCGGCTCGTAAATATCGCGATCTGCGCCTCCGGGCTCTGAAGGCTGCGCCTGGTTCATTTGCCTCGACCTATGAGACCGAAGTTGAATTGAGCGATGCGGATTGGATCAGCCTCCTGACATTACCTCATCGTGAAGTCTTTACATGCGCTGTCACAAGCCATGAGTCTCCCAAGCGATCAGGGTCTTCGGAATGGATCGGCCAGGTGACTCTACGCGGTCCCATGTCGAGAGAAGACTTTTCCTTGCCCCCAGAGTCTGGTCACCTGGCATCAAGACCTGACTCGGAAGAGGAGCGATGGCAAGTGCTGGGGTTGTTTACCCTTCCCGAACATCGGGGGAATGGACTGGGTGCCACTTTATGCGAAAAGGCATTGGAATATTTACGACACCACCGGCCTGTCCCTCGAAGCATTCAAGTGCGTCTCATGGTCAAGCCGGGGAATAGCATCACTGTGAGGCTATATGAGCGGCTCGGCTTTGTTCGGACGGGACAAGGCACGCTCGCCGAGGCTTTGATTGCCAATGGCGATGAGCATCTCTTGCCTCGAAATACCAGCGGTCCAGGCTATTCTGATCGCAATTCAATCATCATGGCGTTATATATGGACCGTCCATAAGTGCCGGAAGTCATCAATGGGACATTATTGTGCTATGGGAGATGTATCAATGTCGACATTGCCGATCTAATATACACGTGGGTAACTGTTGTCTGATCTCTATGCAGAGGAATAGATAGACGATGCCAGTCACAAATTACTGGGGTCGTGGTCTCGGCACCATTCCAATCTAAGGCGACCTCAGCCAAGGGTCCGATAACAACTCCTTCGCCGAGGCTCGATCCTCTGGCCGCCACTGAAGCATCTTGCGCATGAAGCAAAGAAAGAGCTCTTGGTTTGTGCCCTGGAGGTTTTCCTCTAGCTCCTCCAAGGATCTCGATGGGATCTCACAAACACCTCTCCAATTACCTAGCTCATATCCATTAGGAACAGCCACGAAACGTAGGTCAGGGGGTTTACCGTCAATATCAAAGAACTCGCTTGCATAGTTGCTTTTTTGAATCATATCATTTGGCGGAGGCCCAAGTAGAGCTATCATTTCAGCATAGAAAAGGTGGCCTTGTTCGAACAGGGTCCAGATCTGGAAACGTGAGGGCTGTCAGAACTGGACTTAGAAACCAATATGTGCTATATATCACATACCAAGTCTCCTAGGTTCCAGATATCAATTTTTTGATCCCAGGGCATCCGTAATAGCACCTCTGGTGCCCGATAAATTAACGGCTTCTGCGTGGAGAAAATCAAGGGCAAGAAGGATATGAATCACAGTCGGCTTGAGCAGATTTTCAGTAAAAACCTTCGCCTTCCCCTTGTTACGGGGCTCGCAAAGATTCATAGCCAAAGGGGGATGAATCAGACATTGATGAGAGTGAGAAACGTCGGCCGAGGGGACTTGGAAGTCATCTAGTGCCGTGCGAACCAGGATAGAGCCCGTATGATTTGATTTGATGCTTGCGAGGTGCTTGTAGACTTGTGTTTCTCTTTGTCCATGGGCGGAATCGCGTTCATATATTTTCATTGTGACATAGATGTGCTGTCTAATAGATACCCTTTAATTCGAGCACAACGCTTAATACGACCCCAAGACTTACTGTAGGTCCCGGCAGAGCCACACAGTGGAATATCCCCCGTACCCCAGTTTCCCAATCACTTGGTATCTTGAACAAAAGACATCACCGATCTTTACGGGGGAAAAGCGATCATGCGAGTACAAACATAGCGTTTCCTCTTCTAGCTTGGCGACTGAGTTGAGAAGAGCCCCAGATTGAGAGAATTGCCGCGCAGGAGAAGCCGGACGACAGATAGGAGGCCTAGAAAAGAGCCGGCGTGTTAGACGAAGCATTGTCCCTGAATCAGATCGTCCAGGGATGAAGAGCACAGGTGGGTGGCCAGTCACTCACGTGATTTTTCGAAGCGCATAGCCTGACCAACTAGTTAATTATGTTTGTTTACCGGGATCATTAATAGAATAGGTTTTATTTGGAAGCAGAAACAGACTCGTATTATCCCGAGGTAACGCTTAAAACGGATGGCAAAAGATCTCATCTAGAACGGGATCTAACACTTCTAATTTGTGGAAGACAGTCAGGTACAATCAGAGCCGGTCGAGAGATACCCAACTTACATGTCGGTTTCACTGAAATCCGAGTCGTCGTCTTCAATCACTCGCTTCCCGTTGTCGTCGCCAAGCTCGTCTCCAACTTCTGCCGATGGGGGCATGGCACTCGGCTCTGCCGGTGGTTCCACATCACTATCTTCTTGCTGATAGACTGGCGGATGTTCAGTTGGAATCTCCGATTCGCCGTCCACGGGCTGTTTTCCTTGGAAATCTTCAATGGCCGGTCTCTGTCGCGTGAAGCTTCCAGATCTCCTAATCACTATCCCTTCATCATCCAGGCTCTTCTTGTCCGTAGCGCGTCTCCGGTCACTAACACTGCGGTATGATTCGGGACTGGGGGACGTTCTTCGAACTCGAGGGGTGCTCTTCTCTTCCTTTTCGTCAGTGGGGTCGACAATTTCAAAACGCTCTTTCTTATCTCCCTTGTCCTTCTCTCCTCTGTCTCTGAATCTCAACCGAGTACGGCTTCGACGTCTGGATATTGATGGCGGTCTTGGGCCGTGCTCATTGTCTTGGGGTTTGAGGGTTTCTCTGTCTGCCCGTCCAGCAGTTGAACCTTCCCTGCGATGATTCCAGCTCGTAGTGTCGGCTGCTATGCCGTAGTCAGCACAATCATACTCATAAAGATCGTCTCGAGACAAGACCGTATCACGTACTGCGACCTTGAGATGTCCTATGTGTTTCCAGTTGCTTTTCCAGTCTGGCAATTTTCCTCTTCGTCTTCGCCACCTTTGCGCTCAGTTCGGCGTCTTTTCGTGATCTCGAGCGATAAACCCTCGTTTCAATTTGGCCGTCGTCCGTCTCGTCCGAGTCAGAGTATGGGTTCGGTTCGGGCTCTGCCCCTCTGGTTCGTATAGATTCCATGGTATCATGAATCCTCCAACTGAGGTCCCAGTATCTCTCAACGTCGTTTTCGCTTCCCGGTAATTGCTCATGAAGATTTCCATTTATAACAGACTCCGCATACCGCAGATGCAGGCGGATGTCTTGTTCGGGAGGAGCGCAAAGAAGGGAGCCAGCCTGTTTCAGTTCCCGGATGAGCCTTTTAACGGAGGAATCATCGGTGACAAGGAGGGACTTTGACAAGCACGTAGTCAGATGACCGATGTTGTTGCCATTCGAGAGCTGCAATTCTCCTAACTGGTCTAGCAAAGGGCCCGGCGAGTCTGAACGGCAGATCATTTCGGATAAGCATTCCTCCTCAAGTCTACAGTCTCCGTTTTCGCGGGAGACTCGCAGAATCGCGTGCAATACGTCGTTGGGTGGGAACCGAGGGTTGACCGGCGGCCAGACCACACCTCTTGACCTTTTGCGGGTGGAAATCGGTATTCCCCATGGATCCAATCCTAGCTTTTCGTTCTCTCGGAAGTCTGCTGACCGTGGAGGGGAACCCCAATGGCGTTCAAGACGCTCTTTCGCCAAGCGCCACTGCAAGAAGGGGCGCGACGTGATGAGATCCGGGCTATTCTCTCGGATGAGAGAGGCACAAGCGTCCGCACGCTCCAGGCAGAACTGCGCTGTTTTGGACCTCTGCCGAGGAGCGAAAGCAAAGTGCTGCCTCTCAAAATTATAGGCCAGGCTGACCAGAATGCTCAAGAGAGCCAGCTCTGTCGATGGGTCATATTCTTCTAGTGCCCAGTCCTGTATCAGTCGCTCAATGATATCCTCGTTTTCTTCGGGAGAGTCTTCAGTGACGGTTATCAGAAACCTGACGGTCCGGGTGGGCAGGTCATGGATGATATCGCCTAATTCCCAAATGCGCCCATCGCGGAGAGCATTCTGGTATAATGCCGCAAAGGACGGGCGCGGAATTCCCACTAGGGGGATCAGTCTTTTGTCCCAACTGGCCGTGCGAAGTTGTCGATGTCGTCGCAATATTTGGATCTGCGTACGTCAATTACACCCTGCAAGGAGAAGCCTCTTTTTATGGCATTCCGGGTGACTTGGAGCGAACCTCTGTTGAATCTAACGGCAAACGAGCATTCTCTTTGGCAGTCGGAGTAAAGTCCTGGTCGGCGCGCTCACTGAGGTAGTGGGTGATGCTCTTCATTCTCTCAAAAATTAAATTCTGCCGTGACGAACCCTCGAATGCGTCGTCTGACAGCTGGCGCAGCAAGGCACAATGCGCCGCATACAAGTCGATATCTTCGGAGAATCCGGTGATGATTTTCGACGTCCGGGGTGGTGGGAGCTGCTTGGAACGGACCAACTCTTGAAATCTTTGATGAGCCCCTTGCTCGATCAATAAATCCGCATACTCAATCGTCACCAAAGGGAGGTCAAGGTGGTCTTTCACATTCTTCTCGAAGTATTCCAGCGCTTCGTTGAACCACCCGAGACGCTTCAGTCGGCCCAGCTCTTCCAGGAGCCCTTCAATGTCATCTCCCACGTCCATCTCGAAATGCAGTGTGATATCCTTCTGTGCAATCGCCGGATTGCAGAATATTTGGGCGTCGCATGATGGCGGCGATCTCCCCGGTGGGGATTTCGACTCTGGATCCGAGGAGTCGGAGTCTGAGTCGGAGTCGGACGACTTCGATTCCAGACGGCGATGGCGGACCTGAATTCTTTCCGGTTCAGGAGGTATAGTCTGCTTCGAAGCATCGGGCGCAGCGGGAGTGTGGTCGCGTCGGGCCGGCGCGAGCTTCCAATCATTGTCGGGCGGATCGAAGATGTCGTTGACATCTTGTCGCCCGCTCTTGCCCCGAGTCGACTGCCTCGATACCGGGTGTTTTTTGAAGAAATCGGTATATTGCGCCATGATGGCTTGCACGATTCAGAAAGACGGTTTGAGACCCCTCCGACCCTCTCTCACTTGCATGAGTCGGGGGCGGATTTCTGCCGGACGCTACGAATCCAGTTAGGATCGCCCCAGTGCGGCTGAGCTTAGAGGCGCAGGCGCATGGCGAAGACATCATAAAGCGCGAGGCCCTCCTTGACATGCTCCGCTATCCATGATGCTCGAATCCAGCCCATCACGACCTGTCCGTCGGACCCCCGCGCAGTTTACGCGCAAGTTTGGCCCGACATGCAGCAGCCTGGATCATCTCGCCAATGCAAGCCTGGGCTCTCGCGACTTGGGGCAGGTCAAAGTTGACTGCAAATTCCGACTTTCAAAAACACGCTGGGGTGTACTAGGCACGGAAAGAAGTCCGGCGGGGGTATTATACACGGATCTTGTATTCGACCAGCCGAAAGATTGTCAGCTAAGGAAAGCGAATGTCGAGATCGTGCTAGAGGAGGTGGACGAGGGTGTTGGTCAGGAGCTTCCTCGAATTGAGAAGTCGAAAAAGCGAAAAGACTCCAAAGCGACGCGCCCGACTTCATCTACGGAGTTGCTTGCTGGGGTGTCAACAATTCCCGACGGCAACTCCGATGCAGGAAGAAACTCTCTTCAGTTCACTGACTTCTACGGCCCAAGGCAACTTGTCGGTGAGCCAACAGAGGTCGCTGTGAAAAAGACATGGCATTTGACCCCGGAGTTTCAAATCCTTGGGTACGGTATTGGGGGGATGGGATACGATCGGGAATCGAACTTGACCAAAGTCAGTCGGTGGACTTTTACCGGTCAGACCAGGACCTCTTCTCCATCCCCAAATTTCTACGGAGGCATGTGTGTACAGGAGGGACCGGACACTCACTACGGAGGCGACGGTTCCCGCAGAATATGGAAAAGCTCGGCGCGCCCAGCGTCGAGTTCTACGAAAGACTTGGCAACGTATCGTCGGTTGAATTGGTCACTCGATGAGGACGACTTTCAAGGTCAAACCAGACACAGTAGTTTGATCCACACGGCCTTTGTTCTCCAGCATGATCTCAAGCCATTCTACATTCATGTGTACATCGACGGCAAGCTCCAACGACGATCGGACCGTGTCAAGGGGAGCCTTCATCGGCTCAAGACGTTTCCTATCGGGCGGCGAGCTGAGCAGGGGAAATCTACAACCCTCGTGAGTCTCGACAAAGAGGCTAAGCTCACGTTCCCTCTGGATTCAATCGCGCGAGGCTTAGCGAGGAGCATGGAGCTGGCCAACATGGAAGCCAGCCGCGTACAAATGCCCGATGCGCTCCCCGTGTCCTTTCAAGAAGTCCCCGCAACCATCGGGGAGCAACGGCCAGTTCCAGGTGGGGATACGAGCTCATCAACCTTATTGGAGGAAAGGGTCAACGAGCCGTCGATGTTGCAAAGTCGCGAACAACGACACATCCCAAGGCCTCCTTCGGTATCTGCTGCAGTACAACACCAATTGCCGTCTCGCGGCGAGACTCCTGTTTTAATTGAGGATTATCTCCATTCATCACCCAAGGTTGAGGCTACTGTTCGAACGCTGCCACCAAAAACGCACACCCAACCCGCCAGCCCTCCAGACTCTCTAAAGCGAAGAAATAACAGGGCCTTAAGCCATGAAATTCCTCCATCCAGAGCCGTGGAGATAAACTCCGCTGTTCAAGCAGCGGAGAACCTCGATGACACGGAGTTAGACTTGCTGGCGGCTCAAATATCCCATTTCCCTGCTTTGTTATTCTTGGTACAGTGGGTGGTTTACATCCTTTCCTTCCTTCCACGAGGAAGGGATAGAAGGCCCGGTCCTGAACCGAAACGGCATTGATATGATCTGTAAAGGTGCGCCCGGCTATCATATATCTTAATTATTTCAGAATGAGAGTTCATCCTGTTTGATCGTGGTTCGCGAATGCCAGCATGCCCTACCTAGCAAAGCAAATGTAAGCCGTAGAAATACATTGGGCTCTATGTACCTGGAAATCTGCCAGTTCTTATAATCACACTTACTATCCTATTCGTATCTTCAACAATCTCGGCAAGCAATCCATGCATGCCTTAAATCGGAAGTAGCACAATACAGAAGAAGACGTTGCATCACTTGATTAAGATAAACAGTGATGTCTGTGTGAGGTCTTTTGTTCTAGATCAAGACTTATAGCAGCACCATTCCCAGCGGATGAAATCCCAACCAATCAACACGCCGTGACTTCACAAAGTGTGGAGAAACGGGCCGACAGGTCCACGCAGTGGCCAAAACGGCCAAGTTACGCGCTGCCCCTGTGTACTCCTTAGAGTTGACAGATCTTTGGCATGGGTATTTTCCTAGCATGCAGTATGCAATGGAAACGTTCCACGATTCCGAGTCGAGTCTAGAAATACGCCGTGCTCGAACTAAATCCGGGCTTCACGAGCCGACTCTGCGCGTAGAACCCCATCGAAATCACCCACTAATTACGGAGTACGGAGTACTGTCTGCACTATTCGTCAGACGGTGGGGTGGGTACACTGGAGAACGCGCTGGCTGGGTGGACACAAATGACACGAGCGTGCTAGAAATTCGATCCTGTTCCCTGATCGGCGCGATTCGCCACTGCTAGCGCTCGGGCGTTTTCGTGGCGGAACCCCACGATCCCCATTTGAGATGTTCAGAATATTGTACCCCGTGGCCATGATTTTCATTCTCAGCAGAGAGAGAAAATCAACGGGTCTGAGTCACAATACACAATGGGGATGGAATAGCTGAGCATCGAGTAAAGTGAATCATTTCTTACGGAATGTATACATATCGAGGTTGGTTCACATCATCTTGGCCAGCAAAAATATTGGGTGGTTGATTAATTGTACCAGAGTCAAGCTTATATACAGAGTCATTTTGGTCTATCATCACGTTGTCGTCAAGTCGTAAAGTCGTAAAGTCGGTCGCAAGGTGGAGATAGGGAGGTCGGGAATGTAGAGAAGGTGAGAATGCCAGAGATGAGCCATTCTAGCTGGCCATGGGTGGCACGGCCATGCAGCAAAGATTTGGAGAGGCGTCGATGCAGTTGCGGTCGGCTGTGATCTCCGTAGTGGGAGTCACCGAGCCCGGCTCGGAGGAAGTCTCGGTGATTTCAACCCGGACGAAGGTGGTCTTGGATGCTTCCTTCTCGAAGGGCTCGCCTTCATCTTCGGAGTCCGTTTCTTCAAAGTCAAAGGAGCTGATGCGGGACTTCATGTCGTTTTCGGTCCATTCGATGGATCCGCAATGCAAGCGGAAGTGGGCAACGCAGCGACGGAGGCATGGGTCGGGAGCGGTAGCTTCCCGGGCCAGCTTCTCCTTGGAGATCAGCGTGAGCTTGTAGGGAAGAGCATTGCGGTTTGCCATGGGGGGCCAGCGTTTGTTGGCGTTCTTTTGAAAGAGAGGGACAGCGGCAGTGGGCTTGGGCGAGGCGGGTGCGTTCAGGCCAATGGCAACAGTCATACTTCAAAGGATGATATACTCGGGATACCAAAGATGGAGAAGTAGGGAGTCAAGTCCACTCGGGGGCGAAATCCAGGCCAAGTGCGAGAGAGAGGGGGGGAAAAGAGAGTGTAGGGAAAGGGAGCAAGTTATAGGCGATCTGCATGGGGAACTGGCAAAGTCTTTCCGGTCACCAGATCACCTTTTTTCTCCGTTCTAGACTCCACCGGATCCGGCCAGCTCTTCCCCCCGATTTCCGGCATTTATCCCTTCCCCCAAGGCTTCGAGATCTTTTCGGTGGAGCATTTACTCCGTTATGCAGGCTATTTTGACACTATCTCCTTTTCGAATCCATCTCCATGTGAGCGCAGGATTCGGGGGGCAGCGTGCACGGGTACTCGGCCTTTGAAGCGGTGGACGCGCCCCGGTTTTTTCGGATCAGTTGATTCTTCGAAAAATTTTCGGTGGAGACAACACTGCGGAGCTTATCTTGCTTTATTCAGCCGGGAATAGAAACGTCGCACTGGGGAATCGCTCACGATCTCCGCGGATTACTGCTCTGGGCAATCCGAACCCCCTCGTCTTGCTGCAAAAGTGCCCCCCGGCGAACCAGGGTGTTTCCCTGCTCCCCCGGCTGACCTGGCAAGCTTCTGGACCTTTTTCCTGCCGTTGTGATTCGAGCCCGGCTCGCCCCCCTTTTTTTCCTTTTCCCTGAACGTGCCAAGGGGGGTGACTCAGCAATGCCAACTGATGAATTAACTAATTCGTTACAGGAAATCCTCCATTCCTGGAAGATCGTCCACTCCTTCGGCTCCACCGGGGGATGATGTGTCGCGGCCTTCAAATGCTCTCCGCATTGCCCCCCGGGGCACTCGGATAGAACACCGCATTGCGGCCCTTTTTCGGGCGCCTGCACAGCCCTCCCCTGCTCGCCACTCTTTGTCATCTTGATCGTCGCCGATTATTAAGGGCATGGTGTAACACCTTCCCCACCAAATGGAGAGTCATGATATGGCAGAAATCATGACTGATTGTCCTGCGCCCAGCCATCTGCGCCGAGACCTCCTATTGCCCAGTGATGATGATGATGAAACCGACCTCGCTGGCCCGAAACGCGGTCCGCCAAGACGGGGCGTCGAAGCTCAACGTCAACCTCGGCTCCTCGAGTAATCTAACACCGCAGCTAGTTGACCTGGTGAGAAGAAGCAAACCTCCGGCTCGGGATGGCATTGTCGTTCCTGATTTAGAATCAGACGCCCGTCGTGGAGTATCGGGGTCGTGCCCGGCTCTTGACGCCGGCAATATTCACGGTAACCGAACCACTTCCTCCGCCAACGCCTCGAATTGAACCGCAAGTACTTCTTGCATCAGCATGATCGAGATGCCTATATCTTATGGATCCGCCATGCAACATGCAACGTGCATGTGTCTCGTCAGCAATGGCCAGATCGAAGTCTCACCGTGTATATTGAAGAGGACCTGTTTCCCTTGCTCATTTCCGCATTAATTTGACGCGGAGTGCAGCAGCTCAAGCATTGTGGACACTCTATTGCCCATTCAGTGCATTTTGCTAGGGTGGGAAGTCGCTTGCCTGCTTGAGACTTGATAGTGAAACCCACGAAGCTCTGACAGATATCGGATTCTTTCTAACATACTTCTCACGGGCTATTCCCCCGACTTCCTGCGGAGTATGATGGACCACCAATCAGTCTTACTCCTTCCACGTCAGTCTATATATCTCGCACTTATTCGTGAATGTTCCCAACAGCAGACTATGCACCGCCATGGCAGTCAATTGTCTTGGGCGTTCCTGGTTGCATGGGTTTCATTCAATTTGCATTTAATGACAAGTTTCATACTGCAACTAATTTGCGCCGCTCTCGCTAGCTTTTTTGGTTATTTGAACATGTAGCTGAACCATTCCGTGGGGTTGATCCTCTATCGCATGATGCCACCCGGCTGAATAGGGCCAGAGGCGCAAAGCTTTAACTCATTTCCCCGTTTCAGATCCGAACTGGATCTGCGGTGCAAGTATTCCTTCTGCGCCATTCCTTTCTCAGGGGCAATGGGGCAATACAGCCTTGGCCGGATTCCAGCATCATGAATTTTCCATGGCCCCTAGCCATACTGCCAGACAAGGCGAGAGTGCCTAGGATCCTCAGCGGGTTAGCCTGTCCGGCGTCTGGATGTATCTCAACATGGTAAAATACTAAAATCCAAGTCACCCTCATCCTGGTCTGTCTCATTCTGGGCAGATGACCCGATCGGATGCATCGCCATGCACCTCAACGCCATATCTCGGCTCCAAACCCCCCTTCCCCGCTGATCTTCATAGATCCAATAGTGCCGTTGATGTGCCCGACGGGCACTTATGCACCGCGACGGATGACCCTCGGATCGCATCCTAGTCATGGGTTCAACATGCCCCGCAAACCACCGTCGTAGTTCCAACTGCAGCCTGAAACATTTGGGGATCCACCCATGCACGCTCGCGACCGACTCAATCTCCTCGTCTCGGCAATGAGAACTTGATGCAGCCGAGCTCTCGGGGTGAACACACTGTTCTGCGAGGAGTTGTCCCAGTCAGGCCGGGCTACACAAGTTTCCATGCTCGGCAATCAGAGCTTACTTTCTGGCATTGCGCCGCATTCGAACAAGGTTTTGGGCGTAATATCTCTGTTCTAGATGCTACATTCTAGATTGAGCGATCGCGCCCCAGCTCGCTTCCCTTGATACTTCCCCAGAAGGCACCCACAGAGATCTGCACGCTGTCGAGACCAATTCGGGCTCGATCCGGTGAGACACTCAAGCAGAAAGACAACATTGGCCCGGGTGAGCCGCGAGAGTTCCAGCAGCACATTTGAGGCGATTTCCAAACTCTGGCTTGACTCGGGTACACCGCAACGCCGTCACCTTCTTTATTCCCTGGATGTTGCCCATTCTAGATGCCTCCCTGTGCAACGCATGGTCTTTCCCCCGAGCCCGCAACGCTCCGAGAATCACCAGGAATACCCGCCAGAAAGCGGGTGCGTGGACGCTGTTCGTCTCGCGCGTGATGAGCCCGGTCCACATGCCACGGGCTTCCTAGCTTCGTTTGTTATTTCCAGTCGAATCATACCGCCGCGCCCTGCCTCTAGTCATGTTGTCCGCTGTTTACAGAATTTGTCTTTGGCTTGGGATAGGCTGGTGGTTGTCTGCCCCCGCTTTGTGATGGCTTCGTGCTGGGCCTGGTCATCCTTTCCACGGGCGAGATCTTTTGGTAAGCTTTTGGCGGTGTTTGTGATGGGATAACTTGCTTTGCGGCTTGTGCTTTCTCGCCACTGGACTGGGACCCGGTGCTGCCGTTGCATTTTAAGCAGGCAGCGAAATCTCCTGCGTGAACTTGGAGGCGTGGACGGGAAGAATGTGGCGAAGCGGGCTGGTCATCCTGTTCTTGGTGAGCTGACGAGCTGACGAATGTAGGCTCCTCCGTCCCGATTAGACATTCTCCGCTGTGTCGGGATACTTTCATGTATCGCCGGGGATGTCATGAACAAGCTTGCGCCAGCTTGGACCAGCTTGTGGCTTGAATCGGCTCGAATCGAGCCATGGTAGAAGCGGGGCTGATATATTTTTGGTGTCATCCAAGGCCCGAATTGCCCTCCCCCGATGAAGCTCGATATTGACATTTGCTCAGGGTCCATATCAGATGGGATTTTAGCCCTCATCTCGCGTGCAGGTTGCATCCGAACCGGTGGGATCCACAGGGCCCGGATCCCGTGTCATCCCTCTTCCAGCCGGGGCCTCAAGCAGCGATGCAAGGTCACCGTGAGGCGGAATTCTGATTGTTGGAAATATCCAGAGTTGCTTCCCCTCGGTGTGACGGGAGAAAAGGGAGCTACCGAAGCCGAGTGTGTAAACGGCAGCGATGCAGGCTGCTGTGAGACCACGCTGCTTGAGACTATTTCCGCATTGGACGGCGTACATAGCAAATGCTTGGGTAGTCCGATGCTCGTTGATTGTGTGACCTTGTAACTGGCCCGACCTCGTACATCCGGAGACGCTTTGCTCGATATCAGAACTAGTGGAGATCGCGCGTCTAGGGTATTTGGCATCCCGAATCTGATTCGCGCGCATGGGCCGTTGATCTTCTCAAGTGACTCGAATGGTCATCTGCTGCGAGGAACGCGCTATACTCGACCCGGTCAGGCGTTGCAGATTGCGTCTTGCGCCCCCATTCCATTTCGTGTTTTGGGCTTGCGATCCTGTCTACTCCGTATTGTCGAGGCTAGTTGTCTGGATTGTCCAAGGATCTACAGTTTTGTCCAGCTCACAGGACACAGCTTCATAATCCCGGCCTTTTTTGGTAACAGTTGACGGATCTTAATTCTCCAGACCCCTCCTCCCTCTTCTTTCTCTCTTCTCCCGGAGGATTATCGTCCGCGGGTCGGCACAAAAACAAGAAATGCCTCCACCGGATCGGGATTCGCGGATGGCCTGCAGAATGTCCCATCTGCATAGTCTAGCGGACACTATATCGTCCGGACCATGGTTTTCCCCTCAGCGGGACCATTCTCCTTGTTGACCACTGCTCTCTTTTGTTTTCTCAGTAAGATGTTTAAGACACCTCAAGTCACACGGTCCAGACCAGGCGCGATTCAATACCTGGAAGGCCTATCACGGTGCTCCCCTCGCTGTGTGATGTGAAGAGAGAAACTCGGCTAAGGGCAAAGACCGGGGAGGGGATTCCCGTCTTTATAGAGCTCGTCTCGTAGTACATCGTCAGGGAATTTGCCGATCTCGTGATTGGCACAGAAAATAAAAAGAACCCAAGAAAAACACGCGGTGCGACGGTTACTCCCTTTTGTTTTCCATCTCCTTCTCCACGCAGGATCCAATATCTGCCAACCCCATATTCGATCGCTGTCCCACCTCGGGAAAATCAGCCCGAGTCATCGTTCCACTGGCGATCTTGTCTCCTGAACCCGTTATCCGCCAGGATCAAAAAGAAGTGGTCGTCCCCCCTCCTCGCGCGCCTCGTATCCGAACCCATTCCTAAACCCCCGACCCCCCGCGGAAGATCCCGAGCTGAACCGGTTTTTGGCGTCATCCCGTAAGTTAAGTTTCATTGCTTCTTTTGCCCCATGCAGGGCCAATCACGCGCAACCCATACCCCGGCCGGAATCCGCGCGAGGAGAGTTTCTAATACTTGGCTGAGTTGCCGGAATCGCCCTTTCTACTCCGTATATTTCCCCCCCCCTCCAAAACCCCGTGACTCGTGACGGCGGCCTGCAACCTCAGGCAACAACCAACCCTCACCGCCTCCGCCCTCGCACCTCCAACGCCAAAGTCTCTCGCCAGTTCCAAGTTCCATCTATCCCGCTGATCGACCTTCACTTCTGCATGCACGACCCGCCCCGGCGCCACTCTCTCCTCTAGCTTCTGGCGTCTCTCGACGCGCCCTGGGCCACCACGCCGTGCTTCCGACTATGTATGGCACGCCTCACTCCCTCGCGACGATGAATGGGATGGGAGGAGACGTCGATGCTTCGGGCACTATCGACCCGGCCAACTTGAGCAGCTCTGGTATGTCGCTTTGGTTTTGGATTGTCTTGCTTCGCATTGTATCGCTTTCTTTTCCTCGTTCGCCCCTTCCCGTCCGCCGTCAGGTCCGGTCTCTGTCTGGTCGCGACTGCTCTCTCTGTCGCGAACCCCGCGCGACCGGTCATCGATGGCCGGTAGCGATCATTCTCTGCCTCTCTTCCTGTCTATTCCCTGCCACCTACCTGTAAACTGATTCCCCTCCTAGTCTCTGCTCTACCGGCAACATCCCCTGCAGATACAAGTCCCCGTGGTATTAAGCGTAGTCGCACTCCAGATCACGGTGGAAATGGACAAGCCGATGGAGACCAGGACGATGGTATGTGCGCGCAACGGCGGTGGATACTGAAATCTTGACTTTTTCTTGACTTTTTCTTGACTTTTTTTCTCTCTTCCCCCCGCTTCCTTTCCTCGCGTGGTCGCACTCAGCCTGAAGGTCCCGGGGACATCGCATACTAATCAGTCATTATCCATTCTAGAGGAACAAGGCCGTCGCAAGCGTGGTCGTCCCCCGAAGACGCCGCGCGCCGGCTCAAATGAGCAGCCATCTGGAGGTACCCCGATCCAAACACCCCAGATGCAATCGCGTCCGCTTCCGCAGCAGACAGCTGGATCGCCCCCTCTCGCATCGCCTCCCGACAAGACCACTCCAAGCAAAAACCAGATTAAGGCGCTCCCGACCGTGCGCGATCATACGTCGGACCAGCTCAACGATGAAGGTGACGAGTACATTGCCAAGGAGTTCGATGATGCCGGAGAGACCAAGGTCGACGCCATGGGCTACCTGCAGGGCGTGCGGGAATACAAGTGCCGTACTTTCCGGGTGCCCAATCGAGGAACCAAGCTCTTCATGTTGGCTACGGAATGCGCAAGGGTGTTGAACTACCGTGACTCGTACCTGTTGTTCAACAAGAACCGATCGTTGCACAAGATCATCGCATCTCAAATCGAAAAGGACGACTTGATTGCGCAAGACATTCTCCCTTATTCCTACCGGTCCCGGCAAATCGCCATTGTTTCCGCTCGCTCTATGTTCCGACAGTTTGGCAGTCGTGTCATTGTCAATGGCCGGAGGGTTCGGGATGACTACTGGGAGAGCAAAGCACGCAAGCAAGGCTTTACCGAGGAAGACTTGGCGGGTGAGAAGCGCCCCGGGGCCACCAAGGCTCGAGACGGAACTACGGCAGAGACTCCGGCCTCTAGTATTTTGCCCGCGCTCCCTCATAACGATGTGATCTTCAGCAACACGGTTGAGGCGTTGCCTCCGGGCCTTTCATTAGACGTGACCGACTCCTCTCCTTCACTTTCGCAGTTCCCCCTGATCCACATGGCAACCACCGATGACCCGCGACTGCGCGACTACAATAACCTGGGCCGGGCGCGCCAAGAGTTGACTGGGCCAGCGTACCAGGACCGTACGCAGACGACCTCCGCGAACGAGCTTCTCAACCAAGCATCACATGCCGCCGATTTCAATAAGATCCTAGGTTCGCAACGAAGTTTCCGACAGAAAGGCCTGGATGAATTCTACGCGAAACCACGAGAAACGCCCGAAACGGAGCCGCAATCCACCACGGCCCTTGACTCGGGTCTTTCGGTATCGCAGCCTATTCAGACTGCCCAAGCACCCCCGGTCGGCATGGCAAACCCTGTGCATCAACAACATATCATGCCTCATCAGGCCATGGCCGGTCACCAGGGTTTCCCACAGCAGGCACACCCGCAGTCCATGGGGCAGCCTCAGGTCCGGGGGGTTCCACCGGGCATGCAGCCTCATCTCATGCATCAACGGTCAAACCCGGCCATGTCCGCCGGTGTACCCCAGCCCGCGTACGGATATCCTTCCCAGCAACAACAAATGTGGGGGCAGCCTCCTCCGCAACCCCAGCCCTCTCCAATGTCCTCTTCGGGTGTCCAAGGTATGGGGATGCCTCAATATGCGCAGCAGATGCCTGCAGCCTCACAGCAGGCGCCATCTCCTCTCCATCATGGCCAGCAGCCACAGCAATCCCCGCGAAATCAACAGCGTCCACAGGCGCCACAGATGCAGCAATTTCCTCAAGTACAACATCCCCAGGCGCAACAGCAAGCTATGGGATCTATGGGTTTCTCGGGGGGTGCTCCCGGCTATCCGGGGATGCCACGAATGTACCCCTCCCAGGGCCCCGGTGGACAGGCCTTCATGGGCAATCCTCAGCAGAGCATGGCGATGGGTATGGGAGCAGGCGGCATGCCTGGGTGGCCCACCGGTCCCGGTGCACCAATGCAACCGGGCCAGCCCCAGGCGGGTCCGTCCGGCAGCCCATTAGGCGGATGGTCTTACTAGATTGCGGACTGGCGTTTTCTAGATCGGGCGTTTCCTGGGATTTCTTTTCCTGCATCAGAGATGTCCTTGGTTTTCTCTTGTCTCTCTCTCCCCTCCTCTGCCCTGGACCTGTTTCCTCAGCCCCGTTTGCATTTCGTGGCCATTTCTCGCGATCAAGACTGTCGGTAATGTTAATCTCGGGCCGTCTTTCTATACCCTTTGTTGTACTCAATTGGGCTCGGGTCTCGATTGATGCCTTGGTCTGTGTTTGTGTCTCTTTCCATAACTGGCAATTCCCCGGGCGTTGTTTTGCTGCTTGATCTCTGGCGTTGAGTCTACTGCTTACTGTTACAGATCTATGAATATGTACGCTTTTTATCCTTTTTCTCTTTCTCTTTCCTTCACCTCTGTGTTCCCATCCTTTTCTCATGCATGGTCGATAGAGGGTTTCTTTCGCAGTGGAATCATCGCATCGGTTTCTTGAGACGGAGAATACCTGCTTGTTCCTCCCGGCCATGGTGTGTTCGCCGAGGTTCTTGCATCTTCCACGGCTTGTCTATGTTCTGTTCTGTTGCCTGTGTATTACCGTCGACTTTGGGTCTTGGGCCCGACTCTATTATTGTGTATTTCTTGCAGTTGACAACCTTGTGAATGCCACTATCACTTTCAATTCTGCTGTCTATACTTGAAGTTTAGAAACTGGATACTATATGTACTTTCGGTGTAGATGAATTATAAATATCCAGACACATATACGATATGTGTGTATGTATGTAGTATGAACATTGTGAACAAAAAAAAAATTAAAATGACAGTACAACAAACAAATGCTCAAAAAAAAGTCAAAAAGTCAGCGTCCCCGGGAAGGCTCGAACTTCCAACCTCCTGATTAACAGTCAGACGCGCTAGCCTATTGCGCCACGGAGACGTTGCTTGATAAGTGGAGCTTATCAGAAATGCACTATGAACTTAATCGATTGACATACCTGTTCTACCTTGCCGTTTTGTCGAATAATCATTAAAGTATAAAAAAGATATAAAGTATTATTATATATAATAGTGGATAGAATGCTTAATAAACTTATACATGTTTTACACATTAATATCAATTTATCATGGTTGGGTTGGTGGTCACTAGTCAAGCAGCTTTGTCCTGTGTTAGGTACATACAGTATAGATTCGATTTTTCCAGAGAAAAGTACGACAACATTCAAAATATGTCCAGGGAGAAGCATTACAGACTCAAGATAGCACCGGGTATACCGTTCACTCCGCCTGCTCGGGTTTCCGACCCCAAACCCTCCGGCTAGCGGGAGTCAGCAACGCAGATAAGAAAGAGGTGGAAAAGAGAAGACGAAAAGAGCACTCACGCGGTATGATAGATATGAAACTCTGGCTTGCGCACCTCCTGTCGCAACCGCGCCACATAAACCTGCACCTCCTCGGGCGACCACGGCTCCGGCGTACCGAACTTGGTGAGCAAGAACATACACCAGCCTTCCAGCCCGTTCACCCACTGATGGTAATTGACCTGGCCGGCTTCCTTGAGAAGTTTATCGCGTGGCCAGGGCCCGATGGGCCATTTGTAAGTTCGCTCCTGCAAGTCCACGAACCCGGCCTTCTCCATCGAGGCGCGCATGGTGTTGAGGGTTCCGCCCGGATGGCCGGAATTGGCGGCGGCGTCGAGCACATTCGACCCGAAGGAGTGCAGGATGTTGGACGGGGGCAGACTGCCGTCGTCGCAGAGGACATAGGCGTCGGCTTCCAGCTGCTCGATCCAGCCCCCGGGATTGAGATTGCTGGATTAAAATGAAAGGTTAGATAGAATATGCTGGCGGGTATAATGGACGCCCTACTCGAATGCTTGCTTGTAGACGGTGTCCCATTCGCCCGGCGTGAACGATGCGACGAGGTGGCTGATATGGACAAAGTCGAACGGCTCGCGCCACGTCCAGTTTTCGAGGATGTTGTCCACCTCGAGGATGCAGTTGGGCGGCATCCAGTTTACCGGGGGCGGGTAGAGATCCACGCCGCGGACGGTGGCTGGAAGAGTGTGTTAGACTTGTGCTGGGGAGGTGGGCGCATGATCTGGAACTCACCGTGGGGAAACATGTCGGCGACATCGCTGGGTGGGTTAATACGCTGCAGAGAAGATGTAGAGATGCGGGAGACAGAAGCTCACATCGCCCAGTTGCCTCGACCGGTTCCGATATCAAGGATGTTCTATGTCGCAGGCGATGGTCAGTTTCATTCCCGCCCCCGCTCGTCGGGCTTTCCGCGTACCTTGGCCGATTGCTTGATCGGGGCTTGGAAGAGCGGGTTGCGTGTTTCGGAATCCAGCAGAATGGAGACAAGATGACTGCGCGGGGGATTAGATAGGTTCGCAGGCTGATGCCCCGGACATACCATGCATCGAAGCATTCAAACTGCTGTTCGTCGGCCGGGCACCTTGAACCGAGTTAGCACCATGATGGGAAACAGCATTTCAGAGCCAAATACCAGTAGTTATCCTCTCGGATGGTTTGATATCTGTGGGGCATGGTTAGCGGGCGCCTTGTCACCGCGATGAGAAGACCGACCGTCGACCATTCTTCATCACGCCACGATAGATCCTCGACGCCAGCGATGTAGTGTCCCTACACGACCTATTTTAGCGACGTTGACGATTCACGCATTCGACACGACTCACGAATCCGCATCATTGGAATTATGCAAATCATCCAGGATGTACTGGTCCCGGTCCTGCGCCAGTGAGACCGAGCGCAACCTATATATATTGGATGGCGGGAGACTTACGGCTGCCAGAGGCTTGTCGTCGTCCGGTTCCATTTTGTCCGGTAGCAAGTGAGCAGAGGCAGATCTTCGCGACCCAGATTCGAAAGGGAAAGGAAGAGAAGGATGGGATCCGGGCAGGCTCGAATCCTTCGCGGGGTTTCACCCGGTCCTCTTGTCGGGCCGATGCACAACGGTTACGCAGGCTGCAGGGACCGGGATATCCCGGTCGATTGTGGGAGATGCGACCGAATTGCAGGAATGTAGATGATATACTATATCACCCAAGACTCAACCATCTCTCGGGAGGTGCAATCGTGCCATGGAAGGGTGTCTTTCGGCCCCGGGATCTGGGGCAAGATCCGCCAATGATCAGTGGTAGAATCACTAGGGCGAGCTGGCGATCCTGCTCGACCCACGAGTGTTCGTGTCGAGGACACTTCGTATTCCGTAGAAATATGTCTAAGGTCAAGTTGAAGGTTTAATTAAGGTCACGGGGTAAGGTTACCGACCTCACCGCATCCCACCGCATCATCCACATGGTTCCACTACACAGCAAAAACCTCAAAAACGTCAAAAGCGTCCCCGGGAAGGCTCGAACTTCCAACCTCCTGATTAACAGTCAGACGCGCTAACCTATTGCGCCACGGAGACCCGCTTGCGGTGCACGGCCTGATGTGCCTCGGACCGGGGGTGGCCAGAATTGGTTTATTAATATGGAGTATACGGAGTACTAAACTATCCAGTTCCAGTTCCAGTACCAGCTCCTGTTTCTGTTCTGGTTCCTGTTCAAAGTCGAAGCCTCGGATGCGCATCATTTCGCATCATCATCAACACTGGCCTTTGACCCTCGTGGATCACAGCTCGATTTCGTAGTCCGGTTTCGTCGAATTTCATCTCTTTCTTTCTCTCCAATCCGACATGGTCTTCTTAGGCGACTAGTCTTTGTCGGCCATGTCCTTGGCGGTGTGCATTCCCTTCGTGTGAAAAAGATTCCTAGCCGATTTCACGGGCCAGGAAACGGTGGCAATAGGGTGATGGTTGTGAGATGACGATGGTGCAGGTAACGCTAACCCCGTTGGCAATAAGCAGCCCAATATCAAAGTCGAGGATCAGTATCGCGGGTCGTAAATCCTCAAAGGAACTTAAGCAAGGCCTTTCACATGCTCCACAGGGTCATGGCGCAGGTTGTTTTGACGCCGTAAAATCCTATCCTTGACGAGCTACCCAAGGGCGTTCTTCTAGGCCGACACGTTTGCGATAGGGGACAGCTCAATCAGAAACCACCACTCGATTAGTGAAAAGTAGGGGCCCGAAGAAAAGTGTAGAACCTAGCAAACAGCTTCGTTTGGACGCGTCTGGTCAACACTAAAGCGATATCAGAAAATTCTTCACAAAGAGCCGCTTTGAGAGGTAGGAACGACGTACTGGTGATGATGGTGTTGTAATGCTGATCAAGATATCATAAATGATACCTGACAGACAGACAGACAACATAAAGCCACACTTGGGATGCTTCGCGCTGGGTAGTGACATATGGCACCATATGTATGTGAGTGAGACCAGCTGGGATAATCACATACGGACGAACACGGGGTTTTCATGGATCCAAGGGCGGAGATCCACCGTGATGATCGAAACTGCAGGTTCAGGGGTTCCGTGTTCATGATTGTGACTGGCTGGTCTTTCTTGGCCCCTGGTAAACGACAAATCAAGACGGCATTGTTGAGCGTCAGTTAGACTTTGCAATACACGGGGAAGGAGACAGAAACGTGGATGGGAGATGCATGCACGAACGAGAGAGATCCATACGCGTACTCGGGCCCCCCAATCTCCAGCTGCTGGCACTTCTCGATACTCCGTACCCCGTATTCGAAGCAGATTGTGACGAAGCGTGATCTTGCGCCACTTTTTATGTTCTTGAATTATTTTTTAAAGAGCATATGTCCTGGACAAGCTCGATTACACGTGACTGAGCAAGAAATCCAGCGGGAATTTCTTGCCATGATCCTGGCTCAAAGATCCTCAAATCGAAGCAGGCACTCTCGGGGCACAGAATCAAAGTGTCAGTAGCGAAAGTGAGGATCTATGAGAAGAGACTGATAACAGCCCCATCGATTGTTGTGGACAACAGACGAGCTATTCATCAATATCTTGACCGAGGCCCCATTTGCCAGAGGTTATGGTCTGTCTCTTATGGCGAATTCATCGTGCGAGTTCCCTGAATTTCGTCGTTGCAGCACAGTACCGAGAGTACGCATCTCGTAGTATAGCCTATCGATTGAAGAGCCCGTTGGCCTATGTAGGGTAAGCAAAGACCACGGGTAATATGGCTCTGACCTTACATCGGTGATCAGAAGGGCCACGAACCAGGGATCCTCTGAATCCACTGGATTTGATGAAGGTATGAATGCGCGTTGCCTCGCACACCGGGATGGACTCTGAAAGGGTGGTGAGCCGTGGTGGGCATCTGTATCGCAACAGGCCTCGGTATCACATCAATGGAAGGTTCAGTGCCTACGTGCGAGGCATACGGTGCGAGGCACTCCGCAAGGCATCACTCTGAAAAATAGTGACATACTCCGAGTAACTGTTGGCGACCTCGAGGCCATGCTCACTCAGGGTGTTCAGTTCCTTCGCCAGGATCATGCGCTCCCGTTCCTTCGCCGGATCTTGTGCTTCACGCGATGCCGTTATAATTGTAGGTAGTCCACAGGAAGAGAGGGACCATGGCTCCACGCCGTATAGTATACAAAGGCGGACGGTCAGTGGATCCGAGGGATCTCTGCCAGATTGGTTGATTCAATACCAGCATCCGCAAGGAGCAAAATCGTCGATCGTAGGACGCCGTCAATTGCTCAGCGACTGCTTATAGCTCAACCTCAAGCTCCGACATTGGTGTTCGTCATACCTCGTCATGCCAGGGAATGGATTCAAGTGCTTCTTTGCATCGAGACATGAAGTCCGGACATCCAATGGCTAATCAGTGCTTTCTTTGTGGCATAGGTATCCCCAGAAACCAGCACTTGTCGGTGGATCACTTAAATCGATTTCCGACCAAGTCTAAGATAGTGCGAGCATTGTTGATCGCAAGACGGACGGCCGCGAAGTCCATCTTCACCAATGCTGTCATGTTCTCATACATGGTTTTCGTGCGCATGATTGAGAACAGTTTCTCGGGCGTTTTCTTGGCCCCATGCTTCGACAGTTTTGGCTTGCTGCTTCATATCACTGTGAGAGGACTTTTGTTATTGCGCCCTGCATTGAGATGTCTCCCGTGCCAATTGATTTTTTTGATTCGAGCAGCAGAGACTGGTATGGCCCATGAATGTGCCGGTGATATCAAGAGAGATTTCAAGCAATTCCGCAGAGAAATCTCCGGTTGGCTGTATTTATTTGGTGAAAATTCTTCTCGTGATGATCATCGAATTCGGAGGCACAAGAGCACACACGATGGCAGAATTTGACAGGGCAGTGGTGATTGAAAGGATGTTCATGTTCACCGTATCCCGAGGCAAGGCCCTCGGTGAAATGAGCTGGGTGACTGGGAGTCAGGTTATCAACTGGGAAAGCGATGATTCGGTCAGCCAAAAAATGCATGTGGGGTTGAGGCATCGGAAGTTGGAAACAGGACAGTGTGGAGAGAAGAGAAATATCATATAAAAATGTGAGGCTCACATCTATCGAGGATCTGGGCGACTGTCCCGCCACGGCGCAGAAACTGTGGAGCCTAGCGACAAAGATGATGGCGACAACAATATAAGGGTGATACCGTGAATCATCCCTTCTGGACCCAGCGCATGTCGTGATGTCGATATCTGCCTGCCATGCTATGATTGCAAGTGGATTTTGCGCATTGGTGCTTTCAGCGTGGGAGAAGCTCGGAGATAGACAGAATGTAGTACACGTTTGAACGACAGGTAGCGAACTGCTCTCTATGAAAGGGCGAATTCATTTTGGACATTCCGTATAGCTGCCACTGTTTCTCATCGAAAGTGGTATTGAATGTGGTCGCTAGGAAGACAATCTTCTGGGGAGATTTGCGAATCTGTAATAAAACTTCCTAGAGAAACGCCATATATAGGCAATATAGTCGCATTGCCGCTTGAGATACCTATCACTGATTGCATTAGAATCCTCTCGCTGGGTTGTTATCTCTCCTTGGGAACTTACCATAACTCGGGTGACACATCGGTAGATGGATCACCAGAGGTCACTAGGAAGATGTAATTGGTAAGAAATCTTTGTAGGCGACCTTCAACCAAGGACTCACCACACACTTGTCGACTCAGGTGTAGCCATTCTTGAAGAGACTGGGTATCAAAAGTACTCAAAACAGGATCACATTCATCATCAGTCTGGCTCCCGGCCCTGGAGGTGTGTCATTGTGATCAATTTCCACTCGGTTACTTTTGACATCTTGAGCACCTCACTGTGACCGGCCATGGTATATGTTTATCTCGATGGGCATCTCTCGGTCATCAAGCAGCAAGCACAATGTATAGGTCGCACTCTTGGTTACGGAGGTGCTGTTCATCCTGCCAAGAGAAAGAGATGGCCGAGAACGATTCTGATCCCCATTTCGCAGTCGTGCTAAATGGGCCGGCTTCTTGCTTCGATGTAAAGCCGCATCCTCCCATTTAGACTTGCTTGAGGTATGATCATTATTCTGCAGCCCGTGTGATCATGAAGATAGGAGCAACTGTGTATGCATCAAACCTTGGAAAGATAGACTGTGGCGCAGCCAGCTGGTTCAAGGGGCATAGAAAGAGACAAAGCAAGGGCGAAATAAATAGGAAGCACACTTGATGTAGATATATATCAATGGGATATAGAGTGGGATGCGGTGGACGACAAGAACAGGTTAGAAATGGCAGAAACCAGGGCTTTATACTTGATCTGAATGGAACTTGCCCTACATGACAAACACAAGCTGTGTGTCGCGGAACAAACTTGGCCGCGCCACAATAACGATTCGTCTCCGTGGCGCAATAGGTTAGCGCGTCTGACTGTTAATCAGGAGGTTGGAAGTTCGAGCCTTCCCGGGGACGCTGACATTTTTGCCTTCTTAAGTTTGGAGTGCATGATTTTTTTGCCTTCTTAACCTTTCTTTTTTCTACATAAACGGTTGTTGTGTATTTTTCAATCTTGGAGATCTCAAACATATTCATTTTGGTTTTGAGGGAGGTCGATGCTTAGGTTGATATATGCATCCAATCCGGCAGAGAAGTTAATTATATATACTCCACTACGCGGTCCATAAATCCCGGAACTAGGAACTCGCCACCGTTTAAGCCCCAGTAACCAGCAGCGTCGTCACGGGTGTGGCGCTCGCACTACAAATACAAGACCCAGTCGAGGCCACCGGCGGTGCTGTACAATGTGGACTAACCGTCCACACAGCCGACGACGACAGCGACTCGCCCTCCTTCCGCTCAGCCCGCACAAGAACCGGAATGACCGCACCGGTACTCATCTTGAACTCACGATGTCCAAGAACCCTCAACAATGACGCGATCTCGCCCGAATGACTGGTCACCGAGACAAACGCCTTCGCCTTCGACGACGCGAAGAAGATATCGCCCAGAACCCGGCGACTCCGTATATCTTGTGCATTGCTTGTCTCAGCCGTCACTCCATTCCACAGCTCATCGTCGTCATTGAACCCGGCTTCGAAAGGCCAGTCCGGGAACAGCGTGTGAATGTATGATCGTCTGCGGCGGTGGTCGCAGGTATGGATACTAATGCCTTCGCGGAACAGTTCCTTGACGAGGGGATGGAAGGGCTGGCTACCTTTCGGCAAGCGCAGACCGGTGAATGTGAGATTGGCCGTCTGTAGGGTGCGCGTGAGAGGGCTGACAAAGTACAGGTCGGGCGTGTGGATGCGTTGCGCAGTGATCTGGGACTGCCAGAATGTATGCGCGCGCAGGGCTTGGGTCTCGCCGGCTTTGGTCAGGGATGCGTCATGCCATGTTACGGTGTCGTTGCCGTTGAGCTCGGCCCAATAGCACTGGGTCGATGTGAGTCGTATTTGAAATGCCCTCTCTTCTCGTCGACGGCGGGCGGGGTCGCTGGAGAACTTACATTCCAGGCTGGAGTGCCGTAGTAGGACTCGGCCGCATTGTGCCAGCCTTCGCCGTGGCGGCCGAGAAAGAGGACTTTGTATTCCACGTTCTTTGGAGAGCCCTGATTCAACTTCTGGACCTGGTGGTAGAAGCGTTCCCACTGAGTTTGCGAGTTTGCGCTCTGAAGATCGCGATCCGCTGGATAGGTGCGGTTGATGAGGCCGAAGTTATGCGCAGTCTATGAAAGTCAGCTGGCCAGTCTCAGTTGTAGCTGGACAGGACACACGTAATCAAAAGTCGAGGCATCAGTGGATGTCTCATCTTGCAGGAAATAACCCGTCTCGGTGGAATAGTGGATGGTCGATGCCCTGATCGAGCCGGCTAGACCCAATAGGGCCAGACCGAGAGCGAACAATTGCATGGGGAGAGATGAAGATGGAATTGATGGGCAGACATGGCCATGACCTCTATATTTCGGGTTAAATCCCCGCCCAGAATTAATCCGCGCGCACGTGTGGGATGATTGGAGCAGAATTGCGTCAACAGATGAAGTCGGGACGGCCCGCGTGGATATTATTACACTACATGTCGTCACGGCTTCGCTTCGACGGAGAGCAAAGTCCGGCAGGGCAGACATCGACCTTTTGATTTATGAAACAAGGTGAGAAGAAAGGTATAGTACTGGTGACCGTGTATATAACAAGCCAATTGCTACCAAGATGCAAATCCAAACCCCACCCATAACCGAGCCTGTCTGCGTAAAAATAATCCAAGAAGTGAAGAAAAGATCAGCCCGAGGGCCAGAATTAAAAAGGTCGTATCGCACACCAATATAGATCCCAGGCCAATAAGAAACCATGCAAAGAATGCTCCGAATATATGTAGAAAACCCCGGTGACACCACACCGATCAAAGAAATAGAGAGACAGGAGAAAGAAAAAGACATATGTAGGAAAGGGGGGAAAGTGACAGTATTTTCTCCAAACGCGGAGGGTTGGAATAGACAAGCCCATCGACAGACGCCGAGGGCAAAAGAAAACGATTCAAAACAAATTCACGGGCCGAGAGGATGCGTGGCCGTTCGTCCCAAAACCAATC
The DNA here is from genome assembly GCA_028828875.1 of Penicillium capsulatum. Taxonomy (NCBI): domain Eukaryota; kingdom Fungi; phylum Ascomycota; class Eurotiomycetes; order Eurotiales; family Aspergillaceae; genus Penicillium; species Penicillium capsulatum. Next base: position 1,356,638 of record JAQJZR010000006.1, on the reverse strand, counting down.
AAAAGCATATTTATTCGCGGCACATTTCTCATTCATCCATAGCCTCTCATGAGGGATAGTTGCTCGGCGTCGTGTTATTCGCAAAAGCGTAGGCCTTCGGTTTCTGCACTGACGGCATAGAGTGAGCAGTGAAGCGATGGGCGTCCTGCTGCTCGGAGAATTCATGCAACATAAACTCGGACTGCTTCCGGTCCCCGGTCTCGGAGCCGGGCATTTCAGTGTCCTCAATCGAGTAGATCAGTGACGGGGAGCCCGACACCGGTTCCATTCCAAACCCTTGCCCGGTGTGGTCAACCGACGGATCAAACCCAATCGGCGACACGGTGCTTGAGTGGGATACGGGGATGCCGTTTGAGAAATCCGGCGAAGAGAGAGAAGCCGACTCGGCCCAGCTGCGCGCCGTCAAGGGCACGGGGTCGCAGCTCACGTACTCGGGGAAGTTGTTCGCCTGAGGCGGGGCCGACATGGGCGGTGCGACATTTTGATAGGGAAAAGAAGAATAGAGGTCCAAGGGTGTAGTGGGAGGCGATGCAATGTTGACTTGCATCGGCTGTGAAGTGGGGAAAAATTGAGTGGTCGAATGCGCCGACATGCAGTAGTTGCTCTCGGTGGGAGAAGCGGGCATAAAATGCTGGAAGTCCTGGGGCGTCAACGGAGTTGGCGGGGCCAGGGTCGTCGACGACACGGACGGTCGCAACATCTCAGCCTTGCTTGACTTCATCGATCCGGCCTCCGCAAACGTAAAGTTCAGCGGGGAGCGCTGAGCGGCCGACGACTTCCGCACACCGGCGTACCGGGAGTTAAGACTCTGGGTGGACTTGGAATGCCTCACGGAGTTGCTAGCACCGTTGTTCGGCATGCGACTTTTTGGCGAAAGGGAAGACATGGAGGTCGAGGCAGCCAGGGACCGTGTATTGGAGGTTCCGATGGCCGCGGGCCGAGGACGCTTGCGCCGTGCGGCGAGGTCCAGTTCCTTGCTGGGTTCCTTCCACGATACTGATCCTGCGCGACTGGATGGCTGCGACAAACCAGCAGTTGACCCGGTGGTGCAGATCCCGATCCCGCTCAAAGAAGTAGTAAGCGCATCAGACGACTCACGGCGATCCATTGGCATATCCGAGTTTTGCATAGGCACCGAATACTGCATATTGTATCCAAGAGCAGCCTCAGATCCGATATGATCCTTGGGGCTTCCAGTCCAGTCCTCGGACTGAGCGGGGAACTGGGGTCCCGAGAAGGCGTCGACATTGTGTTGCACGGAGCGCGAGGAACGCGGCACCTCGGGGATGCTCTGGCTGGCGGAGGGAAACGAGTGTGCCTCTGAATGTCCGTAGTTGACGGCGCCATCGTTACCCTGAGATGCCCACGAGGCAGATTCCTTAATTTCTGGCCAATCGGCGTAGGCCGGGTTGTAACCACTTTGAGTTTTGTTGTCATGCATCTTGGGGGCGGTCTTGGGCGGCGCCATCGATGTGGGAGAGACTGCTTCATCCTCCTGTGGAGATTCATGCTTGCTGTGAGAGCCTCGGCGAGAGAAACGATCCCGGGCAGCGACTGCGGCGTTCAGTGCTCGCTGCAGAGACGCGAAGGTGGCCTCTCGGGCGGACTCACTCTTTGTTTTATGGTGCTTCCGATCGGAGTTGGCATCAGCATTCACGTTGTTCTGTGCAGTGACGGTCTTGGGCTTGGGGGTCGATGATCGTTCAGGCTCCTCGGTGGAGGCGGAAGGTTGACGGGACTCGGACAGCTGATCGAGAGTCTCTGATTTCCGACGAGCAGCCTCCTCGGCCTCGGCCTTGGCTTTCTGCATCTTCTCGAACTCCTCCTGGCGTTTTTGCTGTTTGGCCTTGGCACGACGATTTTGAAACCAGTTCTAGATGAGAGGATTAGCCACGAAGAGTCCGGGATAACAATATCGTCCACATACCGCCACCCGAGGAAGGCTGAGGTTTGTCTGGGCGGCCAATTGCCGCTTGACGTTGCTGCTGGGCTTGGGGTGAGCCTGGAACTGGGCCTCAAGGGTCTCGACCTGTTCCTTGGTCAAGCGCGGCCGCGACAGATTCTCGGTGTATTCGTCGTAGTCCATGATTGGTTGGTGGTAGTAGTCGATCATCTCCATGGGCGGATGGGAATACATGTAGCCGTCGATAGGATGCATCATGGGCGGGGGCACCATGGTCGGGTCGTAGGCCATGGTGTGGTCCATCGGCAGACCCGAATGAGCGGGATAGTTCCATGAGGGATGGATATAACTCATGGTGAAGGAGGGGGAGGGGGGTTATGACAACGAGAGGGCAAAAGGAAGGACTGCTCGGGAATGGAATCGCAGTGGACGCGGGAAGAATGGCTATATCATCGAGGGTCGAGAGGGAACGGCAGATACGAGGAAGCAAAGTCGAGAAAATAAAAAGAAAAAAAGCGAAGCCCGGCGTTAAAGGAGAGACTGGGGGCAATGGTACAAAAAAAGAAAAAGGAATGACGAGAGGTGAATGGGGAGGAGAGAGGAAGAGGAAAGGGACAAGATCGGGGGTGGAGGTAGAGCGCGCGGTATGGGTGGCGTAATAGGCTGGGGGATACGGGTGAGTGATTGGCGGAGGACCGGTACCGTGCGTTCGAGACGGTAACGGCAGGCAACTCGGGGAGACCGGGAGGTTTGGGGATCTCGAGATGGAGGATCAAGGCTTTCCAGTCTTCTCTCAAAAGATCAAACGAAAAATAGCACGATTCAAATCCAACTCTAATGTCTTTTTGGTTCACGTCACGATCTCCCAGACCACTGGAATCACCCCGGGGCATTAGGATCGGATCGTCTACGACACCCATTTAGGGCATCAGGCACAACCCCCACCCGTGGAGTCGCGCTACCGCCCGCGCGGTTCTAGGGGGTGGCGGCCTGGGCTCTGCAGGAATTTCGATCCTGACGGGCTTCGGGGATCTGATCATCTGTGATCCCCGATACTCCGTAGTGGAAGCCCATGTCAGATCCGAACATTATCTCTATTGTGACGGGGAGTGCCTATACTCCGTAGCATAAACAAACTGTTCCATGGGAGGTGGACAGCGGCTCGGACGGAACCGTGGCCGAGTCCCGCGGTAATTTTCCCTGCACTGGCATTCATCCCTCCCTCCTTGGGAAGTTCCTGCATTAGCCGGTGCAAAGGAAATCATGAGTGGATCCCGGGTGATCCAGCTTGCAGTTGTTTCGAGATGTTTCCTCGTACCCGGTCCCTCTGACGAAAGGATACTCGGGCTGTCATCTGTCAGCGCCGCCGTGCGCCAAGCCCTACTAAACATCAATAGTTGACAGATCACGTCGATCCTCAGGATCTACCGAGCGTTGTTTGAGTTTTTTTTTGTTTTTTTTTTTTTTTCTTTTCTTTTCTTTTCTTTTCTTTTTTTTTTTCGTCTGGCGCTCGCGTTTCCCTGCTATACGGAGTATTGTGCAAGATGATCGAGGTGACACAAATCGCCCTTCCCGACGCTTTGGCTCACCCTGGTCGACGGCGCTAAACGTCGTGGATCGAGAGGCTCCATGCACGCAAGTCACGATGGGTTTGACCCCGGCTCCAGGATGCGCTGCACGGTCTTCCCGGCCAGCACGGTCTACAGGACCTTCATGCGAATATGCCGACAGGTTGACCAAACGCTCCTGAAACTCTTCCGGGCTCGTCCTGCGACCCCTCAGGACAGGGAGTTTCACAGGATCTTCTAAAAACGAAGTCTAAAGTATGGGGTCGGATAGGTTCCGGGGAACAGTGAAATCTCACGGTTGATAGGCGCCAGCGTCATCTTGTCCTCACCGCACAGTTCTCCAGATGGAGTAGGGATGGAGCAAAGAGGGGCACCGGTCCAGCGGAATGTCTGGCCCTAAGCCACTCTCTTTGGGATCCCCCACGAGCCTTTCCCAGTTCGGACCATGATCGGACCCGAAGCGTGGCCAACGTTTTCATGCTCGGCTGATCGTTCTCGATGAGCCCATCAGCCGTACGGAGTACCCAAGTGATCGTAACCGAGGGAGGGCCCCATCTCGACCCCGAGACAAGGACGGGAACACCAGCATCCACGCGAGTCACGAGAAATGTGGCGGGTTCTTCATCCCCAAATCCAAACCTTATCGATTCCGGGCTCGGCAAAAAAACATCCAGGATGATGCCGTGATCGACATCTCGCTTGAGATGCTCGTGGGTCAGTCCTCTTCCAGCATCACGTGCAGTAGAGGCGCCTATCAGCGTTGGAAATCACATTGTGAGTTTGCACCTGCTCTCTCCACCATCATGTGCAAATCAAAGCTGTGCGCGGGGTGCTGCAATTGCATTCGAATACTCCGTATTCAGTACCTCGTTCATCAACCTGCTTCAACGGGGAAGATCAACAGGGATGAGAATGCAAGAATGCGTTCGCTCCAGTAACTCCGGTCCCAAGCTTCCAGATGGCGTGCATTTGGCCAGCGATCCGTAAACGTTGTACCGATCTCCGTCTTCTCCGTGTTGCGATCGACGCTTGACATGCCCCTGGATGGATCGACAACGCGAGGCCCGCTTGGATCCCGCCCCATTGTTAGCCCCATCCGACTATTGATTGGATCTGGCGTGAACCGTTTCCGTGGGACGGAATCTCAAATGTTGAAAGCTGAGCACAGGCGAGTTGGGAAAAGGAAATTCCCCGACTTTCTCCCGGCGTTGCTTTCTTTCTTTTGGTCTTCTCTTTCCCCCGTCGTGGTGGACTTGGGGGATCCGCGGATCGACCGCGTAGTTCTTCCGTGATCCTCAGCCCCGCTCTTGCTCCAGGCCCCTGGCTATGGTGTCATGAATGTGTCCAACTCATCCCTTTCCCTTGCTCGGAGCTTTTCGGTCTGGACAATGCGCGGTGGCTGAAGCTGACTTTCCCGTTTGAACCACGACACTCCCGAGATGTGACAGGTCCACCAAGGCCCCCTCGGGAGCCTTCCCCGGGAACCTTCCCCGCCATCCCTTGATGTGGCACATCAGGAGAAAATCCTGTCTCTCGGGAAGAAGAAAAAAAAAATACTCAAGTGGCGGTGCGCCGATGCCCAGCAGGAATCAGCCTGCAGCGCCCAACCTATTTGTCAGGATGGAACCCTATCCCGGTACCGACAGGGTGCAGGATGCACCTCCCAGACCTGATCCGAGGGACGCATCGACATGGCTCCATCCCGATGCTGCGGTCCAGATCGGAATCAGGGCAAAAAGCAACCACCGTTGTTCCTGTACGTGATGGCTTTGCATCCGCCACCGTCGCCATCACGCATCCCGTTGGACCAAGGCCATCCACCTGGACTTTGACTTCCAATGACATCTCGATCAACACAATCTCGTAGCCTTGCGATTTTCAGGAGCGACAGTGTCCCCGGGGCAAGTTTGATCGACCCGTGCGCAAAGATGTAACCTCTTTCCCTTCCCGCTCGACTCCTTGCAGCGCTTTCCCTTTCCCCGCTGCATTCGAGGAGCCTTTCGCCCTCCTGTGTACATCCAGCCCGTCTGCAACCGTCCCGTCTTTTCTGCTCCACCAATCATCATTGGACAATACTCTTTGTTGCCCGGGTTCTCATTGCCCTCGTGAACGTAGGGTGTAGAACAGCTGCAGCATGCAACTTGTCGCGGGACCAAAACCTGCTCGCGTTCTTGAGCTCAACCGGTGAAGGGCGCAAGGCCCGGGCTTTCGTCCGGTCCAGATCTCAACCCGGGGAGACTGGAGCCCGGTGCACAAACGTGCATGAACAGCAGTTCGCAGCATGACGGTGGTCATCCATTGGTCTCCTCAACGGGTCTTGCTGACCGGACCTCCCTTTCGAGTTCTTAGCATCGGCAATACTAACGCAGATTCGAGCTGCCTTGGACGCTGCTTACATCCTGCAAGGACAGGGGCGGTGCGCGTTTCATGTTCACTTGACTCGGCAGCATCCAGTGCAGTACTCCGTACTCCGTATTCCTTGATCCTGTCGCTATTTTTGTGATCATCTTTGCTGGATAGAGTACGAGTTTGTTGCCATCACATCCTGTACCGTGTGGAGTTACATTCGCTCTCCCCGCTCGGTTCCCCTGCCGCTGGTTTACAAATACCCGATCCTATCACGCCCCGTCCACATCTGATGCTTCTCATTGGGTATCAGGATTCCAACTGGGCACACTGACTTCCATGGATTCAGTCCCTCGTGTGCTTGGATTGTGTCAGGGGTGCGAGCAACAGCGTGTCACCCAGATGGGAGTGAAATCCCGATCTTCATTACGAGTGGTCGACAATCTCGGGGAATCATTGCAGCTTGAGTAACAATACCGCATCTTCAGGTTTCGACCTTTCTTCCCAGAGCCAAAAAAGTACAGGGATTTAGACTGCGCGCACGTTCTCTACCAAAGCTCTGGTTTAATGTTGTGACACGAAAGTCAGAGAGAGCTGCAACTTCCCCGATCCCTGTCCACTTCTGCAGCGCCTCAAACATGGAGTATACTGTATAGCATGACGCATCGTCATTTCTCACCTATTGAAATGCATTCTTGATCTCCAGTTGGACCCGCCCATCCACCACGCCCTTGACCAAGATACTGCGCAGGTCCTCCACGATCAAGTCCGCGCCAGCTTCCTGCAGCTTGGTGAGTGAGTGCGTTGTCGTCAACGCAATCACCGTGAATCCGGCCGCTTTGCCCGCCTTGATCCCCGACGGTGCGTCCTCCAGCACCACAATCGACGTTGAATCTTCCAGGCCCAGCTGCTTCCGGCCCAGCAGGTAGCAGCACGGGTCCGGCTTGCCTTGATGGACATCCTCCGCGACCACGAGCATCTTCGGGTGTGGAAGTTCCAGGACGCGCAGCCAGCCATTAATCAAGGCGCGTGTTCCGGAAGTCACGACGCCCCAGCGGGCGCCGGCCGTCTCGAGGGCATCAAGTAAGTCGCGACCGCCGGGGATCTCGACGGCGTCGGAACCGTATACTTCGGGAATGCGGCCTTCGATGTAGTTGACATCTACATTGAGAAGTTATAATCAGTCCTCGTGTCTCGTTGATATCGGCGTGGGGATCCTACAGTCCCAGTTCGCCTTGCTCTCGTCGTAGAGTTTCATCGTGTCAATGCTCCGGCGCCCGTGGGACGTTGCGAGGATCGTTTTCGGATCGACATTCAGCTCGTCGGCAATCCTGATTTGATCCAAGTCAGTACATAATGTCCCGGGGTATCAACGAGGCGGTGGTTAACGAACTGGTGCCAGTGTTTCACGATAGCTAGTCATAGCCCGAGTCAGCATCCTGTCATATAGAATATCATCAAGCTCCGAGAGATCCACGTACCATCTGTAGAATCTACAATCGTTCCATCGAAATCCGACAGAAGCCCATCAAATGTGAGAACCTGCGACGTCGCGCAAAAAGATCCCGTCTCGATCGATGCCATGGTGGGGTTGTGAGGGGTGCGCGGGGAATGCGTCAAACCAAAGCTCGTCCACGGACAGTGATAGCAATGGCCAGCACCAATGCGGCCGGGAATCTCGAGACAAATTCTAAGTCTATAAGGTCTTTTCGAAGAAGAGGAACCCGCGGACGTTGCGAGCTCGAAGGCGAGCGGATGTCATACTCAATCGCGTAGCGGACCCGCTCGGGCTCGGCGATCGGTGTAACAAGTTTTTCCGCTTATCGAAATCTTGGCGCTCAACTTTTTCGATTCGAGTTGCTGCGGCTTGTTTCGATTACTACTGTGCTTTTTTCTTTTCTTTTCTGTCGGGACTGGCAGATTTGCGTGGACAAGATGGTGAAACTAGGTAAGAATCTACCGGCCTCGAGCTTTTTCCTTTTTGCCCCCTTGACCTTCGCTAATGCTTTGCAGGCAAGCACTCCAAGCGGACACCCGTTCGCTTACGGCACAAGATTGAGAAGGCTTCGGTCCAGAAGCAGAGGAAGCAAAGGAAGGAGGCTAAGAAGGTATGTTAATCCCATTTTCATGGACGATTGGGTTCTTTTGCACCATGCTCATGCTTCTCTGCAGAATCCTGAATGGCGGTCAAAAATCAAGAAGGACCCCGGAATTCCCAGTCTCTTCCCTTTCAAGGATAAGGTGCTGCATGAGATCGAGGAGAGAAAGCGTCTGAAGACCGAGGAACAACAGCGCATCCGCGATGAGGCCCGTGCCCGCCGTACCGAAGCCAAGCAGGCGTCAAAAAGCGGCGATCAGATGGTTGATGTGACGGGTGACGATGACGATATGGATGAGGACATGGATGCGGATGGAGATGACTCGAACCCCATGGCGGCTTTGCTGGCGTCTGCCCGGGCTCGGGCTACAGCGTACGACGAGGAGAATGGGAGCGAGGACGATGAGATGGACGAGGACGACGAGGACGATATGGATGACGATGAAGACGGTGGAGCAACTCTCGGCGACGACATTCCCCCGCAGCTGGTTACCGCGCAGAACCCGTCCAAGGAGAGCTCACGAAGAGCCTTTGATAAGGTCTTTAAGCAGGTCACCGAGGCCGCAGATGTGGTGCTGTACGTGCTTGACGCACGAGACCCCGAGGGAACTCGGTCCAAGGAAGTCGAGCGGGAGATCATGGCTGCGGATGGTGGTTCCAAGCGGTTGATTCTCATTCTCAACAAGATCGATCTGGTGCCGCCGCCCGTGCTCAAGGCGTGGCTGATTCACCTGCGCCGATACTTCCCGACCCTCCCTCTCAAGGCATCCAACGGCGCCGGCAATTCTCACAGCTTTGACCACAAGCAATTGTCTGTCAAGGGTACCTCTGACACGCTCTTCCGCGCACTGAAGTCCTACGCCCACAGCAAGCAGTTGAAGCGATCCATCTCCGTCGGTATCATCGGTTACCCTAACGTCGGCAAGTCATCCGTCATCAATGCCCTGACTGCCCGTCTGAACAAGGGCTCGAGCAATGCTTGCCCTACTGGCGCCGAGGCCGGCGTGACCACCAACCTCCGCGAGGTCAAGCTGGACAACAAGCTCAAACTGATCGACTCGCCTGGAATCGTTTTCCCCAGCACCAGCGGTAAGACCGGCAAGAAATCCAAGGAGAACGAGCAAGCACGTCTGGTCCTCCTCAACGCCATCCCACCCAAGCAGATCGAGGACCCCATCCCCGCCGTCCACCTGTTGGTGAAGCGCCTTTCGGCGTCGGAGAACCTGATCGCCAAGATGCTCGAGATCTACGGGATCTCAGACCTCTTCCCGACTAACGGTGATAAGACCACCGACTTCCTGATCCAAGTCGCCCGCAAGCGCGGTCGTCTGGGCAAGGGCGGTATCCCGAACATCGAGAGCGCCGCGATGACCGTGATCAACGACTGGAGAGATGGCCGCATCCAAGGCTGGGCCAATGCCCCCGTGCTCCCAGTGGTCAACTCGGCCGATGCCGCTGCAACAACTTCCACCGAGCCCGGCGCGGATACAACCCAGGTTGTCACGGAATGGGCGAAGGAATTCAAGATCGAAGGCCTCTGGGGCAACGGAGAGCGCGACGACGAGGAGATGGACGAGTAATCGCTCTTTTTCTTCATTCCTCCATTACGAAGTCATCCGTTCTTGTTTTCAATTCGTTGGATACCAAAAGTTGGGCGTTTTCCATGGCCGTTTTAGTTTCGATCGAAGCATTCATCAGTGTCCATAGCCTTCGACATGTGAACAATCGTAATGCTTTGAATTTCAATGATTATTCCAAATATCTACAGTAGATTGTGATTTTATTGTATGGTCCCCTTCGGTTGTTCCATTCAACGTACGGCGTAGAGCGAAGGAGTCCGTCTCCACACCGCGCATCCCCAAATTCACCTCGCGTCGCGGATTTCGCGTTCTCCTCGCCACCCCAACCTTATTCTCTCCCGCTCCTCCATTCGCGAGTGGAAATTCCAACTTTCACTCTTGAACCATTACCCTGTCAGACCTATAGAGCAGCGAACCCGTCAAGACTACCCCAGTGGTCACTAGCACCAAGCGCACTTCCACCGTCCCGGACATGCCACCGCGCAAATCCACCTCCTCCGTCACACCCGCCGAGGCCGACGACTCGCTGCAGCTGTCCCCGCCGGCCGCAAACACCGCCGACAAGCCCGTCACCGCGACAGAGCAGCAGTTGAAGGCACGGGCAGAACTGGGCGTCAGCGTTGATGTATGACCCGCCCTATCTAATCTCGAGGACTACCATTTCTCCTAAAACCCCAACAACGGGGCAGGATACTCGAAAGACAAAGGAGCTAATCAAGCGACTTGCACAGGATTACCTTCTCCCACGCTCGTTGACCGTCCGGCTCGCCAAAGCCGTGCTCCCTCCCAACACTACCATCCAGAAAGATGCCGTTCTGGCCATCCAGAAAGCCGCGACGGTTTTCGTGTCGTATCTGTCTTCGCAGTATGTTTTGCTCTTTCTCCGTTCCCGCTCTTACGCCGTGTCTATCTTTTTGTCGATGGAGTACTTCATACAGATCGAAGGAGGACATGTGTTTGCCATGTACGCTTAGGCTTTGGGCTAATACTCACCAGTGCCAATGACGCTACGCTTAAACGAACGGTCGCACCGTCCGACGTCTTCAGCGCCTTGACAGAAATCGAGTTCGATTCCTTCCGCACTCGTCTTGAGCAAGAACTGGAGGCTTTCACGGAGATCAAGGCTGGGAAGCGCAAGGCGAAAAAGTCCGATGTCAATGGTACCGGGGCTGAAGGGACCCCTTCGGCTGGTGCAGATGCTTCATCTGCGGCCGGGGCACGAGGTGAAGATGAGGATGTGGAGATGACGGATAACCCGGCCAAGCGGGTGAAGCGTGATTCCGAGGGCAACGAGGCAGTTGGCGAGGGTGTTGACGACGGTGATGAGACGCAAGAAGAGGAGATTGAAGAGGAAGAAGACGAGGCTGATGAGGAGGAACCCGAGGACGATGACGAAGGCGATGAGCGAGGACGGGATGACGAGGATATTGATCGGGTGGAGGACCTGGATCAAGCGCCTAGGCCGATGGACCCCGATGCCGAAGAGACGGATGACGATGATGGGCCCGCCAGTCAATTGCGGGATGATCTGGGACTTGGTTGATTCTCGCCGTGTGTGCCAGGCGGAGCTGCGGTTGGTGCAGCTCATATTGGAATTGGAATGATCTTGGTGGCTGTATAATAAAACATAATGACACATGAATTGGTGGGACACGGCATAGTAGTGGTCGACTCCAGGATGGATTGGGTCATGTCTATTCTTGTCTCGGAAATGGCGAGCGTATATTCATACCCAACTTGCAAGACACCCCAAGGACAATGGGAGCTGAGATCTACCTTGGACGCTACATTGGGCAATTCATGAGTATCTTGGGAAATCCTGGCATTTTGGCTGCTCTACAGCCGACATCACACATGTCTCTATTAACCTCTTCATATATACAGTGAACTAAACTTTTGTATATAAAACAAAGATTAAATAAGCATGCAGCCCTGACCAAAGAATAAAACCAAGGAGAACTTAAACATACAGCACTGACCAAACATATTCGTCATCATCAAAAAGGAGGAGAAATAAAGGTCAAGTGGTGAGAACAAGCTTCATCGAGCTAAGGCCTAGATTGAGTTGGATCTCTTGAATCGACCTCTTCCCCAGCGCTTTGCAATGATCAATCAGCATATGTCCCACCCCTCGGCCATTCTTACAGCCGAGCAGCGCTAGAAAAGAATCTGATGGTGAAGGACTCGAGGGGAAGATCATCCATTCTTCCTTCTCGTCGCAGACGTCCTGATTGATATACTCCCCTGTTCCCACTGCACGTGCCATGATATCTAGGGTGCTGACTGTGGAGATGGTGGGTTGATAAATGTATTTTAATCGAGTCAGGTCCGCTCCCGGTGATTTTTTATACTGCTGATAGGCGACTTCGGACCAGGGCAAAAGTGCACGGTCGCCGCGGGTCGCCCAGTTGACCACAATAAGTCCGACGCGCTGAGTGGTGTCATAATGGTAGAGGTCTTGGTAGACTGAGTTCCCCATATTATCCTGTTGGACCCATATATATTGCCAATTGGGTCCGGTGCTGATGCCGTCGGCTTTGAGGGAATCGTGAAGCACCTTGGGCGGAACAGCTCTTTCATTTTGTTCCTTAAGTTGGTATCGGTTGAGCCATCGCCCAGGATACTTTGTGCCTTCTGGGGGATTGTCGAGGCGCAGGTAGCGCTGAAGGTGATCCCAGATTTTGCGGCCTTTGGTGATGGAATCTTCCCATGATAATTGTTGAGCTCTCCGATCGAGCTGAACAGATGAGGGGTCACGAATATGAAGACTATCGGACGACGTGACTCTATTCGCGGGGAGAGAAGGCGATTTCTCGTGGTAGTCATCTATAAATAAAAGGATTAGCCATGCGTCGCTCCGTGTTCCGCTTTCCCGGTCTATAACGCACCACGGTATAAAGTACCCGACCCCCACGCCGTGAACGATGCCGAAGCAGGGACAGCCCTAGCGGAGACTATTGTGCAGAGCAAAAAAAGCAGAAATACGAGTTCCATATTTGGCGATGGCATTGCCGCAAGGCTGAGGAACTGGCGAGGGTGAAAAACTCAAGACATGAGCCTGCCAGGGCTTTATACAGTTGCTGCGTCATTGGAAGTCATTCTATGTAGCCAGGTCATCCCCTAAATTTCAACCGAGTACTCCGTATGGGGTAACCCGCATAACCAAAAAGAGCTTGCCAATGGGACTACCAGATGCCCAGATGCCCAATGAAGCGATATGGAGGCATACGTAAATCAAAGCGAGACGAGGCTCGCGCGACGATGCAACCGGAAAACGAGCTGTCGTGTACGTAATGGAGAAAATATGTTATGAAAAATTCATCTTCTTTTGTAGGTCCCGGTCACGGGCGATGACTGGACTCTCGTCGACTCTCATTGCTGTCAAGACAGTTTGGCGGGAATTGCGGATTCTTTCTCCGTTTCTAGCAGGATTCTTCTACACCGAGGATTAGACGAGAAATTGGGGCTAAACAACCGTACAGGGTAAAATCAATCAGAGAACCTGCCTGATTCGATTGACCCATCAACTTAAAGCCTCTGTTTTCACGAAGACCGTCAGCCTTTCGCCATGGTAGGGGTAGAACTGGGGTCAGCGCAGATCTTGGCGTTTCACTTGATCCGTAAAACGAGGTTGAAAATCTTACATCAGAGAGGGAGGGTTGGTCAAATCCCGACCAAAGCCCATGAATATCCATATCCCGCTTCCAGGGGGTTGGCAGGCAACACCGAAAAATGTACAGACTACAAAACTCAGCAAAGCAAGAAGCTTCAGTCAAAGAATTATTGAGATCCCAGATGGTCATCCTTGGATTGTGATTATCAAAAAAGACCAGTAAATCATCAAGCAAAGAGCCCAGCCGAGCCCGAAAACCAACGCCACACCATGCAAAAACCGTAGTCTATCATTGGTATCTTGAAACAACGACGGATAAGAAGCTGTCAAATCCCCTAAAAAAAGTCGGAAGATGCAGCGATGAGAATATCCACGAACCATGAGACCCAGGAAAGAAAGAGAAGTAGAAAGAACAAAAAGCGCCACCGGAGCATGCATTCATGTCGAATGAAGTGGAAAAGAAGGGGCAAGAGAATGGTAAGTGAAGTGTAAGGTCATGAGCAAAAACCAGCTAATTAAGTGGATTAGGATGAGGCAGCACTGAGAACGTCGGGAGCCACCGAGTCGAGGGCTGCCGCCTTCTTCACCAGACCCGGGAACATCACGTTGGCAGTTCGGGGGTTCATTGGTTTGGCCCCTTTTTTCCCCGTGGGTGGGGCACCTGCGCCCGACTTGGACACACGGCTGAAGTTGGTGATTGAGGCGTTCTTGCCCGGCGCAGCCTTTGCGCCTCGCTTCTTGATCGCTGTCGACTTGGGGGCGGGTCGTTTCACAGCTGCGGTAGGCTGAGCGCGACTCGATTTGGCCGGAGCAGCCTTGGAGCCAGTCTTGGCCCCGAGCATATCTTTAATGCTACGGCCTTGACTAGCCGGGTTGCGCACTTTACCAACGGCGGGGCCTTTGACGGGCGGTTCAGCTTCGTCATGGCTGGACGATGGCGTCGCGAGGCCGGTCTCAACCCGAGTCTCCTTCTTCGGAGTATTAGGGATGACGACCTCGATGCCCGGCTTCCCACCAAATTCTGGTTCGGGCAGGGAATCATAAGGAGTGGAGTCTTCCCAGTGCTTCAGTTGGACGACATTGGCGACTTCATCGGTGGAACCCTGGACGACTAAATCGAAACAATCCTCAAACTCCTTGCCGTGCGGCGGTTCATTGTTGATAAACATCGTGACACCGTCTTTGCGACTGCGAATGACCGTACAGAGACTCTTGACAAGGCGACGAACTCCGGGAATCTTCAAACTGGTTCCTGCAACGACCAGCACGCGGGGGCGGGACCTCACATCAGCGTTCATGACCGATGTGATGGCCTCCTCGTCAGGGTTGTGTTCGTTGTACAGAACTATCCGCGGGCGCATGCGTCCGATCCCGTGGCTGCGTTGGCCAGTGGTCTGACGAACTTCATTCTTCACGGAACATTCATCGCACTCCGGGGGATCGGCCTCGCAAAATCGGTTGGGATTCAAGTCGCACAGGAACCGACATTTCTGACACACCATCTTCTGGATACTGCCGTGCAATTGAATAGTGACGGGCCAACGACCCTTGACATTAAGCGGCACTTCGGTTTCCAAAGGTTTCATGGACGTCTCCAGGCCATCGATGTTTTGCGTGTACAGGCGTTTCAACCGATTCTCCTTACCGAGGCGCGCAAGCATTTCGTGGAATCTTGTCGGCCTGGTCTTGGCGGTCTCGATCGATAGCGACCGGACCAATTCGTGAAAGGGAGCTGTCAGGGCGTCATCTTGGTAGACAGCAGCATCAAACAAGAGCTTGCCGGAAGCTTTCAAGTTGTGCTTCTTCTGTAAAGACTTAAACAGGCCATCAGTCGAGCGGAAGTCCGGGACTGTGTGGACACGTTAGCAAGGTTCGGTTTCGGGAAAGGTGCGACGCGGCAAGAAGAAACTTACTACCCGCCGAGGTGGAGATGCCGGCGCCGGCGATGACGACGATGTCTTTTTGATGGCGAAGAGTTTCGACGAGCAATCTCACCTGGTCCGGTTGCTCGGTGGACGACTTGGCAAAGGACAGATATTGGGTAGTTCGCTCCTTGGGCAGGGGGTTGCGCCTTCGCTTCTTCGCGGGTGGGCAGTCTTGGCGCGTCGAATCGTCGTCCTGAGAGGAGTCCTGCGAGGACGGGGTGAGGTAGCGCTTGGTAGGTTCTGGTGACGAGCAACGCGAGGATGGCACGGAACTCAAGTCCGACACGTCGGATAGCTCTTCATAAGGCACAGGCATCACGGCGGGTTGGCTCCCTCCCAGCACGGACGGACAGCCACGGGCGCGATTTGCCCAGGGGATGAGCAAAGTCGAGCGGAGAAGAATCTATTCAGCGGGGAATAGATAATAGACCGATTGCAATCCACGCAGATCAATCATATAGCACCAGAATGGCATCGAAGTCGGGCAATGGAAACAGGTGGATGGAACGTAGTTGGGGGAAAGGGAAGTTGAAGAGGAGAAAGGGGAGAGTTGCGATGAGGTCAGCGGGGAGTGGATGTGAACGGGAGGAGATTAAGAACAACCGGCCGCCTCAACTTTGTTTTGATGCACGGAAGTAGTTTGGGAGGGGGGCTCGAGGAATGTGGTTGTTGCGAAGAAGATCGGGGCGAGAGGGCAATGGCCCGGTATGTCGGGCGAATAAGAGTTCGATGCTTGTTTTCGAAGTAACGTTGCTATGATTTCTCCGAATAGTTGCGGACGCGAGGTACACGAGAGGGGGATTGATGGTCTATATAACGGAGAAGTACAAATCAAATCCCTGTCTACACAGGCAGATTCTAGGCAATTATACGCGTCCCTTTGGGGATTTCGATTCCACTCTTAACGTATTTGATGATCGTTTCAGGGTTTTTTTTTGGCTCGACAGTTTGGGATCCAGCATCGATTGGTCTGATTGGCCCAGCGGGATGTGGGGATATTGAAATGGCTCTGATTGGCCCCTCCCCGTTGGCACGACTACCGTCACATGATGTCACAGCTGACTCATCCGAGGGCGAGAGAGATCGGGCAAGCGCGACAACGAGAAGAGACGACAAAGCATTCCCCACGGCCGGCGAGCTTGGGTTTGATCTGCAGGACTGAAGGTGTCGCGTGATACTTCAATTGTCTAGATAGTGCCCTCCGCCTGGTGCGCAACTTCTTCAATTTGCCATATCAATTTGAATGGGCCGCGGGTCCAGATCAACATCAAAGCATCCAAGCTATGCGGGGCTGAGCATCCTTGATTTTCGTTTCTACATGCCCATTGGACCGCCCTGCTTAATATCCGAAGCGGGAGTATGCCATTGATCATGGAGGAGGGAATCAATGTCGACGACCTATTTGGCGAGCCCAATCCATTGGAGTTGGGCCTGCCCCCGGCGCCGCCTCCCAAGGGGCTTGCGCAATGTTTAGACGAAATGCGGCTAAGCGGGTGTCGCCAGTAAGTCCCATCTATATATCGTGCTAAAGCGAATACCCAGCATTGGTATTGACAAGACCCTTAGGAAAGTGGCCTGGTCCCGTACGGGATGCATTGCGTTTATTTCCCCGGATGGAACTCGGGTCAGTGTGCGCAATCTTCAATGCCGCCCATCAGATGGGAAATGGGTGTTGAGTGAGGAATCACCGCTTGCTCCGGCCACGGAGGCCCATGGCGGTAATATCTTGGTTCATCTGGCTTGGAATGAAGCCGGCTCTGAACTCGCCATAGCAGATTGCTTGGGGCGAGTCTCAATCTACTCCATCTCCATGGCACTGAACAGTATAACGGGACTGCGTCAGGCGGCATTCGATTCAAGCGACGACTGCAACCAGGTCGTCGGCATGATGTGGCTCAGCTCGAATCGATCAGTAGGTCTTCCTACCATATACGTGATGCCCACAAGGATCTGACCAGCTGTTTTAGGCCCATGCCTTTCAGCAGGCTGCCAAGGTGAATGGCCGATGGGCTTATACGCCATTCCGCCGGCGCCCAGTTGGGCCCTTTCACCCGGCCAACAAAGGTGCTCTGATCTGTGTAACCCGTGCAGGTCAGATCCGACTCGTCTTTCAAAACCCCGACAGCAAGTGGCAAGAACTGCCAGCAGACTTGAAAAACACGCTGTACTCTGATAGGCTGCTGACCCATGCATCCATGGTCGCCAACCAAAGTGGGTATTCCATTTTCCATGCATGACCCATGACCTTGGTTAACAGCTTGAAACAGCCTGTATTTTGATCACCACACACTCCGTGTGCCAAAAAGTCAGTTTGTACCGGGTAGAAATCACCTGGGAGCCTACAGCATGGGAGCCGAGATCAAATCAGTTTCCCGTGCCATCTTTCCGCATTCTACATTGCAGGGTTAATATGCCAGGCAATGTCCTGAACGTCAACGATGGCTTTGAGGGACCGGCAGATCAGCAATTACCCTTCCCCAACCCCGTATATTCCTTAACCCGCCTAGAAATCATGCCGGGTCAGATGCCCGGCCAGATGGATAACATAGGAAGCTCAACAGCCAAACCATGGATTATGGCTGTTTATTCGAAGCCGCTTCATGCCACGCCTGAATACCCCGATCAGCAGGGGCCCCCGAGTGTGATTGTTCGGTGGAACTTGGAGGCTGGGCCCCAACCCTTCCACCCTAAATTTGATGAGGTCGCTTCTAAAAGGGGCAACGCGCAGGCCAAGGTAAGATAACGTCGGATTTCATCGTGGTTGGGACTCGCTGACAGCCCTGTAAGTCTAAACTGGAGCTGCGCCGCATGGAAGACATCCATTGCCACAAATATATCATTTCGGTAGATCTGGTGGAGCATGGCACTGCTTTGGCTATCACCCATGACGATGGCTCGATTGCGTTTCACGATACACGAACGATGGCAGCCTTCAATGGGCTAGATGACGCCAATACAGTGACATGTCTTGCACAGGCCGGGTTCCAATACCCTTTAGATACCCCAGGTATGTCAACCACTGCCGTTACGATTAAATCTTGTGACTTACTTGACAGGTCTCTCAATCACGTTCTCCCCCAATGGCTGCGTTGCAGTTGTCTTGGATGCTGATGGACAATTGCAATTGCGACTCATGGAGCATTCATTCGGGTCGAACGGTGGTCTTTACGATGAGAGTAAGATTCTCAAAGCACTGATGTGGGCTCTTGTTGATTAACGTGACCAGGCAAATTCTCCGCCGCGATTGCTGCATTGACTCTTGCCTTTAGTCGTGGATGCGGCAGTGATGTTAACACGGATGACATTTTGACCATAGCTCTGAGGCTTCTTTCTTTGGGTTCGTCTCTATCCGTCTTTTGGTCTCAATTTGGTGATTGATAGTCGTGTCTAACAACTTCAGCAGATGCACAGTCAACATTTATCAGTGAGATGTATCGTGCCTTGCCAGTCAACTGCGATTTCACCGTCGACTCGGACAAGCTCATGACGCATCCATACATCCCTCGATGTCTGAGCTTACAAGCCGGCCTGGGATTTAAGGGACGCATGTCGCAGCGAAATCTTGCGTCTGCTGTTCCCTGGGCGATCCTTCAGCTTCGTCACGCTTCCGTCCTCTTTGCCTACTTCTTCCAGCAAGGTAAATCCGGGCCAAATGGCCAAACTGGCCTGAGTGATGCACACGATGCCGGTAGGTTTTTCGTTTCTCGATATGGCCTCACACAGGGGAAGCTAACCGACAACAGAAATTTTACGTGTAATCCTGGGCAATGCAAAATGGGGGCTAAGCTTCTCTCATTTCGTTCTTGGGGAGATATTCGATCTTGCCGATGACTTTGACGATCTCACCGACCAAGAGGCATTTACCCAGAAGCGTATGCCGCCCTAGACCCTTCACTGACGATGTTATATAATTGACAATTCTCCTCCAGTTAAAACGACCAATTCCCTTCCCCTCATCATTCTCCTCTCTAGCATGTCCCGTGCCTTCCTACGTTTCATTTGCCGCGGTCTTCGCGGTGTGCATGCCGGATTCGCAAGCGCGGCCTCCTCCAGAATCTCCGACGATGCACGTATTCTGTACACCGAAATCTGTCACACACTTGAGGCTTCTCCCATCCGTATAGACGTCTACGAGAAGTTCCTCGCGGCCGTCGACTCCGCCGTCAAGCATGCCTACCAAGGCTCTGGCTTTGGCGACGCCGAGCGACCCAGCCCCGAAAAGGAACTCCTCGTCAACGCCCGCATCCCTCCCGTCCTAGTCCCAGCCGTTGTGACCCTTCTGCGGCAGACCGTCCCGGCCCTCAAAACCGAAATCAAGCGCAAGGATATCATCCTGGGGGATTATAGCTGGCTCGGCTTTGCGAACGACTGGCGCACGACGGCTTATCGTCAGCGCAGGGACGTTGACATCCTCAAGAAGACCCCGCTGCGGCCGCCGCTGCCTACTAGCTCAGATGGGAAGTTGGTGCAGCCGCAGAAGAGACGACGTTGTGTGCGGTGCTGCGAGGTCTCCGGCGATACGGTACTGCCACGGTCTTTGCCATTTTTCAAGATGATCGCCAAGCTGAATCTGCTGCGATGCTGTCCCTGTGGGGCTTTTTGGGCGCTGGAGACTGATTCGGGTGGTTTGGACACGGAGTCGCCTGTGCAGTCGCCGCCCCCGAGGACTCCGGCTGGAGTTGCGATGGGTTCGGGGTAGACAATGTGCGTTATGACTGTTTATACTTTGACACAGTCTTTATAGTATACTTGAATTATATTTCCTGGGAAGATGGGATTGGGCTTTTGTGGGTTGCAAAAATTACCTTTGTCCCTGCCAGAATGGACCACACCATTGACTACGGAGTACACCATTTCATTTGTATATCTTCCCTCCACAGTAACCTGACCCACTGATCTTTGCATACAATGCATGATTCTACAGCCTGAGCGTTGTTATGGCCCATCTATTACCGTCCTGCCCCACGCTAACCGCGTTTGGTCGAATGCAGCGCTGAGACGAATTGGGATAGTTTCAAGACTCAGCAATAAATAACCGCTGGTATCCCGGTCAAATATTTCATATGTAATTCATGTGGACTTGGCTGGTAGAGCTGGTTCTACGCAGATCATATGGCTACTACGCGCGATAGTAGCCAGGCTCTCGATTACCCTCAAAAGACCAGCCGACTCCCCTGTCAACAAACTGAGAAGCACGAGAAGATACCCATTCAACTCGATGGCGTTGCAGGAACCCTTCTTATACCTCTTCTTGCTCGAGCCTACGACAATGCCCTCCCTGATCCTATTCTCGGCGACGTCTACGCCCAAGATGTACTGGACAAAATCGAGTTTGACGTCGCTGCGATGTCGCTGACACCGTTCCAAAACTGCGGCATTGCCGTGAGGACCAGCCAATTCGATCGATGGACGGCCGGATTCCTCAAGAATCACGCCAACACAACCGTTCTCCATTTGGCATGCGGGTTTGATAGTCGCATGCAACGGGTTGAATGGGGCGACAAGACTCGATGGATCGATATCGATCTTCCAGAAGTCATTCGGCTCCGAAGCCAGATCTTGCCCGTGTCCCTACCCGGGCGAGACTATTCTCTTGTTGGCGTTGATGTTCTGGAAGAAAACTGGATGCGTGATATTGTTCCGGTTTCCGGGAGTGTGCTAGTGATCATGGAGGGATTACTAGCCTATCTCCCGGAGAAAGATGCGAGAGGGCTTTTGCAACGGATCTGCCAGGCCTTTCCACATGGGGAGATCATGTGTGAGAGTGTGAGCTCCGTTGCGCTGAAGGTGCTCAATCGACCTGATTCCATGAAGGCTGCTAGCGGCACTGGGGCCCTTTTCCAATCATCCATCGATAACCCGATGGCGTTGGAGAATCTGCATCCATCTCTCAGATTGGCCGAGTCTGTTCCCGTAATTCAGGCCTCGGGGACTGAGAAGTTTCCTCTTCTCGGCCGCATGCTGGTCTATTTGGTCTCGTGGTTTCCCAGCGGACGTGATTCAGCAAAGCTCTTGCGCTGGCGGTTTGGCGAAGGCATTGGGAGGAGTCACGAGAATGAATCAGGGTGAACCTATATAGTCAATGCAACAATCTTGGGCACTGCCCCTTCTGATTCGGTGTACACTACGCGGTGCAGGAGAGAAATGAATTCAAGTCATGTCATGTCAAGAGTCGATTTGCATCCATCTAAGATACATAATCAAATTCCATTTTTGGGATGATAACAAAAAGAGAAAATCGACCCCGCCGCAAGGTTTCAGGTTCACACGTCTTCCGTCCTAATGTGTCCAAGGGCAAGTAACGTCTTCCCGCAAAAACTCCAGATCCGTTCAAGGTTTTTATAACTTAAGCCTGTGCGTTGGTCAGCCTGTATTCTTGAATCCCCAGACCCTGCAAGTTGTAGAAATCGGTCAGGATTCGAGTCCCGGATCGTCATACCTTAACAGCGTACTTCCGCTGGGGGAAGTGGATCTGGCGCTTGCGCTCCCGAGCGGTGATCTGGGTGGCCTCGTGCTTGGTGAGACGGCGGCGCAGCTCACGGGTGAGCTTGGGGCGGAGGTCGAGAGGGAGGTACTTCTTGTTCTTGTAGAACAGACGCAGCTGAGCGCGCTGGTTGGCGTTGATGACGGTCAGAACGCGAGCGATCGACTTGCGAACTTCACCACTAGAGAGGGGGAAAATCCACCGGTCAGCATGAAGAACTTGAATATTCCATGTCATTGAATCCTCGAGCGGCTGAGAGTCGACGGGTTGTGCATGGGGTGCGTGGTGTGGTGGTTTGCTGTCCAGGTCGAAATTTGGCCTCCATGTGGTCCCAGTTTTTCATGTCGTTGCCGCCCGATCGCACAACCCGTCTCAACCCCATCTTGGAATTCCAGTGTAGAAGAATAATCTCGCAGTCAAATACGCACATTCGCTGGGTCTTGGTGGAAGCGCCGCTGGCGATCTTCTGGACGCGGAGCTGGTTAAGCTCAGTCTTCAACTCCTCGAGCTGGGTGGAGAGCTCCTCCTTGTTCTTGCCCCAGAGCTGACCAGCCTTGACCTTGGACGACTAGGGAAAACGGGAGACATCAGTATGGGAGTCGCAAATCACCCATGCGAGCGAACATACCATGGTGGCGGCGTTGTGTTGAGTGTTGTCGGCGTTGAGAATTGAAGATTGTCCGAGGGTCAAATTGTGGTTGTGGGACTAGGGCTAAGCGAATCGGCCGCACTAACATCGCACGTGATATGACACCCGTTTCATCAGGCATAAACCAGACCTTCCCAATGCGGTTAGGCCCGCGGTACACTTACGTCGCCCGAGGTCGCGAGGCCTGTGAATTATCCAGGGAGACACCTGGCTTGCCCAGTCGTTGGTCTCATACTGCTTTGATTTCGAAATGGCCGCTACTGGCTCTGGATGGGCTCAGCTACGGCAACAAGCCCGCTCGCTTGAGACGCAGGTAATCAACCCCCGCCAACTCGCACCCCCAAATGCCGGTGTTTAACATGCGGCTCTGAATAGACCGAAAACCTCTTCCATACATATGCACAGTTCGCTTCGCTCTCCAAGCCTCCTCCGTCGCCGACAGAGGAGGAACTGCGAATCGAGTCGCAACTCAAGGATCTCCTGGAAAGAGTACGCCTCCCCGACCATCTAATCCTCAACAGCTTTGAAGCTCACAACGGCGACAGCGCGATTCACTCATCTCTCAACTTTCCCGCCTTCTCGACTCGGAAGCAACCCTCACCTCTTCGGCCCTGAAACAGAATAATCTCTCCCGTCATCGGGAAGTCCTCCAAGACCACCGTCGTGAACTGCACCGATTGAAAGGCGCCATTTCCGAGTCGAGGGACCGTGCCAATCTCCTTTCCAATGTTCGCTCGGACATCGATGCCTACCATGCCTCCAACCCCAGCGCGGCCGAAGCCGAGTACATGCTCGAGGAGCGGGGGCGGGTCGAGAACAGTCACAACATGATCGACGGAGTACTGAGCCAGGCCTACGCTATCAATGAGAACTTCGGTGTGCAGCGTGAAACCCTCGCCAGTATCAATCGGCGCATTGTCGGTGCGGCCAGTCAAGTGCCTGGAATGAATTATTTGATGGGGAAGATTGGGACCAAGAAGCGGAGAGATGCGATCATTCTTGGTTGTTTCATCGGGTTTTGCTTTCTGATGCTGCTTTTCTTCCGGTAGGCGGGCTGAGCTTGCCTTGCAGCTGTGTTGCTGTTTCTTTCTTACTCGCCCAGTTTCACTGCAGCCATCCAGCGACTTCTGTCCTTTCATGTTCTACGTTTTGAGGCGTCCGGGGGGTTGGGCATTTTATCTTTCAGGGCAATCTCCTGCTTGGCAGGGTTCATTATAATAGCGCACCTGGCTTGTGTTGGCGTTTAAATGTTCTATTCTATTATACACATGCTCAATGATGTACAAATCCAATGAGTGGGGAATCACCCGCATGTCCTGGGATATCTAATTTGCCATCCTGCTTACCCTTCATGACGATTCACCCGCAGTGACTCGGGGAATTCCTTCTTCTCAGCAATGAGCCTCTTCAAGGCAGTGTTCAAGTTCTCGAGCTCCTCGGGTTGGGCGTTTCCGCTTCCCGCCCAACGAATGCGACAGTCCGCATCGACGAGATACACATAGCCCACGGCCTTGTTCATGATGCCAATGGCTTCCTTGAGTTGCTCATTGAATCCACTCCGGACCAAGAAGTAGCGGGCATGGTCCTCCTTGGGGTAAGACTTCTGGATGCTGGACATGCACATCCGCACCAGCCATGTCAGCATACGGTTGTCAGGCACATTGATGTAGACCCTTTGCGCATGTTGTCCCTCTTGCTCGAGAATGTTGGCGAGTTCCGGATTATTCTTTGTGCCGAGGAAGGTCTCCACATGACTATCCGCATACCGGTTCGAGAATAAGCTCACGAGGCTGATTTTACCACGGAGAACGGTGGTTGTGTCTTTCGGCTCTTTTCGTGACGCCAGCGTCAGGCCTTGCAAGTTGGGGAAATACCCGGCGAACTCGGACTTGAAGACTCGGGGGTTCGAGATGAATGTCTTTCCATCGTGGTACTTCAGGTTCGTCCAGTCTCGGAAGTAAGGTCTGGCGACTTTTCGTGTTCTGGATTGTAGTCGCGTCCGTTAGCTTGCTGTGGTCATCTTTGTAGAGCCTGTGGTCCTGGGTACGTACAATTCTTTCCGTCGCTCAAGGTGCTTGTCGTAGTCGACAAAGTCGTCCCGCCGCTGTCGCATTGTGCGCGAGTCAACCCCCGTATTCTCACCCTCAATTGGCGGGGCGGCAACGCCAATCGGGCGATCCAGTGTTGGGAGCACGACGTCTGCATCGTCTGCTTTGGCCGATGGATCGGCCACCGGGTTCGGTACAAATTGGCGCCGAAGAGGGGCTGCTCTATGTCTTGAGGGCGGTGGAGTGGTTATTTTTGGTCCACCTGGACTAGACTCGGGTTCCTTTGCGCTGTTCTTCGTGGCATAGTGGCGTATAGAATAATGTGTACGGAGCTGGGAGAGGGTTGGGATGATACGGTATTCGCAGCTCAGGCAACGGCCTGCGCGTAATAAGGCAGACTCGGAGACGAGAGGTGTAGGAAATGCGGATTTCCACATGGTGAGCGGGCTGTAGACTGAAGGTGAGAAGGGAGTTGGCGCCGGCTGCTTTTCTCCAATTTCCCGAACGGGAAAGGCG
Source organism: Penicillium capsulatum (assembly GCA_028828875.1). Lineage (NCBI taxonomy): Eukaryota > Fungi > Ascomycota > Eurotiomycetes > Eurotiales > Aspergillaceae > Penicillium > Penicillium capsulatum. The sequence continues at coordinate 1,331,908 of JAQJZR010000006.1, read as the reverse complement.
CGTCACATGATGCATAATCGCCAAGTAGTTCATGCGAGTTGATTGATAGAATCTTGGGATAGGTTTTTGGTTTGCAGTTTTTTGGAATGGGTGCCAATGGGTATCTCTTGGATATAAATCAATGACCACGAAGTATAGATGCGGTTCAAGTAACACTATTGTTCCACAGAGTAAGAAATATATCTTTCCATATGTGATTCGCATAACACAAGACAGCAGACTATATTTGGAATTACCTAAACAGCCCTCCATCCATACCGACAAAAGGTCAAATATGTACCTTAACACCCAGCACATGATGTCCCTGTACATATCTCGAGTCCATCCAGCAGTCCCGTGACCTGGTACCACTTTCGCGCGACTCCACGTCCGCGGGTGCCTTGATCGTGGATTTCCCTCGACCGCAGTGACACCATGACTTACGGTACAAGCCTAGAGAAGCTCACAAGGCAACTACGATGATTCATCGATGGCATGCGTGCGCTTTCCAAGTATCCTGAGAATAGTCCATCATGGACAACCCGAGTAAGACGAGCTTTTTTACTGCCCTCGAGCAGCTGGATGACTTGGACGACATAACCGACGATGAAGAAGAGGATCACCTGGAGCGCTTGATAGCGAGCTCCAGGCCTTTCTATAAACAAGATCGGGCTGCTACCCTGGACTTAGCCCCTTCGGAACCGGCGCCTCTTCTACGAGCAAATTCAGACCCCCAAACGGCTTCTGCAGACCCAGAACATTCAAAAGCCATCGTCGTTGAGGAAATGGGTTCAAGAAGGAGTGCCAGCTTAGCTGAACCAAAATTGGGCCCTGTCCAACGCTCACAAACTACTGGAAGCATGCGGGAGCCCAAGGCCGGATGCCCTCCACCTTCCAAGAAAAGGCGAATCGACAACTCCAAGGAAGTCCCCAAAGGACAGCAGATATTTAAAGGACTAGTGTTTTGTGGGTGACTTGATATATGCACGGAATGATAATGAGCTGACCTGAGTTTAGTTTTCTTCCCAAACAATGATACTTCACCTCTCCGACGTCTGCGAATCCAGCGAGTCCAAGAGTATGGTGCCCGGTGGGCAAGAGAATGGAATCCAGGCATCACCCATGTCATCGTTGAAAAGGAGCTGCTTTTCAATGATCTTCTCACTCACCTTAAACTTGAATCTTTGCCGGTGAGTCACGCCTTATGAAGACCATCCAGCACAGCTAAGACATTATAGACAAACGTCATTCTTGTGAACGAAACCTACCCGTCCGATTGTATACGATTTCGCTCGGTGCTTAGCCCATTACAGGCTCGGTTCTGTGTGAGTGGAATTCCCTCGGCAGTTGAAAAAGACAAATCGGTGGTGACGGCAGCTGAGTCGAGTTCTGAGAACTCACTGCCCCTCAAGCCTGCCAGAAGAGAACAACAACAGGCGGAGTTTTCCCAGTCTCGTACAAATGGGAGTGCACCCCCGGATCACCTGCCTCGGGGGCGAAATTCAACGAATCTGCATCAGATCCTGCACCGACGAGGGAGCGTGATGCTCTAGACACAATAATCGAGGAGGCTCTAGCAGTCCAGCATTTGGTAAGTGCTTGCCGTTCCCACTCCATGATACTCGATTAATCAACGGACACAATAGCCCCTTGACCCGCTCGAATCCCCTCAGCAGTCTGATGCGGATGAGTCTGACACGCAGTCCACCGCATCCGATTCTGAAGCAGCTGATGAACCACCCCCACGTAAAGATCGCCAGGACGTCGAGTCATGGGCACAAAGTTTTGCGTGTATGCAGAAGTACGAGCCCAATGCACGACGCAATAACTCTAACAGCAGAACAATCGAGGTTCTGCAGCAGATGCTGGACTACTATACGCGTATGGGTGATCACTGGCGAACATTCGCCTATCGCAAGGCGATCAACGCCCTATATAGACAACCCCACCAAATCCGGAACCGGACACAGGCTTTGTCTGTGGCTGGCATTGGACCACGACTGGCGGACATGATCGAGGAAATCGTGTTGACCGATCATCTGCGTCGACTGGACCACGCCAATGGGAGTTCTGAGGATCGAATTATACAAGAGTTCCTGGGGGTCTACGGGGCGGGACTGTCCCAAGCATCTAAATGGGTCGCGCAGGGATATCGATCTCTCAGTGATCTCCGTGATAGAGCGTCCCTCACTACAAACCAGCGCATTGGTGTGGAGCGGTATCACGACTTTGCACAGCGAATCTCACGCAAGGAGGTGGAAGCCCACGGGGCGATCGTCCGCCAGGCGATCCAGCAGGTGGACAGTGATATGCAGGTGATCATCGCGGGCTCTTACCGCCGCGGGGCTCACGATTCAGGCGACATCGATCTCCTTATAACCAAGCCTGATGCTTCAGTGGAGCAGATTCGTACGGTAGTACTGGACACCGTGGTCCCGGAGCTATTCCGACAGAGATTCCTGCAGGTTGGCCTCGCCGCCTCGCGGCGGGGGCACGATGGAAGCAAATGGCATGGAGCATCTACACTCCCCGGCAGCACTCTCTGGCGACGGATCGACTTACTGTTCGTGCCCGGGGTGGAACTCGGCGCGGCACTGATCTATTTCACGGGCAATGATATCTTCAATCGTAGCATGCGGCTTTTGGCGCGTAAAAAAGGGATGTGCCTGAACCAGCGAGGGCTGTTCAGTAATGTCCTTCGAGACGCACAGCGGGAGAAGACCAATCCCGGGCGACTAGTGGAGAGCCGTGATGAGAAGCGGATTTTCGAGTTGCTGGGAGTGCCCTGGCGGCGACCCGAGCACCGGATCTGTTGAGATTTCATGTTCGTGTGTTCCCAGATAGTTCTAGGGTAGAGGTGGAATGCACGTCATCGGGAGAAAACCCAACTTGACCCGTCTCTCTCCCTCTCCCCATCTTCCCTCTTTCCCCATCACCGCCTTTCTGTTCTTCCCCCTCATCACCGCCTTCGTCTTGATCACCGCCTTGCGTGGCGGTGAAGCCGTCGTGTTTTCTTTCCCACTACGAATCCCAGACCGCCCTCCCATTGCCCGCCAGTTTTGCCGCTCATCCTTGGGATTTCTCGTGATTCTCCTCGGTCGACTCGGGCTGTGCCTGGCCTTCGACCGTGTTGTCGTTTCTCGGCCTTTGTGCTGACTGTACTTGTCGCGAGCCTCCGTCCCACCCTCGCCCCCTGAACCCCCGTCCCTCCCAGCGCGTGCGACTGTTGTGGATCGCAGCGGTCGCGTTCTCTTAGCCTCATCTAGAACGAGGTGAAGCCTGCCATTGGCGACTGACTCGCCAAGCGAAGTCTGTGAATACACGCGTCGAATACCTTACCTTCCTCCTCCCTGCCACCTCGCCCACGATGGGGCGTAAACCCAACGCACTCATCCTCGAGTTCTTCATCCGAGGCCCCAAACTCGAGGACTCCAGCAACCGCTACCAGCATACGTGCAAGGCCTGCGGCGAAAAGTTCCCCAAGGGACGTATCGATAGCCTCACCAATCACCTGGTCAAGAAGTGCCAGGCGATTCCTCTACGTGATCGTCAGCGCGTCCTGCTTCGACTACACGAACTTCCGGACTTGACAGAGGGCGATGCCAACAAAGACCCGAACGCAGCGGGTGGAAAAGGCAAATCATCGGACTCGTCCTTCCCTAACCGCCCGAATTTTGACGGTCTGAATGTGTTGGCTGAGGCCTCCCGCCAAGTTGGCGCCTCGGACCAAACCAAGCGTGGTCCTGCCTACACCCAGTCCGTTACCGCGGGCGGCAAAACCGTGATTGTTGATCCGGCACTTGAGGCTGAAGGCTTCCAGGGCCAGGGACAGAGCGATGTGAAGCAAGAAGAGAGTGGCAACGCCCAAGGTACGTGGAACACACCGTAAAGCGTCGAGACAAAGGCATTGAGTATTGACAACGCGCAGGATCTCCTCAAACCTCCAATCCACCTACTATCCCCGCCCTCCCCAGCCATACCTCAGGTGATCACCAGTCCATGTCGCCACCGCTAGGCGATGCTTCCATGACGCCCGAGTCCACCTCCAATGCCCGTCAATCGCAGCTGTCTATGATTGCTGCATCGGCCAGTGAGATGGTCCCCCAGGGGCTGTCGATTGATGGTGATAGTCTTTCTCAATGGAATCAGTCGCTGTCGACGCATGATCAACTGCTGTTCGACAGTCTGCATGAGCATGATCCGTCGCTTACAGCTGCCACGCAGCGCGCGGCGTCCTTCCCGCGTCCGATCGCCATGAATCCCAACACGCAGGCCAAGGGATTTGTGAACGAGTTCGGCAACTCGACCAAGCCTACTAAGCCCAAAGTGCGCGGTCGTTTCACAGCCGAGCGACGCCGCGAAGTGCAGGAAGTCCGAAAGCGCGGTGCTTGCATCCGTTGCCGTATGCTGAAGAAGCCCGTATGTATGCACTTGACGTTGGAAATTTCCCTCTTTACTAACAAACCCAGTGCTCTGGCGACAACCCCTGTACCACTTGTGCTGCTGTCGAGAGCGCTCGACTCTGGAAACACCCGTGCATTCGGACTCGCCTTTCAGAGGAATTCGAGCTTTACAATGCTAGTATGTGTTGACTTTTTGTGGAGTTTGGGTGCATAAGCTAATAGAACCAGACTTGCATGCGACTCTTGCCTACCATGACACGAATGCCATGAAGAACCAGATCAAGTTCGAGCACTATGCCGGCCGCATCGAAGTGACCCATATGGAGGAGAGCATGGTCTACGTTACTTTCAGTGGGCTTCAGGGCCACCGGGCCTCTGTTTCAGCACTTGACCCGCAGCTGCAGGGACTGGGAGATGACCAGTTTTCTGGACCCCCACAGGAGCTCTATCTTCTAGATAGCGACACAGACGACATCCCGAGCAAGCTCGAGATGTACATCAAGAAGACCGCTCCATTTTTCTTCGAACGCGAGACCTCGCCGTTTATGAAGCCCACTCTGTTGCTGGCTTCCGAGCTCGCCCAGTCGAAGAAGGTCAGCATAATGCTTTCGAATACACATCCAACACGCTGACATTTTACTAGGATACTCTTCTCGAGCGTGCAGTCGAACTTTGGGTCGCTACCCTGATCCTGGTAGACACGGACCTGGTGTGGAAGACGTATTGCAACCCTACTCTTCCCCCCACTTCAATGCACTCCTTGTCCCAGCCCAATGATGAGGGCCGTCTACCTATCGAGGAGGTCTCGGATCCGGAGTCTTATGGTCTGCTGTGCAGCCAGCTTCGTGCCGGCATGGAAAAGCGTGCTATGCAACTAAGCAAGTCTGTGATCAATGACCTGGAACGTCGTTTACTCCAGCGCCAGAAGACTGGTTACTTTGAGACTTTCCTCGTGGCCATGATTTTGCTGAACTGCGTTGAGCGTACCTGCTGGCTGTTTCAATCCTGGGACAACGAAAACTTTTCCCAACGCGTAAGTTATACCTGACTGTATCAAGTGCAGAAATGCTAACTCTTCCAGTGGCCCCTGGATAAACGTCCTCCGTACTACTACAACCAGTCCGAGCACTTTGCCGAGATCTTGCACATGCTGCTGCGCATGCGTAGTCTCCCGCCCAAGACTTCCGTCCGTCCTGACAACGGTACCCTCAAGGCCGTCGATGGAAGCGACGAGAATGCCATGCGCTGGTTCGACATGATCCAAGTCTCCCGTACGTCTTACTGTCACTTACTTCGTATGAACCTGAGCTGACGGGGTCTCTAGCCTACTACCTCGAAGAACGAAGCAATGCTCTCTTTGACCCCACCGACCCGCGCTCCCTGGACCTTCGCCACAGCTCGCGATTGCTCCAAGTCTTGAATGCCTAGGTCCTGAAATCGTCTTCGGTATCTGAGGTGCTCTGATCAATACCGACCGGGAAGATGATTGCCGTTGCTGTATGATCGAGGGGTGTGGATGGTTGCGGGTGTACTTTTGAACGGGTCTGCTTGAATTCGACGCGGTGTGATCGTATGACTACGACAGAAAAGCTTATGGAAAACCCTAGCAAGTTTGGGGAGATTGAATTGTCGGTGTTTCTGTTTGGATTTCGTTCGGTGGAGTCGTGGGGTTGCGGTTTGTCTGGGATATTTTTAAGCTTATTTGTTAGGAACTCTGTCTTAATATTTGCTGCCATCTTCCCGTCTGTCGTGATACAATTTGGTCTTCTCCCTGGTATACTTACCCTCATGCCTCTGAGGCCGTGTCATTTTCGGCGCAGAGGTGATCCTGTATTCGGCTGGAAGGATCAGGTAGACATTTTGACAATGGATTAGATAGAGCGGAGGCGATGAAGGACGTGCTGAGGCATTTTTGAAGGAACCCTAGGCTACGTCCAAAGCAAGGACGCAGAGGGTTGTCCTCTACCCTAGCGGAAGAATGGACCATATCCACAATTTTGAAGAGACCCGGCCCGGCCCTGCTCTAGGCTTGGACGACTCCGCATTTGATACTTTCAAGACGTACCAAAGACCCGGTTAAATCCGTGGAAAATGCCATCTTTTGTTGAAAATGCCGGCATTCCCCCGAGAGATTTCTTGAAGGAATCTATGAACAGAGAACTCCTCACACGAACTCCCCCTTTCCATCTCCCAGCCCCTTCCATCATCCATGTATCTTCCACACCTGAGCTTCTTCATGAGACAGTGATTATACATTTCAAATATACGGCACCCACCTGGGTCTCCCGAAGCTCGCGAAACAGCTCTAAGGTCAAGTACATTAATGATCATCCCTCAGGGGCCAAGGGACTTCAAACTTGAGTGTTTTATAGAGGGCCTCATCAACCAGGGTTGCGATATAAGAAAAGTTGCACACAATATTACTCGACATGCCCCTGGATAGGATCAATCCTAGAACATGCAGAGGTGGTGATACAAATCTACGACCTGGCCGCAACGATTACTTGCCACGAATCCTTTCGATGGTTCCAGACACAAACAAGAGATGCAGCACTACAAAATATAGTGGCGAGTTCTCATCGAACCACACTATTGTGTGGAGAGAATGGCGAGCGATTTGTACCTCTCAGCCACAGCATTCGTACCGGTCTCAGCAAACCTTCCCGACTTCATCCCCTGTCTGCAATCTAACCCTTTGCGGATTTCCTGACACTTTCTTTACATTTCTGAGGATGACGTCCGGTATGTTGTGATGGGTCAACTGGCCGAAACAAGATACTATCATTGTAAGTACCAGGGATGCTGGCTTCTCCCCGGCATGATCTCTTTGCAGGTCATTCGAAGGTGTATGGTCTGTCGCTGACTTTTGATCAGACTGTTGTGAAAAAGTCCGTAAGTTCGTGGTCGATTCCTATGTTCGCTCTTCGCTGTATCGCGGTTTATTTTGTTATTCTTTTTGGTTTGCTGTGGTTGACTCGTGGTCGTTTCGCTGTTCACTGGCTGACCGATGTTGAAAGTGTATCGACTCCGTTGGGCTAAGTCCCTTGTGATTTTCTTATTCTCATTGAAGACACCAACGAGCTTTTGCGTGTCGACGTGAAAGGAGACAACTACCTCAACCAGTCTGAGGTCATTGCTGCCGCTCGTCCTGGAGGCAAGAAGGGTGCCCAAACCCAGGAGAAAACCTCTAACACGGGGGAGAAGTCCCGCGTTAGTGGCTGGAAGCGGTCCCGCCAGTGTCTGTTGAAGTCAAGACGCCGTCGAAACGCCGTCACGCTGCTGTCGCCCGCCCACCTTGTGATCTTCGCTGGTTTGTCGATGGATATTTGATGGCGATTCCCTTGCTGATGCCAGTCATTTATCTTGCAGGTTTTCAGATTTCCAGAACTTTTTCCGCGTTGACACCATTTCCAGCGCGTCAAGACTGCGCTCTTGAAAGGGGTTTAGTACCGGTGTGATGATTCCGGAAGGGCTGATAGATCGGGATTGCCTCTCTATTGCAAAGCGGGCTACCCGGGTCCCGTTCCTGTACCAAAGTCCCCTGCTGGATAAGTGTGTATACGACAAGGAACGGGTCAAGGTCCAGCAGTTCGCCGAGGAGATCCAGGCCATTCTCTTGATACCTTCTACCAGAATGAGGCAGCCCGAAGAGAACGGTTGCCTAAGGGTCCTATGGTTCGACACAAGCGACGGTAGTACCCATCCTATGCGGTGAGCGACACGGAGAACATCGTTTATGGCTCTTACACGATAAGTGCCCCGTCCGAAAAGGCCTTATAGGAAGGTTCCGAGGCGGACAAGTCACCGCGCCGAATCGAGTCTTGGATGTGATGGCGACGCAATCAGAGGCTCGAGACCCTGTGCACAGTCTCTTGTGACTTCCTGATCCTCGTTGACGAGGCCAATCAATTCCTGTTGGTCGATTTGAAGGGTGATGTTTTTCTGGCGACAGTTGAGATGCGGATACCTAATTGCACTATGACGATTCAGACTGGCTTCGGAGCAGTCCGGGGAGAAGGAACTCACCCATAATCGTTTTAACATCACGACCGTGTCCCTTTTTTCACAGGCCCATGTTGCTTCCCACTGAATCCACCTCTATCTGGCCGCGATGCTCGATGCTTCCCCTGTGCATGAGGGTCTGATTGGGACGAACGAATGGAGCGACCGGAAGAACCGAGGTCCATGAAGCAGTACCCCAACCAAGTCATCCATACAATTCATTTCGAAAGTCGAATTGAAAGTCAAAATGGCCCGAATGGCAAGACGACTGGACGTCTGAAGTGCAGCCGCCAAGAATGGGAAGATATACGGTTGCTGGGTCTAACCCGAAGCAAGACTACTGACAGTTCTATTATCCTATGAAGACCCAAGAGTCAGCGTAAGTACCAGCATCGTCATTATAATACCAGGAATCCTGACTGACTCGGCACCGATAGATATTGCAACCTCAAGAGGTCTTCGAATTACAATAAGCAAGAGATCCTGCAATGGCGTTGAATCCCCTGCCCTGGGCAAAACAAGCTTGCCGGTAGCATCAAGTGCTACTATACAGATGGTTCTGACGCCGTTTCCGGGCACACCATAACTCAGAAAGGTAGCAGATCCCACCCTTAGCGATTCCTACCAAAATCCCAAAAGATTTTCGAGGCTGTCGACATCGAAAATGCAGATAGGATTCATGACGATGCAGTTATCTCTTACAGAAGTCTTTCTATGGCCATGAGCCGCTTCTGCATTCGCATATCGAAGTTGTCTTACGGACACGAAAGCTAGATTGGTGATCATCGAAAAGATCGCACTACGTTTTATGCAGATGACAGGCTATGGCAGCAGACTTTTAAGACGTTCAGAGGTCTAGTCGGCTAGTCGGCAACAAAACCAAGGAGGCAAAATATCGTGCCTTGATAACGCTTTAACACCATCACTACTCACTGACAGCGCGGAGCGGCTCGCACTTGTCACAATCTCTACACTGAAAGGCTACGATTCCTGATGATCGGAAAATACATCGTCTTCACGCCCTTCTAGTAAATTTTTGGAAAGGAAAAAATCATCTTCGCCGAGTCTCTCTCCTATATGAAGACCATCGAGTCTCGTCGAGCCCCTTGGGAAGTTAAGATACGGAATAAGAGACGACGGCTCGAACAGACCGAGCAGCTATACAGAAAATATTTAAAGCAGGAACAATCGCTCTTCCCGAATATCTCGGGTCGATGTCGTGATACTGCGATACGATACCACCGCTGATATCAACATGCTTTGGCTGTCCCGATGTCTCTGCTTGATCTTTGCACTTTACCGAGTAACGCTTCCCGAATCCATTACTTGGAAGCTTCGGTGTGATCTTGCAAAACCCACATGGCTCAAAGTTATAAGTGTTGGAGGAAGCCCGAGTGTGAACACCCCTTCGACCGAGTCACGCCAACGAATACTAATACTGGCCTGAAACGTTCGCAAATCGAAGCGAATACTTCCTCCCGATTCCGATGATCCCGGATTTGATGAAGGTATTGGAAGGCACGTCAAAGGCTTTCAGAATGTTCCATGGAAGTGTCGGGTAAGCGAATCTACCATGACCATAAATATCTCCGAGCTGACGATCCACATCTAGAGCTGAAGGGGGCAAGCCTGTCCACCATGGTGCTTGATGTATGGAGCATCCCAGGGACCTAAGGAATGCCTCCCCATAAATATCCCCACATTCATCTTTCATCTACGAGATATTGCAACCGGCAAACACGTACTCAATGCTCCATCATCAGCCCCTGGGAATGGCGATAGCAGTCAAGTATCTGCCAAGTTTGAATGTCCGGAAACGGTTTCAGAGCACTCTCAACTTAACGAGGTCCTCCATTCTGGACAAAGATTCCAGAAGGCCGACTGATCCACGACACTCATCTATGATTTTCCAAAGCCAAGGATACCAATCCATGAAATAGACTCCGTGTTTCACAGTCATGCTGCCAGAGAATCAAGCCAAAAGTAGCCAAAGATAGTGGCCACCATTCGCAAACAAGGAACCAAAGGAGTGCTTCGATGAGAACAAGGCTACCCCGACACAGCTCGAAAATGCTGCAATTGGAGTGCGGCCCAGCGCGACTGAGATTTGCTGGGACATACTTTACAGATACTGCATTGTTCTTCAACGAGCGTCTATATGCAAGACAGGAGGCTCCGAGGATATTGCAAATGCTGTCCAAAAGTCTGCTACATTCACGCTCAGCATTGCACCCAGCACAATACCACGGATACCGCGACCTATGACCTGATCGTCCACTGGACTACGACCGCCACAAATTGTATCCAACGGAATCTCCAGCACGCATACAGATCCAGCTCTAAATTTCATAGGGTATACCGACCTTACATCTACCCAATTTATGTGTTACGAGCCTTTCCGATAGAGCTTAGTCTATCTTCATCTCTCTTTCATGTTTCGGCGTACGACACACAGCTTAATTCTCCCAGCTAGTATCGCACTGCCTCACTGTCGAGTCTCCCAAATACAATCGAAATTTTGAATTCACCGAATCCGATACATTGAGAATCCACCGTACATCAGTAATAACACACGTCTAGTCCATCCTCATCGCGTCCCACCCATGGGAGACCCGGGATTCCCGTCCGCCTGCCCGGTCTGTACCTGTGTCTGCTCTAGCACGACAGCGTAGAACTTGCCTTCCTCGGATGTATCATGGTACGGACCAGCGGAAAGAATAGCCCTGTGGCAAATTAGTTTAGCCCCAGAACCGGTGGACCCTCACACAGAGAGAAGAGATATACATACCATCCCTTGAACTTGGGCTGGTTGAAAATCTCCGTAAATGCCTTGAGAATGCGTAGCGGCAGTTCCAGAATCGAGGGTAACTCGGGCCCATCGCCGCAGACGGGTAAGCCGAGTTTGTTGACAGGGAGATAGACCATTTCGGCGGCGTTTTGCGGGTTGCGCGTCTCCTGGAAGATGAGGAGGCGGCGAGTTGGCTGGGCGGGTTTGGTCATGGTGATGTGTCTTTGAGGTTGTTTCTTTGCTTGCTTTTGTTTTTGCTTGCGCGGTTGCAGGACTAGATATCCCGTTCCCTGTGCTTATGCCCTGTTCAACGTGGTGTGTTGGGAACGTTTCTAGTTCTCTCCCCCGTACACACTTATTCCTATACTCCCGTCAGCGTCTTGCATCTGCATCATGTATATCTCCGGCGATGGGGGAACATACACGCGCGGCGGGCTCTGCTTATCGCGTCGGATCGGCGAACGCGGGGCAGAAAAGGGGGGCACGCGTGCACAGTGCGCGCTCAACCAACGACACTCGAGAGGAAAAAAGGGGAAATGGTCGAGGTCAAACCCATGTGCTCTGGTAGATACCGAGGAATGGAACGTGCTCGGTGGACCATGTTAACCTGTTCGCATCGTGTGCGTGGGTGGGGGTCAGGATGGCCCACGCGGGTGGAGGTTACTAATCTCTGCACAGGGATGGTCTAGAGTCTAGATGGGATATATGTTTTGTGTATGTTTCTATCGAACATTGGCATTGGATTGCAGAAAACATCGAGTTGTCCGGGTTATAAGAATTCCGAGGGCGATTGACCAGATGCCGAAATATCAGGGTGGAATCAAAGTGGGTAAATATTGGGTATCATGAGGAAGTAGGGAAGCGCAAGGAGAATAGAACATGTACAAAGAGAATGCCTGATCTCATGGCATTCATACAAGGCGGGTATCAAGCATCGAGTTCTCCGTCCAGCACTCTGCGCGCCGCATCCAGTCGTCGTCGCAACACCCGTGCTGCCTTCAGATCTGGATCCGGGGAGGTGGTGATGGCCTGGAGACCCATACATACATTCCCCAGACTGGCGAAGAGCTGCTCCAAGATCTGCGTGTCATCGTCATTGATACCGCCCGATGTAGGGGTGGCGGAGCCCGGATGGGGACTCGATGCTGCCCGCACGGTCGAGACAAGAGAGGAAACGAGCGAAGTGGGCGTCGCCGAGCCCGCGGTCGCCGACGACGAGCGCCCAGTGTGATCGATGCCGGGTGATGTCGGCTGGCCCTCGACGGGAGTGGCGGTACCGCTCTCATCGCGATTGCCACGAGGAGTTTCCGCGCGGTCCGTCTCAATGGTGGCACTGGGTTGATTATTGTGTGCGTGGCGATGGCGCAGTTCTGGATGAGCGTTAGTATAAGCAACCTCCAGCTTTGCGAGTGTCAAGACTTACCGTGGTTGAATCGGCGATCCCAGTACAACACATCATCAATGTCGTCCTCCGCCTCCGGCATCTCCTCGCCCTCGGTCGCGGTAGCAAATGTAGCCACCGTCGAGGTGGACATGGAGCTGTCGTTGCGGGAATGTCGGGCAGGCCGTCCCGGGCGGGTCGTCTCAGCCGACTCGCGCGAGCTGTTGCTGGCACGACGCAGCTGGCGCGAGTAATTGCCCAGCGCGCTGTGGAGAATGAAATGCTCATAGTCAAAGGCATCCTCGCGCTCTTCGTGTGGCGTCTCATCCGCATTGTGATAATTACTCTCGAGATCATCGTCAAGCGGCTCCCGCAGAATCTCGTCCAGGGCTTCCCGGTCGATGTCTCCATCCTCAAAGTCGCCTTCTTCGGCGTCTTCGTACATGCTCTCCGCGACCGACTCCCGGCCATTCTCATACCCGACCGGCGGCGTGTTCCATGCAGTACCCGTCTGCTTGGAAAGGCTCTCCGAAGCCTGCTGCACCGCATTGTTATCGACTTGCTCGGACTCGTGGTCTTTGACCGGGGCCAACTCATTCGAAGACCTCGGTTCCCTCGCATACTCCGAGCTGGCATCGCGGATCGCGGTAGAACCGCGGCTACTCCGGCCATCCTTCATTTCCAGAGCATTGGAAAACCACGGGTCGGCCGCGGTCAGCGGACTTGGAGTGCGCAGACTTTGGAGACTACGCCGGCGCAGATTATCCTCCTGGCTTCGCACCTTGAGAGAGGAGATCTTGATATGTAGGCCCTTCATCTGGTACTGCAGATCCCGCACCTGAAGCTGTGACTGCGCGCGACTAGGTGGGCCGTACGAGCTGTACACGGGACTCAGGTCCCCCGGCATGGATTTCACTTCTTCCGGGGAGATCCCCAGTCCCGTTGGAGACGTCGGGCTCTCTTCCTCGGGAAGGGGCGAATGTAGAGGCTGGGGAGAGGGGGCGATCTCCGAGGCGGGTTTCATGGACGAGATGGACGCCCGGTGCGTGAGATATGACCGCGTCGGCTCATAATGGAACGAGCGATCGTCATGATTGAAGTGCGAGGAAGTGCTGGCTCCCATAGCACTGACGGATCTCGACAATTTCTTCGTGTCGCTGGACAGGTTGGACTCCGCCGGGAAGTTGGTGTCGCTGTGCACGCGGGAATGACGATTGACCGAGGTCTCATGCGACGGGGCAAACGGCTGTCGGCGAAGCGTGGAGTTACGCCGCTCGGATCGTGAAATGGATCGGTAGAGCCCGCCCACCGGTTGGTACGGGCCCATGGGCTGGATGTTGCCCGGGGCCGAGGGCGAGGGGGAGGGCGTGAGACGCACCGATGAACGCGCGCGGCTGAGATTGCCTTCCATGAGCTATAAGACTAGTCAGCATTCCGCTTCTCTCCACGGGGTCTGTAGATCGCCACGCACGGTCAATCGCTTCTTCGCATTCTCGAGAATCCGTTCCGCCTCGCTGCTCAGGATGGCCGAGGAGAACTCATCGCCGGGGCCCTTGCCCTTGGCCGCTGAGGCAATCACACTGCTATCCGGTATACCTGGCTTGACTTCATCCTCGCTGGAGATTGGTGCGGGCTCGACGGGCGCGGGGGTCGCGGTGTTGTTGACATTGTTGACATTCTGCGGCGACGTCACCTCCCTCGAGGGCTGGTGACTCCCCGCACTAACGGTCGAATTGGAGCTGCTCCACGCCACATTCTCCTTTGTCTCGGGAGCCGTGTACTCGGGCAGCACGGGCGAACTGGCCAGGACCTGGGGCGAGGCTCGCGCGGGCTCATCGTCAAAGCCACCAATGCGCGCGGGGGACAATTCCTCCCCGATATCCGACAAGCGGCGATTGCTGCTTCCTTCCTCGGTGTTCCAGGCGTGACGCGAGAAGTTTTTCTTGGGTCGCGGCGCGTTGGAACCGGCCTGGGGATCGGCGGAGTTGTAGCGGGCATTGAGGTTGGACAGATACACCAGCTGCGATGGCGGGGATGGCGTGGAGGATTCACGCTCGCTGCCGTCATACGGCAGGATCATGTCCGGGTCGGTCAGCGTGAGGGAGGGCATGCGTGCGGCCTGGGCCAGGGGGAGAGTGAAGAGACGAATTGCTTTTACCCTGAAAAAGCTGCCCCTAACGGGCGCAGTGGATGCGGTTTAGCGTGTGAGATCCTTGCCGGATCGGGACTGCATTGAATTGTTGCAATCAACGAGGACAAGGACTGAGAAGTATATCATTTTTAGGAACTCAATTGTTTCTGTTCTACGTCTGGGATAGCCTTGTGCCCTTTCAACACATCTTCAATGCCATGTTGGGGCCCACGAGGTCGCATCCATGCATCGGCAATGGGAAGTATAGAGTTTGTTTGGGCTTCGGCTCTGGCCGTCTCATACTTCCACCATCGCCCAGTCTGAACAGTATGCAATCAAGACCGGGCTAATGCTTCCATTGAGACAGTCCGACTCAATTGCACCAGTCATTCCAGCCAGGGCCCCGGGGAGACACGCAAGGTTTCCATGCCGAGTCTGGAACGAACCCCTGAGATCCGCGGGTGTGATCCACCCGTGGGGCGTCTCATTTAAAAGAGATTGGTAAAACCTGCCCTGTGCGTGGGAAGACTGTTTCGGAGTCTTGATTTCAGGCATGCCTCGCCCGGTCTAGCGGAGATCTAGCACTCTCAAACACGCTACGAATCTATATCTACTCGGTACTTGGTATGTCATGATCAATCCGCAGAGAAAAGCCCTTTTTGGTCGCATAAATTTATATTACAAACCACTCCAAACCCCTCAATGCAAGCTTCTAAATCTTCTGGAGCAGCAGCTTGGCCCCGCTGCTGGTCGGGCCTGCCTTCTTCCCTTCCTGGCCCGACGAGGAGGCCTGCTCCAGCGCCTTTCTGTTCTTCTTGAGCATCTTCAAGAGCTCACTCTTTTTCTCGAACTCGTCCGACTCGGCCAGGGCCACAATCACAAAGGTGTTGGCCCCCGTCGCCCAGTCCATGACTTCGTCGCGGATCTGCTCATACAGGAGGCCGTGGAAGTTCAAGGGTGGCTGCACCTTCTCCACCGTCTTCTCGGCGGGGTTGAAGCGACCACCCTGAACCAGGGACTTGAGCATGCGCCCAACGGCAGCCGAGTCGCGAGTCTCGGAGCGGGTCTTGGCGGCCTCGGCCACGGCAGTTAGGGCCGCCGTTTTGTCGCCGTCGGCCTCAAACAGCACCTCGGAGATAAACTGGCATCCAAAGGTAGTCTCGAGAAGCGACTCGGCGCGAGCCGCAATCAGCGCAAGGAGAGTAGGCGAGGCGGCCTTGACCAGCTCCTGGCGACGGATCGCTGGGTCCTTCTTAGAGGTCTCCTTCCGGACATCACGAATCTCCTTCAGTACATCCTGATCAAGGTCGGGGAGAAGCCACTTGACACGGTCACCGGCAAAGGGGTAAAGCACGGGGATACGCGCGGTCAAATCGTTGACCTGGAAAAGTAGCTCCTCATTCCGGGCCTCCTCTGCATCGTTCTGGTTCAAGAGCTCGGGGAAGATCGACTTCGCACTCAGCTTGGTGTCATCAATGACTTCGTAGGCCGCAAGGAGAACCAGGTGGCCGTGCAGATCGCCGGCCATCGCCTTGACGGTGTCACGGTAGAATCGCAAGAGCAGCTTACGGTCCTTGGCATTGGCGTACGCAAAAGACAAGGATATCAGGCGAGAGCCCGACTGGGTAAAGGCAAGGTTCTTGGCCAAATCGCCCTCCTCGTCGCCCTTGATCAACTCAATAAATTCACTGGCTTCTGTGCTGCCGGGCTTCGTGCTGAGGAAGTATTGCAGCATGGCATCATGCAGCATCGTAAACCCTGTCGTTTTCTTCTGGCAGAGCTGATTGATAAGCTCGTGCAAGAAGTGCATGATTGGCGAGCGCTTCTCCGGGTGCGCCTCCAGGATCTTGGGAAGCTCCGCGGACGTCTCCTTGTCGTCCTGGAAGATCACAAACTCTGGGCCGTACCATTCCCGGAGAAGTCGTGTCCGCTGCTGCTTGGTGGCGACTGTACGGTAGATGTCATCGAGAATCCATGAACCCTCCGGGTGACGAATCAACCGCTTGACATGCCCGTAGAACTCGGGGATAATCAGATCCCGGATCTCGGCATCACCGTGGACAATCAACTTGCCAACCAAGAACTTGGCGTAGCGGCTCTGCGCAAGTTCCTTGTAACTGCCTTGCAATTCCCGTGCAATCTGCTTGCGCTGCTCCAGGTTCCCGTACTTCAAAGCGGTCTGGATGACTCGTACGGAGTCATGCTTGAACACGAAATCGCGCACGCGGTTGGTGATAATCTCGAACAACTCCTTGACAAGCTTCTTTCTTTCCTCGAGGGGGACGTGAGACTTGCGCCGCAACTGCTCCCAGAGCTTCTTGGAACGGGCAATCATGTCGGCATTAGGCTTGGCGGCTTTGCGCTCCTGCTGGAGAGCCTTTTGCTTCGCGTGCGACTCGCGAGAATTGTTGTTGTTATCTGAGAAAAGTCAAGCAGTCAGCTATACCATCCGAATTCCAACGTAGCCGGTGGACAGAGACAAGACATACTCTTGGTTTCAGCACCGCTCTTTGCAGAGTTCTGGTCAGAGCCAGTCTCCTCACTATCCTCGTCGTCACTCGCATCCTCCATGTCGACATCATCTTCGGGCGCATCGTCGAGGGCATCAAGGTCGTCATCTCCGGAATCTGAAACATCGTCGATATCGAACTCGTCCTCGTCCTCGAATTCCTCCTGAACCTTTTTCTTGGGGGCCTTCTTTTCGGTCTTTGCAGGCTTGATATTCTTCTTGGAGGAAGAGCTGCTTTTCTTCACAGGCGCAGGCTTGGAACTTTTCGTGGAAGCAGAGCCCTGCTTCGTTTTGGTCCGCTTGCCATTGCGGTCCTCGGCGTCAACCGAGCGTTTCAGACCTCCCATGGTGTATATGAGTCTCAGCGACACGGAAAATGTCCTAGACTAAAAGGCAAAAACGATTGGTAGTGTTTACGAGCTCAGAAGGCCCGTGGTGTTGGTGGATAATTTTTTTGCTGCGGGCGGAAGTTTTTTTGCCGCAGTTTGCTCCGTTTGCACCGATAAGACTGGATCGGTGAGATGCGATATACAAGAAAGTTTTGAAACTACCGAAGAGGTACAAATATGATCGGATAATCAATTCATGGAATGGCAGATGTATCTCAAGCGTCTATCAACATCTGTACAGGGGGGTTAATCATTGGGGTTGCGCCGTTGTGGGGAAAAGACATGTACATGAATGCAAAATTAAAAGTCCTTGCAACCCGCCACATGCAGATGGCGTTTGTGAGCGACGACCGTCGAGGGATAATGGATATCCTCAGAGTCAGGATCGCAAGAATGTTTCAACATCGACCGGAACGCCTCTCCAAGAAATCAGGATCGTGTCGTCAGATGTCATTCATGCATGTCTAATCGCCTTGTTCCGGCGATGATACCGGTGCAGATTTAGGCGTTTTCATGGCGCTCAGTTCCGAGCCGCCTCCGCTTTGTCCACGCTTGCGGCCAGGAATATGGAACCCAAAAGTGGGCGAGGGCTTGTTGGTCGATTGGGCGTCGCCGGAGGAATCCCCAAAGCGCGCAAAGATGCCCTTCTTCTTGGGCTTGGCTTCATCTTGAAGACCGACGTCCTCGAAAGTCTCCTCTTCCATTGACTCGGGCTTTTCAAAGCTGCTGGATCGCATGGCGGGCGATGTGATGTGGGAAAAGCGAGAGTCGAGCGATGTTCGAGAAGGGAAGGCATCTGCATGGGTTATTGGAGAGCGCGCGGAAATATCCTGGCAGCGAGTTAGACTGGAAGGTGATGAAATTCGTCAGTGACACTGTGGGGGATGTACAAATGATCGGCGGTACGAGTCGAACGATTCGCGCGATATTGAAAAGGGTTCATTCTCGTCGACCAGATCCCGATGTTTGGACGATCGCGCAGAGCCGGGGTATCGGTGCCAAAAGCTCGGCTTCTCGGGCGGCGAGGGCTGCGAGACATTAGCGGGGATCTTCCCCAGAAATGCAGATGCGATGCGGTACCGGCAGGTAGACGCCGTTGCCATTCACGACTGTCGCAAGCATTAGTTGGTACATCTCAATGGGCCAATGGCGA
This sequence comes from Penicillium capsulatum, assembly GCA_028828875.1. Lineage (NCBI taxonomy): Eukaryota > Fungi > Ascomycota > Eurotiomycetes > Eurotiales > Aspergillaceae > Penicillium > Penicillium capsulatum. The sequence goes on along the minus strand of JAQJZR010000006.1, from coordinate 1,313,173 downwards.
CAAAGACCCGGGACCAGCAATCAGATTGGGCCTACCACTCAATTTGTATTCGTTGGGCTCGCTGTCATGGCTCTTCCGACTGGGCACGGGGGCCGGACGTGGATTGGGCGATAGATGATTTTCATCGTAGCCCTCGGGAGGCTCCGAGGGCTGCGGGGGAGGCTTTCGGCCTAGCAGATTGCGAAAGGGAGGCATGTTGACTCTGGGAGAGGGGGAAATCGCGGAGAATAAGAAGGGACGGTTGCGCCGAGGCGGAAGACGACGTCATTTCCCCCGGCGCGTTCAGTCCCCAGGGCTGAGTTTGGGTATTCTTATTCGCGCCCCGTGAGTGGGGGTTCGCTTTCTACCAATTATGCTCGTCCGAAATTAGAGGGGGTGGGGGTGATACTCCAATGGTAGCGAGAAGTATCGCCCCGAGTCCGAGGGAAGCAGATCGGGATAGGTCAGTCGCAAGGAACCATGGGGTCGCCAGCTCGACTAGTCTAGTTCAACGATTTACAGAGCATCCTTCGTCGACCAAGAGGGGGTAGTAATGCTGGAGATTGAGACTCGTTATTCTCTCAATATATTTTCTCTTTGCTAGTCCAATACTACGAATCAATATTGAAAATTAAAACCGTCCTGTCTTATATACCGCCAGTTCCACTCACCATGGCAACCAACAACCTGGCCAAAAGCCTGAAGGGACTATCCCTTGTTCTATTCGGCCTGGCTTTGGTGGCCCTGGCCGTTTGGGGGCTTCTTTTCGGGCAGATACCCAGCAGTGGCTTCTCTGCACCCCTGGCATCGCGCATCAAACCTCGGGAAGTCTACAACAGCACTCAGACTCTATCGGCCGAGTTCAGAGACGCCGGGATGATCTCAAGCACCTCACCCGAATTCGCCACGCTCAACATGACCATCTCGGGGGTGGGCGCCCTGGAAGGAGAGTTTTGTGAGAGTCACAAGGGCTGCGACCTAGCCTTCATCTGTGTCGACCACAAGTGTGTCAAGGGCTGCTTGAAGCGCAACGATTGTTCGCGCTGGCAGAGGTGCAAGGATGGGAAATGTCACTTCCGGCGACGGGAATGCTCCGAGTACGGGAGACCGTGTAGTTTCCATGAGCAGTGCTGTTCGGGGTACTGCGGCAGCTCGGGGGATTATTGGCGTCCGTGGCCGGTGGTGTGCAAGCGATTCTACTATCCAAAGCCCAAGCCCGGTACTCCGAAGAAACCCAAGAAGGGGAAGAAGGTGAAGAAGCCCAAGAGCAAAACGCCGGAGCAGGGGGGTGGGGAGGACGATCACGAGGGAGATCAAGAGGGACAGAATATTGTTGAGGATGTGGAAGACATGGAGATGGAGGGAGATGTGGAGACTGCCGAGTGAGGGAATTTCCGAGTTTGTTGATTCTGTCGCTGGATTCATACTCGTACTTGCTACCATAGTTCATTCTGATCCATGTTGATTATTAGGTACATAATAATAAATTTGGCTTCCCAATGATAATCTGTCATGGATAACCTAGTGGAAGAACCACCGGTCTGTCAGTAATTCTGCTTCGGTCTCGGCCGGCAGGCACTGGTGCCTGGTACGAATCCTGGGGTCGGCGTTGCACTCGTGCGAGTAATCCACGATGCTGTGACCCGCTAAGCAATGGAAGTGACCCTTGAGGGAAGCAATTCTGCAGAGACATTTCCACCCCGGGATGGCGTCGCCAGAATACACCGTCCTGTTCCAGGCGCACTGGCTATTTGGTGGTGCAACTACAACTACCTCTCTTTTTTCTTTTTCTACCGACTTCTTTTATTCTCCTTCCACGACACTCCCTGTGAAATTCATTTCTCACTCTTCAAAAGAAATAGCCCTTTAATTACTGGCCCAATCACAATATGACCAACTAATGGCTAAATTGGCCATGGTAACCGATGTCAAAATTATCGGTCGCTTGCCAATAAGCTTAACTCTCACCTAGGAACTATTTCTCAAGGAGCCGACCGTGTAAAAATCATCGCATTATCGTCTAGGGGAATCAACAAAAAATCACTGTGTATATAGACCAACCGGCTGTGGTAACAACATGCACCGCGCAGCCTCGGCCTACGCCTCCGCCCGCGTCTTCAGATCCTTGTTGAACACATCATAATCAGCGCGCATAAACCTGCCCAACAGCGACGGGCTCATGGCAAAGGACAGCAGGCCCTTCATTTGCTCGGACTGCGTGAACACGGTCGCGGTGCCGTCCTTGGCGGATTCGAATCGGAAATTGTGCAGACCGGCAATCGTGAAGACGGGCGGGCCTTGCCACGACAAGAGCTGCTCGGAGTTCTCCTACAGTCGCGACAACCCAGATCAGCTCGGCTTCGCGGTGGAGGTCAACACTGGAGGGTGTGGGTACCCACCTTGATTTCGGCAACGAAGCTGAATCCTTCAATGTTGCACTTGACCTTGTCGCCGGCCGTGAGCGAGAGCCCGGTCTTGCTCTTGTCGGCGTTGTCTTCGATCTCAATGCCCTTGATCCAGTCCGTGTGCCATTCGGGATAGGCGGGAAAGTCGAGGAACTATGCCCGGGGTGAGTGATCTGCACAGGATCGCATTGGGGCCGGGGCACGTACGATTTCGCGGACCTTGGCGGGCGGCGCGTTGATCTCGATCGAGCTCTCGAGATACGGCATGGTGGCGGGGATGGTGGTGGAGGGTAAAGGTGGACACGGAAAGGGGCAGGATATAAGGTTGTCGGCGGACTCGGTGCGTGGTTGTAGTCGATCCGCACCCACTTATATTGCGTCAATCATGGGGCGTTGGCGAGTCGGTGCGATGGATGTGCCGGCTGGTCTGGCTGTTGTCGGGCAGGGTCTATACGAGTCTTATCATCCGATACCGGTGTTCAGTACTATTGCCAAAAACATCGTAGACGGGGTAGTGCCGCGGAAGTCAGCTTACTCTGGCGCAAATGAACGGGACAGCTGATGGGTATTATAAGAGGATACACATTCCCTGGAAGAGGGGCTTCCGATATACGGTCTATAACCTCATTTCTCGATTTGCAGCATAACAAAACATTTTCCTCGAGCTCAGATTGTAGCTAGCAACGGGTTGAATATACATATTGGCCTCGCGGACAAAAAGGGAGAGACACAAGGCAGAAGTACCAATCAGACAATGTGATAAAACATCCGACAATCTCCTGAAGGTGATTTACAAGACATATCGCAGATCCATGTCCATGTCCATAGGTTTAGAGCTCAGCATCTTGATCGTTGGACGGGATCAACAACCGATTGGACTTTCAAATCGAGACTACCACAGAGTCAGAAGTCCGATAAAACGCAGGTGCTCGCAAGCCAATTCCCACGAACAGATTTGAAAGAATGAAGGTCATACATCTAGTCTCGAGGGGGACAGCCGGAGCCGGGCTTAAAGTCCCACTTGCCGTCGCACTTGGGCACCTCAGCCGAGACGGTTGCCGCGATCACAAGAAGACCAAAGGCCAGAAGATTGTTGATTTTGAACACCATCTTGGTCGGAAGATAAGTTTTGCGTATTATCCCTTCTCAAAGCGGACCGAATCTTTATACCTCCCAACGGGGGGCAATCCGAGCCGACAACTACGTAGAGGAAAGTTCCTATTGAGGTATATTTTCAGTTAGGGCGTCGAAGCCGAGCCACGGGCTGTTCATTTACCAGCGATTGGCTGGAAATTAAAAGAAGAGGAGTGATTGGGTGGAATTCGTTCAAGTTCAGGCTGGTGTTTCTTTCAACAAAGAGACACGACGGACGCGGCAGGGGTGGCCATATGCCCAAGAATTGGGCTGGCCAATTAGACTGATGTCGTGCTGGAGACAAATGGAAACTACAAGTGCTCGGGATTGCAGTATACAATGAACTTTTGGCTATGGTACAAGAAATGTCCACACAACCACAGACGCACAAACCATGTTGTGTGTCCCGCGGGGAAAAGAAAGGAGCTTTCTAGTAATCCATCCTTTGCCGAGCAAAAGATGAAATGGTCTTAAAACAGACCATTTGTTAAAGTAGGCCAGTGGTGGAAAACTGCCACTAAGACTGTCTCTTCCATCTCCTCCGCTTTATCTTTCCTTCTACTCTATCCGATGAATAGGACTGAATGCTGCCCCTTATTCGAGGAATAGAGGGTTGGCCTGCGCTCGCGACTCCTTGGTTCTGTTTCTACCAGAATAGTATCCCTACGATGCCTCTATAGTCCTCGAATTTATGATGGCAGAAATTTGGCAGACCTTTGAGGCTAGAAACTTGAAGTTAGAGTAGGTATCATCGTGGATGAAATGTTGCAATTGAAACTCTACTCCAGAGCTTGCCAGACCTACGTTGGCCCTGACCTAGGCTGATGCATGGAAAATATTTTGCATCATACCTACAACTCTTGACGATAGATACAAAATTTATTTCAGATTTGGTCCGATTGCAACGAGTTTCCAATCTCATTCCTCGAGGTCATTTTGATTTTCCCTCCCATGTTGCAGAAGGCCAAGACTCGCATGAAAGGCAAAACAAAGACTCACCACCGTCGCCCACCTGGGCACTGTCTTTGTCCATCGAGAAGAATACTAAGGATCCAAGTTCTGAGGGGCTGTGTCGAGTCAAAGAAAACCACCCTTGCGATAAATAGAGGACGGACGAGTCCATGGGGATTCTCAATCTGATCTTCTCACATTCATCTTGTCCAAGTAGCTTCCCCAAACCCCCTACCCGATAGTCAATACACTTGGATGTCCTTTCCCTTGTCACTCAGAAACGCAATGGGTACCCTTGGAAGCGCCGCCAAGAGAAGGAAGACCAACGAAACGCCCCCCGACCAGACTGGAGAGAGATCTACCAATAGTCCCAGGGGGAAGGCCGGTCCCCAATGGAAGCCCGCCGAAAACCATCCGAGATGGAGAGCTGGCAATAATCCCATCACGAACATCAGGGATGTCCCGGAGGGCTGGTCTCCGAACGAGCCAGATCTCTATGAAGAGTACATCGATCCGTCCACCGCACGCAGCTGGGCCAGGCTAACGACACCGCGACAGTGACATCGAAGGGAATATCGCCAGATGCAAGGACCGAATCCAGGATGGTGTCATGCCCCAGATTTTCGAGATCAAGCTCAAGCGGTACACCGCGATGCAGCAGGCGCAGAAGGCCATGGTTGCATCTGAGCGGGAAGAGCTCAGCTTGGAGATTGTTCGACGTTTGGATACTTTGAAATTCATCGAGGCCAAGCTGAAGGAGAATGATGTCTATGAGCAGCTTCCTAATGTTCAAGCTTTGATCAAGGCCTATCGCTGGAAGCATATGAAGTGGTCGGAGGAGGGCCTGTGTACCTTCTGGAGTAACGGGAAACAGATCTCGGAGCCAGAGAAGTTCGATCTGCAGAAGTATCTCCAGGCCGTCCGGACACACGAAGGCCATAAAGGCTTCTGGGTTGAAGGCGTAAGTTCTCTGTCTCTGATGAGATGCAAATGCTAATCGGCACCGTGTAGTTGGATGGGCCCGGTCTAAACTTGATGCATTCGTGCTTTGTCCAGCCGCCGCTTCCCGGGTTGCGAGACTGGCACCATATGGTATGGTTCTAGCAAAACCAATGAGTAATCATCTTGACTGACAGCAACCGGTAGTTACGGTTCGAAGTGCGAATTCCCGGCGAGAACCCGGATGACCCGGCCGACGCGCATCGACGAGGCCATGTGATGGAGTTCCTGGAGGATAGCGGTTCGTCCGCGATGACGCTCTTCTACGACGACGTTGAAATCCTGCAGGAGCTGTATCCGCAGAAGTCTCGACTGCCGGCACTGGGCGGTTACGCCGCCTCCACCGGCAATGGACCCATCCATGTCCCCTCGGCCCTTGTCCAAGCTCGCGTCGTCGCGGGCAAGGAGAACGCGCCTTTGACCAGATGGGCCACGATCACTACAGGTATGATGACCGCTGGGGTGGCATCCAAGACCCCCTGCCGGGTCAGCGGTGTATGGTGGCGTTCCATGCTGTACAGCGGCTATGCTCCCCACGGGGACCCCCGCGAGGGCCGGGGTAACTTGTACGTGGCGACCAAGAGGTCACTGCTTTCCTCCGCCATGCCCGCAGGAGACCATGTAGACGTGGAGCCGCCGGTGATTGTGCCGCGTGATCAGCACGGCAGTGAAATCCTCTACCCCAACGCCGGCCGTTCCTGGCCTGTTGCATGGTCGAGCGTGCAGAAGAAAGACAATCCGCGCGATCTTCGAAAGCGAGCTAAATAAGGCGGTTGTTCTTTCTTTTGGCTATGGAGGTTGGGTTATCGTGATATTGCTTTGAGAGTTTAGACATCAAGATCGAGTTTTGACCGTCTTTTGATCGAGTCCTCGTATTCCGTCGTTCATTTTCGTATCTCCAGCTCGGCCAACCTGCTTCGGACAAGGCAATCGCCGACCATCGCAGCTCAACCGTTGGGAACCGGGGAAAGTCGTGTCCAAACGAGTCATCCCCAGTGGACAGATCTTCATTTCAGCCGCCATCGCCGTCGTATCTCCGCATTCGACCCGACTTGTCCCGCGTCCGTCCGAGATTCGCAGCCTTGCGGCGCAGGAGCCAACAAATATCTATGTGTCATCTGGCGGAGCGGAAGGATTGCTCTTCTCGCCAAGGGTGACGATGGCCCCCAGCGGACAAAGGAACCCCGGGTCGGAGTTGTGCTTGGCAAGAAATGAATCCCGGGGCTGAAAAGGTCCGAGATGCTTGCACCTGGGAGATGCCGACGGGGATGAATTCGTGCGGTGGAGGGACCGGGGGGCTCGGGCTGGTTGCCATATGTAGGCGGGGGGCTGCCCGAGCAGGATTTCTCTTTTCTTTTCTTGTTCCTTTTCATTTTTCTCCTTCATTTTTCCTCCAATTTATTTTTATTTTTATTTTTATTTTTATTTTTTTCACTTCCCCCTCTCGCATGTCTGGTGGCAGGCAAATCATCTGCCACGAGGTGTGCTGTGCTGTTCGCCAAGATGTCATCCCTATAACGGAGCAAAATGTGACGCTCGCGTGATCGGGGATTCAGCAGGGACCACCCCTTCCACGCGAGCTTCCCCAGTTCTCTCAGCCTTGATCGGAGGTCAAGACCATTCGGAATGTGGCCGAGCCGAAGGGCGGGTGTTTCATCCCGTTCGGCCCAACTTGGCGCTCCACTCGGGATTGGCAGAGAGCAGGGATTGGATCCCGACTTTGCGATCGCTGGCTTGGCAGGGCTTCCTTTCGGTGGGGATGCACGACAAGACCAAATAAGCCTTCTTTTTGGGTTTACGCCACGAGTCGTTGCGGTCCTGATAGGTCGGGGAGACCGAACTGAGGTTGCCACTCAGCCCAACGTCAGATGCAATGCACGGTCATCGCGGGGTGCACGGAGTACAGAGTAATCGTGCATGTTGTCATGCCGAGGATAGCAGTAGTAGTCCTCCAAAAGAGATGACCCCGAGACCATCGTCCGTAGTTGTAAGCGGCACACCGAGACCGAACAAGTGCCGGGCCGAAGGGGCTAAAGAGAAAAAAAAATGGACCCGATCCGAATCTCCAAATCTTGCTACTGTACATACTCCGTGCGTATTTCTCCGATGCCCACGCTCTTGTCAACTCACTCCACCTAGAGGTAAATGGACAATCCTAATCCTAATTCCGACTACTCCGTCCTCGTACCTGCAAGGAAATTGCATTACGCCATTGGCCCCGATCGGCCTGACCTCAAACCTCCGTAGCCGTGGATCCTGCCGGACCAATTCGGGTGTTCACCGAGACAAGCAACCTCCATACACCAATCCCAAACACGGCCCCCAATGGAGTCGGTCTAGCCAACCAATATCCTCGAGAAAACTCTGTACGAGTGGAGAGATGCAGCTTGTGCTCCGTCCACGCCCCCTCTTTCCCCAGTGTCCGTGGTGAGGTCGATACCATGCGGGGTCTCCACGGCCTCACCGGGGAAATTTGGACACACCGGGGGGAAGAGGTGGACTTAAATTCTCCGTCCCTCCATTCCTCGCTCCTCCCTTCCCCAATTCCTCTTCATCCCCCTTCACCATGTTTCACGGTAGGAGTCTGCGCGTGGCGCAAGTCCTTCTCATCGTTGCGCCGGCTTTTATTGTCTTTGGTTATAACCAGTCCGGCTTGGGTCCGCTTGTCAACTTGGGCAGCTGGACCGATGTGTTCCCTGAAATTGATACCGTCCACTCCGAGGGAGCCTTGAAATCTAACCGTTCGACCAGCAAGGGTGCCGTCATTGCTGCGTTTCAACTGGGAGCCCTCATCGGGGCTTTGTCTTGTACGGCACTTGGGGACCGTTTGGGTCGCCGCAAGACCATTTTCCTTGGAGCCATTCTGACCATTGTGGGTCAATTGCTCCAGGTTGCCTCGTATGGCCTGCCTCAGTTCGTCGTCGGTCGTGTGATTCTCGGACTGGGTGTCGGTCAACAGAGTGTGGCTGTCCCCGTCTGGCAATCCGAGTGCACATCAGCCAAGGACCGTGGAAAGCACGTCGTGGTCGACGGTATCTGTATCTGTTTGGGTTATGTTCTCTGCAATTGGATCGATTTCGGTCTCAGCAAAGTCGACGGCTCGCTGCAGTGGCGAATCCCCCTGGTGGTCTCGTTCTTCTTCTCCCTGATCGTCTTGTTCTCCGTCTTCCTCCTCCCCGAGTCGCCTCGTTGGCTCGTGCGTGCGGGTCGGATCGAGGAGGCCACTCACAGTCTGGCCGCGTATAAGGGTCTTCCCAATGATGACCACGCCGTGAGCGCGGAAATCGCCGGTATCGAGACTTCCCTGGAGATCACCGTCGACAGCGCTCGTTTGGTCGATATCTTCAATCCCAAGAAGCCCGACGAGGAGCGTCTGCTGTACCGCTTCTGCCTGTGTGTCGCCTTGCAGTTCTTCCAACAGATGTGCGGTGGTAACCTCATCTCGACCTACGTCTCCACCATCTTCGACGAAAACCTGAACCTGGAGGGCGACCTGCCCCGGATCCTGTCTTCCTGCGCGATGACCTGGAAGTTCCTGTGCAGTTTCATCGCCTTCTTCGCCATCGATCGCCTGGGCCGCCGCAAGATCTTCATGATCAGCGGTGCTGGTATGTCGGTGTGCATGATGGTAATGGCCATCAGCACCAGTTTCGGCGAAAACCGCCAAGCGTCGATCGTCTCGGCCGTCTTCATTTTCCTCTTCAACTCCTTCTACCCGGTGGGATTCCTCGGCGGTAACTTCCTGTACTGTACCGAAGTCGCCCCCATGCGCCTTCGTGTCGCCATGTCCGCCATCTCGACGGCCAACCACTGGCTGTGGAACTTTGTCGTGGTGATGATCACCCCCGTCGCGCTCGACACTATCGGATACCGATACTACATCGTGTACGCGGTCATCTCGGCCTGTATCCCCATCGTGGTCTATCTCTTCTACCCGGAGACCATGAACCGCAATCTCGAGGCTCTGAACCACGTTTTCCGTGATGCCCCGACTACCTGGGACATTGTCTCCATGGCGCGTCATCTTCCCCAGGGCGAGGCTGCCGAGGTTGATGTTTGGATGAAGACGGAGGAGAAGAGCGGCGTGGAGCAGAAAGAGCTTGCTTAGATGGGCATAGCTTGTCTCGATTGTATATATCCCCCTTGATGAATGACCTGCGATGCGATCAGATTCAATGAATTTACTACTTGAATATTCCATTGTCCGTCCTACCTATGATGAGAGGAATACCTACTGTCTTAAATGCCTCGTCGAGATCATACACGCCCGTAGTCCAATCCATGCGAGGGTCCGCTTAAGAGCATCTTAAGAATGCCGTCGAATTTCTATATCAATTCGATCCCCATAGTCTCCCGAGGTCTTGTTAAACCCCCCACCCGGCCAGCCGGGTGAAGATGTACACTTCACCATCACGCAAGGATCACGCCGGGAAGCTGCCCAGCTCCTCCTCAAGCTTTGCCCAAGTCTGAGGCAAAAGCGTCCCCATCATCCAGCAATTTTGCTCATGGTCCTTTCCGAGAAACACAAAGATATTGTATCCATCATACTCATTATGTAGCCTCTCATTCCAGTAAGTGACCATCGTCCCCACCGAGTTCGCCCTGGTCTCGGCCGCCTCGCCTTGAGTCACAACCGCCGCACTAAAATCGACCGTCTTCATCAGATCAGCTTTGATCACATTGTTGATCACGACGGGGACAGCGTTCGTCGGCCCGTATATCGTCTTCGCCTTTTGTCCCGCATCCATGCTGAAGAATATACTCCGCAGCAGACCAAGACATTGTTTCTCCGAGCCCTGCTCGGTGATAGAGCGACGATTATCGCGCGCAATGGGACCAAGCGGCCGGTTCGAAATCCTAGGTGATAGAAATGAAAAGGTTCCCAGCACCATATTTTGAATAAACGCCCCGCTGGACTGGAGAAGCACGGGGATGCGGAATCGCGCATTCATGAGGTTGAGCACCGTGACCGGGCGCGACTTGGGCGTGGACGATGCGATCGCACGCGCAACCCACGCCGTGATCACGTCGCTCTCACTGATAAAAGTCTCGTCTCGGGACACGGCGGCGAGCTCGCGTTGAGCCTGCGCGCGAAGAGCGGCCAGTGCGTGTTTGGGCATGAAGATGATCTTGCGCAACCGAGGCCCATCCCATAACTTATCCCACAGGAATCGCAGGAAGAACATCACCAGCCCGATAGTGGACATGCTGTGCTGGTCGAGCTTCAGCTCTTCGAATAGCCCATTGTCGCCCGTGATCTCCGGGTGTCGAAGGATGTCCTCGCGTGCGCCCAGCACTTTCGGGACGTTGTCATCGTGTCCCGCCAGTACTGATGACCAGCCGGCCAGTAGTGCCTGGCCGCCCATCACGTCCATCATTAGATGCGGCCAGGCTATCGAGACGAGGGTTGCATCGCGGAAACAGACCACGTGGAGCGATATCTGCGGTAGTCCCTGCTGGACCATCTCGTCGAAGGAAGGGAAGTCCGGTCGTGCCACCAGAGGCCTGCACTCGTCGGACATCGGTTGAATGGATGAGCCATCCGTCTTCTTCGGAAGATGACTGCCCAATGGGTGATCTTCAATCCTCACGCCAAAAGAGTCCTCGGTAAACGCGACGTTCCGATACTCTGTCGCCGAGGATGTTGGCATATATACCTCTAGTTTCCCATTGTCCTGATCAAGGTTAGTTTCGCTTTGCGCGGGGAAGAGTGATGGGGATATAGACCTTATATCTCAACCGACCACCCAGTTTCTTCCAATCCCCGATCTCGAGCAATCTGGATAAAGCACGATTCAACTCTTTTCCATCCAGCACGTCATTGAAGCGCATCATCCAGGTCACGAAGCAGCGATTGATCTTGCTGTCGTCCAGGGTGTGAATCGGATACACATCCTCCCCGGTGTCGGCACCATGATGATCGGGTTTCATGTCGGTGGATGAGGAACGGGGATGTGCGAAACGATCATTGAAAGCTAAGCGGGGAACAGAGGAGAGTTTTGTAGGTTCGATGCAGGACGCGGTTCGAGGTGGATCCATTAATGGGATGGCCCAAATTCAGTTCTCGGTGGGTCCTGCAGACTTTCTGTACCGGTCTTAGTTTTGAGGGAAGACCCTCTTGGTGTAGATCGGCGGAGATTTGGATTTTATTACACTTTGGGTTGTGGGAGATGCTGAAGGGATTGTTGGGGATACTAATTTAGAAGTAGAATGAATCTGGTATGGAATTCTCAATAATGCAACTCGACAAAACAAGGGAAAAACAAAAGAAAAATGCATTAAATCACTGGAAGTATTGGAAATATCCGTCGGTACAGCAGAGAAGACCTTGAGGCCATGCTGGGAAACCCGCTTTCTATGTCTTATGATAGTCTTCCAACGTTCTAGCCTATATCAAGTGTCATATACTATCCCTGCCAGCATTTGCAGGTCTGATTCCTCCTAACCTTCCGCAGAACGTTCCTGTAACTCTCTTCTAGTACTTGCGGCCTGTTTCGCCCGCAACCTTTCCCGGACCAGTCTTTGTTGCCCTCCTCGGACTGCACTTAAAGCCACCGCATCTGGACCTTCTACCTGCTCTTTCATCAAAGGCGGATACTCGACACTCCCATCCGCTGAATACCGGGGATAGGGGTATGTAGACATCGGGTCCAACAGATAGTCATTGCCCGAGCCATCTCCCTGCGGGTACGTAGTATGTGGCGCCTTTGCATTTTTCACATCACAAACCGGAAGCATCTTGACCAGACCACCCTTCGTCTCACTGAGCTACAACGTGTGGTTATTGTCTGGGGCAGTTGCAATGTAATACAGGTCGCGTAGCCACGGTTCATCAAGTCGCAGGTGCCAACCCGTGGGCGCCTTGCCTGGATCGACGGAGCATTGCACTTCGACCCAAGGCCGAGGCCAATTTCCTTGATTCTTCCAGGACTGATCGTGGATATTGAATGCCAGTTTGCAGGTGGAAACCACGGTGTAATGGCCCTGACTGCTTTGAACACCAATGTAGCAGAAGAAAGGCGCGGACTGGCCGGCCATGTCGACTATCACTTGGAGATCCTCTTCATACAGACGACAAATAGAGCATCCCGTGTCGTAGACGAAGGGCAACACGGTAGATTCGTTATCGTTGGCGCCTGGAATCTTGACACTGAATTCGACCTGTAGGAGCGTCAGTACAGCGCGAATATCATTCCATTTTAGACAGTGAAAGCAAGTGGATGCCTACCTCATGATAATTCTGTGTATAGAGGTGGTTGACAGCATACTTCTTGGTATATCCCGGGCTGTTATACGCCCACATAGGCATCGCCCCGGGTCCATTTGCCTGGACCGGGTGTGTTAACATACAGTTCCTAAAAATAGAATTCAATGAATGCACTTACACCTTCTACCCATACAAGATCGTCGGCTTGCTTGTTATACTTGTCAAAGTCCTTCCAGGAAAACTGAATCGGTTTACCGACAAGACTCTATCCTTTGGACCAGTAAGTAACGCAACCCGGGACCAAGGTCAAACCAACCGATCTGTACGCTTTAATGATAGCATTCACATTCAGAAGCTGGCCATATTTCTCATCTCCATCCGTGAGCAGATGGGTCTTGATCATTTCAAGATTCTTCAAACGGACAACAGTTGGCCAGCTGAGACCCTCCTTTCAGACGCCTTGGCTTTATTAGCATGTTCTCCGATATTCAGATATCTGTCCAGTTTTCTCTCCCACCATTGCGGCATGATCCCGTCCTCGATTCGATCCCGACATCTTTGGATATTTGCATCCACATCTCTAAAGAGGTCATCAGAATCATTACTGAACCTGTCTCTTTGAAGGGATCGTACTGTTCGTTGATGTCTCGGTCACTGTGTTCCCAGCCTCGGGGCACATTTTTATAGTCTGTGATGTGGGAGGCCCCGCGTGTTTATCTCGTTGATACTTGCATGGCGGGGCCTCGACTTCGATTTCTTGAGATACCGTTTTTCTTCTTTTGCTCTCCCCTGTACTATCCTGGGAATTGCCTTTTCCTTTTCCGTGGGTTTTCTCAATTCCACTCATACGTCCCGGGTCGTTGGAATATTCAAATATCACGTCCTGAACCCTGGGCTTTAACCACGGGGTATCTTGATAGCCCAGTCATTGGATTCGAGAGAGACCTCTTCGGGCGACCGATAGTCGTAATCTTCCATTTTAGTGTCCGACATGTTAAAGATGCTGCATGGGGATGCAAGGCGGCAGTGTACAAGGCAAGACTAAGAATGCGATTGAAGAAAACAATGATTCTAAAAATTAGCAGATGGAATTTATTATCTACAACTCGATAGAAAATAGAAAGACAATAGTCGCTATGGAGAAGGAAGTCAAAGAGGTCAAGGATGTCAGTCAAAGCCTCTGACACCGAGAGTAAGACGATGATCTGCCAAAAGAAAGGTCCATTGAATATACTGTATTTTCTTCAAAATAAGGGCGATTTCGTAAAAGAAGTCGATTATGACTGAAAGACGAGGTTTAAGCTTGGCTTGAAGAACGGTAGATTGAGATTTAGCTTTTGTATGCTTTGTAGCACAGCCCCAAGCTCATTCGATCAACTATCGTGGGCACTTTCACTTTTCTGCTTTCCCTCCTCGCCATCGGTAAACACCACATTTTCCAAGATTTTCAGCGCCGAAGCCGTGACGTTGCTAGCTTCCCTGCGCAAATCCCTCAGACTAGCCATAATAGCCAACGCATACTGAAAATTCTGGGTTGTTTGTCCTTTCTGCTCAAAGCGTGGCTCTTTCATTTGCAAAAAGTGAACCACGAGAGGTAGACGATTATGCAGGTTTCTTTGGTAGAGCTCCAAGGCGGCCCGCGTAATCTGGTGCGCGCCGTGCTGGATGCCGAATTTGGACCACGGGAATGGCTGCGACTGATGGAAGACGGCGATCGTGGTGTAGAATTTCATGTAGAGGAGTCGGCGCTGTGTGAATATTATTGGGTCGTCGTCTACACTACTTGGCTCCACGGGTTGGCAGTGACAAGATGGTGGTAGGGAGCCGGCCCATTCCGTTAGCTTGGTTTCAGACGTATGTGCTCGTGCGGTATATTCCGCGTCGTCGCTCGCTTCGGAGGTCGAAGATGCGGGTGTCGCAGATGGTGAGATGATGTCCTTGGCTTGTACATTCATAACGGTGCGGATGCAGATACGTAATTGGGCGTTCGCGATGCACAGGTCGCTGAGGTTTCTCTGTAGTTGGATGTTCCTGGCTAGGGTGCAGCCTGGCGTGGGAACTCTGTTTTCTGGAGACAGGATCCAATGGGCGAAATCATTTTCGTTGAGAATGGGATGGCAAAATTCCGCTTCCTTGATGATGGGTCGTCGTCGCAGGCGAAGGGCGATCTGACAATCGGTGAAATGCCTCGACTTGGCTTCGTGCCTTGACGAGAACCCAGCGTCGTGGAGAAAATCGAGATCGGCAAAAGTGGTCGCAGAGAAGAGAATGGCATGGTATAGCAGCAGACTGATCGATCCATGACCACCGCTTCTGTCATCGATGGTATTTAGAATGTCTTGCCATTTGACGATCGGCATGCTCGGGAGCACGCATTCCACGAAGGCCTGAGCCAGAGAACTTTGAAGAGACACGGTCGGCAGGGAAAGCACTCCGTTCGAGAACAGACATTCCATGGTCTCTGGACTTAACATAGGAAGAGCTTGGATAAATCCGGGGAGAAATGTCGAGGGGTCCAATGCATGGGCAGCACCACGCGATCCCTGACCAAGCGTGGTGAAATTATTCCACAAGAAGTCTTCGGGGGAACTAGATGAGAGGGTATCTGGCGATGAATTTTGATTTGCATCACCGGGGTAAGAAGTTTCCTCGAAGTAGTGATCCGTTGGTTGGTCCAAGACCGACTGGTAGTCGGGGACTGTGGAAGACCCGACACATTGTCTATGAATTCAATGTGAGAGACCATTATTATCTATAGGAATAGACGGCTCACTTACGCGATCGCACGGGATCAATCGTCAGCCGGGGTTTTTAGCGGGGAATCGTATCTTGGTCGTGCCCCCCCGCAAGGGGTTCCGAGTGAAGGATCGGAGTGAAGCAGAGGAAAGCGATCATATACGTGCGACATTGCTGCGTATGGTGCGAACTAAAGAGCGACCACACACGAAAAAGCCCAACAGAATCATGTCCAGAATGAAGAGATGCGACCGAGAAATGAGGTCAAGTCATTCAGTCATAGATGCT
The DNA here is from genome assembly GCA_028828875.1 of Penicillium capsulatum. Lineage (NCBI taxonomy): Eukaryota > Fungi > Ascomycota > Eurotiomycetes > Eurotiales > Aspergillaceae > Penicillium > Penicillium capsulatum. The sequence continues at coordinate 1,297,474 of JAQJZR010000006.1, read as the reverse complement.
CCCACGAAGATCTCCCCAACCCCACTGACATCAAGCGAATGTCGAACCGGGATCGACTGGATGCGCCATGGTTGATAATGCTGCAGACTCGAGCGAATGAGGCCGGATACTTCTTGCTGGAAGAGGCAAAGTGGAGGAGCGAGCGGAGTCGACGCCCGGTCACTTTCTACCCCGTTTGGGCCTCGTCCGCTTCCGACGACATCCATCGTCTCGTTTTCACCAGATCGACCCGGGGCATTGGCTCGGAAGTTTCGGTGAATGCTCAATGTCGACGCTGGCTGGTCAACTTAATCAGCTGTCAGACAGATGGGGAAATGAGGGGGCTGTCATTAAACTAATTCGTAATCGTCGGCCCTATCTGGGCCATGCTCCGAAATCTTGAAAGTCTTTTAAGGAGGCGCTGCCACATGGAGTTGTGTTTCTACCAGATCAAACCAGAGCCCTTCGTACCCGGACGCCCGCGAGGCTCGGACCTGCTTGACAAACCCTTGCAACCGCGAGGCACTCATCGTCTGCACCGTGAATAATGCCAGCTTATCCATCAGTTCCTCGCCGGGTCCCTCCACCTCCAGCATCGCCAAGGTCAAGGGGAAAACCACCGGCAATGCCGTCGCCTCCTTGAACCGAGAGTTGGCAAAATACGACAACTCGGCGAAGATGCTGTTGGCCAAATTCCGGCCTACCCCGTCCTCGACCCCCAACGGATATCGCAAACGATGGATCGTCAAGAGCCCACCGAGTCGATACACATTCGCCTGAGTCACCATGGCCAGGATCTCCTGCTGACTGAAGTTGGTGTATAGCTCGGGAGGAGTGGGTGGCCTCCAGGCTTCAATTCGTTGCTCTATCGTTGCGAGCCGCTCATAATATCCAGTGTGCAGCTCCGAACCCGCCTCCACGGCATTGGTTTTTAGTGCATGGCTACACTCGCAGGTGTCATATAAGTGAGGGAGAAGGGTGGCGCAGAGACCCGCATAGCGGTCGATGATCACGCGATCGGTCTCGGGAAGCCGGATGATGGGGACCTCGCGGTGCATCACACATTCAACGGTGTCAATCAAGACCGGCGTCATTATTATCGTGTCCATGATGGGGTATCGAATCAATCGGTGAAACCATGGTTTGGTCGACATGAGGGCGCTTCGGACAATGGAATGGGCCGTGGAGGAATACGGTGCAGTCAGCACATTAAAGACGTACATGGTCTGACCCAGGAAGAGGGCACAGGCGGCGTCATAATCGTGGGCAATGGTCACGCTTCGCAGGCGCTGCAAGCCTTTCGCCGCCTGTCGCATATCGGGTGGACCATGGCGCATGACGAGTGATCGTTGGTAGCCCGTCATTAAGCCCAGGAAGGCCAAGTAGCCCTCGGTCAGGGTCGGCCCCGATAAACATAGGATGGCGTGTACGGTCTTCTGCGCCTCCGGGACGAAGCTGGCCCCCCACATAAACGGCATATGTATCACCGAGAATTGTTCTATATCCATCACTGTGCGTAGAGCATCCGACATGGTTCGGAGCGTGGTCGGCCGGGCGAGTAACCGCTCCGGAGCCAATATTACGACGTCATCACGGTCGGGCGACCGCGTTTCTGAGACGGTGGACGGGGTGGAGGACTGTCGCAGGAGACGAGGATTCTCCCGACCCGGGGCGCTGGACGCGCTACCTTGGGGTTGGGCACTCCAGATCTGCACTTTGCCATGCGGAAAGGCTCTCGCGGCGGGACGCCGTCCCATGCGTCGGGTCAGACGCGACTTGGAGCAGGATAGCTTCAATCGCCGACATCTGGTGCACTGCTGCTCATCATCGGTGAAGGAACATTTCTCTTTGGCGGAATAGCAACGGTCGCAGGCCTTCAAGGGCATCGAGGCAGATCTGGTCCAGGGAGATCGTGGTGAGGGTCAAGTTGGGGGGAGGATTTTCCGGCCCATCGGCCACTTCCCCGCTTTTTCCAGGGGGAATCGAGACCCACGGACCAATTCGCGGGGATTCACGCTGTTCATCTCGGCAGGTTCGTGGCCGAGGTGAAGGGGAGAGTATTTGAACTGTGAGAGATCGAGATATCGCACGATCGCAGGATCCCCGGAGTCCAGGATCTCGCAGGAATGTCGTACCACTCCCTCGGTCCCGTGACGATTCGGAATATCCGACCTTTTTTTTCAGATCATTCCTTCGCTCGAAGAAGAGGGGTGGTGGGTTGGAAGCCCAAGGAGACTTTGAGATGTGCATCAAGCAAAGTTGGCCAGTTGTAGAATAGTATAGACCCCAAAATAGAACCATGTATGTAGCCACGCAAGCCCCTGAAAGAACATTGTCTGTATGGACCTGACTCTTTCATCGTTCAGATCCATCAGTCTTTGTCTTGAGCTTCTTATCTTCTTGCCCATGGATCTGTTTTCTCTACTTCTCCTACAGCAGACGATTTACCAGCCCAAGCACAACATGAGCTCGAAATCCCCCCGACGGTCCATGCGGATCCGCAAGAGGACCCAGAAAATGTCGCCGTCTCAAAGGCAGACTAGTAACTCTCGCGATCTCCGCACTGAATTGACCTCTAAAGTCATCGTCAAAAATGCCCCCGAGATAGAGCCAGTGCCTGCGCACCGAATCTGGCCGAAGCAAACACCACCCATTACCAATCCCGCCGATATCCCCGAAGAGCTCGGCTGGAATGCAAATGACCTTGATCTTGACGAGGAGTAAGTAATTCACGGATTTATGCAAAAACTCGAACTGACTTTTCCAGCGACATTCTCGCAAATATCGAACGCTGTCGTGAACGCATCGAAACGGGGATATTGCCCCGGCTTTTCCAAAAGAAGCTCGAGATATATATGAAGAGAAAGCAGGAGATGGATGAGATGATTGCTTCGGAACCTGCGGGCCTGAGCTGGGAGGTTGTTCAACGCCTGGACAGTCTGAAGTTCATCGAGAGGCGCCTCCTTGAAAAGGGGGAAGGTGAGGCTGAGCTGCCGAACATTCGAGCGATCATGAAAGCCTACCGCACCCGCCAGCTCGAGTGGACGGGTGAAATCACTTATTGGAGCAATGGGCGGATGGTCGGAGGGCGGGCGGATTGGGATCCAGATGATTGCTTGGCTGTTGCTAATCGAGAGGGTAGTGGACGAGGTTTTTGGCTTGAAGGGGTACGTCACAATCCAATATCCTACGACCATGTTCATAACTCAGTTCTTGCAGGTTGACGGTCCTGGGCCGACGAACAAACTACTACATCAAAGCATACCGCCTCAGACTCGTCGTGGCATGCACCACTTTGTGTGATCTCAACCCTCCAACTTTTGATGTTCCTTTCTAACTCATCTTCCATGATTCAGGTGAACTTCGAGGTTCGAATTCCCGGCTCAAAGTCAGGGAAGCAAGTGCAGATCAACTTTTTCGACGACACCGGCGCATCCCACGCGAGTATATGGGAAGATGACCTAACAGTTATCAAGGAGGCGGACGGAACAGGCATAGACCCTCGACCTATGGGTATTATCAAATGCTCGACGGGAAATGGTGAAGTGGAGGAGCGCACCGTCATGCTGGAAATGAGAATAGGGGGAACCAAAGGGAGATTTACGCGATGGGTTCGAGTGCTCTGTACTATTAATCCGGGTCGCAAACAGTGCCCGGTGCGACTGAGCGGGTCGTGGTGGCGACACATGCTGTATACGGCTCATATTCCCGATAACGCTGGTTGTTTACTTGTCAGTACTACCAGAGATGAATTGATTCCGATGCTTACAGAGCATGATCATAACTTGGCCAAAGGGCCCTGGCTTCCCAAAGTGGATGCCAACGGGGTACCCGTTACGCCACAGCTGTAGAGCTAGGTATCGGTGATGTGCTCTATTTGAGCTATCCATGGATGGAACAGGTAGTATGAATGGCGGCGAGTTGCTTGGAATATATATTTTGGATTCTGGAGAGATGATACTTTGAATGAACATGGAGATGGATACACGGAGATAAAGTAGAAACCTATAGAGAGCAGCTATACAACTTTGGAAATCCCTGACAGATACCTAGTCCGAGGTCTATGAGTGGCATCAGTGATAGATGGTACCTATAGTGGTAGGCATAGCTTAACGAGATCTACCACCTGGGCAGTTGATCAATCTACCATCCTACTAATCTACCCTCCTACTAGGGCAGGTCACATGCCGGACTAACCGTCTAGCTATCCAAGGCGGTATTTGCTGTGATAGTTGATTAGCGGCCATTCTCGGCCTTCTCCAGGGGTTTCTCTTCCAAGGTTACGTGACATTGGGCTGGTTGGCTCTTAGGCCGATCGAGAAGTTACGGTCGCTCAATTTAGTAGGCGGCAGCGAGGATCGTAACATCGGCAGATCTTCAACAGTAATTTCTAACCCCCTGTTAAAATCGCTCCCGGCTAGCTAAGCATTCCTCCAGGATTGGCTCCTGATGTCCTATGGCCCAATACGGAGTAGATCGTAAGGCGAGCTGAATCACAGGGATGGCTCGGTTTCACTATAGCCCCGATTCATCTATAGCCGCTTATCTATGAAATATTAGGCCATGGGATAAGCCCTGTCGTGGAGAGTACTGTGGTTTCTGAATAGATATAATACCTCTAATTTATTCTAAGATAGTCTATCTCTTATAATTGTGTCTATCTAATGATGGGCAACGTTTCTCCGGCCGCGGAATGATCCTGAAAAGCGCTATTTTTTAAGGTTCTGTCTGTCCCACTTTAAGCCACGCTTTCCCCTACACTTCTCCGTAGTCTATTCTGATACGCACTACCCTCCTATTCAGTTACAAACCGATATTTTCATTTCATTTCCTTTTTCTTTTTCTTTTCTTTTCTTTCTTTTATTACGAGACGATTTCCAGTATTCTTGCGTTTATTCCACTAAACTGAAAGCTCATGTCAAACCTACCACCCTGACCTGGGAGAATAAGATATAAACGATCCATCTGTTTGTTTACCATTTTGACTTCTTATTTAGGGCCTTCTCCTGGCGATCTTCGGAGCACCCGAGGGGAATAAGGATTAAGGTTCTAGCGCCCGCACCCTATGCAACCCTATCATCCTGACCTGGTTGAACAATACGCGATCCAGCCAATTGTCTTGCAGGCTATTATGCTTGGTTGATGTGACCCTGAACGTCGGCAAGATACTCCGGAGTACCCGTGTCAACCGAAGTTTTGAGTAAACTCAAAACGTTGACCGCAGTCGATAGAGTTTTTTGATTCGCACGACGATCATTATTCTGTTGTTTATGCGTATTTACGCCACAGCGCTAGACGTGACTAGATGCGCCTACACCTTGGCGATGTGGATGCAATATGCCTGCGGAGTACGGACTTCGTACTCCCTACGGAGCCCGCTTCTAATAATTCGAGCTGCGATGATTAGCGCCCGGTCATCCCTACTCCGAGATCCTACAACGCCCACTTGTACTCCGTACGACAGCTACCCAAGGGTCAAAGCAGAATTCCTATAGATGCAAAGAGAAACGCCCGACGAAGCATAGGAGTTTGTAAATGATATATAAATACCCTTGAAGCTCCCCATACAAACCTCTACTTCTACACATAACACCGTCCACGATCCGATTCTATATCACCTAATTCCCCTATCCTTTTGTTCTGCAATATGCGTTTTGCATTCTTTGGGGCTTTCGCGCTGGCTCTGGGGCTATCCTCAGCTGTGCAGCTGACAAACTCAGCAACCCCCGATAAGCCCAACGAAAATGTATGCAGAAAGGGCATGAGCATCGAACTCGATGTGAAGGACGGTCAATGCGTTTTCAAAGTCGATAAATTCGACAAGTGCTCTGGTCAATTCAGCAAGCCTTTCGGTCCATACAATGAGACGACCAACGAGTGTCCCTGTTCGTCAAATCCCCATTTCTGATCGATTCAACACCACCCGAAAAGTCTTTTTTTGGCTAATTGTTTCACTCAGACACCTCGAATGCCATACAAATCTGTGATGGATATATCTCTTTCTTCAACCAAACCAGCAAACAGCATCCTGGAAGTTTTTACCCGGCAGTGAAAGTTTCCTTGCCACCCCTGACCGAGGAGAACAACGTGATCCCCTTCCCCAATGGGCGCGGTACCAACATCACTTGCGCTGGAACGGTCTGGAATATGGCGTAGTCATATCTACGACTCGTCCTGTTCTGCGTGTCGACGAAGGCACTTCATCTGTTGTCCCTCTATATTGTTGATAGACTCAAATAATACCTCGCGCTCCCTTACTCCTTCTCCTTTGTAGAACCTATATTGTCAGAGACCGAGTAGTATATTACCGGGGGGGGCGCCGATGTAAGTTGCGGAGCATAGCGAGCGTTTTATCCACGTTCTTAAATTCATTTTTATCTACGTTTCTAAGGTAAAGCTTTATCTACGCGTTCATTCGCCGGCGGTTCGGTTGGTATACTGGCTGCCAATCTAGCTGGCGTGCGAGCTGGCGTACTGGCTAGCGGAATGTAGTTTGGCGCTGCGACGTATTGGCCAATCTTACCGCAGAAACCTTACATGTGGGTCCGTCATATATCTCTTTCCTGTTACAGTCTAGTGTAAACTCAAATCGCTCAACTCGACCTCATTGTAGGGCGGGGGGAGGGGGCACATCTCTCCTATTTTTTGCTCCGCTACGCTCCGCAATGAAGGCTCGATTGTATGGTAGAATTCTGCTGAATAAATTACAACATGCATAGTGCACCAGAGTGATTGCTCTTTGTTGGCAACTCGATACTAGCAGCTGGCTACTTGATAGTCTCCCCGGAGAACTCAGGACAGTGAGCAAGTGTTCAAAATAGGCAAGGGTCACGTGAGCAAGGATTCCGAGTGTCTTGAGACAAGTCAGTGGAGCAGGTCACGGGAACATCCATATACAAACAGCACAAACACCGCGGATGGCAGTTCTCCCGGAGTCCCGCTTCCGGGCTCGGATGGGCAGATCCGAGGCGGTGTCGTCTATCGTTTACTCCGCACGGGATCCGGCGTCGGCCCGTCGTTAGTCATCCGGTAATCGATCAAGACCATCTCCGACCCAAACGAGCCACGACTATAAATGTGTACCAAATCCAGGGTAACTCTGCATTCAATCAGAGATCTCATCGAAACAATAATCACATTGCCTCTCTTCACTTTTCATTGAATATACCACCCATCCGAAACATCGCCATGGCCTACCTACTTGCCCAGATCCGCGATTGGAACTCGTCATTAAAGTCCTCCCGGTCGGACTTTGTGGCTCTCTTTGTCGGGGGCACCAGTGGCATCGGAAAACACACGGCACTCAAATTGACCAGCTTCGTTTCTAAACCGTCAATCTACATCATTGGTCGCAATGAGGCGGCAGGTGCTCAGGTCATGGAGGAATTGAAGGCGGCCAACCCGAATGGTACTTATGCTTTCATCCCTGCCGACACATCGGACCTCCGCAATGTGGACGCCGCCTGCCAGGACATCAAAAAACGCGTCAACACACTCGATCTTCTGTTCCTTTCTACTGGAACCCTGGCCATGGGACGACATGGTAAGTAACCCTTGCTTTCCCACGACGCGATGACGTCGTTGGCATGTCAGCTGACAGTGATGTACAGAGGGCCGGGCGGGTATAGATGTGAACCATATGCTCCGATACTACAGCCGCATGCGATTCGTTCAGAACTTGATGCCATTGCTCGAGTCAGGCAAGAGCTCGCGTGTCGTCAGTGTTCTAGGTGGGGGCAAGGAAGTCGACGTCGAGGAAGACAATCTGGATCTGAATAAGAGCTTCTCTTTTATGAAAAGCACTGGCTACCCGGGGACGATGACTTCAATGGCATTCGAAAACCTCGCGTCAAAACACCCATCAGTCAGCTTCCTGCACGTCTTCCCCGGAGTGGTCGCGACGCCCCTGGTCAAGACTAGCATGGGCGGAGGTATTTTGGGCACCGTAATGTCGGCCATGATGAAGCCCTTTGCGATCGCCCCCGAAGAGAGCGGGGAATGGCACACGTTCCTCTCGACATCGCCCGACTTCCCAGCCAAGGCGGCAAGCCAAGACCTTCCCGCGGACAGCAAAGCGAACATTGCGCGGGCTTCTACAGGAGAGAAGGGAGGGGGCTCTTACATCCTCAACCATAATGGACAGAATGCCACCAACGAGCCTTTGATGTCGCAATTCCGGGAAAGGGGGCTGGCGGACACTATCTGGAAGCATACTCTGGGAGTTTTCGACCAAGCATCTGCTTAGAGTGTGTTTTCGGCTGTGCGCAAAATATGGTTTTTTAATTAATACAGACAATGTTTCACAATTCTTTTATAGAAATCGATGCTTTCAATCGGATCAGCCACTCCAATGTACTCAACAGGACCATGGGCGACGCGGATAGATCCTGGCCCGTATAGATATTTCTTGTGATCGCTCCTCAACCGTGTCAGGGGTTGCCACCAATTTGATTTTGAGGGGAATACGTGTTGGAATTGCCGACTACAATCATGAGTGTCATCTACTGTGCTGAGTGCACCGGAGAAAGAAGGATGAGCGATGTGGATGGAAAATGCTATCTCGAGAGATCTAGATACACGAGAGAGATGGCGTGGCACATGACCATCATCAACACCCGCCTCGCACCGTCTCCACAGGAGATAGATCCAAAATGCAAAAGAAACAGTCAGAAATGCACAGTTAGCAATGTTCCAAAGTAGGTGTCCGAGACATGCGATCCATCTGATCAGCTCATCAGATGGATTCCCATTTGCACCAAAAAACGCATGAACGCAGTTCCACCGAGCGGTTTGATGAGCCTATCGGCTGGTTTTTTCTCAGTGCAGATGCACGTCAGCTGCACAGCTCAATTCACTATCTCCTGGCGGATGAAGTGGAATTTCAGATCAGTGTCCTTGGCTGTGTAAGAAGGCAGCAATAGCTGTGTTGAGCGAGTCACCATGGGTGAGAGTAAACTTGTTAGAACGGATCCAGTCATGACAGTCGGGCTTGTAGTCAGCGGCTGATAGAACCACTGAGTATGCGAGAGGCTCACTAGGTGCATACTCGGGTCCCAGTGCCGTTGCTGCTTCATTGTAAGCCCTGAGCCAGCTGTTGACGAAGTCACCAGCCGAGTGGCCCTCTTTCCAGATGGATGTCGCTCATTTATCCACCTTCCCTATGTAAATATACTGGGACTCCTGTCCAAAGAGAGTATCGATGATCTTCCAAGCCTTGGGGGCGGTTTCAAGTTCTATGAACCATGAATGATGCTTTCGATCGACGACAACGGTCAGGATAGCAAGAATTCGGCTCGATTTTCGCTTCCAGGTATAGAGCTCCTTGTTTTAGGCACCAGTAGTTCTTTTCGATGTACGCTTGTACCTGTGCAGGCGACAAGTCTGCGGGGTCAGCAAGAGTGGAAGCTTCATAAACCATCTCCTCACGTGCCTCCTCCTCAGTAAGAGCAGGGGTCTCTTGGTAGACCTCGGGGGTGAGAGTACCCGTCAAGATGTCCCAGTAGTCATCGTCGATGGATTTGGGGGCCACTTGGAAACGGTTCTTCCATTCGAAGAATTTTCATGACCTTGCAGCACGCCAGCGATGTTCAACACACGCTGCGCTTCGTCGATACCCGGCATGGTGAGGCCGACGAGGGAAGAATGGGAGGGCATGGGAATATTATCGAGATGCCAAGGAAGAGGAACTGGCTTCGAGATGCCAGATGTGAGGTCGATATCGGGAGTCGAAGATGTCGGCAGACGTCTCTGGCGACAGAAGAGATGTAAAGAGGAGGGACGCTGCAAGGATTCGAGGGAAGGAGTCGAGAAATGGCTGCGAAATGCGTTGATCAGACGCACAGAGCCAGAGACCTGTTTTTGGGCAAAAGAACACGTCCGGTACGCGACGATGGCGATGGAGACAGCGAAGATAGCTGCGGCTAGAAGATCTGGCGACGATAGTTAGAAAGAGAGCTACTAAGCAGAGCAAAGTAGGGAAATAGAGGGGTCATAACCTGCGTGGAGTGCACCGAAGAGAAAAGAATGAGAGAAAGATGAGAGAGGTAGATGAAAGAAACTATCTACCTGAGAGGTCTAAATACATGAGAAAGACTGTGTGGCACATGACCGTCATCAACATCTACCAAGCACAATGGCCACCATCGACTCGCAAATCAGCACCAGTCATGAAACTACTTCCATCGGCGAGCATGAACAAAACCGGCACACGGAACTCATCCGGCGTGCTGAGCCGAAACAACATGTTATCACCCTCCCACTGACTCTCCATTCCAGGCTTCTGAAGAGCCTCCGCGGTGGCAGCGGTGCGAATGTATCCGGGGGACAGCGAGTTGACCCGGATCAAAGGCATACCGACGCGCGATCCCCATTCCGCTGCCAGAGAGCGTGTGAGCTGTTGAACTGCTGCCTTTGACGCGTTATATCCAGCTGTATCGACGCCCTATAGTCACCATGTCAGGAACGGGATACAACAGATGATTTAGTGCTGCCTCACTGACCTTGTTCGAAACGTATCCACTCATGCTCGCCACAAAAACCATGCTCCCGGTCGTATTACTCTTCGCCATCTCCCGAGCGGCTGCCTGGGCTATAAGAAAAGTTCCTGTCACATTGATGTCTAACATGCGGCGGAACACAGACGCTGGGAAGTCGGTCGCAGGCCCGTTTCTCGACAACCCCGCGCATGCAACGAGGCCCTTGAGCGGATATCGCATGCGCGGGAGAAATGTTGCAAATGTTTCAGCGACAGAGGCTTCGTCGGTCACATCGAGGGGGTGATAGGATAGCTGTGCGTCGTGCCTTTGAGCGGCCGATTCGACGTCGCCTGGGAGAGAAGGGCTTTTATCAGCGTTTCGGGTTCGCAGATATGGAGCAAGAAGTCACCAACTCCAATTAGATGCGACCGGCTTAGCAGCTAGGTCGAGACAAATCACATCGCCACCACTTTCGAGAATCGCGATCGCCAGGGTCGTTCCCAGAAACCCAGTTGCACCGGTGACTATATAGGCCAGGGTTGACAAGGATGCTTCGCTGTTTGGAATTTGCGAACTTACTCAGAATCGTCCGATTGTCAAGACGAAACAGCTCAGACACTGGACGCGACGGGTCACCTTGCGATGGTTTTTTTTCGCGGTGTTCCACAGCATGAACGTTGCCATCACTGATGCTACTCATGACGTGGATAGTGAGTTCAGCAAGTGTGGTATGTTTGGATTACAAGGAGAATATCGTTCAAGTGTGAAGAGTCAAGATACTGCAAGATGATAGTGCTTCGAATGCTCAAAAAAGTGCATCCCACGCTCCATCTTCAACCCCGCAAACACCGTGCGACGCTGCAGTGGAGAGCCGGGATCAACCCGGCATGATTGGGTGGGGGCTGACGATGCAGACTCGGAATATTGGGAAATTTGTCCAAGACAACGTTCCATTCTGTCAACTTAAACCCCGGATCTGGGAATATGTCATCCTGGCCTGCGAGAGTGGGGAGATCGAACGGCATCTTGCCGATGCTTCTTGGCCCACGAGGACAAAGCCCATGGATCATCCTCGATCGATCCCGTTTGGGTATCTAGATTGTCGGCTCTCCGCATTTGACCCCGTGGGGTAAGGCCGGAATCAGTCCATATGAAAGAATCGTGGTCCAACTGCCTTCTCTTCCTGCAAAGATTCCTCAAAGACCTTCTATTTCCTCCGAATCGAGGTACTATAAACACCATGAGCCGGTCCATCCATGAAAGAAGAGCATGGTACCGAACCACCTTTTTCAATATCTCGGTGGTTGCTATTTGCGCCTTCATCGCCCCGGGCTTATGGGCGGCCATGAATGGCTTGGGAGGAGCGGGCTCCGCAGACCCATACTACGTCAACGCCGCAAATGCAGTCATTTTCTGCCTCCAGGTTCTCGTGTGCATCTTCGGCAGCTCACTGATCGCGCAGATAGGACTGAAGTGGGCATTTGTCATCGGCATGGTTGGATTCCCCATCTATGCTTCCAGTGTGTACTGCAATATCAAAGATAGCAATACCTGGTACATCATGCTTGCCTGTGTGATCGACGGCATCTCGTCCGGCATCTTTTGGCTGACGGAGGGTGCCATCGTGCTCTCTTACCCGGAGAAGCATCACCGAGGAAAATACCTGGCTTTCTGGCTGGCCAGTCGTATTGTTGGCCAGATGATCGGTGGATCGATCACACTTGGCGTGAACGCTGGAAACAGAGAAAAAGGCCATATTAGCGTCCAGACATATCTCGTCTTTATTGCAATTCAGGCAGTCGGACCCTTCATCGCAGCGCTTCTCTCGTCCCCAGACAAAGTACAACGTTCGGATCAGTCAAAAGTTGTCATCAATCTGCCATCCGGACCCCGAACCGAGTTGTGTGCTATGTGGCATTTGGTTTATCGAAAGGAGATCTTGCTGCTTTTGCCCATGATCTTCCAAAGTGTTTTCTCCGAAGCTTTCTTTTCCACATACAACGCGACCTATTTCACTGTGCGAACTCGCGCTCTCGCGTCATTGGTGGCTAGTACGTGCGTGATTGTCGCCAACTTCACGCTTGGATTCTTTCTTGACTGGCGACGGCTGACGCTCAACACTCGGGCAATTTGTGCATTTGTACTGATCTATGCATTCGAGTTATCACTTTACATATACGCCATGATTGTGAACAAAGAGTTCGAAAGCCAAACGACTCCGCCGATCCTGGATTGGGCAGATGATGGCTTTGGACGAGGAGTATGTGTGTATATCTTGATGCTCGTCGGATTCAATCTGATGTACGATTACCTTTATTGGTTGATCGGAACCGTGAACCGCGATGGGGGTGACATTATCCGGCTCAGTGCGGTCGTCCGTGGGGTCGAGAGTGCCGGGCAAGCGATTTCATACGGCATCAACTCTATCGACCAGACCCGCTTCCCCCTGTCAGGGGCTGTCGCTGTCAATCTCTCATTTTTCGCGGCGTGTATCATCCCGTCTGCCTTTGTGGTCTTCCAGGTTGGCATCATTGACGGTGTCAAGGTCCACAACATCCAACAAGATGAGATAGAAGAAGGCGAAACCGGTAGCGATCCCGCGAATGCAAGCTTCCAGTCCGCGGATACGATGGAAGCCAGCGGGAAAAAGTCGGATGATTGAGCTCGATGTCATAATGGGACCCATAATGGAAAGCTTCATGGATACCCAAGAAATAAGTCTTATCAAGAAACAGCCTTGTCGGGGGCAGTTTGGGATGCCGGGTCTTTCACGGATCTTTTCTCTTTTTCGAGTCCGTGCCGTCGCTGCGCAACGTCGCAGAGATCGAGATTCCCACATTCGCAATCCCCATCTCGCACCCACCGATAGGTAATACTCCACCGGTCGGCGCGCGGGCGCACAATCCCATCCGCCATTGTATCCGTCTTGCGCTTTTTGATACCATGAGTCCAATGCAGTCTTGAATCCCCCGTCATCTGCATCATGCTGCGAGGTTCCAGGTCAATATCAACGACCTGTTCACCCCTGCGGAATCGCATCAAAGCAGGGGCCCCTAAAGACAGTGCATACAGTTGGTCATAGGCCATGTGCGTATCCACGTGTGGCGGGATCCCGCTGCCCGGGGGATAATACTGGAGACAAACTTGCTCTGGCGGTCGAGATTCGGTAGTTGGAATGAGCGGCTGTAGCCACTCGGGGAACTCCTTGTATGGAACATCGGGATCGAGTCCGAAAGTTTTGTAGTCGAAAGTGTAGCCATAGTGCAATGATATACGACCGGATCGGTCTGGCCATTCAAGCCCATTTCGGAATATCGAGATCAGCCGTTCTTCGTGGGCGGGGTCAATGAAATCGCTCTGCCAGAGGAGGCCGCGAGGCCCAGTCTCGAGCTCTTTGAGGTTAAACTGTGTCCCCATAGCTCGCACGCCCCTCGAGTCTGGACGATGAAGTCGAGTGGAATGTGTTGCACGTGATGATATTCAAAAATCTGCTTTGTTTGGCGTCGCGATTTTGTGCCCATGTGAACGCTTATGTAATATGAAAGCGGCCCCAGAATGGTAACTTGAGGGGATAAGAGAGGAAAGTAAGATATATTATGCAATATAGACCTGCTGCATGTGTACTCTTTCTAAAAGGATACTGAATAATGGAATAATTTGCAAAAATTCCTGGATGGCTGATCAGGTTTACAAGTTTCCATGCATCATGCCCGGGCTTTTGTCTTTTAACCGAATTGAAATCTAATCTCGGGTTGATTGTTCCAAGCTCTAGAACTATCTGATGATTTCATTTAATGCGTGACATAAAGAATATGCCCAGTGAATAGAAGTTATACTGCGGTCCGCTCACGATTAGACATGATCCAAACTAGTGACGACAAAATTGGGCCCAGGATTCAAGTTCCGATGTCGCGCGACCATATCGAAAATTCTGATCGATGCATACTGATGCCTGCTCGTGATTCATTAAAGTGAAGTAGAAAGGTGTGTCTGGTGGTCGGCAAAACCCGCTATGTCACTCCGCATCTGATAACTCGTTAACACATGTCTCCACTCGAGCTTCGCTTAACAGCTCTACATATGTCCGAGTGTCCGAAATGCGGATGAGCATATTGTGGCAGCAAGCCACGTGTGTCCAAATAGATCTTGACTGAATCGGGACGGCCGTAATGGATCCGGAGCCAGGGAATGAATGATGAAAAGCGTTATCTGATCCCTCGCGTCCTTGGATTGACCTAGCCTTGATGGAGCCCAGATGGAGTAACCGATTGCTCGGTATGGATCCGAGACACTCAGCCCGGGGATTTTTCATGGAGACGTACGAAAAGCCCCAAGAAATCATGACATTGACACTTACAGGTGTATTTTGTAAATGATGTATTGTCGTAATATTCATCAAAACCTTTGTATTTGAAACCATACAAGCGAGGTATCAAATACACCGCGTGATGACTGCTGAAGCAAACGTGTCATGCATGAAGCTATAATTCTGTGGAGTACCTGTCAAAATTGGTCTTTCTCGTAGTAGTTCTCCTTTTCAGAATATGATATGAATGCAAAAATTCTTCTATGAGAGTTCGACAACTGGCGGCCATGGAGCGAGTAACATGGGCTGGACCAGGGCACCTTTGAAATCCGATATTCAAAAAGCCCTTTCAGAAAATGATTGTCTCAGAAAATGTTAAGTAATAATATGCTCTTGCCCCGTACGGCGGTAGATTCCGACACTGGAAGATCCACGTACCGCACAGGTGTTGTCGCGCCTGTTATGATCTGATAAGATTCAAGTAATAATGGACTTGAATAGCTGAATTCATTAACAGGATTATCGGTAATATTCCAGAAGTCGTGTTCGCAAGAAATTAAAAAGATTCTTCAATTTCACAGTTTCGAGTTGATCCACTTAGGCTGTCGCTTCTCCACAAATGCTCGAATTCCTTCCGCAAAGTTGAATCCTTTGGCCAATTTTGGGTACCACTGATCGGCTAGTATGGATACAGCTTTTTCCGTGCTGCCTAACTCCCAGCTCATGCGAACACCCAAGCGAGCGACAATCAATGCATCGGGACTATTGTTGCACATCTCCAGAGCCACCCGGAGTGCGGCATCAGCAACATCCATGTCAGATCCCACCAGACGAGAAATCAGTCCCCATTCGTAGAGTTCCTTGGCAGTGGCGTATCTGCCCGTCAACGCAAGGTCCGTGGTCCGTTGTAATCCAATTGTTCGGGTCAGCCGTGGAAGGGATCCGGCCACCGGCACGATTCCTCGCTTGACTTCGGATAGGGCGAAGACGGCGGAGTTGGACGCTATGACGAGGTCGCAATTTGCCACTAACTCGAATCCTCCACCCATGCAAATGCCGTTCACAGCCGCGATGATCGGTTTCTTGCCGCTTCGACGAGCGAGGCCGGCTATGCCAGGCGCGGACATATCGTTCAGCACGCCGGCCTTGTTCATGACGTTCCATTCTCGTTCATGTCAGTATGGACTCTAGGCAACGAAATAAGAAGCATACCTTGTAGATCGGCCCCTGTGCAGAAAGCCTTTCCAGACCCGGTAAAAACACCCACCCATAAGGTTTCATCTTCATCGAAGCGTTTCCACACACTCTGGAGTTGACGACTGGTAACGTTGGTGATTGAGTTCATCTTTTCAGGCCTGCTGAGCGTGACCTGAATGACTTTCTCATGGGGAAAGGAGATTTTAAAATGGTCAAACTCCAAGGGACCCGATCTAAGAGACATGCTGGTTGTGCAGGAAGATGGATGGTGATGGGAAGAGAGAGGGAACCGAAGTGTTGTGGGGGAGATGTAGGCGAGCAGCGTGGTTTGTTGAGCAGACCACGACGAAGCCTCCTGAACCAAAAGTTGGCGTATTTTCTCAACTCACGAGTTCACGCCAATTTCAGCACCTCCAAAAGGATTGATATTCACATCGCATTTCCCGAATCTTTCCAGAAGTTATGTCTCACCGTGGCCCTGCAGACTCCACATGCACCAAGTGCTGACTTCCGGCGTGCCGAGTTTCACCACAACTGAAAAGCGATATCGGTACTTGTGCAGATGAATATTCCTCTACCGAGGCAATAATCCCAGAATGGAGTAAGTGATTACGATCCACAGAAGGAAAATTACAGCCCTATGGATGATCCAACACTCGGCTTCATTTACTTTCCTGGGAATCGTGGACCCCGTCCAGATATAGTATTTTCCTCCAAAATCGCTCTTCCTCGGCTTCGCTTAGTAGTCGCTATTCTCCAAGTTTCCTCGTTGTCTATAAATTTCGGGGTGCGGTGTTGAGTGGCCACTGACATTTTGGCTCTGCTCTTGGCCCATCTGATAAGATTGATAGTAGCCATTGCCTCACAGGATGGCTTCGACAACCCAATATCCCGCTGTGAAACTGCCGCATCCTTTCCTCACCACCTATCGTGTCGATATAATCTCGGACACATCTCCCGCTAAGCTTGCCTTGGCATTTGATACCCAGCCAACAGCAGGCCAGCCTCTGTCTGAGCCACTTCATCATGATTCTCTGAGCTGGCTCGAGCTATCATATAAGCCCGAACAAGAGCGCCCAGATATCTCAGATAATAGCTTCTGGGCGCGCTCATGTCGAAGTCCTCAAACAACTCTCCACTGGGCAGGGAGCAAGACCCCATCGGTGGCCCAGATCTGGAATGTGATCCACGCCATATTCCTCGCCCACCCCACGAATGAATACTTCCGAGTTTTTCTGCATGGCGATGGAAAAATGGTCCTAATCGATGAAATCCTTTCCACGGGCCTTGCCATCAATCATCCGAAGCCGTTGTTTCCTAAGGATAAAGTCACCGTTCCTTCGGATGAGTTTCTGATCCTTCGCAGCGCTTTTTGGCAAGGCGCCGCCTCTCCAGCAGGCCCTCGTCCGATATGGGCAGTGGGATATAAGACAGAAGACCGCCTGCGAGTCTCTCCAGACCAGTTTCCCATTATTCCGGAGAACTTTGAGATTACCAACAAATTCCCGGCCGAGCCTGTTTACACTCGTCACCCCATTCGACGCGTCAAGCCCAGTCCCGGATCCCTGGTCTATAGTCGGTACATTCCCGAGGTCGACCAGTACTTCTCACTCGAAGTCGTTGATTGGAAAAACGAAGAGCATCTCCAGCTCTTCAATACATGGCAGAATGATCCGCGCGTGGCCAAGGGGTGGAATGAGACGGGGACATTGGACCAGCACCACGAATACTTGCGCAAGCTCCACTTTGATCCACACGTATTATGCCTCTTTGGTCGATTTGATGACACTCGGTTCGCGTACTACGAGCTGTACTGGGCGAAGGTGAGATTCAAGTTTGAAAATTCCTTGATTTTGTCATATACTAACTGGCATCCAGGAGGACCACTACGGCGCCCACTACGACGCAGGCGATTATGATCGCGGTCGGCACTCGCTCGTTGGAGATGCTTCATTCCGAGGCTCGCATCGCGTCAATGCGTGGTACTCGAGCTGTATCCACTACTGTTTCTTGGATGACCCGAGAACCGCGAATGTGGTTGGTGAGCCCAAGGCCACGGGAGCTACAATCTTGTCCTATGAAAACTCACAGGGTCTGACCATCGGCAAGTATATTGACCTGGGACATAAACGCTCTGTTCATTCGATCTGTAGCCGAGAGAAATGGTTCCAGTTGTGTCCGTTGTTTTGGGATGGGAGAGAGCGCCCTTTAGAATCCGCCGATCGGGCCGCGTGGAATGCGAAGCTTTAGATCTGGAATTGGCTATAGAAGCAAGTTGAAGATAAAAATCATTCCAGAAGCATTTTTTGAATTTATTATGGGGTCTTTGAGAGGAAGTTATGTTTGAAAAATTCGTCGGGAAGAACTTGGGAAATCCCACGAGCCAGATATCTCACAGCCTACTGAGCTAGTTACACGGTGACTATCCAATTGACAAGAATATACGGTTTCATCCCACTGCAGTGAAGTTCAAGAATGCAGAAGCTTGAGATTGAGATTAAGTATTTTGATGGGACTAAACAAACTTTTGTATGATACACTGCACTCATTCCTGAGAAGCACGGGTCAAATTGCGGAAACTTGCCTTCTTGAGTTGTCTCTATTTGCAATACCTTAGAAGACTGTGCCCTTAACCTGGTTGATCTTGGTCAGGTTGATATTCCGGATCAGAAGAATCCAGAAAAAGGACAAAGCCATCAGGCCAGTCCCAACAGCCAGCATCCTTGTCTGAGCGTAGGCATAGGCCTTCTGAATCGCCAGCCGGGTGGCACTTCCAACGGGATACTTTGTCTGCGTCGGGAGGTCCTCGTAAATCAAATCGAAGTTCCACATGGCAGACTCAGGAAGATATCGCTTCAAGGCGACGGGGAAAGTATTGGTCCAGATAGCACCGCAGATAGTGGATCCCATGGCATCACCGACGGTACCAACGACATTAAGCAAGGCTAGGGCGGCAGCGACATGTTGATGATCCACGGCAGCCAGAATGGCAAGCTGTTCGACGATGATGAAGATGGCGCCACCCATCGAAATGAAAATCTGGCACATCACCAGATACCCGACTGACTGGTTCGGGCGACGGAAGTAGATCATCAGACCCTGGGCAAAAATGTAAAGCGGCACCGCGACATGGAGCATCCACTTGAAGCGACCGGTCTTGCTGATCATAACACCAACAATGAGTAATAGAATCCCCGAAGCGACGTCGAATGTGTGGGAGACATATCCAGCCTCAGCCAGCGTCAGGTCGTTCACGGCTTGCAGGAAAGATGTGAAGTAGGTATTCCAGGAATAGTAGGAAAGCTGATAAGTGGCATCCAGCAAGCAGGCCCCGATGACGGTGCGGTTGTACATAGTAGCCCAGTTGAGCAGAGGCGTCGGCGCCAGGTATCTTTCCCAGAGAATGAAGATGACCAGCATGACACAGCCGACGACAATCATCGCGATGATGTATCCTGTTCCCCAGCCATTTGGAGCGTACGTTGCAATATCGAAAGGTAGGAAGAAGACAACCAGACCAGCTGAGAATAAAATGACGCCAACGACTGGTTTTTATTAGCAAAGAAATCCCATATGGAGACAGTAAGACGGACCATCAAACTCAACTGTATAGAACCAGATGCTCTGAAGAATGGTTCGACCGCTTTTCTCGCGGACCCCAACGCCGTGTTTCTTCGCGCGCTTGAGGTTGACCTTCAGCAAAAAATAAAGAGGAGTGCAGACCACGGGGAAGATGATGGAAAACGCGCCGAAGCCCCATCGCCAGTTAAAGCTGTAAAAGTCCTCCGAGGCCGTTGGGCCGGCAAAAGCGGTGATGATGTACGGGGAGGAAGTGAAGGCGTACGCAAGACCACGATTTTTCAACTTGGAGGAGTCGGCCGTGATGACATCCACGCAGTAGGTAATGCCACTGGTCCCGATTAAATAGAAGACATAGGCGGCACAGAAGGTCGGAAGATTGTGACAGGTAGCCATCATAATCATGCCCATTGTAGTAAAGAGGGTCATGATGGCAAAACCTTCTGCACGACCCCAGACATCCATCACCTTGGACACGGGAATATAGGTTGCTGCAGACATGGTGTCGCCGACGATGTAGATGACATTCAGCAATGAGTGGGATTCGAAGTCACTCGTGATATAAGGGATAAGGTTGTAGATGATCGATCCTTGCATGGCGTTGGCGAAATAGACGAACCAGATACTAGAAAGAAGGTGTTAGAGATACATTGAAACAATGAGTTTCAACGAGTGGTGTTATTAATATACTTGATGAAGACCGCAATCAGCGCTTTCTTGGACCAGCTTTTCGTGACGGCCTCAACATCTTGAACACCGCGTTGTAGCTCCTCACTGGGAGCCTCGGACCGGGCTTCAACGTCATTCTCGCGAACAGCTGCAACTGCAGCAGTATCCTTGACAACGGGGTCCTGCTTGATCTCCTCGGTTGCAGTAGCCTCTACCGAGGTCGACGAATCATCTGTCTTCCTGCGCTGAAATGCCGCACGGAATCTCGGAAGGATGGCCATACTGAGTGGAGCCACAATTCAGGGCAGATAAGACCGAGAAAAATTCTGGAAAGGAAAATAATCCGAAGAAGATCGTTCCATTTAAGGGAAATAGCACTACTACCGGTACTACCTACAATTTTTGATCTCAACCGAAGCTGCCCAGAAGGCATTCGCAAGCGAGGGCGCTGCCAAGGCACGCCATTGGTGTGCGATATCTTCTCACTCGTAGAATGGGGAAGCGAGCAAGTTCTAGCCACGCGGAAAACTGACTTGTTTCTCCCAAGAGCAAAAAAATCCATGATTGGAATTGAAGTATCAAGGAATTTTGGCACTTCGGTGGGACCAGAGCGGGTCACGCTGCGTATTACGTTGCGTATGTCCGGGTGCCAATATTTACCAAACCGTCACACCGTATGTCTCCACTGGTAAGTTACGACTCGATCTGACGATGTATTTTTCCGCGAGGCGAAGTAGACCCTGGGGCCATGGGGCCGTCGCTTCCTGTGTATTATGACACGAATTGGCACCGCCGATTACGGCAGATCCTTTGATGAGCTCGGGTTTCGGCGGGTCTTATGAATTTTCTTCGATCTGATAAGGAGTACTTGGAGCAAATCTGATAACCCACCTCGCTAATGGGGATCGGTTCTCCCAGCATCCGACTCGGGATCGGGTCGTTTTCAGTGGTGCGACTTCATTCCGACACTATCTCCAATAGCTGTGTGGCTTCCATCGGTCATCTCATCCTGCGAGTCGACAAGAACAGCTGTTACTTGCTGGAAGGAGACATCCTCGAGTCTGCGCCAGTATGAAGGTCTTCCAAAAGCTCGCGAGCTTTCCCCGTCTTCTTCTGGCCGGGAGTCCAACGCGCATTGACGTGGTAATGCTCATACTTGGTATCCTCTGCGCGATTGCATCCGGCGTCCCCTTCCCCCTGATTGGTATCGTTTTTGGTCAATTGCTCGATGACTTCAACTCGGTAACATGCAGTGACTCGACTTCCCCAAGCGAGGATTCTCAGTACCAGGGCAGCATCAACAGCAAAATTTTGCTCATTGTGTATCTCGCCATCGCGCAATTTGTCTTGATCTATGGCCATTTGACTTTCTGGAGTCTAAATGGCGCGAGGCTGGCACAGAGACTGCGCGAGCGCTACTTGAAAAATCTCCTTCGACAAGAGCCATCTTTCTTTGACAACCTGCCTGCTGGTGAGGTTGCTTCTCGACTAAGCAGTGACATCCACACAATCCGATCCGGCACGGCTGAAAAAGTGGGAATTTGCCTGGCGAGTTTTTCATTCTTTGTGACTGCATACATCGTCGCTTTTATCAAGGAGTATAGACTGGCCGCTATGCTTATCTCGTTGATCCCCGCATTTTTCCTGATGTCCTTTGTGGGCAGTCATTACATCGAGAAATATTCTGGACGGATGTCAGACTATGCTGCAACAGCTTCTTCCATTGCGTCTGAGGCCTTGTCGAATATTGTGGTTGTCCAGGCGTTTGGCGCAAACAGTCGCTTGGAAAACAAATTCGCCGGTGCACTAAAATCCACCGAGCAGGAGGGTCTCAAGAAGTCGACTGCTGTCGGAATTCAAGCTGGATTTCTATATTTTATTGCGTACGCTGCCAATGGTCTGGCCTTTTGGTATGGTAGCCGACGAATTGCGGACTCGGTCAGCACCGACCAGGCCGGGGCTACCGTGGGCGCTACATTCACTGTGATTTTTATCCTGGTGGAGGGTACGTTGAATCCTCTTGAAATTTTTCAAGGCCAAGAAACATGGCTAACGGTAGTCTAGCGACGCTTCTCCTGAGTCAGGTTGCTCCTTTCCTGCACCTTTTCACTGCCGCTGTCGCGTCATTTGAGAAGCTGCGCCAGGACATTGATCGCATCCCGCAAATTGATGGTACCAATTCGGAAGGTCTTCGTCTAGCCAAAGCTGAAGGAACTTTCGAGTTCAAGGACGTTTCGTTCACATATCCTTCTCGACCAGAGGTGACCGTTCTCAACCACATCAACCTCCATATTCCCGCCAACAAGCACACCGCACTTGTTGGTCTCTCAGGAAGTGGAAAATCAACCATCGCTGGACTCGTAATGAGGATGTACGACCCAGGCGAGGGTCAGATCCTTTTTGATGGACAAGACCTTCGCGACATCAATGCGCGCGACTTACGGAGCTTCCTCAGTCTGGTGCAACAGGAGCCCTCGCTGCTTGATCGCTCTCTCCTGGAAAACATCGCGCATGGCCTAGTCAACACGAGCAACGCAAACTACGAACACTTGAAAGAAACCCTTCTGAGCTCCGCTATCACGGAAATTGCCCACGAAGTGAGCAACGGAAAAGACCTCATGACCGCCGCAGAGGAACGGGGACCAAATGCGGTTGAAGTCGTCACCTTGGTTCGAAAGGCGGCTCAGCTTGCCGATGCAGATGGGTTTATTGTCGCCCTTCAGCATGGTTACGGTACCAGTGTTGGCTCGAGTGGACGACTCATCAGCGGTGGTCAGAAACAACGGGTTTCTCTCGCGCGTGCGCTCATTCGAGATCCCGCCGTTCTGATTCTGGACGAGGCCACTGCATCACTCGACTCTCGAAGTGAGCAGCGCATCCAGCGTGCAATCTCGAACATTGCCAGTGGTCGCACAATGATAACCATTGCGCATCGTCTGTCCACAATCGCTGGCGCGGACAATATCGTCGTCATGCACAAGGGCACCATTGTGGAACAAGGCAACCACGAGACATTGATGGCCAAAAATGGGGCATATGCGGATCTCGTCAATTTGCAAAGTCTGGGATCAATAACGAACGACGAGAATGGTACATCTGTCAGCAGTAAGAATGCGAGCAAATCAGATCAAGTCGCGTCTACCGACCTGGATGAGGAACATGACCCACTAGACGAGAAATTGCCCTCGACAGAAGAGACAGCAGTGGCAGGTTCCAACGTGGACGAAGAGGAAGAGCCTGATACTCCTCCAAAGTCTCTATGGAAACTCGTTAAAGGTTATGCACCGGCTCTCAGACCTCATCTCCTCATGATTTTCCTTGCACTACTTGCAGCTTGTATTGTTGGTGGCGCTTTTTCGGGCGAGGCTGTTATTTTTGGCAATACTGTCGGCAGTTTGAACCCATGCAAAAGCTCCGGATATATCCGCTCCAGGGGTGACTTCTTCGGTCTCATGTTTTTCGTCCTTGCCATCATCGAATTTTTTGCGAATCTCGTCAGCTGGGCTGGGTTCGGCTGGGTGTCTGAAAAACTGGTCTATACCACCCGAGTTTTATCTTTCCGATCTCTGTTCGAGCAGGATCTCCATTGGCATCAGTCAAAAGGCCGAACTCCCGCACTGCTCTTATCCTATATCACTCGAGATGGAAATGCATTGGCTGGACTAAGTGGCTCCGTGGTTGGCACGTTCCTGTCCATCACCGTTAACCTCATCGCCGCCATTATCCTGACTCATATTATCGCTTGGAGAATTGCGCTTGTCTGTCTCGCCTTGGTACCTCTTCTGCTTGGTGCCGGTCTCATGGAACTTCACATCCTTGGCAAGTTCGAGGAACGCCATGAGAACGCGTATACAAAATCAGTTGACATTGGAGTGGAAGCTATCTCGTCAATCAAAACAATAGCGACGCTCTCTCTTGAACAGGAGATTCTGAAAACCTATCGTCATTCTTTGCGTGGGCCCCGCAAGGAGACCGTCAAGGTTACCCTGCAAGCCAGCCTTTGTCAAGCGATCACTTATTTCCTGGGGAACTGTGTGAACGCGCTAGCATACTGGTGGGGTTCGAAGCAAATCATCAACGGCAATTACACGCAGACTCAATTCCTGATTGTGGTCTTTTCCCTCCTAGTCAGTGCACTTCTGTGGAGTCAAATGTTCGCCCTTGCTCCAGAACTCTCTGCGGCCCGAGCAGCCATGGCCAGAATCTTAAGCTTGATCGAGATTGGATCTGACAAGATGCGTGGCGGTATTCCCGATTCCAGCATTCCCGATCGTTTAAAATATGAGGATCCTGAAGCCACTGCCGAGCCCAAGGCGATCATGGAGTCTCAAATCTCCCAGGCGTCTAGTATTGTGCTCCGCGATATCCACTTCTCTTATCCCGCTCGGCCGGACATGAATGTATTGAATGGGTTGACCTTGGACATGAAACCGGGCAAATTTTGCGCTCTAGTCGGTCCAAGCGGTGCTGGGAAATCCACCATCATCTCCTTGGTCGAAAGGCTTTATACGCCACAGTCTGGGTCTGTCATCATTGACGGCATTGACGTGACTAAACAAAGCGATGTGTCCTTCCGTGACTCGATCGCCCTAGTCCCGCAAGAGAGCGCTCTTTTCGAGGGAAGTATCGAGTTCAACATTGGTCTTGGAGCCAAGCCCGGGCACGTGGCAACGAGGCAAGCCATCGAGGATGCGTGCAAGCTCGCAAACATCCATGACACGATCGCCGCGTTGCCGGATGGGTACCGGACGCTCTGTGGACCGAATGGCAGCCAGTTCTCGGGTGGACAGAAACAGAGAATGTCTATCGCGCGTGCACTCGTTCGCAAACCTAAAGTTCTGATTCTCGACGAATCCACCAGCGCTTTGGATGCTGAGTCGGAGAAGTTGTTGCAGGATGGTCTGGAGAAGGCTGCACGGGGCATCACTGTCATTGCTATTGCCCATCGTCTGCACACGATTCGGAAGGCCGATGTAATTTATTTGATCGAGGAGGGGCAGTGCGTTGATCGTGGATCCCACGAGGAGTTGTTGGAACGGTCGGAGGGATATCGTGCAAATGTTTTGCATCAAACGGTGGCATAATAATTGACATCAAATCGGTCTAGTGGATTATTATCTCCCAGGAGACTCGCCTTTTGGCTTCTTCTCATCGGCATCTTTTTCAAGGCGCTCATCGATACTTCCGATTTCTTTATCTAGACATTAATCGACATATCCACCTGCACCTTTCGTCACTGGATGACATGCCATCTTTAGCGATCACTTACCGTCGCGTTTCCACCTTAGTAAACCATTCTCATTCCACTTTGCATCGTCATCTGCATCCTCAAAAATGGCTCAGCTCCTGAATTTCGGGATTTCTCCGCTGCAAATAAACAAATCGCGGCCTTGAGTGGCAGTCGGCCTCATCCAGCCCGTTGTTGTCACACCAGGGGCAAAGCGTTTTGCCCCACCAATCTCAATGCATATTGTGAGGACTAGACGGAGAGACAGAATGAGATGATGAAGATGGATGTGGATGAGAGCTATCTGCACGAGAGATCTAGATACATGGGAGAGGATGCGTCAGATGTCCACCATCAACACATATAATATCCAGCAAGATGATTGGCCGTTGGAAATTTCCGCGTCAGATCAAGCATTGCATCCTGAGATGGAGAATTTGTCAACATCGCTGCAAAGACTGACGGCCCCCACGCCGGACTATATGTTAATCCGAGCTCAGCCTCCAAAAGGGGCTGAATGTGCTGTGAGTCGAATGCCTTCTCATAGGTCTTAATATGAGGTTTTGATTATTTAAATCTGACTCTATCTTGAACCTCGATCAGCGTCAATCGAGTCGCATCTTCGAGACTATACAGCAGAGGACGGCCCATTCATCCCCTGCAAACTTGCTCGATCTATTTACACGCACTGCTTTACATTTCCAGATCAAAAGTACGAATCGCACAGATGGTGGAAGCTCGCAAGCGTCATTGCTGGGAATGTCTCCGGCGTCGCTTGGTTTGCGATTTTGAGGTCCCCGGATGTAAACGATGCGCCAAGTCCGGGGTCGATTGCCCCGGATATGGCGAGACTCCCCCCATGCGAGTGAAATGGATCGGCGCGGGCAAACCCAAAACCAAGGCGAAGGCGCAACAACACAAAGGTGCCTCTAA
The DNA here is from genome assembly GCA_028828875.1 of Penicillium capsulatum. Lineage (NCBI taxonomy): Eukaryota > Fungi > Ascomycota > Eurotiomycetes > Eurotiales > Aspergillaceae > Penicillium > Penicillium capsulatum. Next base: position 1,271,109 of record JAQJZR010000006.1, on the reverse strand, counting down.
TTCCCCGAAGAGCGGCAATGCCGGTCCGAAAAGCACTAGTCCCGAGGAGTCTCACGCAGAGTCTCCCGTGGTGAACTTGAATCAATCGGATGATATACAAAAGCTAACCCTTCGCGGTTCAAATCTCAAAACGGACTTTCATGCTCTGATAGATTCTGTAGAATACTGTATGTCATCGCTGAATCCGTGGTTGCGCGGCACAAGGCTCACGTCGATAACAGACAACTCCTGCATATACCCTGAATTGGCAAATGTTCTCCGGTTTGGCACCAATGCGAACATATACAAGCTTTCCCCAGCAGCATTTCACACGGGCGTCACCCGGCCTGCACATCTGCAATTTGGATTGGTTTGCTTCACTCTCAGCCACCGCATGAACCAACTGGGCCATGATCAGGATTCAATGGTCCTCAAAAATTCCTTCTATCGGTACCGGAGCTTCATGATTCGAAGTTTGAACGAGGATATTAGCGAACCAGCCAAGAGATACAGTGACTTTGTTCTCGCTGGAATATTAACAGTATTGCTAGCGGATGTGAGTTTCCATCACCTCGAGTCATCGAGTGGTACCAATGAAACACTGACTTTGACCAAAGTCCCAGGAAGGGATTTCAAACCACTGGCGAAATCACATTGAGGGGGTCCGGCGGCTGATTATCTTGCGCGGTGGGATGAAGCGCTTGGCCATCACCCCCGGGGTTCGACCAATTATTGTCACCTTTGTTTAGTGAGTGACTTTGTCTTTTTTCCATCTCAATTCCCCCATGCTAACCATCTATTAGCCTCGTTGTACTCTCTGATACCACATCCCCCGCATCAGATATGCTTCTGGGGGGTTTGAATGTTGATGAGCTCTACGGGATGGTAAAAGAGTACGGAGGGAACGGCTCCGGATTCCAAATGTGTCCCATGCCGCTGATCACCGAGATCATCAAAACCAATCATATCCGGACTCTAATATCCAAGCGAAACAAGATGGATGCAAACGACGACCTTCAAAGCGAGGCCCGCGAAGTGCTGCGCCGTGTCTATGCATTTTCTCCCACAGCATGGACAGAGTCAAACGAGTACCTGGCCGATTCCAGCAAACATATTTCGGAGACGTATCAGAGCGCAGTCGCCTTATATTGCATGTCTTCTCTCCAAAGTGTCGGGGCTCTACCACCGCATCCGTTACTGAAGAGAAACCGTGATGTCGAGGCACGAATACTCCATGGGCTGATCGAGAAATCACTCTCCCAGAGGTGCGCGGGGTATAACTTCTGGCCTATGCTGGTGCTTGGCGTGCAAGCAGTGAATGGCAGCCCCTCGTTGCGTGCATTTGTGCGAGACAAGATGGTGGTTATGAGCGCTATCTGTGGCACATATGCCCCGCTGCGCGCGAAAGATATCCTTGAGCAGTTCTGGGCCTCGGGTAAAGACGAGTGGGATGATTGTTTTGATAAACCTTATATGCTCACGACGATCCTGACGGTAAATCGGGGTCAGTTGCCGAGGAAGTTATATTGAAATATAAGGTTTCACATTCGAATTTCATCGTACTAGGCAGTTGCTACTTTCTCCGACCGAGAGGTCCAAAATATCCGTCCAGGGCCAAGGCCGGGACATGACTCTAGGCTATCATTACTATCTATAGCCAGCTACATAATCTGCCTCTTTAAAAGTGGGACCGGCATGGCTGAGTCCCTCGAGCACTGGAGGGTAAGGCTGAGGATTACCTGATGGAAATTACGACCTTGAAGCTTTTCTTGGCCTATATAATCTCCCTTGGCGCCCCCTTTCCTTTCTCCCCCATTTCTCCCTGCGACTTGCTTTCCGTCAGGCACCATCCGCTCGCATCGCAAATTTTCCCGCCTTCAAGACTTAGCTGAAGCTAAATCATGAAGCTTTTTTTACTAGAATAGGCAAAATTCGGAATGAGGCAGATCACCGAGGCTGAGTCCGAGGGATGCAGAAAGAGAGAAACATGTCTGTGAAGGGATAAGTCGTGGCAAGACTCGATGATCTGCAATCGCGCCGCGTCGGAAAAGGGTTAAATTGTGGCCAAGGCTCGCGGAAGTTGCGGGCGGAATGGCTTGGTTAATTAACTCGCACGGTTGACTTCGCATTTGGGGGCGGGACCGCCGAATGAACTATATTCCAAAAAAAAGTTATAAGAACACGACAGGACGGTTTATTGAATCTGTATCAATTCATTTCTCAACAAGATGCATTTTAGAAGCCTTCTTCTCCTTCTGGGAGCGCCGGCCGTTTTGGCCAAATGCAAATGTGTACGTGACTTCGCCTTTACTTGTACGAAGAGACTGAACTGACTTTTCATCTTCGTACAGACACCAACTGATGACTGCTGGCCCTCGGTCTCCAAATGGACAAGTCTCAGCAACACTGTTGATGGGCACCTAATAGCCAACGAACCTCTTGCCAAACCCTGTTATGATGGTCTTGGCAAGGATCCCAAGGAATGCCAGAAGATCAGCAAAGTCTACAAAGAGTCGTCGTTCCAAGGAAGCGTCTCCAATTGGATTTGCATATACCGTTCTTGACACTTGCGCCCCGATGAATGCTTCGATAGCTGGAAGCCCGGTGTGCGATTTGGGCAGCGCGTCTGTCTACAGTGTTAATGCAACCAAGCCGGCCGTCGTTGCAGCCGGTCTCAAATTCGCACAGGAAAACAACGTTCGCCTGGTTATCAAGAACACCGGTCATGATGTCAGGGCACGGTAAGTGAACATTTTCTTGACTTGGCTGCCAGACACTAACAAGTCCGATCGGATAGATCTCAAGGATACGGAAGTCTGTCCATCTGGATGAAGCATATCAAGCCCAGTCTCCAGTTCCAAGAGAAATACAAGCCGTCAAACAGTTCATGCAAGTCTGACTGGACTGGAAGCGCAATTGCTGTGGGAGCGGGATATATCTGGGACGAGGTATATACTTTTGCCGCCAAACATAAGCATATTGCTGTGGGCGGATCTTCCAAGGTCAGCATTCCACTTTCTCGGACATATTCACTTTGCTAATCGTGACATTTAGACTGTTGGAGCGGTCGAAGGCTATATTCAGGGCGGTCGGTGGCCACGGTCCCGCCAGCCACGACTTTGGACTGGCTGCAGACCAGGTTCTGGAATTTACGGTTGTCCTCGCGTCGGGTGAGGTCGTTACGGCTAGTGCTTGCGAGCACGTCGACCTCTTTACTGCCCTCCGTGGCGGTGGTGGTGGCACATTTGGTGTTGTGGTATCAGCCACCATCAAAGTGCACCCTACGCGTCCTGTTTGGAGGCATACGTTGACCATTGCCGCATCAGGTGAGGATATGACCGCTTTGACAAACGCCTCTGTTTCGGTCCTCTCCAAATACCCGGCCCTCTCGGATGCTGGTTTCTCAGGCAATGGACAGATCAATCGAAAGCTTGGGTCGAAATCCGCCTACTATCATAATTGCGGGAAACTGCTTTCAGGGAAATCCACTCCCGACTCATCCTCCGAAATCAATGAGGCAAAGAGGGTCATCAACAAAGAGCTCGGTGAACTCCTTCGACCACTTAACGGATCCAAACTTTCCATCACCTCGAAATTTGAGACGTATGAGACGTTCCAGGGTTTCTTTAATGTTGGGAACCACGAGTCACCAGCATTACTCAACCCCATGCCTGTTATGATCTCCCGATTTTTCGATAAGAAGTCCTTGGTCAATAACCACCGCAACCTCACATCCATGTTCCAAGCAATCTTCCCTCAGAGCGCCTCGAAGGCCCAGGCCATCGGATCCTTGTTGGAGTTCTCTCTCGTTGGTGGTGGACAAGTCCTGAAGCCCCAGCCGCATACGGCCGTTCACCCGGGGTGGCGCAAGACATATTTGTTTGTTGAAAACTTCGATGTGCCGCCTTCGGACAGCGGGATGAAAGGAATGCGACAGATTCGGGACTATGCCACATCGAAGAAACTCAAGGCGATGAAGGATGCAGCCCCCGGCGTGGGCACATATTTGAATGAGGCCGATCCGTTCGACCCAGACTGGAAAGAGGACTTCTATGGACCTCAATACGACTGGTTGAAATCGGTCAAGCAGAAGTATGACCCCCATGGAGTTTTCTGGTGCTTCCGCTGTGTTGGCTATGAGGGCTGGGGGAAATCACAGGTCCGGCACTTTACGGACCTCTATGCCAGGCAAAATGACTGTGTGTGATTCTCACGCCCGGTTAGATTCATGTTAGACTTTTTCATTTTCTCAGTTAGACATACTCAATTTGACTTGTTTGTAAATTATTTGAAAGAAAGCGTGACATAATAGGCCATAGAAGCAATATAATTCGAGAGTTCAAGGTCGCCAGCGCAGCGCCACGTTAGCTACAAAAATCAAAACACGGAATCATGGAGTAGTGGCTTGGGGCTGTGACCCGCCAACTCTTCGACAGCACCAGCCAGCTCCACAACTGTGGCATCTACAAATTCCATGTCTCTTTCGCTTCCCACAAATCCAACATGCATCACTCCCTTCTTCACAAACGTCACCGCCTTCAAGGGATAAACCGCGTCGCCGTGTGGATTGAGAATGTCCACATTGCATGTCTCACCGGAAAAGGGCATCGTGTCGAAATCCTCCCAGTCCTGATGGTGAACGATGGAGTCGAATCCTTGCGCGCTTGAATCCCAGTGTGTACACTTCTCGGAAATGGTTCTGAATCCGAGGAAATCGTACAATACAGACTGGGCACTTTGCTCCTGGACAAATTGCAGTAAGTCCATCGCTGTCCACGCGGAATCGAACGACACTCGAACGGGCATGAGCTGATAACAGGGACCCATAACGTTCTCGATATCCTGAAGATCGATGACTCGACCTGAAGTGACACTTCCAAATGTAACGTCTCGCGTGCGCAGACGACGCGCCAGGACGAGGGCCCATGCCGCGGTCAACAAATTTGCAGTTGTGATATCCCCGGGTCGTTGAGAGATGTCAACGGCTTTGGTCCGAAAAATTGCCTTGTCGGTATGCTGTGCGGATGACCCTTTCATAACGGATAGCGAGGAGCCTTCCAGGAGGTTGCTCCAATAATCAATTGCCTTCGCCCGCAGTTGCTGATCACAGACGCGTGCGACGTAAGTCGAAAAAGGCTGGAAGTTCACGATTTCGGACCCGCTATACAAAGTCTCTAGGTCTTGGAGCATTTGGGGGAGAGATATACCGTCATATAGAGCATGCGAAAGGGCCAGCGTGAGGCACACCTGACTATTCTTCCCCTCGACAAGGAAGAACTTGGCAAAAGGTGACCCGAGAGGATAGTTCGACTCAATATCGCCGTTGCAGAGATCTACCACGTATCTCTGGAGATCCTTGTCGGCTTGGTAGATGTCAACTGGGACATCCAAATCTTTCAACACCACCTGTAAGAATCTCGATTCGTGCTCGACGAACACGGTACGCAAGATATCGTGCGTCTGCACAAGATTCTTGCAAGCGTCAAGCAGCCTCATCCGATCGATTTTATCCCCAAAATACAACATTGTGTATTGCAAGGACGTCCTGGGGGCATAAATGGTCGCTTGGATGTCCATTTCCTGTGAGTCAATCACAGGCAACACATCTTGTACTGACCAAGATGAATCCACAAGCTTCGGCCGAACCATTTCCTCTGCGGAAAATTTGCTGGAATATCTGCCCAGTGTCGAGAATGGCTTGTAATCTGGGACTGCCTGGATTGATGCCGACTCCATTCTGAGAACCCGGGCTGCATCGCCGAGGCGCATGTTCTGGAAAATATCGGCGACAGTCAATCCGTGACCCTGCATGCGCAGACTTGATACCAATTTCATCGCGAGAACCGAGTCACCACCCAGGCGAAAGAAATTGTCCTCGGAATCAATCTTCTCAGGGTCCATGCGGAGAACGTTTGCCCAGGCTAAGCGCAAAGCATTCTCAGCGGGGGTTAGGTCTTTTCGAGTGGACATTCTCTTCCACGCAATTTTGAAGCCCTGTCGTACTTGACGGAGAAGGTGACTCGGCATTTCTGATGCCATTTTGTTAAGCTGATTGTGCTCGACTTGACCAGAGCCCACTGGAAGTCTGTCCACCACGACATAAGCAAAGGGGACCGTATATGACGGCAGTGAATCGCGGATGAACTTGTCTGATTTCCTGAGTGCCTCGGCGATATGAACAGACACCATACTGCATATGGTTATATTCACAGTGCCATCGTCAATCAGACAAGTCATCGCGTGGTCTGCTGGCAAGATCTGAAGGCTCTCCTTCTCATGACGTGGCTGCTCAATGAAGACGACCAGAGCAGTATCCTTCTCGGCTATCGTATCAGATACAGTGGAAACAGCCACCGCAACGCGAGAAGATGACGGCAGGTACCTTCTGAGATGAGCTTCAAGGTCTGTGACATCCACCGCATGGCCCTCAATCAAAGTGACGTTTTCCTTTCGACCAACAAATACAATAATGTTGTCGTCGAGCAAACGTACAATGTCCCCGGTTTGCTGGATATGTCCCTTTCGCCCAGGAAATTTTGAGCTTCCGTTTACCAGCCATCGTGGGCATTCAATGAAATCTCCACCTAAGAATGCAGTCTCGAGCCAGAGCTCACCGAGACATCCGATGGGTGATAGTAGAGACGGGTTTTTCGGGTTGCATACCCAGGGAATTGCCGCCTTTGGATATACCGCGCCCTGTTTAATGCGATCGCTGGCACGAAATGTTTTTGAAGATCTATCAAAAGGCAATGGCGGTGTCTGGTTCCATTGCCAAATCTTGTCGAGTTCCACATCTGGCAGACAAGAAATATCTCCGAGTTTTCTTGACAGGTCTGCCGTGAGCCGAGAGCAAGCTGCCTCCAATTGCATAAGCACTCTCTCCATCTGCGACACCTCAATGAGCGCAGTGTCCCAACTCGCACAAACCCGTACACCACCCTTCCCCACTCCAAATGCCAGCATCAAGGGATACGGATTAAAGTGTAACGCTTCACGCACAACATCGCCGATCTGGAAGCCAAGATCGCTGCCTGCATACTCTGGCTCAGGCTGAATAACCAAGCCTGTCGGAGCTTCGCACGCGTGCTGGGCATCTTGACTGACTTTCCGGATATTTTGCATTCCCATGTGTTGATACGGTGTACGGGCTAAGACGCTCTGCTGAATCATTTGCAGATACGACTCGACATTTGCAGTTCGATGAATAAGGACCCGATTGGGCACAGTTGCAATCAATGGCCCCACGATACTTTCCACTTCGGGTAGTGGAATGTCGCGACCGGTGAGCGTCTCCCCAAACACAACATCATCACTGCCTGTATATTGGGCTGCGACCAGAGCCCATGCGCCACGGATCAATGTCGCCAGGGTAAATGGGGACCCTGCGCCAGTATCCAAGAATATCTTGTGCTCAAGGAAGCCATCCGGGGTCGGCAGGTAGTCCCGGGAAGGGAGACGCGGGAATTGAGGACCAACAGCCCCTTTCAACTCCCGTCGCCAAAACTCGTGCACTGCGGCCTCGTCAACATTGCGCATGTGTCTCACAAAATCGCGGATTTGTGGGAATGCTTCAATATTTTTCTGGTGGAGAGCATCGCTCACTTGTTTGAGAATGATTGGCTCGGACCATCCGTCATAAAGAACGTGGTGGATGGTCCAGACCATGTACCGCTTGCCATCTTTTAAATCGTGTACAATGGCATATCGAGCCAGACGCTCCCCGAGGTTCATTTTCTGTTCCCGGTCTTTTTCCAGGTACTGGTTGAGGCTGCTGGAATGCACCCATTTGATATCATCCTTGAGTACGACTTGCTGAAGCCCCGGTTCCTGGAGCTGGACCACGCGAGTGCGCAGGATTGGGCTTGATGTGACAACTAGCTCCCATGCATTCTTCCAGGAGTTGGTCTCAATATCCGATGGAATACAAGCCACTCTCTGGGCGACATAAGCCTTGCTCGACTTGAGTGAGAACGTGAACAAAGATTCTTGGGTAGGTGTGCAAGGATATATGTCCTCAACAGCCTCTGCGTCAAACCCGTAAATCTGACCAGCTTCCAAACGAGCACCGTAGCTACTTTGTTGGATCATCGAAAACGGCGATGTCTCCATTCGGCCCTGTGGGTTGGAGGTTTTGGCTATCCCGGCCATTGCAGCAAGAGTTGGGTTGTTGAACAGGTGAATGACACTCAGGTCGAGGCCCTGTCCCCGGCAAACGGTGACAAGTTTCATCGCAGCCAAGGAGTCACCACCAAGAGCAAAGAAATTATCGTCAATTCGGATAGACTCTGCTTCAAGCTTCAAAATTTGACCCCATGCTTGTTGCAGCCGCTTTTCAAGGTCACTCAATTCACGAGTAGTGTTCTGCGTCGAATCTTGGTCTAGATGCCGAAGATCAACAGTGGTTCCAAGTTGACGAAGGCGCTTGCGATCGGTCTTGCCAGAGATCAGAACGGGAATGAAGCTGACGAGGATATAGGAAGTCGGCACCATATATCTCGGCAAAACAGCAGCTATCTTGTCGTTGACCTGCGAGAGAGTTTCGCGTAATTCGCCTTGGGGCTTCTCCAGACACAACTCCGCGACTTCATTGCTTTTTGTTGACTGCGGCGCAATGAATGCCACCAGCGTCGGTTGACCTCCCGATCCCCGCGGTACGATGACCTCCGCAATCACGTTGATGTCCGAGGGGAGTCGAGCATTCAGCTGGCTTTCGATTTCCCCAAGCTCAACCCGCTGTCCACGCAATTTGACCTGTGTATCTTTACGCCCGGCGAATATAATACCCCCGGAGCCATCTGGGTCGTATTTTCCGAGATCACCCGTTTTGTATAGACGCCCCCTGCGGCCGACATAATCACCGTTGCCAGCGACAAGCCAAGACGGATCTTCGATGAAAGCACGTGCAGTCTTTTCAGGATCGTTCAGGTAGCCCTGCCCGACAATCGGACCCTCAACTAATAGTTCTCCGACTGCGCCGACCGGCATGAGGTTTTCGTGATCATTGGGGTTGACAATCCACATGGCTGCTCCGTTGCCGGTTCCAATCGAGATGTAATCTCTTCCGGTGGCAGCACTGCTATTGATGGTGCAACCGATAGTACATTCACAGGGCCCATACCCAATGATTATTCTGGTGTCCTGTCCCCAGAGATTAACGTCTCGTGCCGATGCTGCCTCTCCCCCGAGCCCCAGCCCACTAAGGGAGGAAATCACATCCGGATCCAGGATTCGCGCCACCGACGGCGTAAGGCCTGCATAATTGACGTTCATTTTTCGGATCACTTCGTTGATATCGTTGAGACGGTCTTCATCTGATGGAATGCAGAGACAACCCCCGTTTCCAAGTGTCAGGAGCATGCTGTCAATACTGACATCAAAGGCATACGAGGCGAAGTCGAGTACTCGGGACTCTTCGGTGTAACCCACTGCTTTTCCTCTGGGAATCGCACTGCTTGTATAGGTTCCATGGGAAATTGTGACACCCTTGGGTGTACCCGTGCTGCCGGAGGTGAATATAATGTACATGAGAGTTGACGGAGGGATAATCGGTAAGCTTGGGAGAGGTGTTGAAAACGAAACATCGGCAAAAGTAACTTTGTCGATTGCAAGATGCTTGCCATCAGGCAAGATGATTTTTGCCAAGGTGCTTTGCCTCCTTGAAGAAACCATTGCCTTTGCGCCAACTTGTTTCGCCATATTTTGAAGGCGCGCAAGAGGGAGAGTTGGATCCATAAGAGCGAGAGTTCCACCGGCTTTCATGACACCAAGGACCGCAACTGCCGTCCATCTTGACTTTTCAAAGCACACAGGAATTACATCACCGAGTTGCACATCCATTCCCTTGAGCGAGAGTGCTACGGCCGTGGAAAAGTGCTCAACTTGGGTATATGTCAGCTCCCCATCCCATGATACAATTGCGATCTTTTCTTGCAATTCCTGTGCGCGCATTGTGACCATCTCTTGCATGCAGAAGTTATGCGATGGTGGCAACTCGTGGTTCCATTGCCAAATAGCGTCCAAGTCATGCGCAGTTGGCCGGAGACAATCTTCGACCGCCGCCTTGGGATCTGCAATGCACATTTGAAGAGTGTCGGCGAAGGTCTCGATGTATCGGGCTATGGTAAATGGCGACATATTCTCGGTATGCCATAGAGGTCGCATCCGGAGAGAATCATGACTGCAACGGATTTCGGTGTGCAGGATACCCTTCAGTTGGTTTGTATTAGCAATGAACGACTCGATGTCGCAGTTGTTGGACTCACTTCGTCTCTTTCTTCTTCGGAGGTTTGTTCAAGAGAGCTGGTACTCAATATGAGTGATACGGGGCGACTCGCGCTTGTTGAGTGCGTTTCGCAAATCGCTTGGATATCGCGAGATACCGATGCTATGACATCTTCTACCTTGTCCTGCAGACCTGACATCACTTCGCTCATAGAGATCCGTCCCGTAGCAGCTTCTTGCGAGACGTCATCTTGCTGGTCTTGATATCTCCAGTCATAACCAACTTGATTGCCTTCTCGCGTGCGGAGAAGTACAATAAGCCATGTGGAAAGCACAATTTCATTCCTCATGCCCGTAAGCGAGTTATCACTATGAATACCGGTGACTTCAAATGAGCTGATAATACACATTAGCTTGACCAACAGGCGTTTCATATCATCAAATCATACCTCCATTGATTCACATTGGCCACGCCATTTGGCTGCTTGAGACCCATATTCGCTATTTTTCTGTGTTCTAATGCCGAAGACAGGAGAATGGGATATTAAAGGGACACTTCGCAGGTGCTGAGAATGACGAGGATCACAACATTCCTGGCATCAGAAGGGAATCCATTTCTCCACCGGAATATACCTCCTGAGTCCTGCACAGCTGATTTGAAGGCCATTCCACCGAAACCGGCCTTTCTTGGGGCCACCGAGTTGTATTGAAGAGTGGACTTGGTGGTCGAGCGATACAGACACGTAATGGAATGTATTTCACGAAGCCATGTCTGAATTACCCCCTATATCCTTACAAGACGGTTCTGCAGCTTGATCTGGAAGGCCGATGGAAATGGAAAATTCGATGTGGACTGAAGAAAATTATCTGATCCGTTCCTTGGCCGAGAGCACACGCAGTGGTCGGGGCTGTGGATCTTGCATGTCCCATGTTGCGGAACAATACATGAAATACGCCGAGGTTAATTCAGCGCCGATGAATACGGGAATGAAATTCACCGAAACCAGAGCGATTCACGCTTGTAATCCGAGTTCGTGTTGCTTCTTGGCTTCGCTGGATTGGGCCTGGTCCAAGCGCCACGAATCTCAGCCTCGTCTAGATTGCTTAATTCGATGCCATCTCATATTAACCATTCCAATTTTTTCCAATCCTATATCCATATCGATATTTCGGATATTGATGATGGAGTAAAATTAATTGCCCAGGCAAGCTAGCGAGTGAAGTTCTCTGCGGGTAAACAATCTGCTCGCGACAAACATGATGGGTAAGGGCTTTTCTATTTTCCCAGGGTATGGGCGACTGGGTCTGGTGGGAATAAAAGGTTGTACCAAACACAATGTAAGCGAACCAAAAATGAAGTGTAGCCGGACTCTGGCCTGTTATGACGATCCGATCAGCACCCTTTGTTGCGTTCCGACTTCCGCCTGTCGACGCCATCTGCATCGGTGAAACTCTCCGCAACTTCGGTCGAGATTACCCGGATAAGGCACGCTGCCAGGAGGTCGCGTCCGCTTGACAAGTTACCCTTGTCGGCAACGATCGGAGATTTCCACACACAAACGTAAAGGATTCCCACTTTTCCCACGTGGATCAAGCCCGAAGTCCACCTAGCCAGAATGGGCTCTTCTCCCGAGCCACCGGTCTTATCAGATCCGGGCTTTGCACCACTATAACCCTCGGTTCGAATGGAATCCCAAACAATACCCGCACGGTACTGGAACCTAGATAGTGCCCGGGGGGGGGGGGGGGGTAAGGTGGACAGTGGCGTCCGCGAGTCTGGATCTATTCTCGGCCGGATCTAATCAGATTGTGTATCCACCCCGATTTCGTACTAGCGTGTACGCCGAGCTGGACAGCCGGGTCATTGAAATACACTATATGATACAGGCATTTTCACGCCTTTCGCGTACCTCAGTGACAAGCTCGAACCGACCCCATCTCGGCCCCCAGGCTAGGTGAAACTGATTGATACTGATCATGTCATGTCGGCTCTACGGAATTCCAATGGTCCCCGATCTCTGCCTCAGAGTGGAGTCTTCGGTGTCTCTTCTGCCCATGTCATCATTTGTAGGCACACCGTGCCGCCGCGACGTGCCGACCTCCGAAATACACAACCTATCCTCCACGGTCAAGAACTCCAGTTGCTATTCGCAATTCCCTCGATTTTGAAGCTCCTAACTCAACACTACCTCACCCACACGTCACAATGTACTCCAAATTCTGGCCCAAGGGGGGGTTGCCGGGGATTCTCCACCACTACGTGAGTTCTTCCTTCTTGTCGTTCTTTTACGGGCGCAGAACTGACTCAATTGCAGACGGAGTCGCTTGTCACGTTTGAATATACCTCCAACACCACTGCCCACAAGCCATATAGTCTACTCTTCGTCGGGGGTCTCGGCGATGGACTCGCGACCACGTCATACATGGCGGACCTGGTGCACGCGCTCGAGCCGACACCATGGTCCCTTTTTACCTTGAACCTCACCTCATCCTATCAGTCCTGGGGCCTGGGTCACCTGGACCGAGACACCAATGAAATTGCCCGCTGTCTGGAGTACATCAAAGACTACAAGACGGAGAAGTTTGGCGATGGCAAGATCGTCTTTATGGGACACTCAACGGGAAGCCAATGCGTTTTACATTATCTGTACCGTCCGAATCCCTTCATTACCGCACCGGCTTTCGATCCGCACTTGGAGAATATCAAGCGGTTGGCTCTCGATGGCGCAATCATGCAAGCGCCGGTGTCGGATCGCGAAGCGATCAACTACGTTCTGAAAGAAGGTTTTGGTGATCGGTCCCCGGCCGATGTACAGGCCATGTTCAAGAAAGCAGAAGCGATCGCGAGGGAGGCTGTTCGTACCGATAAGGATTATGATACCGTGTTGCCGCTGTCCGTGACCGCGCAGATCTGCTACGCTGCCAATACTCCCATCACCTGTCGCAGGTTCCTCAGCCTTGTTAGCCCCGAAAGTCCTGCATCGCCCCAGGAAGACGATCTCTTCAGCTCTGATCTGCGTGATGAGCAACTAGCCAAGACTTTTGGCATGATCAAGGCGCAGGGCATGTTAAAGAACCAATTGCTGGTGCTCTTCTCCGGAGCGGATCAGTCTGTGCCTAGTTGGATTGATAAGGAAAAGTTGTTGTCGAGATGGAGGGATGCGACAGACCACAATGGCGAAGACCAGGTCTGGGACCGAGAATACAGTGGGATTGTACCCAATGCGTCGCACGCTCTCAGCAATGATGATCAAGCGGAGCCGCGGAAAGATCTAGTCAGGAGGGTGATGGGGTATCTGAAAAACTTGGAGCGCGCATGATGCATAGATGTCTGAATTTCATTTCATTTCAATCCATTCATTCCCATGTCAGCTAGTGCTTCACATTCTGAACGCCCCAGTCCGATTAGCCTTGGGCTGCCTGTTCTCGTAGAGCAAGCTGCTGATCCATAATTCCTGAAATCATATCTTCTAGTGGTTTCCACTGAATGCCCAGCTCCCTCTCTGCTTTGCTTGCATCCGTTGGCAGCGTTCTATGTTCAGAGATTTCTCCAAACGAGGTCTCAACATGGGGGTATAACTTCTCCATGACCTGTTTCACTTCCTTCGATGATATCGATGGCCCAGCAAGCAGATACTTCGAGCCATCCGGAATGTCACGCTCAAGAACCCTGAGGTGTGCATCGACCACATCTTGGATGTGGACGCCGCCGAACCAGGAAACGGGACATTTGTCCATGATAACTTCCCACATGTGGCGGTTGGTGTAGGCCCAGACATCGGCCGGGCTTTCTTGGACGAGATTATGTCCGTACACACACGTTGGGTGCAGCGTGATCAACGAGTAATGCGGCTGCGCTGTTTCGCGAAACGCGGAGGCTGCTTTGTCGGCTACGAGCTTGGTGGCCATATAACGGCGGTATGGGTCTGCAAGGTCTCTGGACTCATCATAGTCGAAGTGACGGTTGTCGCATTCTGGTGCTATGGGTTAGTGCGTGTAGGTGGTGGATTTGTTCGGGGTTGGATCGCACCGGTGATGACAGCGCCCTCGGGCAGACCCGACAAAGGAAGAAAGGCTGCAAGAGAGGATGTGAGGAGCACCTTTTTGATACTGGGAATTTTCAGAGCCGCCTTGAGAATCGAAGTGGTGCCTTTGACGGCGGGGTCGAAGCATCCTTTCTCCGGGATGGAGTATGGAAGCGGCGCGGCGAGATGCAACACATAATCCACGCCATCGAGTTTCCCAGTAAAGGCGTCTTCGTGGGTGATATCAGGAACGATGACAAATTCGAAGTCGGTGCCATATTCCGAGAGCAAAGCTCTAATCTTCGCGATCTGTTCCTCTTTGCGTAGACTCACTCGCAAGTGGTATCCGGCCTTCAAGCAGTTGATCGCGATGGCGCTGCCGATAAATCCACTAGCGCCCGTGATGAATACATTTCCAGAGGCCATGATTGGCGGGCTTAACTATAGGCCGGGTGCAAGGAAACTGGTGAAATCAAGGGGGACTCCCGAGGTCGTTTCTGACAAAGTGGGTGGAATGAATGACCAAGAATCAAAACCAAGGTGAACTTGGAATGAAATTTGAACGAGCCCAAGTGCACAGTCACGCGCATATCGAATCTGATACCAATTGGTTCATTTCGGATCTATCATTCTGATCGTCGGCACACTCTGCAGCGTGATATCAATACCCCTCATCTATATGCGGGGTGCCATCCTATCACACCTTCATGGTGTGTGAGGCCATCACTTGGCGTATATACTCGGTGGGCCTGGCATCAAAACATCATCGGTTCTCTCGAATGCAGAGGGGGTCTGGTTGTGGTATAACAGATGCCCATGGCCTTGTATAGTCCTCAGCCCCGCGACCGTGGTCAGTATGTAAATATGCCGATGGGGAACGGACTCGAAACGAAAGACTGCAATTCTTGTCACTTTTCGATGGTGATCTAACCCAAAAGTGAATTAATTCTCTTACGAAACTTGAATTCTCCGATGCTGGAATGGATGCCATGGAAGCTCAATTGTCATGGGTGCCTTATCACCTCCAATTATCCACGTGAGATATATTCAGCCTGGTGATATAACGTTCAGCAGGGCTCTTGAACCATCGGCTCTATTATATTATCCGAATATCTTGCGTGGACAGGGGTAAGATCGACCACCCCGCACTGCAACCAATCAACAATTTCCCGTCGGCAAGACGCGGAGTAATTCTTCCGTGGATGCAGTCAGCGTGGGGGAATGTTGATCACTCACTTTTCTGGGTGGAAGATACCTTGACTTTTTCTAAGTGAAATCACCAATGCCTTTCCCTCCAGCTGCCACGCCTTTGTCGCGCCTACTTCCGCCGCTTGTCCTCGGGGGCGCGGGATTCAGCCATCAACTATTTCGCGACCCCAGCTCAACCCAGGCGTTGCAGGTGCTCAAATGTGCTTTTCAGCGGGGTCTCCGCACCATCGATACCTCCGCCTACTACCATCCGTCCGAGATTCTTCTAGGCGAGGCACTGTCCCACCCCGACATCGCAGACCACTATACACGCGATCAATACCTCTTGATGACAAAAGCCGGGCGCATCAGTGCCGACCACTTCGATTACTCGCCGGCTTGGATTCGACAATCCGTGCGCAACTCGCTGGCCCGACTCCACACGCCCTATTTGGACGTTGTTTTCTGTCATGACATCGAGTTTGTTCCTGAGGAAGAGGTGCTCCAGGCCATTGGCGTCTTGCTCGACATGGTGCAGGAGGGTCATATCAAATATGTCGGTATATCGGGATATCGCATTGATATTCTCGCACGGGTTGCGCGCCGAGCTCGCGATATATATTCACGGCCACTGGACATTGTGCAGAATTGGGCCCAGCTGACTCTACAAAACGACGTCCTAGCCGAGCAGGGACTTGCGGAATTTCGAGATGCGGGGGTTTCCTGTATCTGCAGCTCAAGTCCTCTCGCTATTGGTCTTTTGCGGGAAAACGGAGTGCCCGTCGGCGATTTGGGTGATTTCCATCCGGCGCCGCTCGGTTTACGACAGGCGGCGCAAGAAGCCGCTGTCTACGTCGCAGAACAGGGGGAAGCAATGGCGTCTTTGGCATTGAGATATTCCATTAGGCGTGCCCAGCAGCTATCAACTCCGGAGTTCCGGGTCACTACGATTATGGGGATAACTACAGTTGCTGAACTGGAGGAGAACCTGGCGACAGCTGGTCAGGTTCTTCAGCAATCGGAAGCATCGCGATGGCTTTGGGCTAGCGACGCAAAGGACACGAGGGGAGAGGCGTCCGAAGCCTCTGGCACGGATCAGCATCTAGTCCACGCGGTTCGGAAGATACTGGGACCGTGGCGAAACTATAGTCTCCCAAGCCCCGGTGATGGCTGGGATGTGGCTAACAAACGACCGGTGGCAAAAAAGTCATAAACGGCATTGGCTAGGTGGAAGTCAAGCTCGAATTTATCTTAACCTTCACATAAGGTTGATAGAAATTCAAATCCATGTGCTCAAAGCAAAGAAATCTCCCGATCTCTTCACACGGCAAACTCCAGCTTCTCACCAGTCTCTCCTGCAGAATCTTAGCCCGGTCTATTGACGACCGAGCTCCCCCTCTCCCTCGACAACAAAGGATTTTTGGGAAACCCACATTCTCCATGACGCCGAGATCAGATCTCTTCTTCTACAAGCAGTGGGTACTTATGGCTGGGAAGACAGTCTTGAGATCAAATCTAATATCTCCTGGACACCTTCGCTGTCGGAGAAATTTGAGAAAATGCATGGCTATTCGCTCGCCAAGTGCTTACCCCTAGTCATGTACGGAACAACAATCCCGGCGTTCAGCCATCCTATCCAGGGACATTGCAATGTGTTCTCAATAGTGAGGACCAAGGCGCGGGCTTCGTGAATGATTCCCGTGATACCCTGGCTAAAGGAGGTGGAGAGTATCTGGACGCGTTGACATCCTGGCTCGAAGATCTGGGACTGGGATACTCGGCTCAAATTTCCTACAACCTTCCCCTCGATATGCAGACCAATATCGACCGAGTGGATGCGCCCGAGTGTGAGAGTTTGGGTTTCAACGATAACATTGATGGGTACCGCCAATTTGCCGGCCTTGCTGATGTCGCCCAGAAATCAGTCATTTCGAATGAAATGGGATTCGACCAAGGAAAATCTCTTGCGCTTTCCCTGTCTTAGCTGCTGGGTCTGATCAATTACGCTTCTTCTGGTGGAATCAACCAAATCGTTCTGCATGGACAGACTTTCAACGGTGATTATCCGGAAACGACTTGGCCAGGCTATTTGACTTTCTTTCTACTGTTTGCCGAGTCCTCTACGGATAAGCAAGCAACCTGCATGGAAGTTGGGTATGCCGGATTTTATTGCATATATTAATCGGAACCAGTGAGTTCTTCATCAAGGACAGCCTCGAACTGACGTGGCTTTCTACAGCAAGGTTTCATACACGGATCCACAACCAGGTACTTTGTATACTAGCAAAGACTTGGTCGATGCGGGCTCTACATACACCTACCTGAATCCTGACAATCTCAACCTGCCCAATGTGTACACATCTGGTGGTTATCTTGCTACGGAAGCACTCGCCTACCAAGCTCTTGTGCTTACAGCGGATTAAAATATGACCCTAGATGCAGTGTCCGAGATTCAGCGGTTTGCAGATGCAGGTCTCCCCGTCGTGCTCAGTGGAGGCCTACCAGGATACTATCCATCCGGGGAAGAATCAGAAGATTCCAGGGTTGTTCAAGAATTGCACAAGCTCTACGATTCTCCGAACGTCCATGCCGCTAAGAACGGCGAACTGGGGGGTCAAACTCGAGACACTCCGAATCCGGCCCCGAGTACAGGTTTCGACATTCGACGAGGCTGCTTGGTACCTGGTGTTCCGGACTACGACCTCGGCAGACTACGTGTATGTTTTTAACAAGGATAAGACCGGCACCAGTCACTTCTCAACAGCTGGACCGGGGAACGAAGAGCATTACTCACCTATCAGCTGCAAGCAAACACGACAAGAGTTCCGCTTGCCCTTGCTGCAAACCAAACCATCATTTTGGCATTTACCAACGACTGGACGTCAGAGGTCGCCACCCCATCCGTCCATGCAGTTCAACTGCCCTCCAGTGCGTGGAGTTATAATTACGCTCGCGCTTAAGGATTTCACATTCAGAGCTTATCTGCGGCGGGACTCAAGCATCGGTCTATGAAACTCTCTAATAGCAGCACATACAAACTTGCGGCCGACGGTATCGCGTCATCGTTCTCATGGGAGACCTGGAAATTCGTCGTAGAGCATTGGAAGGCACCGCAAAACATGTCCGACGTGAAGATCATCGCGACAAGCTTAACACTACCCATCACCTCACATCGCTTGTATCCTGGCTTGATATCTCCGGTCTTCATAATGTGTTAGGCATTGGATACTATTCCACAGAATTTTCCTGGCCACCCTCGGAATCGAGTGGCAACGTCTCGGCCGATGGTGCGTACCTGTCTTTCCCACAGGTCTGACATGAATTGAAACTGTTCGTCAATGGGCACGCCGTTGGCAGTTTGGATTTTGCGAAGCCCATCGTAGATGTTGGCCCCTTTCTTCGCCATGGCCGGAACAAGATCTTGGTGGTCGTTCCAACTTTTATTTGGAATTATATTCGAAGCATTTATGATGATATTTGGATTTCCGGGTCATCTCCGATGTTGACTACTTTGCCTGGTAACGTGGATACTGGGTTGATCGGTGAGGTCAAGGGTGTTCCGTACGCAAATCATCATATACCTGTTTGATTCGAGATCAAGGGGACCTTTAGCTTATTTTCATATAAAGGACTTTTTTCATATGATCTTTATCTTCGATGAAGAAATTGAGAATTATTATTAGTCGCCTGCCGGCGTAGAGACAGAAACCTCGACGACCTTTTCCACTTCCCCAATATCGTGAAAGGCAAGAGAATAAAAGATGCTGAGCTTCGGGGGATCACATTCCAGCGGCGAAGGAAATTGCGGCCGGATCTTCCTCTTCGCAGATATTCAGAAGACCAAGAAGATAATTGCAGGATCGCTGGAAGTCGTTCAGATTGAACTTTGCCGAGCGCGCCTCATCTTTCAAGGGGAACAGATGCTCAACAGCCATCGGCACCAGAAATTTGGACTCGCTCTGGTTGATTTGGTCCAGCAGGGAAGTCAGGGCGATGTAGGGCGACAGATGAAAAAAGTCCTTTGTATGAAAATAAGCTATAGGTCCCCTTGATCTCGAATCAAACAGGTATATGCCACCGCTCGTAATCGTGAAATACTGCTGACGGATCTTGTCGATGAATTTTTCAGTTGACGGGAAGTCTTCTCTTCTGGTGCGAAAGAAGTCGCCAATGCGCGCAATATCGCCGTAGGGACCCATGCCGCGAAAGGCTTTGAGGGCTGCTTCCATAAACTCATCTGCCAGCACAACGCGCATTCCTTGACTGCGAACCAGGCGGTACATATCCCGACTCATGTTTCCCTCCAGCCACTGCGCGACATGCTTGGACACTTCCTGCCAGTTTTTCGCGTCGGGGTCGGACTTGGCGGGTCGTGGGATGTCACTGTCGACTAGATTGGCCAGGCCACCCGAGTCGAGGGTGCGCAGGACCACGGAGTACCAGTCTTCGAAGTCTTCCTTGTTGTTCAGGGTGAAGTGAAGGTCGGTGAATGTGAGGTGTTTGTGCTCTATCAGACCCACGGCCTGGTGCTCCACCTCATCCTTGAGAAGTGTGGACCATTCATCTTGTCGTAGCGTCGCCGTGCCCGATACTACATGGCCTGGTCAACTCAAGATCGCATGAAATGTGGGAGGGGAGACACGAACTTGTCCGAGGCGACTGCATCGATGCTGCGAGTCAGGAGTCGTGAGTATCGAGCGTTAGTGGGATCGATCACTTGCCAACGATGATGGGTAGACGGTAAGAGATCGGCGATAGAGCCAGGGCACTCGAAGGGTCACTGGGATGTCAGAAGACAGACTGTTGAATCAAGAAAACAGAGTGTGGAAGGGAGATGCGAAAGAACAAAGGGCAACCCCCACCCCAAATTCAGGGTTGTCGTTTTTCTACAGTCCGTTTCGCTAGATCGTGCAACGCCATCACTACCTTCCACACATGCTCCGGCTGAGAAGCCTCGCCACTGAGTTTTCCCTCTTCTTGTCCTAATTCTCTTATTTGTCCCGCTATCTGTTTAATGACTTCGAGGTCATTGAAAGCCTCTGAGTCGGTGGGATTGGAGATAAGATAGCAAAAGAGGGTCAGGATGGCAGACAGGGGATAGAAAAGCGTCAACCTATTATCACCGATTAGTATCACAAATCAACATCCTATGAACTGGCTCTTACCAGAAATCTCTCACGAATAGCGTATGCTGAACCGCGACAAGATAATAGAGTGACGATCGACACGCCGCAATGGCCAGTGTTAAACTTGAGCTGACCCCTTGAGTCTCCTGATCCTGTGCACCAGAGGCCGCTCCGAATCGTGCGCAAGCCTGGTGGATGTAGGACATGCAGTAATGATATTCTAGACGAATCATCAATGATCGAATGTTCAATCGTCCGGGCATTTGCGTCGTATCCTGGGAGAATAGCAGTGTCGGTCGGTAATCCGCAGGTATTTGCATCCGCCATTGTTCCAAGTCTGCGTCTAACTGGCGTATGTCACCGAGGATTAACGCCCCGTCCTTCTCCAGGGCCCGTCGGGAATATAGGTCAATATAAGCCTTGGACTTTATTTGACTGAGTCGCAAGTCGCCTGGAAAGACAGGACTCTCAAACTTCTCTTCCGTCAAGGAGATATTATAGGCTCGTTCCCAACCCAGTGGAAGGCTAAGGTCACAATTATATTCCGATAAGGTTGGAGGCTGGCCTGATCGGAGACAGAGCTCCTTGTCCTGTTGGTAGCAGATCCAGAACAAATTCCGAAGATGATGATCGCGCCGGCATTGCTCGTTTCCCGTTGTCATGAATTCACATGCATTGTAATAGGAGTCGCGCGTGTTTCCTCCAAGCCACAGTACGTATCGAGCTGCGAGGGCATTGCTCATTACGCCCGCTTGGATGTTGCCGGAGAACAGATGAAAGGTTACAAGCATAGCCGTTGCCTCGAGAAGCTCCACATGCGGCTGCTGTAGCAAGTTTATGGAGGCCATGATAGCAGCCATGATTTCGCCTCGTTGTGGCCGAGTGAGATGTGTAGAGCTGGGGGCTGCAGAGGTGAAAGCCCACATGGCCAAGACGCAAATCTTCGCTGAATGAACACGCAGCGGAGTCTCTGGCTGGGAGCCGTAGGCAATATCGACGGTCTCGCGGAAGAATTCCTCGTCTAGCAGAGGCCAGAACCGACAGAGTATGGTGTTGAAGTACATTTCAGTCACTTCGTTCAGTTTTTCTCGGTCGGGCAGGACCAGAGATTCCGGGTATGCTGACCGCAACGCGCGATCCGCATTCACCATTGGATCTCGTTCCCAAGGCCGAATCCCGGTGAAGCGGAGTTCGTGGGGCATTTTTTCGCCTGTCAAACCCTCGATCCATTTCTGGCCCTCGAGGGAGAACAAGACTGACCCGCTCAAGTTAATGTTTCCCACCTGATGCAAGAAAGGAAACACTCGCTTCGTCGCTGAGGGTGGCTATCAGTATTCTAGGCCGTACTAACGATGTTTTCGCAGCAATTGCTCGCGATGGAAACACGCTTTTGAGTGACCAACCTCGTCGAGTATCGCGTGTCGGCAAATGCGGTCTTATTGGTCGTTGGGAGCCCGATCTTTCGCACCATCAGCGAGCGGCACAAACGCACTGGGCACGTTGGATACCATACCGAGGCTGCGACGAACCTTTCGGGGCGCGTTGTCGTTTCCTCTCGTATGTGCAGGAAATATTGCGGTGATCGCACCAGTTACATCTGGGCCGCACCCCGTCGCATTTGATCTGCAGATCTTCAGCCCCCGCGTTTCTTCAGCACTCGTATACGCCCGCGACATACCTTTTGCCGGTAACAATTGTCACACGCTCGCGAGATTCTGGACGACCCAGCAATATCCGAGAGCGATGCCATCTTACGCCACAGCCGCGGAAAGGGGCTAGTGATGGTGTGTCGTGTGGAGACGAAGTCGCGTCCGGGGTGAAGTCAAGGCGGTCTCATTCCGCTTGCCACGCGCCAAGAATTGGCCCGAGTTGCCGGTTTGGTCGAAGCTGAGTCTTGGATACGATTGATTCGATGCGATTGGGCTTATAGGGGGCGAGAGTAGTTCCTCTGCATTTGCGGGATATCATCCATGTATCCACCCATCGCACTCGATAGTGCGAGAAGACGAACATTCTTCGTGGTACCTTCGAAACATATACACCGCGATGTTGATTGCACGCTCTAAACATCTACTATTGCATGCGCCATCATCATGAACAAGTACGAGCCATTCTTCGGGCTAGGATGAACGCGATAGAACAGCCCATGGCCGCTTCGACCCGGATCCTGCAGTGGTGACCGATGCGCCCCTATTTGGGGCAGGCTGTGTCTCGAAAAGAATCACGACAATTGCACTGCTTCGGATATCGAGTAGACCGTGTGGCTTGTCAACCAAGAGCGGAAATCCTTGAAAAGCATCTCGAGGTTGGACGGGTCTGTGTTATGTTCGCCACTCGGTCGCGTTCACCCCGAGCCGCACGATCGAGTATTCATTACCTAAGGGGCAACTGGCGGTGCTTTGGTTGCTCATAGAGTCGAATTAAAACTATTCTATGAAAGTGTGCCATCCAACAACTGCCACCACATTCTGAAGAATCGAAATCCCATTATCTCATTCCAGTTCATTTGTCTCTTTACCGAACATTGGACACTCAGCAGCCGCGTTGGTGGAGTCCAATCTCGGAAGTATCTCGAACGCTCATTGGTGCTGGATTTAGGTTGGCCAATCAAAGACTCAGAAATCTTCCCGTCCCACTTTCGCCACATGGCGTCTGGCTGGACTGCAAAAATCCTTCAGGGATTTGCTTCTGGATGGTGAACGGCTTGAAAGGAGCAAGGTCAGTGCAAAGCCAAGTCTTGGACTCCCTTCTCTCCCTCGACTCATAGAAGGTGGAGATGTTGAGATTATCGACTCCAATCCCAGCCTGAAACATGCGATGGTACCAACTCGACTCCAATTGAACTCATCAAGCCGGTCCTTGGCATCCCGCGCAATTTGGCAGCTGCAAATCACGC
This sequence comes from Penicillium capsulatum, assembly GCA_028828875.1. NCBI lineage: Eukaryota > Fungi > Ascomycota > Eurotiomycetes > Eurotiales > Aspergillaceae > Penicillium > Penicillium capsulatum. The sequence goes on along the minus strand of JAQJZR010000006.1, from coordinate 1,247,674 downwards.
CATAGCTCCACCAGCATTTCTTATCGGGGTTTTATCGATTTTTGCAGATGTCCTGGCAGCTGTCACTTTTGTCCATTTCCCCTTTTCTATTTTCTTCTTCACGGCTCGTATATAAAGACGTTCCAAGTCCGGTAGTGACTTGGTTTTCTTCGCCACCATGGGCTCAACATCCCCGACTGTGGAAGTTGTCAATGAGTCTCAGGTTTCTTCCGACGATGCTACAGCTCAACCTGTCCGTCGGTCAAGATGGTCTTTCTTTCGATCAATCCCTTTCCAGATTGCCATTGCTAGTGGCGTGTCCTTCACGGCGCCTGGCATGTGGGATGCTCTGAACAATCTCGGAGCCGGCGGTGCAGCAGAACCATACGCGGTGTCGGCGGCCAATGCCTTAGTGTATGGCCTGTTTGCAGTCGTCTGTGTCGCTGCTGGGGCTATCAACAACCGCATCGGTCTTCGCGTTGGATTAGCACTTGGTGCGATCGGTTATCCTATTTACGGCGCTGGTCTCTACACCAATAACTATTCGCCTACGACGTGGTTTATGCTTTTTGGGAGTGCGCTGTGTGGTATTTCAGCGGGTTTCTTCTGGGCTGCTGAGGCTGCCATCATCATTGGATACCCCAGCCCGAAGGATCGCGCCTTCTATCTCGGTATGTTTGATGAAAATTTTCGGAAATGCTTTACGATATAAGGCTCACCTTTTCCCCACCATAGCTATTTGGCAAACGGCAAAGGCTGCCGGGCCAATTGTTGGAGGCGCTATCAGTCTTGGGCTGAATGCTCAAAATTCAAGCCAAGGCTCGATCAGCGCAGGAACGTACATTGTTTTCATCGTGATTATGTGTTTCGGTCTCCCTATCGCCCTTTGCCTCAGCCCGGCTGAGAAGGTTCAGCGGAAAGACCACACAGTAGTCATGGTTCACAAGCAAGCAACCTGGGGCGCCGAATTTAAGGCTGCTCTCAAGCTGATCGCCACTCGTCGCGTCCTTCTCCTACTACCATCCTTCTTTATCAGCTACTTCTACAACGGCTTCCTGAGTACTTGGTTGACCAGCTATTTCACCGTCCGCGCACGAGCATTCTCGTCCTTCTTCACCAATTTCGCGGGCATCTTTTCTTCCTTCATCATCGCGACTCTCCTCGACCGACAATCGATCCACATCAAAACCCGCGCCAAGATTGCCTTCTTGTCGATTGTCCTGGTGTTGACCGGAACATGGATCTGGGCAACCATTCTTCAGTATCAATTTTACCATGACTCGCCGCCCCCGTCCGATGGCTTCGACTGGTTCAAGGGCGGATTCGGCAAGTCGTACGCGCTGGTCTTTTTCTGGACCTTCGGTGGGCAGGCATTCCAGCAGTTTCTCTACTGGTTGGTTGGTCAGTACAGCACAGATCTGTCATCTCTGTCTTATCACTGTGGTATTCTGCGAGGATTTGAGGCACTTGGACAAACGGTTGCATGGGCGTAAGTACTGGATTTCCCTCAAGACATACAAAGCACTAACGATTTTAGTATGCAATCGGAGGGTAACGCCAATCACTTCGTGAGCATCGGTCTCAATTTCGGAATCACAATCATCAGCATTGTTCCCACTTGGATTGTCCTCTCTGGGCTCGAGCATAGCCATGAGGTGCAGGTCACTGCAGAGGATGTCACACCGGAGCAGGTCAGCCCCAAGACAAATGAAGGACAGACCGACTAGTCGGCTTGATTGCGGACTGGTGGGATAATTTTCGATAAATGTGGCATAGATCATGTAGCATTATAATATATTCTGCGTTAGCGGAGACAACTTGAGAATATCTGTTACTTTATTGATTGGGAGACTCATATTTCCAATCAGCCTAATCATTTCTTAGCGCATATTCCAATGGACGATTGCACTAAGTGATTCCGAAATGTGGACATAACTTGTATGCAAACCCGCTTACGTCATGGGTCTACTACGAGGGGTTTTGGGGACTTAGCGTAAGTGAATTGACACGAGGCATTGTCAATATGGCCAAAGCGCATTTGCGCCCCTTGAAAATTCCATGATGGCAAATTTTTGGCGGCCCGAGGGCGAGGATTGACATGAACGCGACACAAGGACGCATGGATCCCTGCTTGTTTTTGTAACCCTTGAGGCTCGAATTCGAATTCGAAAATCTTTCCACGGAAGACTTCAAAGTCCAGACTCTCATTTTTCATCGGCAAATTCTCTCTTTGGCACTGTGCACGAAGTTATGGTTGGGTTTTCATGGAGGATTCCACACCCCTATGACGTCGCTGGTCATGATCGTTCAACAAGGAACAGCCAAGTCGCAGATCTAGGCATCAGCATTTATCCATCGCCCTACCCGCTCGCTAACCGGTCTGCCGATCGTCAGCCCTACGAGAACCTATAGTTTTCGAGAAAAAAGAGTGCGCTACCCGCTATCAACTCCCACAACGTCATCCAGTGTCCAAAGCCATGGGCCCCGCAATAAGTAACTTACGGTTCACCTTGGCCCATCTCACCCAAATCAGTACTCTACAATTATTTCTGGTCTTCGTTCCCCTTTTATTGGGCATTGTTGTTTTCTTCATCATCAGTCAACCTCTGAGTCCGAATCGGGCTCGCTCAAAAATGGTCACGTGGGAGCTATACAAGAAGTGCAAGCAGTCAAAGACCGTGACCTCGGAATTGGCGCAAAACCCTTCACAATGTCCAGAAAAAATCTTCAAAAAGCTCTATGACAGCCATCATGATGTTTCTCACCCGGTCAAAGCCGACTCCGAGGAATCACTGTCGGAGGAGGCTTCACAATTCCAACAACAAGATGAATTGGAGAAAGCTCGCGCGTGCGGGAACTGGGGCTCGACAGAGCCAAGTAAACTGTTCCTTCGGGTGCGTTCACTCTCCCCATGTATTGGGAATAATTGTCAATCCCATAGCCCTCTCACAGGTTTACCATAACGCGCTTTGCTCTTTGGAAAACAACCCATTATCTGGGGTCATATCGCCGCCGCTGATGGGAAGTACCGGTACTCTTCCATTGACTATAGTCGCTCCATTGCCCGACCTTTGTCGTCATTTGGCAAACTGCATCGTGCGGGCGGAGCATGAAGTTTTCTTAGGAACGAACTTTTGGATCCATTCCGATGCCTCGACTTTGGTGACGAATGCAATCAGAGAACTGTCTAACAGAGCCGGTGAGCGGGGGCGAAAGGTGGTAATGAAGATGGTCTATGACCGCGGGGATCCTCGGCAGGTATGAATTATCCGAACTGCAGGATAATAAGCACGAACTCAACAATGTCCAGGTCATTGAGAATCGATTGAATGTTCCGGAAACTCAATACACCGGCAAGAAGGTTCAACTTCCTCCCACAAACGAGATCCCAAATGTTGATCTTCAAGTCATCAACTTCCATCGACCGGTTTTTGGAACTTTTCATGCCAAGTTCACCGTCATCGATCGGCGCATCGCTCTTTTGCAGAGTAGCAACATTCAGGATAACGACAACCTAGAAATGCTAGCTCATATCTCGGGACCAATTGTCGATGCTTTCTATGATGCCGCTTTGTTATCATGGGGGAAGCCACTTGAGCCTCCGCTGCCTCTTTTGAGTTCTCCATCCCAGTTCACCTCTCTCACAGCTGAACAGACAAACAATATTAAGTCTTCTGCGGTTATGGAGACTCAAGGCTTTTCTGAGCATACAAAATCATCGTTTCACTACGATAATTTGATACAAGATGAGGTACGGACTGTGAATAGCAGCATCAATACTCGAAGAGGAGAGTCGGCAACGCAGGCTGTGTCCCGTTACCTCAGTGAGTCAAGCCGAGCCCAACAACAGAAACAGGCAAAATTTACTGATGGCTTCCAGATACGACCATTCAGCCTGATACAACAGGGACTGCCCCCAGTGAAGACCAGGCGCCACAAATGACCCCTTATATGGCAACACCACCCCATGAGCCATTCCCAATGGCACTCGTCAACCGTGAGCCCTATGGAGGTGAGTTCGCCTGGAATTGAAACAATCTAAACATATCTAACAATTTTCAATTAGCTCCCAACCACAGTAGCATTCATACCGCACAGAATGCCGCATGGCTTGCTGCAATCAACAACGCAGAACACTCGATATTTATCCAGACCCCGAATATGAACGCCGATCCCCTTCTAGATCCATTGCTCAATGCTGTTCGTCGCGGTGTCATTGTTACCTGCTATCTATGTCTGGGCTACAATGATGCTGGCGAGCTTTTACCTTTTCAGAACGGTACAAACGAAATGATCGCGAACAGGCTGTACAATGCCCTCGACTCTGATGATGAAAGGACCCGACTCGGAGTTTGTTATTACGTTGGGAAGGACCAAACCCAACCAATTCACAACTCGTTCAAGAAGCGGAGCTGCCATATCAAGCTTATGATTGTTGATGAGCAGGTCGCAATTCAAGGTAGGAGATAATGGTATGATTCACACATCGTCTGCTAATTTGTCTTTATTTCCAGGGAATGGCAACCTCGACACTCAATCCTTTTTCCATAGTCAAGAGATCAATGTCCTCATCGACTCACACATGGTCTGCAAGATGTGGCTTGACCTCATCAACAGGAACCAAAATACGGCCAAGTACGGTGCTGCCAGTATTCAAGACGGCTGTTGGCACGACCCTAAATCCGGTGAAATTCCAGCCGGGTCAATCGGCACGGATCCAGGGCGTTTCAGCTGGGCAAAGGGTGTTGTGGGCGCTGTGAAGCGGGTGAGAGGTGAAGGTGGATTTTGAGAAATCGTGGCTCTAGAGAGGAATCGGGAGATCTTTACTCACGTATCATCATCTTTTCTTTCCTAAAAGAGAATTGTTGGCGAGGAATCTTTATTCTTCGTATTTCTCGAAGTGGTCATTCTTCTCTCGTCATACCGGGAGTTCAATCCTCTATATTCAGAGACTGTTGGCCTCACTCAACAGGACGGGCGAGCAGATGTGGAAGAAGATCCCAGTGTTTGTTGACGAGCTATATGCAGCAATGAACGCCGATCAGCGACACAGTACTATGTTTCCCCCTTTTGTTGATGACATTTTGTCGGAATTATCACTTGTGGCCGATTGCTGGACTCAACTGCACCTCTTTCAACCTTGAGCTGCGGGGTTTAGCAAGATCCGCGAGCAACACCATGACACTGCCTCGAAAGTTGAAAGGCATGTGAATCACGTCTCCGACTTGACCACGAAGAGTGCTGCCGATGTGCCTCAGGGACCTCTTGCAAATTACTTTCACAGGGAAATCAATTATCCAGTCAATCAGGACAATTCACGAGAAAACAGCCGGTTGTTGATACAGGGCGAACAAGCGTTGGATGGATTATGGTCACTTTTTGAAGAAAAATTACAGAAGAGGTTCGACGACTCTGAAATCGCACTGCCTCTCTATATCCAGAAACAAATGGGTCAGTTTGATGCAGAGCGCACTTTGCCATGGGTCGAGCCTGAGAAGGGTGCCATAGAAGAATATGCGGGGGCAGAGGAAGCCTCCGCGGGCAAGGGACCGGGGAAACGACTTGCTAAGGAGGAGCCAGCTCCTGAATCTGGACAACCGCGAAAGATGGTAAAGACACTGGGAACACCAGATCCCAACAGAATCACATTGGCGCTACGGCCTAGAGCGCCGATTGCAGAGCTTCCGGAGTTCCGGCACGCTGTTGATCGTCGTGACTGGGAGGTTGTCACGATTTTGTACTTCATTCATGGCCAACACCCTCCTGGTCATCTGGATTGGAATGGTTTTACTCGCATTTCGGGCAATCGCGGGTTTGAGATGCAGTCGGCAGGTGGGCGCCGTTGGACTTTCACCCCGCCACCATATTTGCATTCAGGAAATAAAAAAACGATTGCCCCTGTTGGCCTCCAAACAGGAACGGCATTGACAATTTATAAACCACATGGTTCTGAGGGCCAGAGATTGGGGACGTGATTTGCAAAACCGGTACGGTTTGGATGCATCGAAGTTTCAGCGTCAGGAGAATCCGAAGAAGTGAACATGTTTCTCGTTTTTGTCTTGTCTGTGACACTTTATCTTCAATGTGAGAGTTATTTTTGTTTACGTTTTGCGTTCCTAGTGTTTTTGTAGCCATGGAACTCGTCTACTTTCGACGTGCATGCCTCGTTATAGGTCCCATAGATCAGGTCTGTATCTATCATATCCAGTGCATTTTTTGCGCTTGTTGGCTATCATTGAGTTTCATAGAGATTAGGGTTTGCGGTGCTGTGCTGGAATCCACTGCTCGAGTTGGCGGGGATCTTATGGTTCTTTGAGACACTGGATAATAAAGACATGCCAAAGCACCTCGAGTCAATAGGGTTGTTGTATTTTTACCCTTTGTTTCTAAATAGGTTTTCTTTCACCGTCGAACTCGATGCTTCGAAAGAACCTAATATGCGAGCCAGGCCAGACCATTATAAAAGCAGTCATGGCATAGGCTGATCGTCAAGTTCCCTGACACCGTCTTCTCTCGAATTCATCATGAAAATTTCCACACTTTCCAAATATGAGGGCCATGAGCCCGTAGGTCGATAATTACAGCGATGGATGGACAGCTCGTCAAAATCCACGTTGCAAGAATGCAAGGTTCAAAAATCGAAGCTCAAGTTCAAAGAGATGGAACACTTAGCATATCTTGGAGAAACGCCTTACCACCCCGTCCAAGTTGACGACTTCGGCATCGATCGCTTACAAAAGAAGGATTGGATCAAGACCAAGATCGTCGAGACTGACCCGCGGATCCTTCCTCCAAATAATACGATTAACAAATGGGAAGGATTGGCGGCACCTGGTGTGCTTGTAATTGAAGAAATAAAAAGAAAGGCTGGACCCTATATTTCTGAGATCAGTCAGGCGGTTTACGAACGATCGTTTTCCATCGATACCCTGAAGCGTATCTACATTCTGGATGTTCGGAATACAGACACCTTGAACTTCGTCTCAGAGACACTTTACACCGCAAGGAATGGGCTTGAGTGGCCAGACGAAGAAATCCGGTATTGGGACAAGGGCACGCCAGAATTCAACGCACTCCTAGGCACGGAAATTGGCCAAGTTGTGGCCCACATAGTTCTGGGTGCATTTGACAGAGGAACCCGTCATATTTCACGGATCGGGACCGCCTTCCTTTGCGATGAGTTGCAATTGCAGTTTGAGCTTGAGGCGACACCCTCGAGCCCATCGCATACTGCACATCTCCCTGCGAGTCCAGCTGCTGCAAAATCTGAGCCGAGCGAGGAACAAAAGCAGCGGTTGGCCAGATTGTCTGCGTCGATTAGACAGTTCTTCGCTGGTCAAAAGAAGACTAGTAGCACCCCCGGTGGCCCTTTGAATCTCAAGCGCAAATTGATGCGGCCAGATGATGATGAGAGTCGCGATGATGGTGGGAAGAAACGGAAGAGACATCGTACGCAATAACCTCCAGAGGTCGTCTCCCTGAGATATAGACACAAAATGGGGTTTTTATGGAAGGAAACTTTTGTTTTCATTATTTCATGTCTTGACAAATATTATATTTGCCAGTTGAGGCTGTTTCTATCATATTCGTAAATATGCGTCACATTTCACCATCATCCGTACATCTACCTGTTTTCTCAAGTTATCATTGAATACTGCTAACTTTTTGCAGCAAATTTTCAGCTTATGCCCTTTCAGTCGGCAACATGCGACTGAGTTGTTAACACACCTACATCTCCTCTTCACTTCGCCCATGGCTTTGCAAATGGCAAAAAGATCAGGGAGGCCTTTGTCTCTCTTTTAACGTGCAAAATTTATAAAGTCCGAATTCAATTTGGAAACAAGCCGATCATAACTCGAGAAATTACAGACGAGCCAAATTGACAAATTCTCCCGGGGCTTGGTACGTCGGAACATCCATCTTCAACGCGTCGCCCGAGTAACCCAGGTCCTCCGCAACAAGCATAGCACATTTCTCTCCAATAAGAAGAGCAGTCTACATGGGGATATTGATCAGCGATGAATTTACAGTTGCGGTGGAAAAAAAAAACTTACACTGAAAGTGTTGCAGCCAACGTTGTCGGGGCAGATCGATAAATCGCAAACCTTCAGACCCTTGACACCGTACACATTCAGACGCTCGTCCACGACACCACCATGCGGTGCGATCGAGCTTCCCTCGCGTGGGGCCATGCTGCAGGTTCCGAGGGAGTGCCAGGTCGTTTCGACGTGGCGTTGGACTGGAGAAGACTTAGTAATGAAAAGCTCAAGGATTTCGGATGTCACTTACTCCATTTCTCTATGTGCTGAATATCTTCCGTGCTATATGCCAAGGGTTTGCGGGCCTCAACCTTGTTTGAGTTGAGGGTGGAAACAGACGATACCTTTCCAGGTTCAAGAGCCTCCGTCCAGGACCCTGTCATCAATGAGTGAGCTTGTGATTCTTTAAGAGCATGGGTGATGCACTGGCCTTACCGTGCTGGATTCCGGCTGAGATATGGTTTGGCCCGGCGTATGCCTTTGTGGTCGCCAAATCGAGGTCTTGCGCTCGAGCGGGAGAATCAAATGCGAAATGGGGATGCATGTTCGTCACCTCTCCAGCGTAGGCATTCATGCGTCGAGCGGTCTCGCGGGACTTGATGTAGCCCCATACCATGGGGGCCATGTCACGCTTGTCGTTCATGAAGCCTGCATCGAAGTCTGGAACTTCATAAGGATCGGCGGACTGGATGTGAGTCGAGCCGCGGGAGAATGGGTACTCCTGAGAGGCATAAATTTAATAAGTTTCCAGCGGTGACGATGAGGCACACTAACCAGGAAGTGGAACATGGTGAAGAACTTTCCAGGTGGCATGTGCATGTGGTCTCCGAACCAGCTGTTGTCGGTTAGCGACCAGCGATGCAGTGATTTCGATATACATACCCGGAGATGATGGAATAGTGCATGACTGGCTTGTCGGGCTTGTTCCTGAAGTAGCTCTCGTATCCAGCATTGAACTCCGGAGTAGGCCATTTCTTCATCTCGTCTAGCTCCTGCTGGGTTGGCCGGATCTTTACACCGGCATCGATGCCGTTTGTAGCCAAGGGACCTGTTCCTTTAATGTTCCATTCCTGGAACACCTTCTTCTGCACCTTTGGATCGCCGCGAACAAAATCGTCGAAGCTCTCAATCTCGGGCTTGGCTCGGTAGACCGAGAAAGTCAGGTAGTGATCCTGGAAGTTGCGGCCTACACCGGGCAAGTTCACCAGAGGAGTGACACCAGCCCGGCGCAGTTTCTCGGGCTCGCCGATACCAGATCGCTGCAGGATCAGAGGGGAGCTCATTGTGCCTCCACTCACGATGATTTGCTTGCGAGCTCGGATGATTCTCCGTTCGGGCTCCTTTCCATCAACCGGCTTCGTCGGGATCGTGACGACTCCGACCGCGCGACCGTTCTCGATGATCACCTTGTCGACCTTGGTGTTGCATTTCAAGTGCAGATTCGAGAGTTTTGCGCGTGTGCTGTGAACGTACGCGTGGGCGGCGTCGCTTCTTCGGCCTAATTTTCCAACGATCAGCATCGACCGTGGCGACAAGGCATGCGTTTTGGAATCTTACCTGTGTCGCGATTGATCCACTTCAGCCAGTGCTCGGCTCCGTGTCTTCAGGGGGGTTAGCTGCAGCTGACAGAATTGCATTCGGGGGAAGTAAGTACCCAGTGGTCAAATCTTGTAGGTCATCAGTCACTGGAATGCCTTGCGACTCGGCAGCGCGAAGGAAGTCTTCCTTCACCGGATACGTGTAGTTTCCAAACGACACTTTGATGGGACCACTAGACCCGTGGAGCTCCGGGTTATTGCAGGCTCGCTGGTATGTCTCATACTTTCTCATGAGAGGCAGCAATTCCTTTGTGGTCCAGCCCTTAGCTTGGAAATCATCGTAGTCGGACGCGGAAGCTCGAGTGTACATCTTGAAATTCATGAGCACAGGCTCCTCAACAAAAGTCTTTAAGATTGAATACCATAAAATTGATGGAGCTACCACCACCCAGGATGTTGGCACATGGAACGATCGCCCGGCGGCCGTCCAGATGCTCGGATGGGCGAGAGTGGTAGAAGGAAGCCGTTTTCGAGTCCAGCTTCATGTTGTTGGGATAGATTCCTGGGCGATACACCCTGCAACATTGTCAACTTTCCTGAAAATGAACGTGTATTCATCGAGTCTCACCAAGGATTATTGAGGTTGTCCTCGCCAGCCTCGATCAAGAGCACCGACAGGTTGTGATCGAGGTTGGCGAGGCGGCCAGCCGGAACACATCCAGCACTGCCACCTCCACAAATTATGATGTCGACTTCCTCGGGGATAGTCATGGTGAGTAGTTGTGGTGAGCTATTCCAGTCTGAATTCAATGCTTTGTAGAATGGGAAAAGAGAGGTTGTGTTGCCCAGGCGTGACGAAAACAATCGACCTTCCCTGCCCTTTTTATACCAATTCACCTCCACTCTCAGATGAGGCCAAGGGTGTATTTCCCCAGACCTCCAAGCCTCTTTCCGGGTTTTTGTCCCCTCATGCGGGGATTGAGTTTAGTGGATGGAAAGTGAGCACCTTTATCGGGCGGTTACTTCGGTACTTCATGCGTGACAAGAATCTACAATTTGGACAATGGAGTTGACCCTTGCTTGATGAGTGGACAAATACTGGATTCAGAATACATATTGCAGGTCGTTATATATTTGTTGTTGCGGAATAATTCATTTGGTTATTGGAAAATACACGGTCATGCCAGCAGTTTACCCTCGCTCCTCAAATTGAGAACCCCCTCTTTTACATCCGGTTCCGATACCCCGGTTACAAGCATGAAACTAAAGAGTAGGGGGTGCAGGATAGTGTGGGGTAAGTATCACATATTATAGGCAATGACGGGGGTACCACCATGCAATCTGCTTTTCGAGGAAATAGTCCACAACCTGCCAAGTGGTATTCGATGCCCCGTAAACACTCCGCACTGGGTCCAGCTTGCAACAAGCAGCCAATCCTCTCTGATGTAGCAACCCGAATATACTTCCTCCGCTTCGCTGATGATGTATCGACTTGGAGGGTGGTCGTTAGAGGTAATCTTCAGATGTCAGGGCACATTGAATGAATTATTCTCAACTCGAGCATTCATGGTGTGTATTTGAAATCATCTGATCGATCAAAGCGGGGAAAGCAACAAACAAAAGGACTTCGTAAGAATGGTAGAAGTTATCATTGGCCAGTAGCTGGTATGTCGACAGGGATAATGTGTGGCCAGACACCCCGGATGGGCTTGCATGACGACGAGTCGCTCACTGGCATATGCAGCACGAATCATGCTCTCCGCCAGTGGAGCATGGAGATCTTCCGACATTGGGTAACGACCAGTTGGGTCGTGGCTGTGGGGAAGACGTGGGGGCTCCTGCGACCAGATCCCGAAGTCAACGACAACTTTTATCACAAGAATACTGGACTATCCATCTATGGCAGAGGAACCATAGTCTCTGTTGGAAGTCAATCTTGAGCGGCAACCATACCGACTCGATTCAATTGCGGTCGGCGGTTGCTCCAGACCCAAATCTGAGGCCCAGGGTTACTTTACCCATACGTCCGATTGGCGCAACGTGATCCCCCGGGGTCAACGATTCCATTCGGGCTACTTGGCGGGACTTCCAGACCATAGTTGAAGGCGCCACTTCACCTTCCCCGCCTTTGATGATCTAAATAAAGCAAAGATTATATTCGTGGTTGATGGGTGTCGTGGGGGCTGGGATAGACGCATCTAATCCATGGCCCGGAAAGCCAATCGATGGACAGTGTAGATGAAGAGAGGCGGGGAACTTACCATGCAAAGATCCGGAATCGTTGAAAAATCGACCACAGTTCGCTAGTCCCGTCATAGTCCGAGTTGTCTGTCTAGGCAGTCTCGCGCCGGAGCCGTGAGCTATGTTTACTACCCATTGCATTATTGAAAAATACCATATTTTTGACCTATCTTGATGTTAGGAGTACAATTGAACCAACTGGCTTTTTTTTAAGCAGCGCTGCTCGGAGTGTTCCCTCATCTAGTCGTTGGTCCTAGTCGCTACCGCGTTACGGTCGCGTTGCGTATAGTCCAGCTTCCCCTCCTGGTTGCTTGTTTTAGAGGTGGTCGGTAAAAATTGTGCAGGGGACAGATGCAGAATGGCAAGATCCTAAAAAACAGATTCACCTTAAGGCACCTCCCTAGGCGGTTGAACTGTCTAAGGAGATGGAAAAAATAAAAGAAAGTGATGGGCCCAGGCCGTGACTCGAACACGGAACCTCCTGCATTAGAGTGCTCTCCCAAAGCAGGAATCATGACCCTTAGACCACCCGGGCTGCTGAGGCAGAAATAGCCCATCTATGGAACTCTAGAGCAAAGTTGGTTGGCCTACTTTAGAGGCATGAAAGAATAGCCCATCCATGCGACAGATCGTGAATATTATGAGGATTGGTAATATCGACTGTAATACCACCCTTTCCCCATCCTGTTATCCTTTAAATTGGGCCTGAACCGATTCTCAGATGTTGAGTGAATGCGACCCTCGAGGTGGATTTAATTTGTTTTCCCACATGGCAACTTGGGCCAGAAATCGATAGTGGCCAGCGCTAAGCATCGTCTCGAAATCAGAACCACCATAAACCCATCATTCCATGCGACCTTGTAAGACATTGCTAACCGAAGCGAGCACTAGACTGGCGCGTGACTTCGATCGGTCCCTGCCAAGCCGGCCTGGCCGGCTTTCGTTTGGCGAGTGTGGGAAACGGTGGAGATTATCCAAATCCCCATACCGTTTGAGCCTCATTCGAGCTTTCCGATTGGCACTGTTCGCCCAGTGAATCCCCAACATCCACTGTGGCTCTCTTTTCTCCAGCGAAAGCCCCCTCGGCTGTATCGCTGATGCTGGATCTCCCCTTTAAACCCGGGTTTCCCCCGGTTGAGCAACTGTCAGTGCAAGTCTGTCTCTCAGTATAGACCGTGACTATCGTCAAATCTAATCGAAGAAACAGCCATGCCCAACGCCTCGGTATACGGGGGATGGTATTCCTTTTCCAACTATGGCCCCGTCACCACCACGTTTACGCCACCTCCTCGATGCACCGCGACGGACCGACTGGGGCTGGGATATGTCATGAGGGACTATACTCACATCCAGTATTCTGTGAGCTGCTCCACCGCGAGTGACTGGGACTGCGTGCCCCAGGGCACAACGACCTCGGTGACATCCTACGACGAGAGTGCGTGGGTCGGGACGGCGGGGTACTACTCGCCGGGTCTGGATTGTCCATCCGGATGGGCGACCGTGGGAATGGCTGTGCGCGATGACAATTCCCTCAGCACCTCGGGCTTTCTCACGACGTCAACCGAGAAGATCCCGTATTTTGAAGAACCTGCAACGCTGCTAGCGAGTATGTTGGAGCCCGGTCAGACGATGGCACTGTGCTGTCCCAGGTGTGTTTGCCTTTCTCTAGCACGATGGAAATGGGCATCGCTGATACATTGTGAAGCTCCATGACACCAAACGGATTGGGCGAATGCCACACTACAGTGCCTGATTACAAACCCACAGTTGGCTGCTATGTCCATGAGGATAAGGAGTACAGCTGGGGAAAAGTCACAAGGACCAATGTCGATTCCACCACCACGAGGACAAATACTTATCAGGTGGGCTCTGTTGTCAGTGTATCTCGGGAAACGCACACCACGACCTTCGAGAGTGGTGGCATAGGCGAAGAGCTCATGGGCATTTCTAATGTTCCCATGGTGACCATTGTTCATCATCAGTCCGACCTTCCGGCAACTCGCTCAACTCATGGTGGCTCCATGGCAACGGGTTCTACTGCAACAGCTACTACTACATCGAACGTGGCCTCTAAAATCCACAGGCTGCCTGTATGGAACGAATTGGCAGTTTTTACTGGGTGCGTAACCGCTGCCATGGCCCTTGGAATGGCCATTATGTTCCAGTGATGATCGAATTTTGTTTATAGCACATAAAGGAGAATATTCCTAATATGCATAATAGGGTCGCTTCTTCACACAGACAGGCTTCAACCTTTGAATATCCAAGCGGTATCATGTTCAAATTCAATCTCAAATCCATAGCATTCACAAAATCCCGTCACCGGGCTATTGGTGTGTTGACTCCCATTTCCCACCGACGGAACATTGTTGGTAACTCGATAGGTGGCCTTGAATCTTTCCCCCGCAATTCAAATGGCCGAGTCGTATATGGAGGACCACATGGTTTTAGTAGGCTATTTCTTTCTCAGCCTCATCCGGGTCCTGGCCATCGTGAAAAAGGAACTATACTCCTGTCTATCAATCTAGTTGTGTTTCCGACACTAATTTGAATTCGGTTAGTGCATCCTCCGCATCGGCGGATCGCTGGGTCTGTTTATCCCCCCCACCAATATTTTGAAACTATGGATAACCGCCTATTGCCCTACTAATTACCAGGTTCGGGATCTTCGATAGCGTTTAGATCTTTCCAGATACCGCCCGGATTCGAAACTTAAAAAGGCTGTGGGTGGTCGAGGTCCATTCCCTGATTGGATGATAACGCGCCGCTCCCAATGTTCTGCTTCGACATCTCATCGGCATTCCTGAAAATGGCATATTGTCCTTCAAGGCGTGCATATACTACAGTATTGTGGCATGAAAAGATCATTTGTGTAAGAGACATGCATCCCTGCGAGAAGGATCTCCTTAAACGTCCACGCTACTGAGATTCTCATAAACGCTCATCTAGGGAATATGATGAAACATGAGCCTATGCAAACAGCCGCCATATGCAATCAAAGTTTCGAATAGCCCACCGCCACGTGTCCACGTGTACCCGGTCTCAAGATGCCCAGGAACTTGTTGGTTTCTCGAAATCCTCTGGTGTCTTTGTGTCGCCACGGCATTCTACAAATACCCCGTTTGATTCACAACAGACCGATTCCAGGCTCCAGTGTTTATTTTCATTTCCACCAAATGATCCTCGCGCGTCGCATGGTGTGTCAAATCAGGCTTTTCCAACTATCTACTGACTTCCCTAGCTTCTCGAAATCTCCACATTTGCAATCTTCGACTTGTCTCGCGATTGTCGATCATCATCGCCTGCACCCTTCGAGTTTTCTTCGTCCACAACTACCGATCCACGTGAACGTGCATCATATCCATACTCGGCCATCTCCTTGTTTGTATGCCCCCACCAAAGCATGCCCAGTTGGACCAAAATCGACGAGAACGTGAAAGCAGTTGCGAGTGGGAATCCGATCGGGTACCTGGGAGAATCCTTTGTCTGCCACGCACGGATCGGGATTGTGGCATGGCCAACATACACGATGGTAACCGTGATGGCAACAAGAATGGCTCGTGCCTCGGGCTCTTTCTTAAGCAACTCGGCCATCCAGGCCAGAAGCGAGGGACTTCCGGCGTTGGTCGCGTACGTGAGAAAATAAAAGGCCAAGATGACCTTGTAGTCCGAAGGCCAAGCACACAAAACACTCAAAACAATGCCCAGTAGGAGTGCTGGGCCGATACTGACTTGCCAACGCCAATGCTTCCAGTCGGACAACGCGTTCAATCCCAGATTGCTGACAATCTGCAGAGCGTAGCCGCCCATGGGAATAACATTGACTTGGTATGTGCTGAAACGAAGGTTCCCCGACTCGTCTTTCAGGTCTTCCAGATAAAGGGCGAAATAGGAGTTCGCTCGGCTGGCCCAGGCACTGAAGACAAAAGAAAAGAGGAATAAATATGTAACCGGGTGAACGACTAGCTTTCGCAGCTTTGCTCTGAGAATTGATGCTGGGATCATCTTCGCGGTATCGGAACCAAAGCTCTCCATGCGAGTGCGTGCAAGGCGTTTCTCAGCATCTGTAAGCCATAGCGCGCGACTGAAGGCCGGTGTGTCGGGAATGATCAACAGGCCGAGAAGCCCCTGGCCGACGGTGACGGTGCCGGAAATAATAAACAGCCATTGCCAGCCCGAGATTCCATGGACTCCATTCATGTTTGTGTATAGTGTGGCTTGCAGAGCGCTGATAAACATACCCCCCGCGGCATCCGAAACGCTGAAGAAAGCAATTCTTTTCGCCAGCTCAGTCGGGTTGTACCAATTAAAGATTAATGACACCGCAGTCGGCCAGAAGACTGCAGAAAACAATCCCAGGAGCACCCGGAGTCCATAGACTGTTTGAGCATTCGGCGCTTGCGAAATGCTAACCCACGAAGTTAATCTCCGATTCACCGCCATGTTGCTGTCATACTCACCAGGTTACTAATATACCCCAGGATATCTCACAAAATGGCAAAAAAACAGAAGGGCGAACCTGGTATGGTCAGCTTTTCCTTGACTTGGGATTCCCTAGAAGAGACTCACCTTAGTTTGCACAAGCTGACCAGGTATTAAACCGAGAGCATACCCGACCGAGAAAAACGTGTTGAAGTTGATCAGCTCATTTCCATACAGATTCAAAGTCTCTTTCATACCCGAAACATAGGCCTGTGTGGTGGCACTCTGGTCCATCTCCTTCAAGATCCCAGCGATAAAAGTCCATGTCAACAAGAGGCAGTCCAGTTTGAAGATCAGAACATTCTCCGGGTGGCGAAAGTACGGCACATATTTCCCGACAGTCTTGACCAGTCTTGTCTGGGCAAGTTGCAGGTTTTCATTTCCAGAAACTGCCATTATATCGCCTATTCTGACTTCGTCGAAAAGCCTTGAGAGTAATCCGGGGGTCCGGGGTTTCGCATCGAGAAATAACTCGGCTCTGGCTTTGCAATCTTGGCGACCGATCACGAATCTACAACGGTTGGCTTGGCATGCGTGCGATTCTCTTTTCGATTTAGTCTTGTACCCACTTGCTGCGTGTCACACGAGTTAAGACGGTCGCGCCATGGGTTCTTGAAAAAGCGACATACTTCCTACTGGCACTTCTTCCAATGCCGGGAATTAGTTGTAGCTTTGATGGTCTCTGAAGCCAGTTGAGACTCGATATCCGGTCTACTGTGGGATGCTTAGCTGGATTCATTGGTTACTTTTTGGCACTCGTCGCTTGCAATGACAATGTTCGAGGTAGGCAGAATATAGTACATAGAAGAAGGAGCACAGTAAAAAGCACAGTACATGTTTTCAAATATCATCTGGTCGCGCGTTAGATAGAACAGCCAATAGCCTTGGAGCCATGCCGCCGTCGGCGCTAAAGTGAAACGGCAACCGGGATCATTTTATCAATTGCATTGGAAAGGCGCTTGATGTCTAGGACAAAGGACACGAATATTCCAGAGCCAAAGCGTTTTCATTGCTATAATACTCCCGTTCTCCGGCGAATGTGCAAAAACTGCACCTTCTCCTTCCTCGTTCGGGGATCTACTTCTATCGGGGCATCGTCAGCCCATCGCGGAGCTTACATCGAGACATATCTTTTTCCTGGAAGTCGACCAGGCGAGCTGAGTACTTCCTTGGCATCTGAGTGCTCAGGTTGATCTCTGGGTCTTTGTCCATAGCCCCTTGTAATCTACTTAGCGTGTGGGCATTAAATTTCTTTGGGCGGTGCCGGAGGGATCGACGCATTGTGGTCAGTTTTCGGACTCCCTTTTTCATTTTTCGATTCATCAGTTTCTAATCTCGGAGCCTTTCGTTCAGCGGTTGACGTGAGGCCTGAATCGTCCAGGCTTCTTTTCTGAACCATGATGGAGGGTTGACTAGGTGTTCATTTGCATCATCCGAGAATATAAAGAGGATAAGATGCCACGGGATAATAACGTAACCCGTAAGCGAGCGGGTCATGTAAGCGAACGGGTCACCCTACCAAAATCGCTAATTTTAATCTAGTTTTATTCACCCAAAACACCATTTAAATACAAAAAAAGCTATCAAGTGCGTTTTTTACACTGTGTCCGCTTATGCCCTACTTCGAAACAATCGGTACATCGCGGGGGCGCCCGATGAGGTAATGATTGCGTCGTTTCTGGCTGCTCCGCTGGCTGCTCCGCTAGCTGTTTTTGCTACTTTTTTTCATCCACCACTAGCTGGTTTACGTCGCTAGCTATAAAACCATCTCTATATAGCAGTTGCTACGCAGATTTGGCGCGTTTTATAGTCTGCTTTGCGTTAGCATTACGCAATAGCTCATTTTGGTGCGCCAGAAATGCAGCGTTATGTATAGCCATCTCGCACCCCTTCACAATTTGGTCTAGCGCGCGCTGTGTAGGGCTAGTAGGGCTTACGGAGCGTCGCTGTAGTAACGCTTTTATAGATAATGCTTATTTACCCAGTTGTTTAGGGTTTTGGGGGGTTTTCATCGAAAAATCGCTATCGCTACTAAGGGGGGGTCGGTGTTTTGAGATGAATATTTAGGGTATCGATTACCCGATTTGGATCCAATAGTACTAAACCGGTAGCTACAAAGCTATTTTTAATCGTCTCCGATTTATAGCAAGCAGCGTGCGCAGTAGGGAATTCAGCTAAGAAATCTAGCTTGGTAATATGGTTGACCCCAGTACGTATATACCCCTCTACCAATTTACTATACTCACGTTTCAAAACACTAAAACACCCCACATCTAGTGGTTGTAGTAGATGAGATGAATGCGCTGGCATACAAAGAGGTATAATATCGTTTTGTGCGCAGATTTGGTCGAATTGGGGGTAAGATGGCTACCATAGCCATCTAGCACTAGTAAGCGATATCGACCACATAATCGCGACGTAGTAGCTAGGATAAACCGTCGAAGTAGCCAATTTACCCCAATTTCATCGGTAGTCCAGCCATTTTGGCTTATATCGATACCCCAGCCAGTAGGGAGATCATCTAGCCAGCCAGAGATATAGCGCTTGGCTTTGAAGATAAGGTATGGCGGGGATATATATCTAGACGCGCCGATACATTCAATGCTAGTAACCTACTCGCGGTTACCGGGTTGTAGTAGCTTAGCGCGTCTATAATAGTCAGAGCAAGTGACTACTCTGGTTGCTACTATCATCCCCATAGCAAACCCTGTCTCATCGAAGTTATATATATCGTCGGTAACGATGCTATACTTCGCAATTGTGTCGGAAACTAGGGTAAACCACTGCCGAATCTGGTTTATATCTTCGTTTTGCGCACGTTGGTAATCATAGCGACGTGAGAGACGTGTTTTTATCTCTGGTATACGCTAGATAAGATTATATACCTATTTTGATCCGACGGTTTGGGGGGGGGGTTTCACCCCGCTCTACAAGCAGCAAATTGGCCATATCTCGCACATGAGACTGATGGGGGGGCGCCCCTCTCGTATCCATAGAAACCACCCATTTAATAAGCGATTGCTCTTCGGTTTGGGTCAATTTATGGTTGTTTGCCCTTATCCCAGCGCGATTGGTGATACCGGTAAGCCGACGTTGCAGAGTAGTAAGCGGTACTTCGAATTAGCGTGCAGTTTCGCGGACTGAGCTGCTTGGATTTGTCTGAATAGCTTGGATAGCTAATAAAACCCTCCCCTCCTGCTCAGCGTTTTTTTGGCGATTTTGGGAGCGATTTGGTGGCATAGTGGGTAGATAAAGATGGTAGGGTTGAGATCGGAGAGTGATTTTTGGTGGGGTGACCCGTTCGCTTACATGACCCGCTCGCTTACGGGTTACGTTATCCGAGGCCGAGTCAGCCACTTAGAGGGATAATAATCCCACACAAGCAATTCAGTTCGTGGTTATTGACAGAAGGGAGAAGACAAAAACAAGGGGCACCGCGTGATAATGCCATGCTAAGCATCCCACCGACAAATCCCGAGAATGTGCCGAAGGTTGCCCTTGTGTATGCGCTCATGTTTGTTTTCTTGAAGACAAGTCTCTTCGTCGCAGTACCTCGTATTACCTCTTCTATGGGCTATATCTGCTTATTGGACTGGCATTTTTTCAAAATTTTGATCATTGTTAACTGTCCGTGAAAACTATCCTAGAGATAGTTGTAAATTTCGTAACCTTGCCTTCGTCGCTTTATGCGGTGTCATCATGTTTCGTGACTCATTCAAGCCTTCCGACCGGCCATTTCAATCATCTCCTCTTCCGCCTTCTTATCATCACCGCCAGCCTCCAAGTCTGCAATCTTGTCCGTAGTGTGCTGGTCCACTCCAGCCATCACGGATTCAAAGCGTCGACCGCGCTTCTCAGGTCCCACAGCGGTTGTCACAATAATTCCAGTGGCAATAATAGCGGTCGCAACTCCCATGACCGGTCCATAGGCTGACACCTGCTCTCCAGAGCTGGACGTGACCCAAGTAGACTCGGCGACAGCATTGACAATTTGAGCCGAAGGAGAGGAGATCATGTTTCCGATTTGGTACGTAAGACCGGGGAAAGAGGATCGGAAAGCGGGAGGTGAAAGCTCGTTGAGATGAATCGGGATCACACCCCAGGCTCCCTGGATGAAGAATTGGATAAAGAATCCCGTAGCACTCAGGGCCGACTCGCCGTGGGGTAGGATCCAAGCGGGAATCAAAAACCCAGACATCAATGCCGAGACAATGATTGCACGGCGACGACCAAAGAACTGGGAGAGATAGCCGATGATCGTTCCACCCACGCATGCACCTGTCTTCATCAGGATCGATGCCCTCGATGCGCCAGCGTTATTCAGCTCCTTCTGGGTAAGCATAAATGTGGTGTATGAATCTTGGGAGGTGTGGGAATAGTAGTTGAACTATAGTAAGGGAGTTCGATTAGCCGTGATTCAATGGCAAAGTGGCAGGAGGTTGTTGAGCAGAACTTACCCAAGTCATGAGGATGACACAGTAGACACACATGCGCCATTCCTTCGCCAGTATGCTTTTGATCTCTTTCGAAAACTCCCCCGCAGTCATTGTTCTCTTCCCTTCCTTCTTGGCTTCCAGGAACTGCTTCGACTCGGGGAATGCCATGCGAATGAACCCGACACCAATTGAGATACCAGCTAGAATAACAAAGGGTCAGTGTCGATGCACATTCTGGACCATGGACGATTGTTCTCACCTGCAGCCCAGAAGACTGTTTTCCAGCTATCCGTAGCTCCCCCAACACCGAGATTGGCACATGCAGCAAACACATACCCAAGCGAGTAGCCTTGCTGCAAGATTCCAGACATGAGTCCTCTCGCATTCGTACTGCCCGCGCTCAGGTTAGCCACCGCCCATCCAACAGACATGGAGAAGTGTAAACTTACGGACAGTGCTCCAGTGCCATCGCAATCGCATTCCCGTACACACCGCCCATAAAGAGGCCGAAGAGACTTCGCACCGCGAGGAATTGTTGGAAGGTTGAGCTGTAGATCGTGGCGATTTGCAAAACACCCAAGACGATCATGTTGACCACCATGGGCCATTTGCGGCCATACTTATCTCCAGCCAATCCAAAGAATGCGGCACCCACACTTCGCAGAAGCAAGGTCAGGGTGATTGCGGTAGAGATATCAGTCTTGGATCGCCCATAGTAGTCGGCCAGCTTCTTTGTCTGGATGGAGAGGGCATGGAAGTCAAAGGCATCGGCGGTCCATGCAACAAGTCCCACGATGAAAAAAAGCCAGTCCCGAGCTGAGAGCTGCATCATCAGGCTGATCGGGTTTTTAATTGGCTCGGGAGCGTGCCATTCGGCATGGGATTCCCCATGCTCGTTGATGACCTCGACGCGCTGCTTCCAAATAAAAAGGTCTTTGAAGGCCTGGCGAGCAGTGGCAATAGTGCCCTTGGCGATGGGGTCTGCAATCTCAACCGAAGCCATTGCATAAGGGCTGTTCACAACAAAGAGAATGCAAGAGAAAAGCCGGTAGCTGTTGGCATCCAGCCGTCAGCAGCCACAGGGTCTTATATGTTCACAGTCAACATCCATCACACTCAGAACCCCGCATCTGCCTCCCGAGTTGTCCTCGTGGTTCATCTCGGAGTGGTTCCGGTATTCCCCAGATTCCCCCAGATTCCTCCCAGCCGTCCCTCGCGGGGACATGCCATTCGGACGGCGAGCCAAGATCGTGCCAAGGGTCTCGGCCATCCGTGCCCGCCCCCGCGACCACGCGATACGACAGAAATGCCGCCTCCGGGGGGGCTTATCTGCGGGCTCGGCGTGGGGAGACGTCTGTCCAGAGATCCTTTCGGCCTTGGCTGAAATCCCGAAGTCGTAGCCCCCTTTGACCCGGTGGGTCGGGGGTAACTTACGGGACGAGGAACAGGTCGGGGTCGAGGGCACTATCCCAGAACCACGTTTTCCCCCGCCTTTGAGTTCTTTAAGGCTCGGCACTCGGGCATTGTTTCATCTCGGACTGGCTGAGGGGGCCTGGTTGACGTCAAGCCTGCCCGAATGGACGGGCTCGAGTATGGGTGAAATCGGGATCGCGAGGCTCCCGGGGGTCAGGATGCGCCCCCATTGTCGGAATCGAGCTCGATACGAGCTGTTGGGGGATTTCCACGTTTCGCGCGCGATTGATGTGGTTTGCCTTCGATTGGGGTGGCGGGTGGACCGACCCGCTCTGGTGCGTCGACTGTCCAAAGAATTTCATCGCGGGGATGTCGTATGTGATTTGGGTAATAACGTGACCCCAGAAAATCTCGCAGTGGCAAAGATATTCCTGGAAACTCTGGGTTCCCCTAGGACCGATGGAGCTACCAATTACATTTTGTCTATCTAGTAAAACCCAGGCACATCTGCCATTGTAGGACTTTTTATGCGAGCGAGTGAATTTAGCCCAACTACCCTTAACTCCATCATGATTTCCAATTGATAGTGTATTATATTAATGCAAATACAGAATTAGTTGATCAGGAGAGGGTAAAGAAACGAAGCGAAAATGCACTGGCCGGGATGAATTGTTTAGCCAAAGTGCGATACTAAGAAACATCACAACCGGGAGCACAGACAACTTCAGGGCATCAATTTCTCATCGCCGCAATCAGGCGGAAATGATATGTACAGTGTCACGGGGCGTCACTCGTAGCGAGTGATTGTAAGCTTGGCCTACAAGAAAGCAGCTAGGGTTATCCAAGAGACGATCGTTTCCATTTAAAGTTACGCACAACTATGGACCACTGCTGTGATGCTCTCTTCTAATCAAGCCAGCAGCTCCCTTTTGAACCTATCTATCCGTGAGTTGATTTTTTTTTCTTTTCTTTTTTGTATCGCGTTTCAGTTTTTGCACCACACGATTACCCCACGAATACCCCTATGCTCTCCGTGGGATGAGGAAGACCTGGCAGTGCCAACCTTATTAGTAGACATTTATGAAATCACTTGAAAGACTAACCTTAATGATCGTGGCTCGTGCCTTCTCTAATTTGTAGCAAGTGGCCCTCTTAGGTATATCATACTCGAGGGAGAATCCACGGTTACAAGAAAAGGTTGCAGGGGACCGTTCTAGCTTAGCCGGGCGCGAATTAGCTTGGTCGCATCGGCTACCATGGCTCCGAAATTCCCATTAGGCGGCAGTCGGCTAGTTGTAGAAGCTATGATACTTATGTTCTTCTACCATGAGAAACACCAATCCCAGATTTTCTTTTTCACGAAATTTCCACCTCCTCCTGAAGCCCAACTTACCTTGCAAGAATCATTTCATTGTCCCTCCAAATGCCCGAACTATCTTTTTCCGAACGCGAAGAATCGAACATAATCCCCAACTGTCACGACCTCCCTCCACCATACGACTCATGCCAGCCAAACCAAGATCTACTCAAGTCGGTCATCAAGAATGAATATAGACGCCGGGTACTAAATCATCGGTTGATCAACTTACCGGAAAAAATCACCAAACTTCCAGATACGAATTCCTCCACAACCGGTTATCTCCAGATTAGTGCGTTCTATCTTCACCGTAGTCGTTTATTTTCAGAGTTGCCCCAGATTACTACAGAGCTGGCAAGCATCTACCAGGAACGTGTCACTCAAAACGCTGAACTATATACCGCCGTGGAAAGACTCACAGCTAGTGAGCTCATCCAGGCCTATGCTTTTTCAACGCAGGATCTACCCAGCAGACGTGACACAAGCTGGCTCAGGACCATAAGGACCGCGGCGACTACCATTTTAGGGATTTTGGATGCAATTTTCAACCCTCTTTAAGAGCTAAGCAAATAGAGGAAGCTGGAAATTGCATGTGCGACTCTCCGTTCTCTCGTGATCGGCTCCTCGAGCTTTCGGCAAACGTGGATAGGATCGATGATCAACCTGGTCAGAGTCTTCAATTCTGTGATATGGCCGATGTATCGAAGACGCTTCGCGCTTCTCCCGCAAAGTCACTGATGAGCTTCTGGAAGAGAATTTTGAACATTTGGGTGGCTTTAATGGTCAAGTGAGGCTTGACCCTCCGTTTATACCTGTTTGCTTTGCTTCATTTTATTATTAAACTTACAAAAACATGGCTCGTGGTGATGGCGTCCCCGGAAGTCAGCGGGGCGTGTTTGATCTTTATAATAGAGAAATCCTGTTTCTGGGCCGTCCCCACTTTTTGTCATGGAATACGGGATGGCCCCGATTTGCCTTCGGTCGCAATACCTCTCCATCTACAAGATTCCAGGACGGTGGGCTGTCCGGCCTCCCATTCCGTAGTTGCCCCGAAGATATGTGCACATTTTCGTAGCCATTTCCATTTCTATACAATGCTTTATTCTCTTCCTTTGTGCTAGTTCCCTCGGTCCCTCCTGCATTCGGGTTGGGCTCCGTTGCCGCTGTCATCCAGGCAGGCATCCAACCCCGGAGTGGGACGGTTTTGAGCCGAGGCCGGAGTATGTTTATTTGAGGTTCTAGATTAGCATGGAATGCTGAGGATCGAATCATGCGGGGGGATCAGCATCTTCTTAGCTGTCCGTCTTGCCACAGCCGCGCCCCGGCTTGGCTCGAGCTGCGTGAACCGGGTGAACCTGATAACAAATTACTTCTTCCGGTAGCTGCGGCCAGCCCCACCGATCAGCTGACCGGTACCCAGGTATAAGTCCCGTTGGATGTGGCCACCCGATCGCAACGAGAGTGAGATATGCCGTCGGTAGCGGGCGCGGAGGGTTCGTTACCGGTTTCACATATCGGATGGAAATGGTGGCTCTGCCGTGGAGACCTGGTCATGGGAACTATATAGAAGCCCCGAGTTCCCCAGGTCGAAACACCATCAACAACAACTCCACAGTTCAATAATCTATCTCCAAACTTCAGTCTTAAAAATCATCTCTCCGCATTCTCGCAATGTCATTCTTGAGGAATTTCTTCGGCACCTCCGCTGTTGCGGAGCCCCAGCAGCAGAAGGAGGAGCAGAAGGAAGATAAGACCCCAATCCGGGCTCTGCCTGCGTCCTGGTATACTTCCCAGGACATGTACGAACTCGAGCGACGATCCATCTTTTCCCGCAAGTGGCTCCTCACAACCCACAAGGCTCGGGTCCCCAATGCTGGAGACTGGGTCGCCTACGAAGCTGCCGGCTACAACTTCGTCATCGCCAAAGACCCACAAGGAAGCATCCATGCTTTCCACAGCAACGACTTCCACCCCATCCATGTCCACATTGACCGAAACGGCTTCGTTTGGGTCAACATGGATGACAGCGAGACTCCCGAGATCGCCTGGAAGGATGACTTTGAAGGTGTCGATGAGCAGCCCCGGTTCGACTACTACAACTTCGACGAGTACAACTTCGACCACACCTGGGACATGGAGGGCGACTTCAACTGGAAGATTCTGGCCGACAACTACAACGAGTGCTACCACTGCCAGGTCGCTCACCCGGACATCCCCACCATTGCGGATCTCCACTCCTACTATGTGAAGACCAAGGATGGTCACATTCAGCACTACGGTGCTCAGCGTCCCGACCAAATCGAGAAGGGATTCCGGATCGCCACTACTTACTTCTGGCCCAATGCCTCCTTTAACGTCTCGTGAGTACATCGCCTTCATGATGGCAAGAAACAATGCTAACCATCCTAGTCCCAACTTTTTCTTCATGCAGCGATTCACTCCTATCAGCCCAAGCAAATCCATCATGCGGTACGAAGTCTACCGTCACAAGGACGCCACCGACGAGGCCTTCAAGCTCATCAGCGACATGTACAAGCGCATCATGTCCGAGGACAAGTACCTCTGCATCAACACCCAGAAGAACCTCAACACCGGCGTCTTCGTCAACGGCCAGCTCCACCCGGAGATGGAGAAGGGTCCTCTCCACTTCCAGAAGACCGTTCGCGATGTAGTCACCGAGCACCGCAGGAAGGAAGAGGCGGTCGGCCACGAGATCTGGCCCGCCTCCGAGCACGTCCTCAACAACACTGCTCTCACCCAAGACACGATCACCTTCCCCACCGCTGCGGATATCTGCAGCATAGGCAAGGACAACTTCAAAGATGCCTTGGATGGCCCAATTGCTCCGGCGATCGCTGTCTAGACAGCTGGAGGAAGATGAGAAGAGGGTAGCCGATTATGGCCTAATTCGCCGTTGCATTCTTTTTTAGCGTTGTACTTGATGATTTAGAACGATTTTCCTATAGTAGATTTTAGTCATGACAAATTGATCTTTTGACGTTACTTTTATCTTGTTTATCTTCCTTCTTTCCTTGCCTGGTATCTACAAGGATCAAAGTCTGGCTTCAGCCTTTGGCAAAGACATATGCCAGAAGCTTGTGTTTCACAGGTGATAGTGAAGATCGTCTTTTCAAGCTATTGGTTGCTGCGATTTGAATTCAGCTACTTGATTGGTGGTACATAGGAGGCAAAGGCATGGTCCGTTGTCCGTGAGCCATTCCTTCTCACTCGAACTTTTCCGACAATCATGTCCAAAATCCCTTGATCCTGAAAAGATAACGCGAATCGGGCATACTATCAGGAAATCCCTATCATAGGACAACAGATAAGGCATGTGAACAACTCGGTGTCCCCTCTCCATCCACGTGATCGGCATCCGACTCAAACGGGCAAATCATCACGGCCCGGACTCCGCGCCTGGACAGAAATTCCTATTTGGTTTTCGTCAATTCCTTTGTGAATGATATGACGTGGAATAGGTGCTACAGTGACAATGAGTAAAGTGAATTATCTAAGTTCATATCCCTCCGTATAATCAAATATGCCAAGAATGATGTCTAACCATCAGCTCCAACATAACAACTTTTCAAGCAAGGTGGCTTTGCATCAAGTAACCCACTCACGATCTAATCTCCATCAAGTTGGGGTAATGGCATAGTGGTATTGCGCTTCCTTCGCATCCTCTATTGGTTATCAGTGATTGGAAGAAATCCTGGGTTCGATTCCCAGTTACTCCATTTTTTTTCGTTTTTTAACTTATTTTCTTTACATCTTTTTATCGCGCTGTCTTAAGCTACTCTATATTCTCTATGCATAATAAGCTAAAGCTGAGACTTCCTATGATAAGTATGGGTCATATGGTATTTTCCTGGTGCTTTTATTGCTGATAATCTATCGTCTAACGATAGCATTAGTATAAACCAGCTGTATTAGGTCGTTGATAGTCAATCAATATTGAATAACAGACCTCGCACCATCTCATCGCGTGATTAGACACCGACTCATCTTCCCATGGGTCCTTATTGACTCGGTGTCCTTCAACAAGGTAGACCGGGGGTCACCTCGTTTGCGGGGCCCAAGCTCGCCGCGCTCATATAGACGAATCAGAGCTTCCATGTTCACTCGCTGAGCTTTGCCAAACTCGGTTTTGAGGAAAGCCCTGAGTTGTTCTACTCGCTCAGCAGGTTGGAGGACGTAGGGTATCGGGCACACGGGACTGAACTGAGGAAGTGAATCGGGCATATTGAAAAGCGCTCAGTGGAAATGGTGAGAAATAAGGGATTATTATGTGATAGGACCCGCCTAGCCGACAATATTCTGGGTTATAAGTTACATCACGTCAGCATGACAACAGGAACGGTTTTATTATGGCAGCTTGTGGCTTAGTGCCTGGTCAAGATTACCCAACGGCCTATTTGAGGTCGAGGAAAAGCTGGATTCTAGGGGGAATGGAATATTCGTGCACAAGAGAAAACACAGCATTGATGATATGTATATGTCAAAGATTCACATTTCCACAGGCGCATTAACACGATCCTTTGGTCCAATACCCTTGCGGTGAACGGTTAAAAATCCAATGATCAAACCAAGACCGGCTAACCCTGTTGAGCACCAGAGGCCAGTCGAGTATTGCTGCGCGAGGCCGTGTCCTTTCTCGATATCCACGGCTTGGGTGGTAGCCGCAGAAATGGCGAGGGCGACACCGGAGCCGATTTGGAATGCAGTATTCAACTGAGTGGATCATTAGTGGGATTTAGCAATGACGAAGGGTGGCAGACTCACCATTCCACCACACAGACTCTTCACTTCAACTGGGACACTCGTCAAGATGGTAGTGCTCGTTGTCACAAAGATGAAGGATACTGCAGAGATACTAATCATCGACGTGGCAAGGGTATTCACCCAGCTTTAAGTTCGTTAACAGGAGCCCAGGTGACTTTGAGAAGGATACATACAAGTTCTCGCTAGACTCCACAGTCAGAGCACTTGGGATGGGGGCCACGACGGTAAGGATCAGCCCGGCAAGGAGTGTATATTTTCCATTCATCCACTCCAGAAGCTTCCCAGTACCCAAAGAGACGATGAAACCAATTACTCCCATGGGCAAGAAGCGGATGGCAGTGTTACCCGCAGACAGATTGTCCACTTGCTGCGCCATCAAGACAATGTAGTAGATCACGTTCTGATAGCTTCCATAGCAAGCTAGTTTCTATTAGCAGCTGTAATTGTCCTCGGGCAAAATGAATAACTTACTGAAACCTGCAACCCAGAGACCGGCGAAGTTCGGGATCTTCCATAACGACAACGGCATGAGCGGGTTGCTGATGTACTTCTCCAGCACAACAAACCCAGCCAAAAGTCCAACAGCGGCTATAAGGAGAATGATAATGAATGGCTTATCCCAGCCATAAACCCCGCCACCTGACAGGACGAACTGGAGTAAAATCAGACCAGCTGTCGAGAGCACAGCGCCGAGATAATCCATTTTCGGTCGCTGCTTCGCTTCCAGACGGTCTTTCGGAAGAACCATCAGTCCCAGAACTCCCAAGGAGCCGGTAATTATCACGATGAACCAATAAATATACCTCCAGCCGAGTGAAGAGGTCAGAAATCCGCCAAATATCAGACCAGCGCAGAATCCTAGAGTGCCAGAGGCGGCGTAGATTGACAAGCCACGGGTTCGATCAACACCGGTGAAATGGGAGCTGATAATACCGATAGCCGAGGGGACTGTCATAGCTGCACCGACACCTTGGATGCCACGGAAGATAGTCAGCTGGATGAAGGACTGGCCAAACCCGATAGCCAGGGTCCACACCGACAGCCAAGAAAGACCCAAACAAAGAATATTTTTGCGGCCATAGCTGTGACTATTAGAAAATTCATAAACCAATGCAAGTGATGTAACATACCGGTCGGATAAAGCTCCCGCCAGCAGGAGAAACCCACCAAAGCTCAACGTATATGCTGAAATCATCCATTGCAAGTTGGTGCTTGACACGTCAAACTCGTCTTGAATCGAGGCGAGTGCCATGTTGGAACTAGTCATGAAGACATTGTCGAGGAATTGAGAGCCAGAGGTGACCACCAAAATCAATGCACCTCTCCAAGAAGCCAATCGACCAAACTCTTGCGGAATCTTTTCCATCTCCAGATCCTTTTCACTACCCGTCGAGGAGCTAAGCTCTGAAGCCGTGGGCTCATTATGAGTGCCGGGGATGGAAACCGCCATTGGCTGGTGGAATTTGGGCTCGGGATTCTTCTTTGTCTCGGGGCCAGGCCCCCGGGAGGCTTTCCAGCTGCGAGGGAGAAACCCCCAGTGGAAAATGTTCATTTTAGATTGTTGTCTTGGTTTTCATTAAACAGAATTTCTCCGGTATTTTTATATCCCCTTGAACCGCAGAAAAAACAACTTGTAAGGACAGGTCTAAACTATGGAGCAAGTCCTGTTTGAAGAGTGGGCCTTGCCAAACTGGGAAGTATTCGCCAGGTGGAACCGCGAGCGCACGTAATGAGGAATTGGAACCTTCTCGGCCAGTGAATACAGGCTGTACGGGTCCAAATTTTAATGAATCCTACAACTCTGCTGGTGGATGAATCGTCATCAGCCAATGGTCCCCGCCACGCTCACTCTTCATTCCGTCCTATGACTTGATCCCACGGGGAATGCTAACGGTTCTTATCGTTTCCACTCCCAAGGACGAAAGAAGTCGAGTTCATCAAGAATAAATTCCAAAGGGTTTTTCACTCACGTCGTCACTTGGATTATCTGTTCCATGGCCTACTCTCCATAGTGTGAAGTCAATAGCCTTGGTCCAAACAACCAGCGACAAGGCCACTTTCAGTCGAAAAGGTGACCATCCATGCTAGGCATTCCCTTGGATTGGCAGCGATTCATCAAATTGAGCAAATGGTGGGTTCCACTATAGCTAGAAAGGCTGGAGTTTATGGCAGGGACCACCATTACGCAATCAAGCTATGTCCCGGCGTGCAGGTGAGGCGCGCATACCACGCTAGTCGGAAGTTATCGCAGGAATGCTGGGCTCCCTTTCCGCCGGGAGCTAAGCTTATCGTGAACCTGCCACTCGGGAGTCTAATTCAAGGTGCCGCTACCAAGGAAACAAGGTTAGATACTACGCGGTAATACTTTGGGCCCTTCGGGTGCATCATGATCTGGAGGGTCATCATTGGTCGCGCCATATCACGCCTCCTATCCTAAAATTGTGGGTGTGGGCTCTCAAATCCTTATTTTGATCCATTAGAAAGGGATGGATTCTTATCTCGACTATCATGTGGAAAAGGGGGGTCCTATGAGCTCGTTTGACACAGTCATCCCCTCCAAGAATGGACCGCGATAAACCGGATAACCTGAATGAAGTCATCATGTCTGTATGACGATTTTCATCTTTCTAGATTCCCGTTGTATCTCCAGTTGGCTATCATACGGCTTAATGCTCGTTCCGTTTATCAAGTCTCCGACTAGCTAAACTCACCTAGCAAGTTATTTCTCTTCGCTCTACTGCTCTACTTGAGTTATCTTTAAAATCTCTCGGTATATTCCTTGTCTGCTGCGATATATTTCACTTGTGAGATGTCCTGGTTTTTATTGCGTTATGACTTTGCCGGAAAAAATGATAATTCATACCGATGTGGAGGGGGTTAGTTTGTCAATATATATCTTGGGAGGCAGCAACTTAGAACCTTGTCAAACATTTGAGATGAGGTCGCATACGAAAGGACCTTACAAACACCGAGCCAAAGAAAAAAAAAGAAAAGAGAAGAAATAACCTCTCCAAACCTATACAAGTATGGTCATGTTGAAACAGACATATTTTCAATGTTGATCTAAGCACTTGTCAGACCTCGGCAGCTGAACCTGAGTGTCTCAACAGAAATAAACATGAATCGCAGGCAGCTTTTGTTGCTTTCATCAACCATGCCAAGTGGCCGAGCAGTAACTCAGCCTACTTTACTTCTTCCTTGGTCTAGTGGTGATGATTTCCGCTTGTCATTACAACCGATAAGCGCGGGAGACCGGGGTTCGATTCCCCGAGGGAGAGATTTTTTTGCTCTATGCCCCACCTAGGTTCGAATTTTGCTTTTGGCCATATAGGCATATGGAAGCCTAGTAAAAAGGACCACTATACGGATAAATCAAGGGTGTATGAATGTATATACCAATAGGTCTCCACTACCTAGAAAATGGAAAGTAGATAACTAGTTATATGCTTTTTAATTGATTAATAATTACCCATCACTAAACTATGAGTCTTCTCTGCTGGGAGAAAGAGTATTTTAAGGGTCTTGTTTTTTGAAGGTTGATTTAATTATACTGGGAATGTTGCTTATTGATAAAGCCACGTTCTCATCTAGACGCCATCAGCCAAAACCAAGTGGTCGAGCAGTTAACTCGATCAACCTTCATCTTCCTTGGTCTAGTGGTCATGATTTCCGCTTGTCACTAACACCGATAAGCGCGGGAGACCGGGGTTCGATTCCCCGAGGGAGAGATCTTTTTTGGCTCTTGTCATCTCATCTTTTTCTCTCTCGACCAAAACGGCTACTATTTGTCTTGATCCGGTGTAAAAGTCACAATTAGTTATTGGTCAAAGCGATGATTTATAATGGGAGTATGCATTATCGGCAAAGTGCCATGCCGCCGTTCAGCAAACATGATCAAAGATCAACAAAGGGAGCATAACCCAGCTGTATGAAACAGACTGAAGGTCGTCGGCTACTGATTGATCTAAGTAAGCATTTCCCAGATTGGAAGGCGCTTCTTCCTAAAAAGCGGCGGTTATGATAGAAACATCCACACCTTCCCCGAGTGCTATCCAAGACTGTTTTGGACATCTCCCCTTCCACCCACAGGAATCCGTTCCTGTTGTCAGTCTCGACAGCAGTGTGCCGCAACCCACAGTATCACAACGATGTCATTCTGGGTGGGCTGGCAGCTCTGGGAGAAGCTGAGTGTGGTATGAATCTACCTTGCATGTGGAAGTTGAAGCGCCAAGCTAACTGCCTTTTCCATTAGGTACTAGGAATGTTGATCGTGAGGACCAAATGCAACGGGAAACAATACAGATTTATACTGACATCCGAAGGCACTGGTGCTAGTCTATGGCTTCTGTGCTCTCGCATTCAACCGATGGAGGATGCGCCGATACACCGCTGCCGAGATGCGTCAGAAGCAAGAAGACACCGAGATATACCCCATGCTGACCAGAGACGATGTCCCTTTCGGGGCTCGAGCCATCGAGCAAGGCATAGAAGTCGAGGGAATTTGGATCTGCAATCACAACTCATCAACTCCGAGCCCAACTCTCCCAGGAACGCCGACTAGAAGCCAACCTGCAAGTCCCGTGCCCAGATCGTTCGCTCGTCGTCCAGCAAGTACAACTTTGTTGACGGGGTTGGATGGTGCCTTACCGAGCACAACGTCCTTGCCACCGTACACTCGAGTTGCACAACAACCGGAGATCGACATTGTCGCAGCCAATCATTATACCTATGAGGTTCCTGGTTCTGGAGGAGTATACAGTCCTGTCATGTCTTTGACCTCTCGAGAATCACCCGGCACGTTCAACCGCCGAAGTGAGATTTTCAACAACGAGAAGCGTGCCAGTTTCCACGCACGGGTTTGGAGAGCCAGTCACGTATTCGAGAGCAAGGGCTCTCGATCTGCTACCGCCAGGAACCGTGATGGATCGGCACTGGCTGCGGCTGACAGGGAACCTAGTCCCCTTGCATCGGCAGAGCAACGAGCAAGCTCACGCATCCACAGTGAGTGATACAGCCGGACACAAAAACACGAAAGAAGACTTAACGCATACCACAGGAACGCTTCGACGGCGCTCGTCCGAGGAGTTTAGACGCAAGATGAGCCAGATCTTCAACGACAGAATTCATATGAGCGTGCCAACGGAGCAGCTCCAGTTCAGCCCGGGCCTGCGAGAAATCCAAAGACGGACACTGCGACAAATCGTGCGGGGGCAATTCCGATCGTAATCTTGTCACCCGCCCTACTGAGAGCTGGCAATTGATTTCATTTTGAAAGCCTTATCGTCACGGGCGGGATTTTTGAGTCCATCCGGAGGAGAAAAAGGGTATACGGGTAGAATGGCCCGAAGCGCACAGGGAAATAATACATCCGTTGGACTTCAGCTTGCATTTCCCATTGAACGAAGACCGAGTGTGGTAGCAAGGCAGCAATGGCGAAGGGCTCCTATGGGTTGAGAATTGTATTTTATATCGAGGCGTATCGATGAAAAGAATCGACAGTCGTTATCAGCCCAGACATGCGCTAGAGGAGACAGATCGAGAAGAAAAGGTGGAAGAATAGGTATTAGTTGAGGGTTCGAACCAAAAGTGTAGATGTGGACATGTGACTGCGCGCCTCGACGCGTCCAGGCAACAATTCCGCCACCACGGATCTTGTTGGCCACAAAGAAAGTCCGTGACTCACTGAGCAATTATTCCAGGACGCTTGCCTGGACCACTCTTCCCTTCCTCTGTTATTGCGATTGAATTCGACGTGTCCATCGCGTCGACGGTGCCTTTCCCCACGCATTACATTGCCTTTCGCGATTCGACGACGCGAGCATCCCAAAGATGACGGCCGATATGGAAGCACAGCCCGAGGTCGATGAGAATGGTCTTCCGGGTCCTGGTGCCCCTACTCCGCTCTCTGCGCTCGAGGTGAGACTGGACTCTAAGCTACCATATTGCCAGGAGGGATTGCTCACCTGTTGCGATAGGGACTGGCGGGGTTGACGGGCAGAGACATCAAGTTGTTCGTGGACGCCGGGTATCACACAGTCGAGTCAATCGCCTATACGTATGTACCTCGCGATGCAACCTATCTGCGTACAATGTGCTTACTCGGATGGACATAGACCGAAGCGCCTCCTCGAGCAGATTAAAGGTATCTCAGAGCAGAAGGCAACAAAGGTGCTTGTGGAAGGTGAGTCAGGACTATAAGATATCTTCCTTGACCCCAAGAAAGCACATCATAAACTCATTGTGGTGGTACAGCTGCGAAACTCGTTCCCATGGGATTCACCACGGCCACCGAAATGCACGCGCGACGAAGTGAGCTCATTTCCATCACAACGGGATCTAAGCGCCTTGACACTTTACTTGGTGGTGGAATTGAAACCGGCTCGATTACCGAGATCTTTGGTGAGTTCCGAACGGGAAAGAGTCAGATCTGTCACACGCTGGCAGTGACGTGCCAATTGCCGTTTGATATGGGCGGAGGCGAAGGGAAGTGTCTTTACATTGATACCGAAGGAACTTTCCGGCCCGTTCGATTGCTTGCAGTCGCCCAGAGATTTGGCCTGGTCGGAGAAGAGGTTCTTGATAATGTGGCCTATGCACGCGCATACAACTCCGACCATCAGCTGCAGCTCCTCAACCAGGCATCGCAGATGATGTGCGAGACTCGATTTTCCCTGCTTGTCGTGGATTCGGCTACCTCGCTGTACCGTACCGACTTCAATGGTCGTGGTGAACTCTCTTCACGGCAAACACATCTCGCCAAGTTCATGCGGACGCTGCAGCGTCTTGCGGATGAGTTTGGTATCGCGGTGGTCATCACGAATCAGGTGGTTGCCCAGGTCGACGGCGGACCCAGTGCCATGTTCAACCCTGATCCTAAAAAGCCCATCGGGGGTAATATCATTGCGCATGCCAGTACCACCCGTCTCAGTCTGAAGAAGGGGCGTGGCGAGACTCGAGTGTGCAAGATTTACGACAGTCCCTGTCTTCCGGAGAGCGATTGCTTATTTGCAATCAATGAGGATGGTATTGGAGACCCCAATGAGAAGGATATGGAGAATGATTAGGCCAGTGTTTTCCTCTTATTGTTCCTCTCGACACGATGTTAGTGACTGAATGAGCCTGAAGCCTTCTTACTCAATCTGTACCCAAGACAAAGCCATGATTTATGTATGATAGAACTACAATCGCAGCCGATTAAGATTGACTGGAAGGATAAAAAATAAAAAAAGAAATAGAAGAAAATAGAAGAAAATAGAAGAAGTAAAACCCCCTGGACAGAGCTTAGTGCTCGGGTACGTATAATGTTATCGGCAACTGGCGAGTCGCGCCAAGACTTTGTTTTTTGAGCTTCCAGCTTTCCCGCCCTGCAACTTTCCATCGCCATGGGAGTTTGAGACCCGGCTTTGATTTCTCCCTCCGAGCTGTTCACCATGGCGAAGATCTACAAGGACACGAGGGTTAACCTCAAACCCTTTTCTCCCGCCACGGTCGCCAATATTTCCCTTTCCCCCGACGGCGCGCCTCGACGCCCACGCTTTTCCATCTCAGCCGCCCCCGAACCCGACACCCCGGTCGCAAAGGACGAGGACGAGTTTGCCAGGAGGTACTTGGCATCACAAGGCGCAGTCTACTTCCGCAAGCGCAGGACCTATCCGAGGACGTTTTTGTGGAGGGTCGTCAACGAAAACAAGGTGCTGGAAATCCAATGCGCGGACTTGACCAAGAGTGGGACAGAACACCACGAGTACAACAGCACCCTGCGCTTCCACTTCAGTGATCCAATCATCCCATCGGGTGTTGCGTTGGCAGATCATGAGGACCATGAGGTCCTGAGCGTCTTCGTCATTACGGCCTCGAAGCAACTTCACACTCTTTCCCTACGGCCCGAGTTCTTTCGACGCATCGACTCAATCGACGACAATGTGACCGACTGGTGCAAATCATATGTTCCTGCTCCTCTGTCTTTCTCTCATCCCCACCGATTGCACGCGAGCAGCCCGCTGGAGCTTTTCATTTCCCTCGATAATGGCGCGCTCCTGCGATTGACTCGGAGAGCCAATGATGATGGTAAGCTCTTGTTCCCCATCCCCTACCCATTGTGCTGTAACTCACTTAAATTCTATCTAGGCTCTCACTGGTCTCCCCTCACCTTCGACGAGCGAACATGGGGCGCCTCGATTCGCGGCCTTGTGAAGTGGAACGCGCCCTCGTCAGTAAAACACAATGGACGCACCGTTGACTTGAATGCCGCCAATGCCATCGCTACCACCTCCGACGAGACCTACGTTTTCGCGATTTGTCTGAACCACACCTTGAAGATATGGAACCTTGCTACGAATAAACTGGCAGCGACGAAGGACTTGCTGAACCGCCCGGTCGATCCTGATACCGTGCCGTACACATTGAACCCGGCGGAAACCTCGTTTATCCGGGTCTTCAATGCGGAGAGAGCACTGGATGGGGGGCACCGCTTTTACGTGGTGACATACTCCCCGTTCGAGGATGGGCGTTTCAAGTTCTGGGCCGTCAAGGGCGGTCTTACATCGGAGATTATCATTGAAGATCTCTACGCAGATGCTGTTTTCCGACCAGTCGACCCCGATGTAACGGGAAATATGTTTTGGAGCATCGCCGACTTCCAAGTCAAAGCGGTGGAAGAAGGCAAGGGGATGGAGCTCTGGGTGTTGTGGAGAAACCATGGTCTCTACCAACTATACACGCTTCATTTCGACCTCCAAAGCCTTGTCTCGGATTGGTCTACAAATTGGGTTTCGACTACATTCGAGACGCATCGACAGGAACCGCTACCTGCACCGACACTCGACGATGCGGTAGACCCCACTGAGAAGTGGTTGGAGTATTTGCTGCATCCGAACCGCTACCTTCCTGAGGTTCTGGAGACTGCCCTGGTTGTCTACCAGGAAGCCCTCAAGCCTTTGTCATCATCCTCTTCATCCGACACTTTCAAAAAGGATGTGCCGCTACCGGAAAAGCTTTGCTCTGCCATCGCTGCGACGGTATCTTTACGCAGGTACACAGAAGATGAGATGGACTACAGTCGCTATCGGTTGGACACAGATGCCAAGTGGCGCCAATTCTGGCAAGTCGCGGATGATCTCAACAAGCGCCGGTTTGAACCAGTTTCCCTCGCCTATGATTCTTACTTCGAGATGCCTTGGCTGCTCCTATCCGATTCATGTGCCGTGATTCGAGAATGCAATTCCGCTGAATTGCTGGTGCACAACCCCAGTTCGGAATTACGTGAAGCAGTGCCGATGATTATGGATCGATGGAGACACCGCAATCTCAGTTCGGAACTTGGAAACATGTACGAGCAAGCTTCTTTCTTGATGAAGGTGGCGTCCAACTTTAGAAAGCGGTTCTCTCCCGAGCTTGAAGCGGCATGCAGGGCGGCCCTTGAAGTTGAGATTTTCACTGAGCCCTCCTCGTCCATCGCCGACCGGATGGAAACCTTCCGCGAGCGCAGTGAATTTGCAGAGCGAGTTTCAAATAAGACATTTGACGGTCTTATTGCTGCTTTGAATGAGCAGATAGACTCCGACAACCTGCCCGGGGAGGTGTTTCATGCCATTATTGACACCTTTCCCCTTGTATTCAACGGCAAAGACTCGGAACTTTTGTCGACTTACTTCGGTGCTCGTGTCTCTGTCAGTGGCTCCCTAGAGTCCATCATCCTTACTCGCCGGATTCTCTACGACATCTTGATTCTTGTCACGTTTTTGGATGGCGAGGTTGAGCAGGGAGCTCAGTCCAGCTTTGACGCTGCCGATCTGTTCTCAACCCTCATTGACTTGCTTCGGGAATACGAGATGATGTATTGGTTGAGCTCAAACGTCCGGACATGCTCTGATCAACCCGCGAATTCGAGCAATAAAGCATCATCGACCCCAATTCGGGCTGCAAAGAGGACGACGACTATTCTTGAAGAGCTTTTTGTGACCGACATCAAACCGCGTCAAGTCATTGGGTTGCCCCAGAGCTATACAGTAACTCTGGGTACCGGGGATGTCCTGGCATGGGTCACCCGGCAAGGTGAAGTGGCTTATCCCAATGCGTTAGCCTACATCCAGTGCGACCTCCTTGCAAAGAACAACATCGATCTCGCATGGGATTTCCTTCGCTTCCAGGCCAGCACTTCCTGGGCAACTTATGTGAAGGGCCGCTTGCATGTGGCCATGTCGGAATTTGACACCGCGGCCATCTACTTCCGAAAGGCATCCCATCTTCTTTGTGAGTGAACCCGGTACATCCTAATCCTTTTTAACCTGCTAATATGTCCGTAGCTTGTGGCAAGCCTCTCGGTAATCTTCATGAAATGTCATCGACGCTTCTTGATCTAGTTGCGATGAACTGCTTCCACAATGGTGTTCCGAAATATTACCAGCATATCCTGTCCATATTCGAGCAAGTGCGATCTTTCTCGCATGTTGCTGAATTTGCAAGTCTGGCCCTGCAAGCCCTCGGATCTGAGCCCTGGGCCGAGCGCGATCCCGAATATTCCAGCATACGCACGGATCTACTCTCAAGACTTTTCCATGCTTCCCTAAAGACTTGCCAATTTGACCAGGCTTACGCGGC
Organism: Penicillium capsulatum; assembly: GCA_028828875.1. NCBI lineage: Eukaryota > Fungi > Ascomycota > Eurotiomycetes > Eurotiales > Aspergillaceae > Penicillium > Penicillium capsulatum. Next base: position 1,208,808 of record JAQJZR010000006.1, on the reverse strand, counting down.
CTTGGCTCGATACCAGGATCTTGCCTTGCAAAGGTCCAGTCTTGGCTCCCTCATCACCAGCATCCTTTCTGTTTCGGGACCGGGGACTGCCGGCCTGAAGCAGATTCTCCGCTTGCCTACCATGCTCGTGCCGAACATTGCGTCTCACATTGATGAGATCCTTGTTTCTTTGGCGCGAAAGCAGAATAATGCCTCGTCATGGTTAGACATCGATAACAATGAAGCCGATAATGCGCCAGACTACCACCGCATCTTGCAAGCATACCGCATCGCCCGAAATGACTACCGCGGTGCCGCCGAAATCGCATACCGGAACGTTCAGCGCCTTCGCCAGGCAAGAGATGCCCCGTCATCCGCTGTTATTCGCAGCAAGAGGCAGAACAGAGAAACTACTGTCCCGGAAGACGATCCCGAAAGCAAGGAGATTCGCCACGAACTACTTTCTCTCATCAACCTCCTCGCCTCCGTCGACAAGAGCGAAGCCTACATTCTGGTGGAAACTGGACCGCTCGCCTCTGTCGGCGCCAGCCCATCTCGGCAAGTACGGCGTGACTCGCAGGCCGACGATGATGTTTTCATGGACGACGCAGACGCGGGTTCCCCAAGCCTTTTCCCATCTCGACGCAGGTCATTGAGCGGCTCGGTCACCTCCCACAGAGACAGCCGTGAATCTGTTAGCGGCGGACGTCCCAGTATCTCCTTCAAAACACCCACTGCCGAGACACCGAAAGAACGCATCATCGTCACGCTGGAACACCTTCGCCGCGAGTTCCAATCCGAACTAGACCGCGTCAGTCGCATCGAGCGTGGCGATTGGGAATTCGGTCTGTTGGGCGACGAAGATGAAGATGTTGATTATGATGAGACGATGGTTCTTTCGTAGGGAAATCCACTGGGATCGGACTTGCTTTTCTACCGACCGAAATACGTCGTCCATGGGCCGGTTTTGGTCGGTTATTTGGGCTTCTACTCGCTTGCGTTTTCAGTGAGATCTTGCCATTGGGGGAGTTTAGCATCGCGCTTGATATTGTTTTTGGATGTTTCTTCATAGGCTAGTGTCTGCTTCCACGAGAGGCGCAAAATAGGATTCCAAAGATTTCATAATTGGTACTTCTTTTTCCGGGGTTCCCTTTGGAGGTGTTGGAGGTGTTGGAGGCCCACTCCACAAGGTGATGACGAAACCACGGAGCAAAGACATTTCATCTCCACCCCACCTCCACTTTCTCTCCAACCCTCATGCGATTTGCATGAAATGCATGCTCGCAATGAATCGAATGGCAACAGCTGAGACTGCCGATACCTCAGCCACCAGAAGAAAACCTCGGACATGTCAGCATTGCCGGCGAGAATTCCGCCGATACGAACACCTCCAACGACATCTCCGTATCCGTATATCCAACCAAGACGCTGAAGGCTGTAGTCGTGTGACTGATTGGACTTAGACACCAATGAAAAGCCATACAAATGCTCATGCGGCGCGTCATTTGGCCGTCGTGATCTCCTCAAGCGCCATCAAAATATCGGACATTCCCCCGTCACTCCTTCGATACGGCATCAATCATCAGCGACCGGTCTAGGTCATGATCAACCCCAATACCCAGTCGATCCCGTTTCAGTTGACCAGAGTGAAAGTGAATATCGGTGGGAGATTCCGGATCTGCAGGCTAGCTCATCAGTAGTGGCTGAACAGCAAGGGGAAGTTGCTGGCCTGTACTCGGGAGGTAAGCTTCCTTTGACAGTATCCAAGAAACTCTTGAATCATGTTAACCTTCCTTCTCCCAGGTCAATCGGTGTTTAACCAACAAGATTTGCTAGTACTGGAGGACCTCGAGGCCTTGAGCCATGATTTTGGCCTCAACACAGATTGGTATCTGCCCACCGAGCCTAGTATTACTCAAATCTTTGCTGGGGAGCCTGCGATCACGTCCCTTCCAACACCCACCTCTCCATATCAGACCCGGCAACGAGGTTCTCGATCAGATCAGTCTCTGAGTAAACTGCCTGCCGAGAGAGAAGCGGTTGGTAAGATCTCACAAAGCCTTCCTAAGCGAGTAAAGAGATCTGACTTCATTGTCTAGCTGAGTTTGGAGTGTTGACGTTGCCGATATTGACGGTCACCAACCAACATCGAACTCGTCTACTTCAGTCTCTATCGCAGCAATCACAACGCGCCTCCCACGATGGCCTCTTGCCATCCCAGCATTCCTTAACACGATTTATAAACGGGTTCTTCGATGGATTTTATCCTCATACGCCGGTCGTTCATATCCCGACATTTACCATTGACGACTGCGAGCCAGAGATTTTACTGGCCATGTCCGCTCTAGGAGCTCAATACCGACATGAGCATCGAAAAGCAGTGGCACTGTTTCATGCGGCTCGAAGTATATTACAGCAAAAATCACGAGAAATAGACCCAGAGCCGATCCACACGGGCACGTCTGTAGGCTGCTCCACAGAAGTCTCCGAGGAAAGCCGTCCGGATAGAACTATGTGCGAGGCGCGCTGTGCTTTATTCCTCATTGCCTTTGCGACTTGGCAGGGTGAAGAGAGTATCGTCAAAGAGGCCTTCAATCTACAGAGCTATTTGGCAAGATGCGTTCGAGATGCCCATCTGGAAGAACAGTCAGAAGACCTGGAGGATACCTCAGACTGGCGCATATGGGTCCGACGCGAATCCGATCGGCGTCTCAAATTATTCTCTTTTGCTTTTTTAAATCTCCATTCCGTTGCTTTTGGCACTCCGCCGATTGTACTAAGTGGTGAGATCAATTTACGGCTTCCATGCACCTGCCTCGAATGGATTGCACCGAATCAGGAAAAGTGGTTATTGATCCGCAAATCGATTTCCCAAGAGCAGATGATGTTTCAAGAGGCTCTTTCACAGTTGATAAAAACGCCTCAAGGACAACACTCTACTGGCTCGCAGCCGATTCCCTCGCCGTTGGCGAACTATATCCTCTTACATGCTCTCATCCAAAGAATTCTAGTCACTTACCAGGTATCCCGCCTATCAGAAGGGGAAGATCATACGTTCATGAACGGCCAAAAAGAAGCTATACGGTAAGTTTGTATCATTCTAAAAAGCTTTCTGAGTCTCATCACTCCAAATTCTTCAGAAATATGCTGCATACATGGACTTCCCAATGGCAGCGGGCCCCCGAATCAAGTTTGGATCCCCGTAATCCAAATGGCCCGGTAACCTTTACCTCTACCGCGCTACTTGGTCTTGCATATGTCCGGCTGGGCTTGGATCTAGGATCCTTTAAGATCCTCAAGTCTCGAAACCCGAAGGAAATTGCGCATCGACTTTTGGAGATGCCACGCCTTCCCCGGGCCCCCATCTGCTCCCCGCAATCTTGCATGCGACCCATGCACTCAGTATCCCCGTGAGGCTGGGAGTAAATTTTGTCGCTCGAAGTCACGCCTTTGTGTGGAGTATTCAGCATTCCCTATGCGGATTGGAGTTTGCGATCTTCCTGAGCAAGTGGCTGTTTTGCATATCCGACTGTCAGAAAAGACGTCCTCTCGATGGTATGTTCACGCCCTCTCAAGAGATTGTCCTTTATATGGAATTCTACTGACCTCTTCATTGATAGAACATGAGTCCCGCCTGGTCGGCTGGATTAGCGACATTGCCGAAGAAGGTCGAACGTCCGGAGATGAGGATATGTGGGCTTCGCCGGCCGATCCATCCGCTTGCGCCTATCTAGGCTTTGCAGTGATCAAACTGTGGGCAAGGCTGATAAGAGGGAATGAACAATGGGCCATCCTGAAAGTGATTGGAGACGGGCTTGATATTTATGCGGATACCTGTGAACAGAGACTATTCCCGCCTATGACCAGCCATGCATGAACGTCCTTTTTGATAGCCTCGACGCTATTCCCAGCTAGTATCACCACTTCGAGACAAACTTCGATCTCACACGCAATGCTTCCCCGTAGTGATAGAGCACGTATATTCCGACAACACATCCGATAGTCAGGCCCGCGAGCAAGCTACACCCCGGCCCAATCCCCAGATTAACGTAAAGCGGCCTCGAGAAGATAACAGCACCGCAGGCGAATGCGCTGCGAGTAAAGTCCGTGGCGGCAAAGACACTCGCGGCGTATTGCGGATAACATGCTGGAATATAGAGAAAAATGCACTGCATCAGGACAAAGACGCAGGCCGGGTAGATGACGATTCCGATCGTAGGGACAATCCAGTGGATCTCAGGTCGGGCAGCCCAACCGAACAGAAACAGGCCAATCGCGGGGCCAAAACAGGCATAAAGAGCTGGTACCAGAACATCTTCTGGCTTTTGGAATCCGCCGTTCCTCGATTTCGGGACAAACACCGTGTGGGTGTAGAAGTTGTACACGATAAAGGAGATGATGGTTCCCACGACAATGGCGAGAAAAGCCATGCCCATTTCTCCCAGATTGAATCCGTATATATCTTGGTAGACAATCGGAAAGGCCTCGAAGAAGGAATAGTAGATCCCGTATACCAACGATGTGTAGCAGTTCAAGAACATCATGGCTGGGTCGAGAAAGGTGATTTTGGAAGGGATGAGCAGTGACTCTCGAACGACCTTCTGACAGGATAAATCTGCTTGAACCACGTCGGCAGTCGTTTGATAGATCCGAGTCGATGATTGATCGGCTCTTTCCAACCGTCGAGCCCGTCGATGCAAGATCGTGGGCGCATTCGTCTCGGGGAGTAGAAGCAGAAGAATCAAGACGGGCGCCGCAGCTATCAAGATCTCCCACATGGAAAATCGCCAGCCCAGGACGGGGATTGCGAAGCCAGATACCAGTGTTCCAATTGCGGGCGCACAGAAGACACAGAATCCCCAGATCGACATAGGATGAGGTAGTACATCGGAGGAGTACATATCGGCATTCGAAGCACCGCCCGTGGCCAGACACGGACTTCCACAAAAGCCCTGCAGGAAACGAAGAAAATAGAAACCAATTGCCGTGGGTGCGATCGCGGTTGGTACGCTGATGATGCAGAAGAGGGCGAAAGATACCACATAGGGAAGACTCCGGCCAATGCGAGGGATTTCACTCAGAGGGCTGAAGAAGAGCGGACCAGCACCGTATCCCAGACTGAGACCATAGTTTAGCAACATGTCAGGTTAATGGGAAGATGCTGATTCCACATACACATAAATCGCGAGGCCGAGACCTGCTTCGGCATGATTGACACCAAACTCCCGAATGAAAGCATTCTCGCCGGGCGTATAGATCGGCGCGGACATGTATACAACAAAGCTGTAGGCCCCGATGACACCAACCACGAATGCCCTTTTAAGCCGTGACCAGTTCCGGGGGTTTTCCTCGTCGTCTCTCGAGTACTAATCCACACGAACGGTGGTTCTGTCGCTGTCATGGAATTTGGGCTCGTCCAGCCAGCCGTTGGTTTCTTCCGGGTATTTGGACCACGAAGCATTGCAGAGTTGACGGACACATTGTCCTACAAAGCTATCGCGTAGCCAGTGAAGCCTCATATCTGATCCGTAAAAGCCCAAGCGGACTTATAAAGTTGGATGTATCCTTGTGGCTGGGGCGACCGTGAGATCCTGGATCAGGAAAAAGTGAACAAGGACATACGCTGCGGTGCTGTATAAAATAGAGATACTTCCTCGATTTCTAATGTACGATTTATCGGTGATTTTTAATTCATCCGTTCCTAAGTCGCCGAGATCAAGGGTGTGGAGGTGCTTGTTGGAGGTGGTTGTTGGAGATACGCCTCCACAACCTACGATTTTTAAATACATCCATCTCAACAACATTCACTCCACCACTCGCCGACATGGCTTCCCAACTATTCCAACCTCTGCAACTGGGCAACCTGACCCTCGATCATCGAGTGGTCATGGCACCGCTCACTCGCCTGCGCGCCGATGCCTCCCACGTCCCTCTTCCAGTCGCATCAACATACTACGAGCAACGCGCCTCAATCCCGGGAACACTTCTCATCGCCGAAGCAACCATGGTATCCCCCGCCGAAGGAGGCGTCCCCCATGGACCGGGAATCTGGAGTAAAGCCCAGGTTGCAGGCTGGAAGAAAATCACGGACGCTGTGCATGCCAAAGGCAGCTATATCTTCTGTCAATTGATTGCACTCGGCCGTGCAGCTGATCCCGATCAACTACAGAAAGATGGGGGATACGAGCTTCTCGCTCCCAGCCCCATCCCCATGGAAGCAGGGATGCCGGTTCCGAAAGCCCTGAGCGAGCACCAAATCAAGAATATCATCCAGAATTTTACCATCGCGGCGCAGAACGCTATTCAGGCTGGCTTTGACGGGGTCGAAGTCCACGGTGCGAATGGATACCTCGTTGATCAATTCCTTCAAGACGTGACAAATCAGCGCGGTGACCAGTGGGGTGGCAGCGTCCCCGATCGCGCTCGATTTGGTCTGGAGGTAGCAAAGGCCTTGGTTGATGCCGTTGGACCGGAGCGCGTGGGATTTCGGTTGAGTCCGTGGAATACATGGCAAGGGATGAAGATGGCAGACCCGGTTCCGCAATTCACCTACCTCGTCCACCACCTGAAAGCGCTGAATCTTGCGTATCTCCACGTTATCGAATCTCGAGTGATCAATAATGTGGACTGCGAGAAGGGGGAGCGCATTGACTTTCTGCTGGATATTTGGGGACACACCTCGCCTGTGCTGGTGGCTGGGGGATACAACGCGGAGAACTTCGACGAGGCCGTCAAGGAGTACACGAAGAATGATGTAGCCGTGGTCTTTGGCCGTCATTTTCTGGCTAATCCCGACTTGCCGTTTCGACTGCGTCATGGCCTTCCGTTGAATCGCTATCATCGTGATAGTTTCTACAGTGCGATGCAGGAGAAGGGATACGCCGACTACCCTTTTAGTCCCGAGTTTGTGGATGCGCAGGGAAATCGGGTGTAGATAATTGGCGATAAAGAATAGAATGCAAGATACTTCAATCATGAAGGATACTGTAGGCTCCAGAATACGTCGATTTCATCCTCGGTGGGATACCAACATCAAATCACCAACACAACATGTACTCCACACATCAGTGGAAAAGCTATGGCTAGCATATATGATTTCCAATGCAAATGCCTGGGGTACCGCACTGCTTTTGCAGGTGTATCTAAATTTTGCGGTGAGATCTCTCTGTCCAAGCCGGGGTATGTGTATTCAATTTCGAGGTAGCAGTGGTCTGGTGATATATATCGTGAAGCATACAACCTCCCCGACACCAATCTACTTGGAAACAACAATTCCAGATCTATGATTCAACAAGAAAATAACCAACCAACCCATACTGATTTATTATCTCAAATCCTCTCATCAATAGAAGCCACTCGTATCCCCAGCCTCAATCACAATCCGCTCGAATGCCCTTTCGGGCAGCCATACATACCCACATCAAGTGACCTTGGGAATCGCATCATCACTTTTCACCTAACTGCATTGAAGAAAATTGGTTGAAGTCATCAAATTGATACTCAGCTCTACCCTCGATTATCATTAAGAGTAAAGGCACAGGTAAACACCAGTATACCCGATTATAGACAAAACACTCCACAATCTCCGAGTGAAAAAAAGATGTGTCCAAAAAAAGGGGGAATGTCAACGAAAGTGCGAAGAGAAAACACAGCAACCAGACCAATTCAAAAACAACCCAAATTCGAACGGGAGTCAAGGAAATCCATAAAAAAAAACCCATGACATGAAATAAAGTCAAAAAAATAATACAACGCCTGGCAACCGTGGGATCTGTATGTTTTGACGTCGATATGTACCGCATGAAGGAATCAGCGCGCCGAAATCACTGGGACAAAAATTACAAGGTCGACGAGGACGCTGCAGGCTTCGTGTCGTGCTGTGCAAGAATTCCAAGCAAATCATCATGCTACCTCTTTTGGCTTAGAACGCTTGCGTGGCAAGGTCCGAGACCCCAAAAAAAGGTAGGTGGAAGGGAGAAGGGGACTTATTCCGACTCCTCGATCGTCATCGAGCTCGCGTAGAGCTTGCTGAAGTGTGACTTGGGCTCTGTGAGTAGGGCGTATGGCTCGCCTGTCTCCACGATGCGACCCGCATCCAAGACAACGACGCGGTCGTAATCTAGGATAGTGTCGAGCTTGTGCGCGACCGAGAGGATGGTGTGGTTGCAGAATTTCTCGCGGATGACCCGCTGCATGATTTCATCTGTCTTGGTGTCGATGCTAGATCCAGAGGTTAGCCATTGTCTTCTCTTGCGCGCTTGGAGAGGACTGCAAGGGGCGCGTGCGTAACTTGGCTTAGGATCCGAGCGTGGATGTGGCGCCCGGATCAAGCCGCATATGCAGGGGGAAATGACAGCAGCAGAAGCGATTAAAGGGAGAAACAATCATCTCCCCATGTCAAAAATAGAGTGGGGACCATGCGAGGGAACACGGAAGGGGGCGAAACAATAATCGGGGACTTACTTGCTGGTTGCCTCATCGAGGATGAGGATGTTGCCGGGGCGAAGAAGGGCGCGCGCAAGACAGAACAGTTGCTTTTGGCCGTGCGAGAGGTGGATCTCGTCGATTTCCGTGTCGAGGTCTCCCTTTTCTTGGATGGCCGGGAGGAGCTGGACGCTGCGTAGTGCGCCCAGGATGTCTTGGTCGGTGCGCGACCCGGTGGGGTCTGCATTGAGACGTACACTGCCCTTGAACAGGAGAGAGTCTTGGGAGACGCCGTTGATGCGCGAGCGAATGTCGCGTCGTGGTAGGCGGGAAATATCGATCCCATCCACGGTGATGGTGCCGCTGGTCATCTCGATCATGCGGAAGATGCTCATGATCATGGAC